>CM075764.1:46162420-47364060 GCA_037974665.1 Ehretia macrophylla
CGTGAAATAGCTATAGGTGGTCTGTGTCAAATCGTGTTGCAACATTCTGTGTAATAGAGTTTGCTAAATGTTTTGATTAGTGATGCAACACAATCTATTTTAAGTCATATGTTTTGACCAATCCATCTACAATTTCAAGACTGTTTTTATTATGTTTTAGTGTACATTCTTCGAGAGAAGAAGGTGTGTTCTTGAGAGAGAACTTTGTAAGTCGATGAGAGCTCGCCAAATTAAAGAATCTACTAAGGGAGTCTTACACCTAGGCGGCAAGGGTTAAGAGGGAGTCTTTAATTGCGTAAGTTCCATTGGTGTCTGTATTCTCCTGAAATTTAGTGGATTGGTTTGTTCGCCAAGGGATGGTCGCGTGGGCATAGACCATGTGGGTTGAACCACGTTAAATTTCTGTGTTCTTACTTTTGTTGCAACAAATTTATTTTTCTGCAAATTTACTTAGTTGATTTGATTAATTATCAAATTGATTTAAGAGGCTAGAAAACTAACAAGTGGCATCAAGAGCAGGTTACTGAACTAACTCAGTTAGATCTTTGGGAAAGGTTTTTTTGGTTGTTTTGCAGATATGGACACATTTCGTGATGGAAGTTCAATTTCCAAACCACCACTACTGGATGGATCAAACTACTCATATTGGAAGGCTCGAATGAGAACATTTATCAAATCCATTGATGAAAAAGCTTGAAGGGCAGTTGTCGTAGGATGGGCGCATCCTAAAATGAAGAATGATGAAGGAATTGATGTGCCGAAATCTGAGGATCAGTGGACTGCAAATGAAGATCGTTTGGCTATGACAATAATTCTAAGGCTTTAAATGTGATTTTTAGTGATGTAGATTTAAATCAATTTAAACTGATTTTAACTTGCGAAACTGCTAAAGATGCTTGGACTATTTTACAGACTGCATATGAAGGAACAACAGCCGTCAAAGTGTCCAAGCTTCAAATTCTTGCAACAAGATTTGAAGAATTGAGGATGCAAGAGGATGAGACTATTGCTGATTTCAATAGCAAGTTATGTGACATTGCAAATGAGGCGTTTGCATTGGATGAAAAATACTCAGATTCAAAGCTTGTGAGGAAGGTTTTACGATCACTTCCTGATAGATTTGCCATCAAAGTTGCTGTCATTGAAGAAGCAAGAGTTGTTGATGACATGAAGTTGGATGAACTAATGACTTCACTCCAAACATTTGAGATGAAGTTCAAACAAAAAAGAAAAGAGAAAAACATTGCATTCCAAGTTGAAGTTCAAAGTAAAGATGATCAAAGCTCTTACTATGATGAAGATGCAGAAATCACTGAATCTTTAACATTGCTCAAGAAGAATTATCTTGTTGGCTTAAGGACCTATCACTCAATAATTATTCCGGTGGTCGACATTTAGATTTTGCCCAAGTGTTTGCGGAGAATAATCATGTTTGGCCAGCTCCGTTTTGTGTATATTCAATTTACTTGCTATCGACTATTACATCACTACAATCTCTCTGATTCTGCTCCAGACAAACTCTATAATTTACTATCTGACATATTTGTTAATCATTGCGCAGGGTACTGAGGATGATGTAGTGAATTGGCTTCGTGGTAATGGATTATGGAAAATGGCTAGGGATCCATACGAACCTTTATGGATTAAAGGAGGTGGGCACTACAACTTGGAGCTTTACCCAGATTATATCCGTCACCTGTGCCGGTTTGTCCAAGAAATGGAGAACATGACAACTGAAATCCGACTCAAAAAGATCAGGCAGACTCTTGGCCTTCAGAAACGGTCAAATTCCCCCACAAGTTCGGCCAATAGATGCTGTAGAATCAAGTTCAGGCGGCCAAATTGCTTTAAATGTTCGAAACCAAGCTGCAGAAATTGTTGCAGGTGGCCCAAATGCCCAAACTGCTGGCCAAAGTGCTGGTGCTGGCGACCCAAATGCATTCTTTGTTTTAAACCTAGCTGCATGAAATGTTCGTGCTGGTGCACGAAATGCACGTGTAGATGCCCCGAGTATTCATGCTCGTGCGCGAAATGTTCATGCTGCTGATGGTGGTGGGTATACATAGTTGTCAGGTGAAAAAGCAAGAAGAGTTGAAGTTTGTATAGATTTGCACAATTAGTTAATAGACACTTGAAAATGTGCAGTAGCTTTAAGTGACATGGGGTTGTAGTTTAGGAATTTAAGGTTAATACAATTTAATTCTTTAATTTTCTTTATTTAACCTTATAATACTAGTAAAGCATGAGAGTTTTCTAAAAACTATATTTCATCAGGGCATTCTCTCACAAATAAAGTCACTTGTGATGCTTTTCCAGCCTCACGTAATAAAAATACAACTATCTCTTATTTAACAGTTTAAACTTTTAAATAAGATGATAACTAACCATTTAATTGCGATTCATATACATTTGTGATTTACATGGCAATCTACAACTCGGACAATTAATAATTATCATACCCATCATGTATTATTAACTAAAAAAATACACAGCATTTATAAGCTATAATATTTTTTGGCCCATGGCTTAATGTATTAATCTTTTTCTATTTAATTTACTATTGTGACAGCAATGGAATGCTTTCCTCGATCGTGAAAACATTAGTAGTATCAACCTTGGTCTTCACGGAGAACCAATCTCTTAAAGTGAAACATCACAGATGCTACTTTTAGTAAGAAGCTAAAAGCTAACATGAAATTTTTTTTTTCTAGTCGTTACTTTTGTTTGCTTCGGTGAGTTTTAGGAGGTTAATTAAGGACTAATGTTTCTAATATAATGTTGCATGAAATTAACCTCTGACTTTAATTTCAACCACAGACGGATGCACATTGGGGTCAGAGGTGTTACAACTCTCATTCACACCTCAAAATATGAAAAATATATTAATCAAGTCACGTACAATTACAAGTGATCGAGATATGTGCTCATGCTGCATCGAAAAGGCAAGCTAACTACAAGCGACGACTACTGCTGGCTGATTTGCCATCTAATGGCATTGCTTGATGTACTTTCTTATTTAATGAAATTTCACTTTTTTGACAAAGTAAATGTCTATGCCTCAACTCATCTCATAAATGAAATGATCACCAGCATATTCACACAATATAGGCGAATGATTTTAATGTGATTTGCTAGTTGTTTATTATAACAAGTAAATTCTCTTCTTCTCATAAATGAAATGATCACCAGCATATTCACACAATAGTTGCAGTTAAGTTCAAGGAATCATGATCTTGCTACCGACTCCGAGATTCAATGTAGCACATGTTTACCGGAAGTTAAAATCCGTGATTCAATGTAGCACATGCATGTTTATCGAAAGTTAACAAATATGCTGATTGGCTAGTAAATTATGGACATGTTATTTATCTCTCAAATTAAATATGCTATCCTGTTCAAGCTCGAATACTTTATTTATTGTGTTAGGCTAGAAACTCATTTAAACGTTGGTGTAATTGTAGATATCTGTGGATACACAAACGTACCTATATATGAATGATGTTTTTTTTTTTTTTTCCTTTTTTTGTTCCAAGATATATAAAAGAGCTCCAGACCAATTACAAACAAAAATCAATAGAAGCAATGTTCCAATATTAATAGGTACCCAACAATCGTATTCTTTTCTGCTTTGAGTTTAACTCACATCTCGAATAAATTTAAGAACATATTCAAAGAAATTTAATTTGAGCCCCCAATCAGAATACTTTGTGGATTCTGAACATAAGAGATCTCTAGAGCAATCACAATCTCAAATGTAACAAGTACTTGATCATGGACTTAGAAACCCCTTATTTGCCAATAAAAATTTTGGCCTACTTCAACACATAGAACTTGGACGTGATTCTAAAATTAAGCTTTGTGACAGATAAATATCATTCTCGACTTAGAAACATAACTATTGAGCATTTACGTCCTCTTTAAAAATCTCACTATTGTCTAGTATTTCATATGCAAGAGTGGATCTTGAAGCATATTCTTAGGGATCCCAAGTTGCAGATACGTAAATGACCAAAAAAAAAAAAAAAGAAGAAGAAGAAGAAGAAGGTGCATATTTTTCGTTTTCCTTTTTATGTTGTGTATAATTTCCTAATTAGTATATATATATTCTCTTCCTTTTTTTCCCTCTTGCTAGCTAAATAAGAATTTGATTAATTTCCAATTTTAAATAAACAAAAAATTCAAGTTAATTAGCTATACTAGAAAAAGTTATAATGGAGAAACGAAATAATAAATTAATGTTTGGTTAGTATATTTGTTTAGCTGCATCACTGAAGCACCAAAGTCATGGAGGACGAATGTTGGGTGGACACAATTACTCTCAGGCCCATCTGCAAGTCTCTCGAGCACATTAACAATTCTTTTTCTCTTTTGTCGTATGTGCTTAATCATTTAAAAGTGTTCATTTTGTTATATTTAATTTTCTGTTCAAAATAATAACATGCTAGAATTTATTTCGTGGTGAGAGGCGTGGAGTGACTAGTGATGGAAGATTGATATTGAGTCATTGTTTCTAAATTGAGTATTGGAACATTTATGTAATTAAACATTTAAAAGTTCAGACCAAAAAAAAAAAGTTTGAAAACTTTCTTCTTAGGTTTAGTATTTCATTTATGTAATTAAACATTTAAAGCACCTGGCAAAAAAAAAATTAAAAGTCTTCTTTTAGGTTCAATATTTCCAACATCATGAAGATTGAAAATGTGAATGAATTGGTATATAAATATGAGATAGGACACGCCATAATTATGAATATATATTGATTCTGAAATTCTGATTTTTTATCCCAGCATATACTAATTTGTAGCAGCTACTTGATATGATCATGTGATACATAGCATGGTAAAAGTACCCCCATCAAATTCTCGAATATCATGAAGGATATCGGGTGGTCCATGTTTATCGAGAGAGTAACTGCTATACGGATTAGTTGGTTAATTTCAGTCTTTTCTAACCTTATGGGGTTATCACATTTGAACAACCTCCAGAACAACTCTGTCTCCTATTAGAGAAAGATAAATAAGGTGAGACATCTCCAAAATGGATTCCACTATAATTGACTAGGCCTCCTGTAGAGTGAGAGAGAAAAAAAAAAAAAAAAAAGTACCCCTTCAAACCAATGAGAATATCATATTGGCATTTATCTCTCTTTATAGTATAAGAGCTCGAATATCAAAATTGATTTCAAACAAATCTCGTTTTTACATGAGTGGAAGTGTTACAAATATCAAGTTAATTAAGTAAATATTTTGTCACAGTTTTAAGTTTTAAATAAGATGATCAATTAACATGATATCAGAGTTTAGGTTAATAAAAAATTCTGGACTCAATTCTCGCCACTTTCAATTTAAAAAATAATATATTCACACACAATACTTAATTCAGATAGTATGTGTGGAGAGACCATAAAAATAATAATTAAATATAATAAATCTTTCTATTAATATCTTAAACATTTAAACGAAATACTGTTAGGAAGTTCTAATATGAAAAAGGAATAATTGCAAAAATTAATTTTTTTTTTTTTTTTGCTAAGCCTGCGAAAAAAAATGTTTCATTAATTAAAATAAAAATACAAGAAGTGGGTCAAATTATCAGATTATAACAAAGAAATAAAGTTAAAAATCAACTAAGGCTCGAAGTCATAAAGGAGAATCAAAAAACGAAGAACAAAGAAATAAAGAAATAATGTGGTGAAGTCCCAATGATGCCTTTTCTGGATCGATTTTTTTTTTTTTTGTGACTAAATTATAAATAATCCTAGAAAGATTAAATTTTGATGAAAATGATTGACGAGATAACTCATGAACATTCTTCTCTAAATAGTTTTATATGTGAATAAATAGGAAACCTCCTATAATCCAAAGTGAGAATTAGAAAATCCCCGAATAGAGTGCCGAACTCATGCACGCCTTTGGCTGTTATAGCGTGTCATGGCACATGAAACGAGTGTGAGAAATGCCGTTGATGGATGACACGGTTTTCTTCTGAGGCCCACCAACGAATCTCATCCACTTTCTTTTCTCGGAATCTTTCGGACATGCACGCACGAATATAATAATAAACATGTTTGAAATCTTGCTTTTGTCTCTAAGACACGTGGCACGCGGACTGGTATGTTATACGATGTTGTAGCTCCCCGCATACGGCTCATGTGGTGAACAGGTGAAGGCCCCGCTAACTAATTGACCGCTACCCAAGCGATCTTACGGAACAAAGGTCGGAAAAATTGAACCACCAATTCACATAATTACATAATCACATAATTAGATCTATTCACCGAGAGTCTTCCTCTCCTTTATTTTTATTTTTTAAACGAAGTGTATTACAAGTTATTAAATTTAATTTTTTTTAAATTTAATTATTTGCTTTAAATTCTTTTAAAAAGTTTCTTTTTCAAAAATAATTAATTTAATCACAATTAAAAATATTAAATTTGATGACTTATAATATATATATTTGATATGGATAGAAATTCAATCCTATATAAATAGACGAAAATGACTCTAGAATCTAAATAAATTACGCCCAAACCTCCAATTCTAGATAACACAATCCAACCTTGACCGATGAGGAATCTCTATACCTAACTTGAATAGGATATGTTCCAACCCAATAACAATACTCCTCTGAAATGGTAACGAAAAGTTATGTGTATTATTTTAAAAAACACGAAGGTTTAATAAGAATGTTTCGGCTTGACATAGAAAGTAACAACAGGGAAAATAATTGGCTTATAATATAAGTACAAAGGGATATGGTATATTCTAGAAGGATGTTAGGTTTCGGAAGATTTTTTCACGACGATAAGGGATACGCACCTTATTAAAGCACAAAGATTGTCGTGAATTATTACATCTTGCCTTTCACGACTCAAACTAGGAGTTATCATTATTTTTTTGTAGTTTCTATACGTCAGTGATCATGTTCAATAGATTGTCTAATGTTATTGTCGCTAATTCTTTGAGTTTGAAGATGATACTTCTTAAACTCCGAATCCACCTCCTATAAGTGGCATCATCATCTTAAATTCGATCTCCCCAATAATCGGGGCCCTTACATTTCTTCCATTGACGGTGTTAAAGTATAGGGAGAGTATGCAATATAATAAAAATAGAATTGCATGGTTCACTAGATCATTATAAAATGATAGGTAGATATCACTTTACTCCCTTAATATATATACAGCGTAACATTTTACCCCCTAATATTTTTTTGTGTCACTTAACCCCTTTTTATAAGCTAGTCAAACAAACATCCGTTAAAACCGTTAAAATAAAATACAAATGTCCCAAAATACCCCTATTTTTTCACCAAATAACATCAAGGGGTTAAGTGATAAAAAAAATAAACATTAAGAGGTAAAATGATATGATTTCTTTAAATTATAAATATTAGAAATTACTTTCATGACTTAATCTCGATCTACTCGCCTTTAACTAATAGACTCTAAAATATCAAATGATTATCATTGCATCGTAATGCATAATAGGGAGGCCATTTTTCTTTTCCTTTTTCTTTTTTGGATAGGGAGTCTATTTTATTTTTCATTACTTTGGTTTATAAGAAATATACTGGTTTTGCTTCTCCTCTAAGATACGCAACATTGTTGTTGAGCAATATAAAAATGAAGAAAACTAGATTTTCTGTTATGAGAGTACAAAAACCACCATAAGAAAAAAAACAAAATAAAAAATATGCCGACATTCCAGAGAAACCAACATTCCAAATAATAAAATTTTAACTGCCAACATTCAAGTATAATAACTTTAAAATTGTAGCAACAAACAACTAATATCGTAGCACAAAAAAATACTTGTAATCACCACAATATTCACTTCGAAAAACATCAAATTCGATTAGGCCTAGTTAAATGAATTCCTATATATATATATATGTGTGTGTGTGTGTGTGTGTGTACTTTTAGACACCATAATATCTGCTTCAAAAAATATTACAAAAATCAAATTCAGGATAGTCGAATGAACTCGTCATTTTATTGGGTTACATGGAAACTAGTGGATGAGCCTTGGCTTGAAAACATCACATCACCAAATCTGGTTGGTTGCTTTTGAATCATGTGCACTTATCACCCGAAAAAAAATGGAGAAGATAATATTAGGTTAATCATTTATAATGTCAATATGAAAGACACATAATAAATTAATTAGGTTGCACAAGCATAGTACGTGGAAAGGAGGTATAGATGGATTAGAAGCTATGATTCTTAATCCCTCCTTAGCACTATTAGATGGAATATTTGTACTTTCTCCTCCTCTTTCAACCTGAACATATGGCTAAAAATATGAGGGTAAATTGCATCGGACCCCCTTGTGGTGAAGCCTAATTGCACACGACCCCTCTGTGGTGTAAAAACTTCCACCAGACCCCCCTGTGGTGATACAAAAGTGCACATCACCCCCCATCCCCCGTCTGTCAGTAATTCTGTCAAAACTAACGAGAATGCATGACACGCGCTTGTTTTGCAACTATGATCGCTATGTAACGTTTTGTTTAATAAAAATATGTGTATTTTATCACCATTATACCCTTTACTCCATGTATAATAGCCAACCACTCATTTGCAACAAGTACAATTGTTTGAGCCTCAACATCTCCTTCTCGGCTTGAGCTTCATCACCGACGGTAAGCTTCATTTTTTTTTTAACATAATAACTCTTCTTGCTTTTAACCATATTGAGATCTATAATTGTTTGAGCTTGAACATCTCCTTCTCGGCTTGAGCATCATTCAATGAGCTTCATTTTTTTTAACATAATAACTCTTCTTTCTTTTAACCATATTGAGTAACTTTTTTGTTAATAATAACTCTACTTTATTTTCAATCAGTGGTTAGCATTTGTTTTATTAGTAATAACTCAATACGTTATTTTGTTACATTAATAAATTTTTTATACATTTACATTTTTTATTATCACGTAATTATTCCTGTTTGTGAAAAATATTTTGTAGCATAAGTGAAAAATGTCAACATCGAGTAGCTGAAGTCGTATGCGTAGTCGAAGTTATAAAGACCCAGCATTTGATTTGCAGTACACTAATAGGACATGTCATTGCTATAACAAGGCTGAAATCATTCGTAGCAGATGATAAGAAGCCTTCAAAAGGGCGTTTGTTCTATAACTATAATAGGTGCAAATTTTTCAGATGGTGTGAGCCTAATTTTGCATCTTGGAAAGGCACTGAGCTCCCTGTTCAAATGAGATTGGGAGACATTGAAGCTAGTGAAGACAGTGATGATGAGGAGAGTGGAGAAGAGGTGACATTTCCTTTGAAGAAGAGAAAGATAACAGAGAGTAATTAGATTGGGGAGTTGAATACGTTTCTTTTTGCCTGTTGTTGTATCTTGTTGCTACTACTACTTGTTGTGTTAATCTTCAAGAAATGAGATGTATAGTTATGATGTAATATGGAGTTCTTGGTTGATTTATGCTAAGTTATGATGTATTAATGAATCAACATTGTGTTGCTCAGTTTAATCTTCAAGTTTGTTGCTAAGGCTCCGTTTGTTTGTCGTAAAATAACTTACTTATGTAAAATGTTTTCCGTAGAAAATATTTTCCTGAAAAATAAAATATTTTACTGGGTTCCGTTTGTTTGTCGTAAAATAACTTGTTGGAGGAAAATATTTTTCTGGAAAATAGATTACTGGAAAATATTTTCTGATGTTTGGTTGTATCATGAATTCCGTAAAATATTTTCTTCTCCCAAAGTCTCGTAAAATATTTTACAAAATTTTGTACTAGCCGCAATTGTTGACCGTAAAACATTTTACAGTTGACTAATTTTACGGTGTGACCAAATACCGTAAAATTTAGAAAAAGCAGCCGCAATTTTTGACCGTAAAATATTTTACGGTTAATTAATTTTTCGGTGTTACCAAACACCGTAAAATCTGAAAAATATTTTCCGGAAAATATTTTACAGCAAACAAACGGAGCCTAAGTTTAATCTTCAATTGTAATGCTTTCCTTTAAGTTTAATGAATCAACATTGTGATGCTAGCATTAATCTTCAAGTTTAAGTTTAATGAATCAACATTGTGATGCTAGCATTAATCTTCAAGTTTAATGCTTTTCAATGAACTAACATTGCGTTGCAAAGTTTTATGATTTCCAGTTTAAAACTGTGTTTGAAATACCAACCAAGAAATGTACCACTAACAGACTTTAATGACTTGCTCATCCAACGTGTCCAATACAAAAAAATGTGTCCAAATACAGTGTAACCAACATAATATTTTATCCCATAAAGTCATAAAGTGAGCATGCCTGCATACAAAGACATAAAGTGTTTAAAAACTCCAACTAGAAGTCATAAAGTGAGCATGCCAAAAACCAATTAACTGGGACCGCACCATATGCCTTCCAGAAACCATCAAATTGGACCACACCCAATTGATTAATAGAAAATGACATAAAGTGTTTAAAAACTCCAACTTGAAGTCATGGCTTCCATATTGTTTTCTTCTTATTCATTTTGTCTACCATTTCATCAATGTGTTTTCTCTTTGTAGCATATCCACCCATGAGAGCTTTATTTTGAAAGCTTGTGTACACCCCGCCCACGGCTTCATCACTAGTTGAACCATCTAGAACAGTACAACGCACACCAAGCTTTGTCATGCCACCTCTCACAGCCGACCCACTACCACCAACATCAAATCTAATTTCAAAATCAGATATGTTTTGCTCAAGTTCATATCTAGTTTCAACATCAGATCTATTTTGCTCAAGTTCAGATCTTCCACCATCTGTTGTAGATCTGGCACTAATAGTACCTTGGCCTGCAACAGTTCATCGAACACCTCTACCTCGACCAACGGTTCTTGGCATAGGTGGTAGTTGATTGGCCAGGTGTGATTCTTCAGTTATGGTAGGTTGTTACAATGAGTATGAAATAGTTAGATTATAGTAATTAAGTTAATAAATGAATTGATATGTTACTTAGATTATAATTAGTAAAGCTTACATTAAATGAAGCTTGTAAATGCTCCATATTTAAATCAAGATGCTTCATACTAAACTGAGTTTGATTGTTCATTGCCTGCATACAAAGAAAAAAGAATTGATTAGTGTTAGGAAATATTGTAATTTACAATACAAGAACATGAAAATGAAACATCACCTTCAGCAGCTTTGAGTTTGGATGGAATTCATTTCTACAATATTTCTTGTTATGACCTTGTTGTAGGCATTTTTGGCAAGTGATTGTCAACCCCTTTCTTGTAGAAATCTTCTTACTTGCAGCCATTTTTTTCTTCTCTTCAGCATATTTTCTTCTTGCCTTTGGAGGCCTGCTAGTTCTTTTAGGCACCAAGGGTGGCTTCAAGGCCTCACCACCACTATCAACATAATCAAGTGGTTCAGGTACTGGATGTATCATGTGTTCATGTACACTCATGTAGACCTCTTTAGAATAACAATGATCTATATATGCCTCTACATCTTTACCATATTTTTGTATGCAAGCAAGAGAATGACAACAAGGAATTCCATTCAACTGAAACATTCCACATGTGCAAGTCTTGGTGGCTAAATTAACAACTTGCTTGTTCGTATCTTGATCAACCTCATATTCTTCATTGTCTGCCCAATTAGCACACCAAGCTTTGGAAGCATTGAATAATTTAGAAATCTTCTTCAATATATTGGGACATATGTTGCCTTCATATTTCTCCATGCCTTGCTTTTTCACCTGCATCATACTCATCAATCTTGATCTAATCATTTCAAGCATTGTTATAATTGGTTTATCTCTGGCATCTATAATGTAATTATTGAAAGACTCGCAGAGATTATTCACCAATATGTCATACCTCGAATTGAATGGAAAATAAGATCTTGCCCACTACTCTGCAGGTATATTTCTTAACCATTCAACAGCATTTTATTTGCTATCACAATGTGGGTTTGCCTTCTCAATTTTTTTCATGCATCTTTCAAACTCCGACTTGTTAGCTGTGGATGCAGCCTTCCAAAATAACTCCTTTAATTCCATCCACACAAACTTCTTTCTGAAATTCTGATACATATGACGTATACAAAATCTGTGGTGTACGCCTGGATAATCTTTCGCAAATACATCACATAAGCCCTTCTTCCTGTCAGAAATATAACACCAACCTTTCTCATATGGATTACCAATTAAGTTGTGTAGTTCATATAAAAACCATGTCCATGTCTCTCTATTCTCAATTGGAACCAACTCGAATGCAATTGGGAACATATTATCATTCCCATCTCTACCTATTGCAGCTAACAATTGTCCCTCATATCGTGTCTTCAGAAAACACCTATCTAGGCCTATAATTGGCCTACAACCAGCTAAAAAACCTTTTTTCATTGCATCAAAGGAAAAAAACAACCTTTCAAACATTGGCTCATGAAGACTCCTATCAACCCTTAGTAACACTGTACTACCTGGATTATGGTGGATAACAATAGCACAATAATCCCTCAGTCTAGCAAACTGCTCTTCAGCATTCCCTTCTATTAGTTGTATTGTCACCTGTTTAGCTCTCAATGCTTTGTATTTGCCAACTATGACTTCCACCTTTTTATGAATCTTTTTCTGCAATATAACTGTGGGTTGATTCGGGTTATTCTTAATAGACTCCACAATTATATGCCCAATGTACTTATAATCTGCCAATCTATTATCATACATATGTCCACATTTGTGGCTACCTGTTAAGGTTTTTACTTGAAAGGTTGGACCACCATTGATTAGAGATGCATGTAATATCGAGGTACAACCATGACTTTTAGCATGTGTACATTTTGCTCTAACTTTTTCTTTCTCATTTTTCACTAATACATAGTCAATGCCCTTTCTCACAGCCCAATCCTTTAGAACCTTCTTGAACTGATAAACATCACTAAACTTCATTCTTTTAACCATATCAAATGTTTCCATATCAACATCATTAGAAAACTCTGGGCAATCACTGCAATTTAAGTTATCATCTTCTACATCACTAGCCCAGTCTTGATCACCCGTTGAACTTCCTTCATTCTCTCTACTTTTCTCTTTTTAGACCTCTTTCTAAGTTTCTTCTTCCATTTTAGGTATCTTTTTCTTTTAGACTGCCCCTCATCATTCTCATGGAAAATATCATCATCACTCAATCCCTCAATATCCTCAAAAGCTAAGCTAGGTGTCTCAGAATCTGTATCAGAAATTGATCCATCAGTTTCTACATAATCAAAATCATCTGAATCTGAATCTTCACTCTCTTTATCATTACCTTCACCGCCATTATCATTCTTATTGTTGGCTGCCTCATTTTCATTCAACACATTATCATTCTCAATGTTATTTTCATTCAACACATTATCATTCTCAATGTCATTTTCATTCAACACATTATCATTCCCAATGTCATTTTCATTATGCATAATAGTTGAACCATCACATAAGTCTACACATTCAGTCACAATGTTGAATTGACTCAAGTCAAAATCAGGCCATAACGGATCAAAATGCACTTCACAATGGTCCTCATTGACTTTATCATTAGCATCAGTCATTTTGAAATAAATAATTTAAACCGTGATTAAGTACTAATAGGTGTCTCATGGCTAATGCAATAATGATCTGTAAGTTACATAAAAATGTCACTTAGTTGAGTTACATATATATCTCAATAATATGTAAGAACCTGCCCGCAAGCACATGACGAGGACTGGCATCACATCTAAGACGATTTGATTTCTTTATTACAATCTGTAGCTTGCACAACAATATATTATATGAACGATATTGCAAACAACTTGACAAATTTTATTCATCATTTGTGATTTTATGAACTAAATACTTGTCTTTGACAAAAAATTAAAAAAATAAAAAGCTAAATATTTGTCACGTGTCATGTTTCTACTGGTTTCTAAATTCCAAAGTATTCAGGTTATTAGTATAAAAACAACTAGTCTTATACCCGTGCGATGCACGGTTGTTATACTGGTGTTGTGTAAATATTCTAAAAATACGAAATATAGAATCAATTTATTCAACTATTTAATCACATTATTGAAAGATTATAATATATATAACTACTCTGTATACTATATCATTTCAAAAATAAACAAATAAAAAAAACAAATATAAGCACCTATTTTCTAAAAAATGGGACATCAAGCACTATTTTACATATATTAGGCGTTTAAAAAGATACATGCATATATCTCCTTTTCTCAAATTGTTGTCTCTACAAAGTTCACATTATCTCATCATAGTTTGACATCATTTAGACTCTTTGCCCATACTTTTGTAAGATAACACTAAAAACATATGAACTGATTGAAATTAAAATAATAAACAAATCATCTCAGAAATAATATAGTATAAGAATTTATTTTTATTGCTATCATTATAATATAATGTAAACAGTGATGAAACTGAATATAAATATATTAAACAGAATCAAACATATGATGTAAATAATAAGAAAGACATACTTGTCCAATTTATACTTTGGAATACTTCTTTTTTGCAAAAAGCAAGAGTGTTTTGCTCAAATTTCATCCTTATTATTTTCTTAAAGTTTCAAATTCGTCCATATTATCCAAGGACTAAATTAATTTTTTTTGAGAAACAATAAGGATGAATTTGAAATTTTTTAAAAACAATAGGGATGAAATTGAAACTTTTTAGGAAACAATAAGGACAAAATTGAAAACTTTAAACAATAGCGACGAAATTAAAACTTTTAGGGAAACAATAGGGACTAAATTGAGATATTTTAAATAATAGGGACTAAATTGAGATACTTTGCAAATAATAGGGACTAAATGTGAGATTTTTCCTTCTTTTTACTCAAGAAAGATATACCAAAGAGTTACTGAAGAAATTCTATATTACAAGTTGCAAGCTGTCAAGTAGTCCAATGGCTATGAATGAGAAATTATCTAAATACGTTTCACTTTGTCATTGATAAGATAAATATTGTAGATATGTTTCAGTTTGAATTTTATATTATTGTTGTACTCATCTATCCTATCAGTTATACTCTGTTGTATTATATAAGGTTGTATTCTGTATAAATGAATTATAATCGATTGTATTCTGTATAAATGAATTATAATCCAGAGGAATAAAAATTTATTCCACTCTTTCATGATATCAGTTAATAACGACTAACGTCCTATTTTCATCACAAATATTCTCTTTCGCTCTTTTTCTATGGCTTCTTCTCAATTCTCCTTTTCTCTTCCTGCTTCTCAAGTCAAAACATTTGTCACGATTAATCTTGATCACATAAATTATTCAACTTAGAAGGCACAAATCACAACCTTTTTACCTTCAATGGTCTTCTGGCCTATGTTTATGGCTTTCTACCAAAACCTGCTATGTCAGCAACTACTTTCGAATATTTTTCTTCTTCAGAGTTCAGATGTATCCACCAAAATTGACTCTTCTATGTCCCCTTGATGAACGGTCTGGTATGATAGTTTTGTCACGTCTTGTATTACTGCGATGCTCTCAGAATCCTTGGTACTTCAGGCCATGGGTTTTGCATATGCTAGTGCTCTGTGGGTCTCTCTAAAAGTGTCATTCCGTCAACAATCTATTGCACGTCACTCTTTCCTCCATTCCAATCTTCATCGTGATTTTTGACTCCTCTATTCTGTCTTCTACTGATGACGGTACGACTCATGCTTTTGTTCCTCAAATACAAAATCTACCAATTCTCACAATGCTCTTGCTGCCAATTCCCATGCTAGCCATCCTTTTATAAATCAAGGTGACATCATGCATAATGCCAACAAATCTTCAATGAATCATAATGATGCTTCTATGTCCAAACATAACTCTTTTTCTTTTTCTTTTTCACTATATCTGGGAAGCCATCAGATATAAATCTTCGCCTATCAACTACAATGTGGTTTGGCTTTGGTGGCACACTCCTAGACATTGCTTTACTGATTGATTGTCAATTCATGACCAACTGCCTACTAAATAAAGGTTGATTGCTTGGGGTATTCCAACTTCCTGCACTTGTGTTCTTTGTGGTCTCTCCACAGAAACTAGAGACCACTTATTTTTTGAGTGCAACTTCTCTAAAAGAATTTAAAAATCGGGTGTCTCCCTCTGCAAAGCTACTCTCAATACTACTAATTGGGATCAGATTCTTTAATAGATGATTATTTTCTGCAAAAGAAAATGGCTCTAGTCCATTATCCTTCGCCTCTTCTGGAAGTCTGCCATCTACTATATTTAGAATGAAAGGAATGGTAGAATTTTCACTCAGTCAGTAGCTACGGATGATCAAATCTTGGAGAAAATTCGCTATGACATTAGATGCAAATTCGCTAAGGGATGAAAATTTAAGAACATTGCTCTAAATATAAATTTATGAAATTCTGGGAATATTGATTCTAGCCTACTTGGCTAACTGTTTTTTTCTCTTTTGACATGCTCTATGATGTAGCCTTTGTTATTCATTTTTAATGAATATACTTGCCTTCGAGGAAAAAAAAAAGAACTTTTTTTCTTCAAATTCGCCCAAAACATGTCGGCGGTAAGTTCCAAATCTATCACAAACAAGGGCACTCTGCATCACTTTGTCGCAATCAATATGCTTCATCCAAGCCTCCTGGTGACTCATCCCAATTTGCTGGTTACCATAATCACCAGTTTGGTCTCCTTCCTCTCCTCCAGAGGACGGAGTAGGGAGAAGAGGAAGGAGACCAAACTAGTGATTATGGTAACCAGTAAACATGGATTCCTGATTCAAGAGCGACGTCTCATATGACTCATGACCCTGCTCTTATTCAGCAACTTCATCCATATACTCGTTCAGATCATGTTGTTGTTGGTAATGGTAAGTCCTTAGCTATTTCTCATTTTGGTTCTACTTCTTTCTCGCATTCCAATCGCAAATTTACTCTAAACAATATTCTGCATGTTCCTAAAATCACTAAAAATATACTTTTTGTCTCGAAGCTTACACATGATAATCAAGTCTCACTTGAGTAGATATGTTTCAATTTGAATTTTATATTATTGTTGTACTCATCTATCCTATCAGTTATACTATGTTGTATTATATAAAGTTGTATTCTGCACAAATGAATTATAATATAGAGGAATAAAAATTTATTCCATTCCTTCAGTCATGCAAGAAAGTTGGTCTTATGAAAACAATGGCTGGCATCACATCTAAGAGGATTTGATTCCTTTATTGCGATCTGTAGCTCGCACAACAATATATTTTATGCACGATATTGCAAACAACCTGACAAATTTTATTCATCATTTGTGATTTTTTGAACTAAATACTTTTCATCTCTCATGTTTCTACCGGTTTCCAAAGTGTTCAGGTTATTAGTATAGAAATGATTTTGTTATAAAATTAGTTTAACAGGGATATATTTCTTAAGTGTCTCTGGACGTCAGAAAATTAAATTAGAGACATATAGGTAAAGAATGAGACAAGTAAAAACTCTTATTACACAATGATTCTATAAACAATCACATATATAGTAACTATTATCATGTTGGAGAATACAAATCAAATCCCAATATGACTCTTTGATTCTTGGAATTATGGGGAAATGAATATCAAGCATGTCAAAGGTTCAAAGTATTTAGTGGATTAATTAAAGAAACAATTGAATGTTATGAAGAAATGTATTTAGTATGTGTCTTTTAATTTTCCTATCTACTAGTATAAATAGGCGTTGATGGTTTTGTATCAAAATACCTCAAGTTATTCAAGTTATGTAGTTGTAAGAGCCGGTAAGTAACTGTACGCAAGAAAATGTATTGGGGCTTGGGTATCCGTGAATATAGGCTAAGTCTTAACCGCATTAAAAGTTTTATGTATCATTTGCATTTGTGTGCTAGATTTATTTTCAGCAAGTGGTATCAAAGCTCGGAGTCGCATACAAATGCAAAGGCCCAAGTGTCCAAACAGCTCGGGATCCATTTCCAACAAGTTCTACCAACAGATGCTGTAGAATTAAGTTATGGCGGAAAAATTCCTTTAAATGTTCGAAACCAAGCTGCAGAAATTGTTGCTAGCGGCCCAAACGCCCACACTGCTGGCCAAAGTGCTCGCGCTGGCGACCCAAATGCATTCTTTGTTTTAAACCTAGTTGCATGAAATGTTCGTATTGGTGTACGAAATGTGCGTGTAAATGCCCCGAGTATTCATGCTCGTGCGTGAAATGTTCATGCTGCTGATGGTGGTGCGTATACATAGTTGTCAGGTGAAAAACAAGAAGAATTGAAGTTTGTATAGATTGCACCATTAGTTAATGAGTAATGGTATACGTCACCTTTTTTTTTATCACCAATTGTCACTTCCTAGTTAGCACACCAATTAGATAAATTTTTATTTATTCTCTCTCCAATCTTATTCATTTTATTTAATTTCTCTGCCAACAAAGTATCTATGTAAGAAGTGCTATTTGAGTGTAAAAATTAAAGTGATATATAGCAAATACCACTTTCAATGTGTATGCTTAGTTGGCATATTAAAGGAAGAGAGAGAAATCAAAAAGTTAGTTATTTTAGCATGTCAAGTAAGCATCCATGTAAGAAGTGGTATTTGAGTGTGAAAATTAAAGTGGGATATAGCAATGTTCTTTCTCTTAACTTTGGTCTTCACTTGAACCAATCTTTTGAAATTAAAACATCACAAGCGCTGCTTTTCGTAAGAAGTTAAAAGCTAACGTGAAAGATTTTTTCTAGTCATCACTTTTGTTATTGCCTAGATGAGTTTTAGGAGGTTAAGGGCTAATGTTCTAATATAATGTTGCATGAAATTAACCTTTGACTTTAATTTCAACCATGGGCAGATTTTCATTGGGGTCAACAGTGATTACAACTCTCACTGACCTCGCAAAATATAAAAAATATATTAGTATTTTTTTTTACTACGAATGATTAATTAGTCCCCACTAATTTAATAATCTTAGCTTTCAAAATCACTTAATTGGTGATCAAAAAGATAGGATTAAAGACATTCAATAAGATAGGGTTAAAGAGTACTTTATAGAAAGACAACTTCCTCATTATTGGGAGAACAACTTATATAAAGACAACATCTTCGTTATTCTGTTTAACAATTTACTTAGCTTTCTAAACAGAAAAAAAAAAAAACGATTTGGTTGATCATGGAGAGCAGAGGATTAACCCTGGAATCTCTATTTCGAGCCAAGTACAAACTTCCTCAAGAAACTGATGTATTTTCGTTGATTCAAGCAGCCATCATGGTGGCTTCTTGGGAGAAGCCGAAGGAGTTCTTGAAGAGGAGAATGAGCATTGCTGAAGCCATCTTCAGCAAAGATTCTTGTTCGGTTGAGACCGCCGACGTCGAAGATTCGGGTTCTGAAGATGAGTATGGCGATGGAGATGCTTCAAACAAACGCAGCCTGATTACATCCACCATTAATGCAATATCGCCAAGTAATGACCACCATGGATGCAGTATCATGAAAAAGGATTGCGATCGTTCAGATGGTGATGGTGATGGTGGCAAGAAGGGAATGCGCGTAATAATCAAGTTTCCGAAGCAGCAGAATGGAGTTACAAGTGATGTAAACAAGAAACTTGATCAAGATATTGGTTTGGATGGCCAAGTCGATGGAAAAACTTCAAGAAAAGACGACCATGCGTGCGTTATGATGAAAAAACACCGTGTTCATCATTCGGATACTAATGGTAACAAGAAACGAAGGCGCATAATCGAGTTCTCAGAGACGTGCAAGGAAGTTACAGGTGAAATAAACAGGAAAGTTCATCAAGATTTGTGTTGCAATGGCCAAGCTCATGGAAAATCTTCGAGAAAACGACCCCTTATCCAAAACCACTATGCTCGTTCGGATATTAAATATGGTAACAAGAAAGGAAGGCGCACAATCGATCCGCCTAAGAGTCTCAAGGAGGGTGATGTGAAGAAGAAGCTACTTGATCATGCCGATGCTGATGGAAATTCTTCAAGAAAAAGACCTCTATCTGCTATAGCTGATGAATTAACAGTTAAAAAGCACGCATGCAGTATCGACAAGCACTATCCTTGTACAGATGATAATGGTGACATGTGGAGAAAACAATCAACCAAGTTGTCAGAGAATCGCAAGCAAGTTACTGCTGAAACAAAGAAGAAAGTTGATCAAAATATGGCTCAAACAAATTTTGAAGATATTATAAGGAATATGGAATCAATGCATCAACAAATTCGAGAAAATAAATGGAACATGCATGTTCTTGACGCAGAGGATCTTCCTCCACCAAAATCAAGATGCAACAATATCCCGTACTAAAGGCCTTGGAACCGTTTCGACAAGGAACAACATTTTAGAAGGCGTCTTTGGGGGTAGATTTGGATTTTGATATGTATTTTGTAAATTAAGTGTTCTTTAATCTTCTAACTATGTAAACTATATTAAACGTTACTAGGGATTTCATATGTTGTAAGAACTACGTGCAGCTTGATCTCATCTTGATCCCGGTTGAGTACGTAGACAGCCTAGGCTCAGCTGCTTTTACTAATAAATTTTATTTGTTCGAATCTTGTAAAAGAAAAAGTCCCTTGCTTTGATATATATGATACGCTGGTACTGAGAATTAATTTGTTCAATTAGTTTGTTATGCTGTCCGTTCAATATAGTTGCTGTTATGTATTTGTAATATATATAGTGCCAAAGAGTTTCTGAAAAAAAAAGTTTTGTATGACAAATTGCAAGCCGTTAAGCACTTTAATGGCTATGAATGAGAAATTATCTAAATATGGAGGTGAATGATACTGTATTGTTCTCTTATCATTCTGGCCAGAGTTGACACTACTAATGAAAAGAGTCAGATAAGAAGATTTTCATCAATCTTGTCAGCGCGCAATGTGTTGCCATCGATATACTAGTTGTGTAGCATTTTGCTCTAGTGTCCTGGTGACGTTGAAAATACTCACATTTTCTGGCACGGTGAGTAATTTCACCTTATATGCAATAATGACACCAAAACTAGCACCTCCACCGCCTCTAATGGCCCAAAAGAGGTCCTTTCCCATGGATTTTCGATCTAGAATTTGACCATTAACATCAATAATTTTGGCATCAATGATGTTGTCAGCAGGAAGGCCAAATTTTCAGGACATCATGCTATATCCTCCCCCACTGAAGTATCTGCCAACCCCAACTGTTGGGCAAGCCCCCGCAACTAAAGCAAGAGTTCTGCTTTTCTGGGAAATTGTATGATAAAATTCACCCAAAGTTGCACCAGTTTCAACCCATGCAGTTCTCTTCTTGGTGTTAATGAAAATTGATTGAAAGTTTCTAAGATCGATCAACGATTATAAAAGGGATTTTAGATGTATAAGAAAGACCCTCATAATCATGTTCACCACTACGGATTCTAATATGTAAGCCATTTTTCTTGGAACAATATATGGTTGCTTGAATGTGGGATTCATGCAATGGCGTAACAATAACACTAGGTATCAGAGTGGACTCACTTGGTGGACGCAAATTTTGTATTGAGGATTGCAGAATAGAGACATATGTTGAGTTTTCTGGGGTGTATATGACCTCAGAGTTTGAGATCGAAGGCAATCAATGAAATGATCATGAGTATTAGCATAATTAACCCACGAAATTAGAAGGAAAACTGAAAGAAGTGAAGCAATGAACTGCTTGGAGTCTTCATTTCTTGTTCTAGTTTGTTGCTTACACGAACCAAACATTGCTATTTAAACAATTTTTCAGATGATTTTTCTATGAGATTAAATCAGATTGCATTTAGAAAAATCTTTCACAAGAAAGATAAAGGCATGAATTTCCTCAAAATGTCAAAATTCTAGTCTAATATGTTATTTGACACAAATCTCTCTGGTTCAACGTATATCTGGCTTAAAAGTTTAATAACTTACGAATAGTCTAAGTGAAAAGCATGCATGTATGGCGTTGAAACTTATATTCTTAATTGATGAATAAGATATGATGATGATGTTGCAAAACATGAAATCATGATCCAAGCCATGAACGAGAAAATGAAAATGATTGAGAAAAATAATACGTGAGAGATGGTGGATAAGTCATATAACAAAGAAATCATCGGATTGAAGTGGGTATATAAGTTCAAGCATAATGAAAATGGTTTTATTCAGAAGTACAAGACTCGACTAGTTACCAAAGGATGGATATTCACAATAACTAGGAGTAGACTTCAGTGAAACATTTGCTCATATCATCCGGATGAAAACAATTAAAATTGTTCTTGCCTTCGCAACACAAATAAAACATCAAATTTATTAACTAGATGTTAAATCAGCATTTCAAAGTGGCGAAATGAAAGAAAAGATGTACATGGAACAACCCCAAGTCTACATCATCAAAGGAAAAGAAGAAAAAGTAAAGAAGTTGAAAAAGGACTTCTACGGTACAGTATAAAGTAGGCTTCATGCATGGAATAGCAAGATTGACAAGTTTTTCATAAATCACGGCTCCATAAAGAGCCCGAATGAACCATCTCTTTATGTAAAGATGCAAGGAGCACAAGACTTTATTATTGTATGCTTACAGATTGATGACTTAATATATAAAAGCACTAATAGAAAATGATCAAAGAGTTCAAGAAGCCATTGATGAAAGAACACGAGATGACTAATTTGGCCTCATAAAATATTTTCTCAACATGCAGGTGAAAGAAAAACCAGGAGAAATATTTTTAGCAAAAAAAAAAATCAAGAGAAATATTTATTTCTCAACATTAAGACTTTCTCTAACAGTCTCTCTATAATGACTTCTTACCCATTATAAAGAGGCAAAATGTTGTAATCTTCTCCAACAGCCTCCCTATGGGAGGCTCTTTAGAATGTGGAGCTCCACATTTCATGGCAAGGCTTGTTGTTTGCTCTCTACATCCAAAAAGCTGACATTGTAAAAAATAAAAAATAAAAAATAAAGCTCTCCAACGGTAAAAAAAATTGAACGTTGGAGAGCTTTTGATTTTGTTTCTATAAATTGAGCACAAATTAAGTTGAATCAACAAACAAAAAATTTCAATCTTTTCAAATCTCATATTATTTTTTTCTTGAATTTTTGACAAATCTGTGAATTCTTGGTATGTGTGAGAAGATAGATTGTTCACTTGAGATACTGGTATATCATGGCAAAGAAAAAAAAAAGAGATAGTGGAATAAGAGAAGACATTTGTGGTCTTTTTTCTTTTTTTTTTTTTTGTTAAAGTTGTGTTCTTTTCTTTTTTGTTAATATTAGGTTATAGTTAATAAATTGTATTTTTAACTTAATAATTCTTTTATTAATATTAAGATCATTTCATAATTTTAGTTTTAACATGTTAATTTTTTAATTATGTTTATTAAAGTATAACTTATTAATATTTCATTTTGTATTGTTAATAATTAAAATAGTATATCATCATTAAAAATAGAAAACATAAATAAAAAAAATTAAAATGGTGTGTTTGATCTAAAAAAGAGATATATTGGAGTAAAAAAAAATAGAGAGTCTCTAAAATAGAGAAACTGTTGGAGTGAACTGAAATAGGGAGTCACTGAAATAATAATAAAATAAAAGTAGGGAGACTGTTGGAATAAAACTGGAATAGGGAGCCCCAAAAATTAAGGAAACAAGCTTAAACTCCTTACATGTAAAGAAAAAAATAGAGAGGTTGTTGGAGTTAGTCTAACAAAGATATGCCAAAGAGTTGGTGAAGAAATTCCATATGACAAATTGCAAGCTGTTGAACACTCCAATAGCTATGAATGAAAAATTATCTAAATACGTTTCATTTTGTCAAGCATTAAAGTTAGTCTTATGAAAACAATGACTGGCATCACATCTAAGACGATTTGATTTCTTTATTACAATTTGTAGCTCGCACAACAATATATTATATGAACGATATTGCAAACAACTTGACAAATTGTATTCATCATTTGTGATTTTCTGAACTAAATACTTGTCTTTGACAAAAAAATAAAAAAATAAAAAACTAAATACTTGTCAGGTGTCATGTTTCTACTGGTTTCTAAATTCCAAAGTATTCAGGTTATTAGTATAAAAACAACTAGTCTTATACCCGTGCGATGCACGGTTGTTATACTGGTGTTGTGTAAATATTCTAAAAATACAAAATATAGAATCAATTTATTCAATTGTTTAATCACATTATCGAAAGATTATAATATATATAACTACTCTGTATAATATATCATTTCAAAAATAAACAAGTAAAAAAAACAAATATAAACACCTATTTTCTAAAAAATGTGACATCAAGCACTATTTTACATATATTAGGTGTTTCAAAAGATACATGCATATATCTCATTTTCTCAAGTTGTTGTCTCTACAAAGTTCACGTTATCTCCTCATAGTTTGACGTCATTTAGACTCTTTGCCCATACTTTTGTAAGATAACACTAAAAATATATGATCTGATTGAAATTAAAATAATAAACAAATCATCTCAGAAATAATATGGTGTAAGAATTTATTTTTATTGCTACCATTATAATATAATGTAAATAGTGATGAAACTGAATATAAATATATTAAATAGAATCAAACATATGATGTAAATAATAAGAAAGACATACTTGTCCAATTTATACTTTGGAATACTTCTTTTTTGCAAAAAACAAGTGTGTTTTCATTGATTCACAAAAAAATAATTACAAAGTAAGATACCCCAGGGGGTTTATAGTAGTTTCCTAATATCAATAATCCAAGCAATGTGAATAGCTTGGTTCAAAAGAGAGAATTTAAATTTCACAAACATGTATAATTTGGTCCTAATATCAAACGCAATATTTCCTAAACATGTATAATTTGGAAGACTTCTTTGTAAACCACATTGATGGTAGTTTTTGATACTTTATCATTACCATCTTTTATCAAAATCTTCAATCTTTATTTATTTGTCACTCTTGAAAGTGCAACATATAGTTGCCCATGACTAAAGACAAGTTTTGAAAGATATAAACCAACATAAAAAATAGTTTGACCCTGACTTTTGTTTATAGTCACGGCAAAACTTATAGTTAAATGAATTGTCTTCACTGGAATTTAATAAGAAAACTATGATTAGATGAGATTATACTCATATATTTTGGAATCTTAACACAAGATTTCCTATGTTTCTCTTAGACATAATTTTAGCTTCAATAACATATTTACCCAGCATAGTAATTTGTAGCCTCGTTCCATTGTATAAGTCATTAGATTGATCAATATTTCTTAACAACATCACATGGACTTCAACCTTGAGGTTCAACTTGTGGTTTGGGAGTCCTGAACAGGGAAATATATTCAAAATCTCTGGAGAAAATACATCCAACTCACTATCAACATTTGCATCTTCTTTGCAAACATTATTTGAGCTTATGTTATGTTTTCCCTTTCAATGTACTAAAGACATTAAGTAATCAGTTATCATCCCAACATGTTCTAATGTTGAAGCAAGAACGACTCTTTCTCTGAAAAAAATAATGTCACACATATTACTCAACAAAGCAGGGTAAGCAGAATTACAAGTTTAGTAAAACCTATCCTCTGAGTTTTTCATGAGCATTTCATCAGGGATTTCAACAACATGGCATACAAGCATTGCTAAAGTTGCAATTAATATTAACAACAACATTTGTTGAATATAAAAGAAACAATGATTTTATTATTGGATGTTTAAAATTATCCATTATTAATATTCATGATTGTATATTTATCATTTCCCACGGAGCCACTTATTAAGGAATTCCTCTTTATGCACCTCTTACTAACATGCTATTCTAGGACTTGGATAATCTCATCTCTAATCTCAATTGGACAAATCCATCCATATCATTGCGATGAAACCTATTATAAGAATAACAATAATAAGGATATACTAAATCAAAATTCATTAAAGGAAAGCAAAAGTTTTACTAAATGAACTAACTGAAATGCAATGATAATTTTACAATGAAATTTATGAATACTTGAAAATCAAATATTGTTTGAAGAGATATTCAAAGTTGAAGTTAGCACCTTTATAATGAAGATTTCTTATTCTATCATTTTTTATAACTTTAATCATGTAATGTATTTATTAGATTTGTTAAGTAATAGTTAACAATATACGATATACTTGTTTGAAATAATGGGTCCACTTTAGAAAGTATTAATCCAAATGTTACACCAAAGTAGTCTAACAAATCTATAGGAAACTGATCAAGATTAGAACATTTAATCCATCATTTAGTGAATCTCCATCTACGATGATTAGCTATATAAAAGGTAATCCTATTTTTTTTATTTCTCAGGAGGCTTACTTCAAAAACATCCTTCAATAAACATTGATAGAGAATGTGACTTTGTCATTTAAATAAAAAATGAAGGTAGAATTTTATTTCACTTATTTATGATTTTTTTAATTTTATTTTAAATATATGAATCAAATATTTAGTTTGTTGGATAGAAGTAAGACTTTTTTTTCTTTGCAGGAAGCGATGCACGGGTGTCTACAACTATGTATCATAAAACCAAATTATTTAACCTTTTAACCATACTATTGAAAGATTATGCTACTAACCTCAATATTTATACCATTACATAAAGTAACCAAACAAAACAAACACTTATTTTCTTGTGATATTAAGCACCATTTGCTCAATACTTTCAAAAAATACATTTATCTCATCTTTTCAATTGTTGTCTCTGCAAAACTCACACCATCATTATCCTAGTTTGATTTCAATTTTACTCCTTGCACATGTAGTCTGCTTGCAATCCATTATCTACCATCAGATTTTTGGAGGATCTAATAATCAATCTTGCCATATATATGCATCTCAAGAAAAGATGTTGAAATATTTTGCGTTACATAAAAAATTATTGTTTGACCATGAATAATGTGAATATGTACTCTAAATTATATGTTCTATGTACAAACTTATCATCGGTCACTTTGTAAGGGATCAGTTGACATAAAGTTGACAAAATTATTCCCGTAGAAATAAAAATTTCAGAAACATCATTTTGCAAAAAATGCCAAAGTAAGCAATGGTAGAAAAGAACTTCACCAACAAACAATTTGAAAGAAGGATAAGAGTGTCTAATACGGCAAGAGAACAAAACCATACTCCCTGAAGGTGCACTTTTTTTGGGGCGGAACTCTCTCTGGTTCTTGTCCATGTAAAGAAAATTAGGAATTAGTAAGATTAGACAATGTTAGTATAATTACTTGTTAAGCATTCAAAACAAATTACACTTTCAAAATTTAAATACTTTTTTTGGGAAGGATTAGTGTTTCTAGGAATGATCTTTGAAGTAGTTTTCCTTTGTAGGATAATGTTATGTCAATTAACGTCTTGTTACTCTTTATCCTAGTGGCAATGTTTTTGCTAAACTACATGTATAATGACATTTATTTGGTCCTTGTAGCTAAACAAGAAAAAGAAAAAATAATATGGCGTATATCTATGAAATGTCACCCAAACTTCGTATTTTGATTGGAATATGCTGCCTTGTGACAATATTTTTACTTTTCTGTTAAACTAATCTGCTCTGGTTCTAGCTTCAATTTTATGGTTCGTTACTACTTTCATAATATATATTCATCTGGTAGAAAAACTTTAATTCGCTTTTTCTCAAAAGTTAACCTCTATCTTTTTCTGCCACTAATATCATGTATATTAACAAACATCATTGCTTTACCTTATTATCCATCGTCAAACTCGTTGGGTCTCATGATTCCACCTCTCCTCTAACTTATAACGGCATTTTTCAACTACTTATTTTGATACACATATATATAGTACCACTTTTCATCTATTATAGAATTTATCAGACTAATGTTCCCTTTATACAAGAAATAGAGAAAAAACGAAAGTGAAATATTCCAAATACCAGAAAGCCTATGAAAGCGCAAAGCAATAGAGAAGTCATCAACAATGTAAAACAAATAAATAACAGCAAATGTAGCTGATTCTTTTCCTCTTTTATTTCATTCTTGTCAAGCAAGATTTCTTGATTTCTAAAAGCTCAGTCCCAAATGTAGAAAATTATAAGCAGTTATCAGTATGAACAACACATTTCAGAAATGGCAAGAGCAGCTATAAAATTAATGACATAATCTGACATCAGACGTGGTGACGAGACCAAGTGCTTACTGAAAGCTAAATTCTTAGGACCAAAACCATAAATAGCATGCATGATCTAAGCTGCAAACATAGGCAATAAAATTTCTCTGTTCGGACAACCAAATGCAGCCATAGCGAGGAATGAAATCTTAAAAGATCAATTCACAGAAGTCCTAACTATCAACTACTTGTCACCGCCACAAAATCATAGAAAACCTAGCTTGCCAACACTAAAATGCCTTCATTCAATAACAAACTACATTGGTAATTTAAATGAATATATAATAGAGTCCTAAGAGATAAGATAAAGATTTCCAGAGAAAGAGGTAAAAATGTTTAAATTTAAACGAAAATATGATAGAATCCTAAGAGATAAAAACGTTTAAATTTAAATGAAAGTATAGGATTTAAATTTAAAATAATATGATAATATTGCATCTAATAATTTTAAATTTAAAAATATTTACAAATGCTCATAAAGTGACACATGATACTCTTAGTTGTTCTTTTAGAATATATAATGATTTTGTTATGAAACTAGTTAACAGGGATATATTTGACGTCAAAAAAAATTAAATTAGAGACATAGAGATAAAGAACGAGACGAATAAAAAATCTTTATTACATGATGCTTCTATAAACAATCACATATATAGTAACTATTATAACACCCATCATTTATTTATCAACTAAAAGAATACACATCATTTTATTTACTATAATATTGTTCGACCCATGGCCTAATGAATTAATTTATTTTTCCTATTTAATTTACTATTTTAATAGAGATGGAATGCTTTGCTCGTTCCTGAAAAAATTGGTAGGATCAACCTTGGTCTTCACTTGAACTAGTCTATTGAAGTTATTTCTGAAATATCGCATACCTCAATTGTTCGCTTGCCTATAACTTGTGTTTCCAATGTTGTTTTTTCCCATGTCAAGATCTCTATAATTCATGTATGTACTTCTTGGAGATTTTAAAGCGTAATGAGCCATATAACTGTATAGCCTCCTAATCCAGCTTATGTGCCTACTAGCTTCAGAAGTTTCTTCTTCATCCCAACCCACAAAATAGTGAATCATGTAAATGTTTCCAACTCTATGTGGGAATGGTATTTCAGATTATGAAATATCAGCCATCCTTCCACCATAAGGACTTGTTAGGATCTGATTTTTATTTTATTATTGTTGGCTGTGTTTTGCAAAAATTATGGATATTGTGTGTGGTAGTTTGAGCTTGCAGGAATCTTGAAGGAGTCACGATCAGGAGGGATTCAAGTTCAGAAGAGTTCTAATGCTAAGAGTATTCTTGAGGAATCCACGTTACTGTGAACAATATCTTGGAGCTAATGTGATAATGTGAAAGAGGTCAAGGTTATCAAGAACTCTTGTGCTAAATTGGATTATCTTGAAGACTCTTTTGCTTGTACTCAACTTCCTCAGTAAATCCTTCAAATAGGCGTGACGATTCCCAGTTAAAGGGGTGAGGAAAAGTATGCAGAAAAAGATATAGCAGAATCGTGAAATAGCTATATGTGGTCTGTGTCAAGTCGTGTTGCAACATGCTGTGTAATAGAGTTTGCTGAATGTTTTGATCAGTGTTGCAATATAGTCTGTTTTAAGTCATATGTTTTGACCAATCTATCTAGAGTTTCAAGACTCTTTTTATTATGTTTTAGTGTACATTCTTTGGGAGAAGAAGGTGTGTTCTCGAGAGAGAACTTTGTAAGTCGAGGGGAGCTCGCCAAACTAGATAATCTACTAAGGGAGTCTTACACTTAGGCGGCAAGGGTTAAGAGGGAGTCTTAATTGCATAAGTTCCATTGGTGTCTGTAATCTCTTGAAACTTAGTGGATTGGTTTGTTGGCCAAGGGATGGTCGCGTGGACGCAGACCATGTTGGTTGAACCATGTTAAATTTCTGTGTTCTTACTTTTGTTGCAACAAATTTATTTTTCTGCAAATTTACTTAGTTGATTTGATTAATTATCAAATTGATTTAAGAGGCCAGAAAACTAACAAGTGGCATCAAGAGCAAGTTACTAAACTAACTCAGTTAGATCTTTGGTCAAGTTTTTTTGGCTGTTTTGCAGATATAGACACATTTCGTGATGGAAGTTCAATTTCCAAACCACCACTACTGAATGGATCAAACTACTCATATTGGAAGGCTCGAATGAGAACATTTATCAAATCCATTGATGAAAAAGCTTGAAGGGCAGTTGTCGTAGGATGGGCGCATCCTACAATGAAGAATGATGATAGAATTGATGTGCCGAAATCTGAGGATCAGTGGACTGCAAATGAAGATCGTTTGGCTAACAATAATTCTAAGGCTTTAAATGCGATTTTCAATGCTATAGATTTAAATCAATTTAAACTGATTTTAACTTGCAAAACTGCTAAAGATGCTTCGACTATTTTACAAACTGCATATGAAGGAACAACACCTGTCAAAGTGTCCAAGCTTCAAATTCTTGCAACAAGATTTGAGGAATTGAGGATGCAAGAGGATGAGACTATTACTGATTTCAATAGCAAGTTATGTGACATTGCAAATGAGGCGTTTGCATTGGGTGAAAAATACTCAGATTCAAAGCTTGTGAGGAAGGTTTTACGATCACTTCCTGATAGATTTGCCATCAAAGTTGCTGCCATTGAAGAAGCAAAAGTTGTTGATGACATGAAGTTGGATGAACTAATGGGTTCACTCCAAACATTTGAGATGAAGTTCAAACAAAAGAGAAAAGAGAAAAACATTGCATTCCAAGTTGAAGTTCAAAGTAAAGATGAGCAAAGCTCTTACTATGATGAAGATGCAGAAATCACTGAATCTTTAGCATTGCTCACGAAGAATTATCTTGTTGGCTTAAGGACTTATCACTCAATAATTATTCTAGTGGTCAACATTTAGATTTTGCCCAAGTGTTTGCGGAGAATAATCATGTTTGGCCAACTCCGTTTTGTGTATATTCAATTTACTTGCTATCGACTATTACATCACTACAATCTCTCTGATTTTGGTCCAGACAAGCTCTATAATTTACAATCTGACATATTTTGTTAATCATTGCGCAGGGTACTGAGGATGATGTAGTGAATTGGCTTCATGGTAATGGATTATGGAAAATGGCTAGGGATGCATACGAACCTTTATGGATTAAAGGAGGTGGGCACTGCAACTTAGAGCTTTACCCAGATTATATCCGTCACCTGTGTTGGTTTGTCCAAGAAATGGAGAACATGACAACTGAAATCCGACTCAAAAAGATCAGCCAGACTCTTGGCCTTCAGAAACGGTCAAATGCTGCCACAAGTTCAGGCGGCCAAATTGCTTTAAATGTTCGAAACCAAGCTGCAGAAATTGTTGCAGGTGGCCCAAATGCCCAAACTGCTGGCCAAAGTGCTAGTGCTGGCGACCCAAATGCATTCTTTTTTTTAAACCTAGCTGCATGAAATGTTCGTGCTGGTGCACGAAATGCACGTGTAGATGCCCCGAGTATTCATGCTCGTGCGCGAAATGTTCATGCTGCTGATGGTGGTGGGTATACATAGTTGTCAGGTGAAAAAACAAGAAGAGTTGAAGTTTGTATAGATTTGCACAATTAGTTAATAGACACTTGAAAATGTGCAGTAGCTTTAAGTGACATGGGGTTGTTTAGGAATTTAAGGTTAATGCAATTTAATTCCTTAATTTTCTTTATTTAACCTTATAATACTAGTAAAGCATGAGAGTTTTTTGAGAACTATATTTCATCAGGGCATTCTCTCACAAATAAAGTCACTTGTGATGCTTTTCCGGCCTCAAGTAATAAAAATACAACCATCTCTTATTTAACAGTTTAAGCTTTTAAATAAGATCATAACTAACCATTTAATTGCCATTCATATACATTTGTGATTTACATGGCGATCTACAACTCGGACAATTAATAATTATCATACCCATCATGTATTATTAACTAAAAAAATACACAGCATTTATAAGCTATAATATTTTTTGGCCCATGGCTTAATGTATTAATCTTTTTCTATTTAATTTACAATTGTGACAGCAATGGAATGCTTTCCTCGATCGTGAAAACATTAGTTGTATCAACCTTGGTCTTCAAGGAGAACCAATCTCTTAAAGTGAAACATCACAGATGCTGCTTTTAGTAAGAAGCTAAAAACTAACATGAAATATTTTTTTTCTAGTCGTCACTTTTGTTTGCTTCGATGAGTTTTAGGAGGTTAATTAAGGACTAATGTTTCTAATATAATGTTGCATGAAATTAACCTCTGACTTTAATTTCAACCACAAACGGATGCACATTGGGGTCATAGGTGTTACAACTCTCATTGACACCTCAAAATATGAAAAATATATTATTTTTTTTTAGTTCGAATGATTAATTACTCTCCATTAATTTATTAATTTTAGTTTTTAAAACCACTTAATTGATGATGAATAAGATAGGGTTAAAGACATTCGATAAGATAGGGTTAAAGAGTATTTTATAGAAAGACAACTTCTTCGTTATTGGGAGAACAACTTATATAAAGACAACTTATTCATTATTCTGTTTAACAATTTACTTAGCTTTCTAAACAAAGAAAAAAAAAAACGATTTGGTTGATCATGGAGAGCAGAGGATTAACCCTGGAATCTCTATTTCGAGCCAAGTACAAACTTCCTCAAGAAACTGATGTATTTTCGTTGATTCAAGCAGCCATCATGGTGGCTTCTTGGGAGAAGCCAAAGGAGTTCTTGATGAGGAGAATGCGCATTGCCGAAGCACTCTTTGAGAAGCCGAAAGATCCTTGCAGAGTCGTCAAGAGTGATGTCGAAGATATGGTTTGTGATGACCATGGTGATGGTGACGGTGAAGCTTCAAGAAAACGCAATCGAAAAGACCATGCAGCATCCACAATCGAAAAGCAGTGTGATCGTTCAGATAATGATGGCAGCAAGAAGAGAATTCGCATAAAAATCAAGTCACGTACTATTACAAGTGATCAAGATATGGTTTGTGCTCATGATGCATCGGCAAGATCAAAAGACGGCGCAAGTACAATCAGAAAACTCAACTGTGCTCGTCCGGATATCAATGGTAACAAGAAAGAATGTTGCACGATCGAGCCGCTGAAGAGTCTCAACGAAGTCATAAAGAAGAAACTTGATCAAGCCATGGGTTGTAATGGCCATGCTAATGCATGGAGAAGATTCAAGAAAAGGCAAGCTAACTACAAGCGACGATGCACTAACCATCAAATGTACCCGCGCACCACCCCCAACTCGCATTAGAAACCTATTTAAACTTTGGTGTAATTGTAGATATCTATGGATGCACAAACGTACCTATATATGAATGATGTTTTTTTTTTCTTTTTTTTTTTCCAAGATATATAAGAGAGCTCCAGACCAATTACAAACAAAAATCAATAGAAGCACAGTTCCAATATTAATAGGAACCCAACAATCGTATTCTTTTCCACTAGCTTTGAGTTTAACTCACATCTCGAATAAATTTAAGAACATATTGGAAGAAATTTAATTTGAGCCGCCAATCAGAATAGTTTGTGGATTCCGAACATAAGAGCAAAAATAACAAGTACTTGATCATGGACTTAGAAACCCCTTATTTGCCAATAAAAATTTTGGCCTGCTTGAGCATTTATGTCCTCTTTAAAAAGCTCACTATTGTCTAGTATTTCATATGCAAGAGTGGATCATGAAGCATATTCTTAGATACATAAACATCTACTATTGTCTACTATTTCATATTGTCTTCTCTAACAGTTTAAAATTTTAAAAGAAGTGATAACTAACAATTCAATTGCGATTCATATACATTTAAGATTTACATGGTGATTTGTAGCTCGGACAATTTGTAATATCACACCCATCATGTATTATTAACTAAAAAAATACACAGCATTTATAAGCTATAATATTTTTGGCCCAAGGCTTAATGTATTACTTTTTTTTTTCTACTGAAATACTGTGAAAGCAATGGAATGCTTTCTTCGATCAAGAAAAAATTGGTAGGATTAACCATGGTCTTCACTTAGAACCAATCTTTTGAAGTTAAAACATCACAAGCGCTGCTTTTAGTAAGAAGCTAAAAGCTAACGTGAAAGATATTTTCTAGTCATCACTTTTGTTATTGCTTCGATGTGTTTTAGGAGGTTAAGGGCTAATGTTTCTAATATAATGTTGCATGAAATTAATGTCTGACTTAAATTTCAACAATAGGGGGATGTTCATTCAGGTCAACAGGGGTTAGTGCTCCTACTGACCCGCAAAATATAAAAAATATATTAGTTTTTTTTTTCTTTACTTCAATTGATTAATTAGTCCCCGTTAATTTATTAATTTTAGTTTTCAAAATCACTTAATTGGTGATCAATAAGATAGGGTGATAGGGTTAAAGAGTATTTTATGGAAAGACAACTTCCACATTATTGGGAGAACAACTTATATAAAGACAACTTCTTCATTATTCTGTTTAACAATTTACTTAGCTTTCTAAACAAAGAAAAGAAAACGATTTGGTTGATCATGGAGAGCAGAGGATTAACCCTGGAATCTCTATTTCGAGCCAAGTACAAACTTCCTGAAGAAACTGATGTATTCTCGTTGATTCAAGCAGCCATCATGGTGGCTTCTTGGGAGAAGCCGAAGGAGTTCTTGATGAGGAGAATGAGCATTGCTGAAGCTATCTTCAGCAAAGATTCTTGTTCGGTTGAGACCGCCGATGTCGAAGATACGGGTTCTGATGATGAGTATGGCGATGGAGATGCTTCAAACAAACGCAGCCTGATTACATCCACCATTAATGCAATATCGCCAAGTAAAGACCACCACCATGGATGCAGTATCATGAAAAAGGATTGCGCTCGTTCAGATGGTGATGCTAGCAAGAAGGGAAAGCGCGTAATAATCAAGTTTCCGAAGCAGCAGGATGGAGTTACAAGTGATATAAACAAGAAACTTGATCAACATATGGGTTTGGCCGATGGCCAAGTCGATGGAAAAACTTCAAGAAAAGACGACCATGCGTGCGTTATGATGAAAAAACACCGTGCTCATCATTCGGATACTAATGGTAACAAGAAACGAAGGCGCATAATCGAGTTCTCAGAGACGCGCAAGGAAGTTACAGGTGAAATAAACAGGAAAGTTCATCAAGATTTGTGTTGCAATGGCCAAACTCATGGAAAATCTTCGAGAAAACGACCCCTTATCCAAAACCACTGTGCTCGTTCGGAAATTAAATATGGTAACAAGAAAGGAAGGCGCACAATCGATCCGCCTAAGAGTCGCAAGGAGGGTGATGTGAAGAAGAAGGTACTTGATCATGCCGATGCTGGTGGAAATTCTTCAAGAAAAAAACCCCCATCTGCTATAGCTGATGAATTAACAGTTAAAAAGCATGCTAGCACAATGGAAAATCACTGTTCTTGTTCAGATGATAATGTCAAGAGGAGAAGACAATTAACCAAGTCATCAGAGAACCGCAAGGAAGTTACTACTGAAACCAAGAAGAAAGTTGATCAAGATATGGCTGCTCAAACAAATTTGGAAGATATTATAAGGAATATGGAATCAATGCATCAACAAATTCGAGAAAACAAATGGAAGATGCATGTTCTTGATGCAGAGGATCTTCCTCCACCAAAATCAAGATGCAACAATATCCCGTACCAAAGGCCTTGCAACCGTTTCAACAAGGAAGAACATTTTAGAAGGCCTCTTTGGGGTAGATTTGGATTTTGATATGTATTTTGTAAATTAATTGTTCTTTAATCTTCGAACATTGTAAACTATATTGAACATTACTAGGGATTTCATATATTGTAAGAACTACGTGCAGCTTGATCCCAACTTGATCCTGGTTGGGTACGTAGGCAGCCTAGGTTCAGCTGCTTTTACTAATAAATTTTATTTGTTCGAATCTTAAAAAATAAAAAGTCTCTTGCTTTGATATATATGATACGCTGGTGATGATTAATTTGTTCAATTAGTTTGTTATGTTGTCCATTTAATGTGGTTGTTGTTATTATGTATTTGTAACATATAGTAGGTTCGACATTGCAATGATTCTTCAAGTTCCTTTTAAGTTTTTCACCGTTCACCATTGCCAGGTCGACGAAGAGTTGAAAGTGTTCAGAAAACAGTTATAGATCTGACGCCATGGTTAGAAGGCTGCAAATTGACGCTGTGACAATGCCTAGATTACAAAGTGATCCTTTTGTACCGCGAAACAAATGTATGTGTAAATAGGTTTGAAAATTTCAGCTTGACACAACCCTTTGGTATATGCCCTATAAACACGTGTTGTATCATTTCAACTGCTGACTGTAATTGAGAATGACGAAAGGAGTGTTAAATGCCCTTAATTGAGAATGACAAAAGGAGTGTTAAATACCCTCAATTTGTAATGCAATATTCTACCACATTATCGCCTCCCTTAGATTTTTTTTTTTTTTAATTTTTTTTTGTTGATATCCAAGTTTTGCCTAATTAATCTTATGGGGTCCAGGTAAATTTCTTGGTGGCTCTGAGGGGACTCGAACTGGTGACCTCTGAATACAACTTACCAGTCGAGCTACCCCTAAGGGTTATCGCCTCCCTTTGAACTAAAAAAATAAAAGAAAAAAGAAAGTTCTCACAGGCTTATTCTAGTGATCTCTTTGTCAAATTCATCTTTGCATGATGATGTTGAATCCAGCTAGTACCTTATTAGGACTTGCACTTGGAGCAAAAAAATTGTAATATCCCATGAAATTTAAAAGTAGACTGATGGTCATGCCATCAATAACAACATCAATACTAAGAGGGAGAAAAACAACAACAATTGACACAAAAATATGCCAGACTGTTATCACCTTTTATCTTTATCAAGGATTTTGACCGGTAAAGCAAGAGGATTTTGGCATGAGCATGCTATTGATTCTGCTTATGATTTTAATTTTGGGTAAATGGTACAATGCCCTCCTGTGTTAAAATGACATAATAAATCCTGTATTTTTCAAAATGTTGCACAAAAGACCCTGCCGTCCACTATTCCATTAACTTTAACAAGGCGTGCAGCACAATCGGTGAACGACTTTTTTTGAAATCTTACACAATTGAAGAGACAAAATTACCCTTGTGTATTGATTATACCCCACTCTTACATCTATTCTAAACCACTCGTTAACATCTAAGCCTTTACTCTTTCTTCTTACAAGCTAACCAAGCTAAACCTCCAAGATAACAATGGCTTCAAGTAGCACGGATCTGAAAATGGATAAGGCAAATGAGGTGTGTTTAGCGGTAAGTTTGGTCATAATTGTTTAAGAATTTTTTTTTTTTGAATTGATAGTTATGTTTAAAATGTTACTCTCTTTAATTAAAGGAGTCCAAAATATCAAGGAGTTTTAGGAAAAAATGAACTTGGATGGAACCAATCTATAAACTCGCGTTTTTCGAACAAGTGATGCTATTATCAAATGTGGGTTTGAAGAAGATCTATGTGAAGTAGATAACGAGTTTGATGAAGTTGAAGAAAGATCCACAAACAATGTTCAAACCCAACAAAAGAAAGATGTTGAGAAGATGAAGACACATCTCCCTTGGTCGTGCATCTTTTTTTGTATTCTAGTTGGATTTCTTGTTGCTTTTATGTTTATGGCACTCATGTAAAATTTGATCGTTCTGATTTTTCCTTTCCAATTGAATGACAATGTTTATTTTGCTGTTGTAAAAAAGTTCAATTTGAGTCATTCTTATATGTTTCTTGTTGCAAAGTCAACCTTAAGTTTGACAAAACGTTGAATAACAAACCTTATGTTTGTGAAAAGTGACATAGTAGACTTTGTGTTTATGAAAAAGAGGTAATCCAATTTTGAGATTTCATCTATACTGACAGCAACTACTTGACAACAAAATTCATTATACTTATGAATCGAGTCGAATCATAACATGGATAAGAAACAAAAAAATATATGACTCTCATAACTATGCCACCAACACTAATACTTTATAGTCGTTGCAAATAAACGAACGCATATGATTATACAACTATACCAGGATTTTCCTTGTGTTATAACGAAGCAATTATGTTCTATACTGAAGGATAATTGGATCACCCTAAAAGTTCAATAACTTAAAATAATCTAAGTGAAAGGCATGCATGTATTGCGGAAAAAATTACATTTTTATTAATTGAATAACATATGAAGAAGCTGCAAAACATGAAATAACGATCCAAGCCATGAATGAGAAAATGAAAATAATTGAGAAAAACAACACATGAGAGATGGTGGATACGCCGTACAATAAAGAAATTGTCAAATTGAAGTGGATATAGAAGATCAAGCATAATGTAAATAGTTTTATTCAGAAGTACAATGCTCGACAAGTTGTCAAAAGATATTCACAACAACCAAGAGTAGATTTCAATGAAACATTTGCCCCATCCATATGAAAACAATCAAAATTCTTCTTGCCTTGGCAGCACAAATGAAACTTTTAATATATCAACTAGATGTTAAGTCAGCATTGTATAGTAGCGAAATCAAAGAAAAGATGTATGTGCATGGAACAACCCAATACATCATCAAATGAAAAGAAGAAAAGGTATACAAATTGAAGGATTTTTCTTCCATAAGGCATATGGCAAATTTACCACACCCACATGTCAATCAATTGTTATAAGTGGGGTCATAATATTGAGTAAAAATACCAACAACAGGGACTCACTTGTATGTAAGTGAGTTGATGGTTAGTTCGGGCTGATAAAAAATTTCATCAAAACAACAGTTGATGGTCAGTTCGGACTAATAAAAAATTCCATCAAAACAACAGGGTCCCTGTTGTTAGTATTTTTACTCAATGTTATGATCCCACCTATGACAATTGGTTGACATGTAACTGTGGCAAATTTGTCATATGCCTCATAGAAGAAGAACCCCAAATTGAAAAGGACTTATAGTCTAAAGTCAACTTCACGCATGGAATAGCAAAATTGACAAGAATTTCATAAATCACGGCATCATTGAAAAGGACTTTATGTAAAGATGCAAGGAGCACAAGACTTTCTTATTGTGTGCTTATACGTTGATGACTTAATATATACAAGCACCAATCAGAAAATGATCGAAGAGTTCAAGAAGCCATTGATGAAAGAATACGAGATCAGTGATCATGGCCTCATGAAATATTTTCTTGACATGCAGGTAAAACAAAAACGAGGAGAAAATTCTTTTTAGAGAAAATTTAACATTTAGTCCCTATTGTTTGTAAAGTGTCTCAGTTTAGTCCCTATTCTTGAAAATGTCTCAATTTAGTCCCTATTATTTCGCCAAAAGTTTTAATTTCATCCCTATTATTTAATATGTCTCAATTTAGTCTCTATTATTTTTTAAAAAGCTTCAACTTCGTCCCTATTGTTTTTAAAAAGTTTCAATTTCATCCTTATTATTTTCTTAAAGTTTCAAATTCGTCCCTATTATCCAAGGGCTAAATTAAATTTTTTTGAGAAACAATAAGGATGAATTTGAAATTTTTTAAAAACAATAGGGATGAAATTGAAACTTTTTAGGAAACAATAAGGACAAAATTGAAAACTTTAAACAATAGCGACGAAATTGAAACTTTTAGGGAAATAATAGGGACTAAATTGAGATATTTTAAATAATAGGGACTAAATTGATATATTTTGCAAACAATAGGGACTAAATGTGAGATTTTTCCTTCTTTTTACTCAAGAAAGATATACCAAAGAGTTACTGAAGAAATTCTATATTACAAGTTGCAAGCTGTCAAGTAGTCCAATGGCTATGAATGAAATTATCTAAATACGTTTCACTTTGTCATTGATAAGATAAATATTGTAGATATGTTTCAGTTTGAATTTTATATTATTGTTGTACTCATCTATCCTATCAGTTATACTCTGTTGTATTATATAAGGTTGTATTCTGTATAAATGAATTATAATCGATTGTATTCTGTATAAATGAATTATAATCCAGAGGAATAAAAATTTATTCCACTCTTTCATGATATCAGTTAATAACGACTAACTGTAACGCCCCGAACCCAGCTCCCACGCCTGCAGGATACACCCCGCCCATAGGGGACGAGCATGCACCGAGGCCATGGCAAACCTGCCCGAAAGCGCACTATGTGGATATTGTCCGCTTTGGCGCCCATACGCCTCACGGGTTTGCTTCCCACGCAGCCACTGCCACGTGAAAACGCGTCCACACGATACAAGGCCACTTAGCACTCATATCAAGCAGCCCAGAACTCCGCCCTTCCGATGTGGGATGCGATTCCTCACATTCACCCCCCCTTAAGGAGGCCCGCGCCCTCGCGGGCTAACGGCACAAAGGAAGGTCGGCTCTGATACCACCTTTGTAACGCCCCGAACCCAGCTCCCACGCCTGCAGGATACACCCCACCCATAGGGGACGAGCGTGCACCGAGGCCATGGCGAACCTACCCGAAAGCGCACTATGTGGATATTGTCCGCTTTGGCGCCCATACGCCTCACGGGTTTGCTTCCCACGCAGCCACTGCCACGTGAAAACGCGTCCACACGATACAAGGCCACTTAGCACTTATATCAAGCAGCCCAGAACTCCGCCCTTCCGATGTGGGATGCGATTCCTCACACTAACGTCCTATTTTCATCACAAATATTCTCTTCCGCTCTTTTTCTATGGCTTCTTCTCAATTCTCCTTTTCTCTTCCTGTTTCTCAAGTCAAAACATTTGTCACCATTAATCTTGATCACACAAATTATTCAACTTGGAAGGCACAAATCACAACCTTTTTACCTTCAATGGTCTTCTGGCCTATGTTGATGGCTTTCTACCAAAACCTGCTATGTCAGCAACTACTTTCGAATATTTTTCTTCTTCAGAGTTCAAATGTATCCACCAAAATTGACTCTTCTATGTCCCCTTGATGAATGGTCTGGTATGATAGTTTTGTCACGTCTTGTATTACTGCGATGCTCTCAGAATCCTTGGTACATCAGGCCATGGGTTTTGCATCTGTTAGTGCTCTGTAGGTCTCTCTAAAAGAGTCATTCCGTCAACAATCTATTGCACGTCACTCTTTCCTCCATTCCAATCTTCATTGTGATTTTTGACTCCTCTGTTCTGTCTTCTACTGATGACAATACAACTCATGCTTTTGTTCCTCAAATACAAAATCTACAAATTCTCACAATGCTCTTGCTGCCAATTCCCATGCTTGCCATCCTTTTATAAATCAAGGTGACATCATGCATAATGCCAACAAATCTACAATGAATAATAATGATGCTTCTATGTCCAAACAGAACTCTTTTTTTTTCTTTTTCACTATATCTGTGAAGCCATCAGATATAAATCTTCGCCTATCAACTACAATGTGGTTTGGCTTTGGGGGCACACTCCTAGACATTGCTTTACTGATTGGTTGTCAATTCATGACCAACTACCTACTAAACAAAGGTTGATTGCTTGGGGTATTCCAACTTTCTGCACTTGTGTTCTTTGTGGTCTCTCCACAGAAACTAGAGACCACTTATTTTTTGAGTGCAACTTCTCTAAAAGAATTTAGAAATCGGGTGTCTCCCTCTACAAAGCTACTCTCAATACTACTAATTGGGATCAGATTCTTTAATAGATGATTATTTTCTGCAAGAGAAAATGGCTCCAGTCCATTATCCTTCGCCTCTTCTAGAAGTCTGCCATCTACTATATTTAGAATGAAAGGAATGTAGAATTTTCACTCAGTCAGAAGCTACGGATGATCAAATCTTGGAGAAAATTCGCTATGACATTAGATGCAAATTCGCTAAGGGATGAAAATTTAAGAACATTGCTCTCAATATAAATTTATGAAATTCTGGGAATATTGATTCTAGCCTACTTGGCTAACTGTTTTTTTCTCTTTTGACATGCTCTATGATGTAGCCTTTGTCATTCATTTTTTAATGAATATACTTGCCTTCGAGGAAAAAAAAAAGAACTTTTTTTCTTCAAATTCGCCCAAACCATATCAGCGGTAAGTTCCAAATCTATCACAAACAAGGGCACTCTGCATCACGATGTCGCAATCAATATGCTTCATCCAAGCCTCCTGGTGACTCATCCCAATTTGCTGGTTACCATAATCACCAGTTTGGTCTCCTTTCTCTCCTCCAGAGGACAAAGTAGGGAGGAGATGAAGGAGACCAAACTAGTGATTATGGTAACCAGTAAACATGGATTTCTGATTCTAGAGCTACGTCTCATATGACTCATGACCCTGCTCTTATTCAGCAACTTCATCCATATACTCGTTCAGATCATGTTGTTGTTGGTAATGGTAAGTCCTTAGCTATTTCTCATTTCGGTTCTACTTCTTTCTCGCATTCCAATTGCAAATTTACTCTAAACAATATTCTGCATGTTCCTAAAATCACTAAAAATCTACTTTTTGTCTCGAAGCTTACACATGATAATCAAGTCTCACTTGAGTAGATATGTTTCAATTTGAATTTTATATTATTGTTGTACTCATCTATCCTATCACTTATACTATGTTGTATTATATAAAGTTGTATTCTGTACAAATGAATTATAATATAGAGGAAAAAAAATTTATTCCATTCCTTCAGTCATGCAAGAAAGTTGGTCTTATGAAAACAATGGCTGGCATCACATCTAAGAGGATTTGATTCCTTTACTGCGATCTGTAGCTCGCACAACAATATATTTTATGCACGATATTGCAAACAACCTGACAAATTTTATTCATCATTTGTGATTTTTTGAACTAAATACTTTTCATCTCTCATGTTTCTACCGGTTTCTAAAGTGTTCAGGTTATTAGTATAGAAACGATTTTGTTATAAAATTAGTTTAACAGGGATATATTTCTTAAGTGTCTCTAGACGTCAGAAAATTAAATTAGAGACATATAGATAAAGAATGAGACAAGTAAAAACTCTTATTACACAATGATTCTATAAACAATCACATATATAGTAACTATTGTCATGTTGGAGAATACAAATCAAATCCCAATATGACTCTTTGATTCTTGGAATTATGGGGAAATGAATATCAAGCATGTCAAAGGTTCAAAGTATTTAGTGGATTAATTAAAGAAACAATTAAATGTTATGAAGAAATGTATTTAGTATGTGTCTTTTAATTTTCCTATCTACTAGTATAAATAGGCGTTGATGGTTTTGTATCAAAATACATCAAGTTATTCAAGTTATGTAGTTGTAAGAGCCGGTTAGTAACTGTATGCAAGAAAATGTATTGGGGCTTGGGTATCCGTGAATGTAGGCTAAGTCTTAACCGCATTAAAAGTTTTATGTATCATTTGCATTTGTGTGCTAGATTTATTTTCAGCAAGTGGTATCAAATCTCGGAGTCGCATACAAATGCAAAGGCCCAAGTGTCCAAACAGCTCGGGATCCATTTCCAACAATTTCTACCAACAGATGCTGTAGATTAAGTTCTGGCAGCAAAATTCCTTTAAATGTTCGAAACCAAGCTGCAGAAATTGTTGCTGGCGGCCCAAATGCCCACACCGCTAGCCAAAGTGCTCGCGCTGGCGACCCAAATGCATTCTTTCCTATGTTTCTCTTAGACATAATTTTAGCTTCAATAACATATTTACCCAGCATAGTAATTTGTAGCCTCGTTCCATTGTATAAGTCATTAGACTGATCAATATTTCTTAACGACATCACAGGGACTTCAACCTTGAGGTTCAACTTGTGGTTTGGGAGTCCTGAACAAGGAAATATATTCAAAATCTCGGGAGAAAATACATCCAACTCACTATCAACATTTGCATCTTCTTTGCAAACATTATCTGAGCTTATGTTTTGTTTTCCCTTTCCATGTACTAAAGACATTAAGTAATCAGTTATCATCCCAACATGTTCTAATGTTGAAGCAAGAACGACTCTTTCTCTGAAAAAAATAATGTCACACATATTACTCAACAAAGCAGGGTAAGCAGAATTACAAGTTTAGCAAAACCTATCCTCTGAGTTTTTCATGAGCATTTCATCAGGGATTTCAACAACATGGCATACAAGCATTGCTAAAGTTGCAATTAATATTAACAACAACATTTGTTGAATATAAAAGAAACAATGATTTTATTATTGGATGTTTAAAATTATCCATTATTAATATTCATGATTGTATATTTATCATTTCCCACGGAGCCACTCATTAAGGAATTCCTCTTTATGCACCTCTTACTAACATGCTATTCTAGGACTTGGATAATCTCATCTCTAATCTCAATTTGTCAAATCCATCCATATCGTTGCAATGAAACCTATTATAAGAATAACAATAATAAGGATATACTAACTCAAAATTCATTAAAGGAAAGCAAAAGTTTTACTAAATGAACTAACTGAAATGCAGTGATAATTTTACAATGAAATTTATGAATACTTGAAAATCAAATATTGTTTGAAGAGATATTCAAAGTTGAAGTTAGCACCTTTATAATGAAGATTTCTTATTCTATCATTTTTTTTATAACTTTAATCATGTAATGTATTTATTAGATTTGTTAAGTAATAGTTAACAATATACGATATACTTGTTTGAAATAATGGGTCCGCTTTAGAAAGTATTAATCCAAATGTTACACAAAAGTAGTCTAACAAATCTATAGGAAACTGATCAAGATTAGAACATTTAGTCCATCATTTAGTGAATCTCCATCTACGATGATTAGCTATATAAAAGGTAATCCTATTTTTTTATTTCTCAGGAGGCTTACTTCAAAAACATCCTTCAATAAACATCGACAGAGAATGTGACTTTGTCATTTAAATAAAAAATGAAGGTAGAATTTTATTTCACTTATTTATGATTTTTTAATTTTATTTTAAATATATGAATCAAATATTTAGTTTGTTGGATAGAAGTAAGACTTTTTTTTCTTTGCAGGAAGCGATGCACGGGTGTCTACAACTATGTATCATAAAACCAAATTATTTAACCTTTTAACCATACTATGGAAAGATTATGCTACTAACCTCAATATTTATACCATTACATAAAGTAACCAAACAAAACAAACACTTATTTTCTTGGGATATTAAGCACCATCTGCTTAATACTTTCAAAAAATACATTTATCTCATCTTTTCAATTGTTGTCTCTGCAAAACTCACGCCATCATTATCCTAGTTTGATTTCAATTTTACTCCTTTCACATGTAGTCTGCTTGCAATCCATTATCTACCATCAGATTTTTGGAGGATCTAATAATCAATCTTGCCATATATATGCATCTCAAGAAAAGATGTTGAAATATTTTGCGTTGCATAAAAAATTATTGTTTGACCATGAATATTGTGAATATGTACTCTAAATTATATGTTCTATGTACAAACTTATCATCGGTCACTTTGTAAGGGATCAGTTGACATAAAGTTGACAAAATTATTCCCGTGGAAATAAAAATTTCAGAAACATCATTTTGCAAAAAATGCCAAAGTAAGCAATGGTAGAAAAGAACTTCACCAACAAACAATTTGAAAGAAGTATAAGAGTGTCTAATACGGCAAGAGAACAAAACCATACTCCCTGAAGGTGCACTTTTTTTGGGGCGGAACTTTCTCTGGTTCTTGTCCATGTAAAGAAAATTAGGAATTAGTAAGATTAGACAATGTTAGTATAATTACTTGTTAAGCATTCAAAACAAATTACACTTTTAAAATTTAAATACTTTTTTTTTGGAAGGATTAATGTTTCTAGGAATGATCTTTGAAGTAGTTTTCCTTTGTAGGATAATGTTATGTCAATTAACGTCTTGTTACTCTTTATCCTAGTGGCAATGTTTTTGCTGAACTACATGTATAATGACATTTATTTGGTCCTTGTAGCTAAACAAAAAAAAAGAAAAAATAATATGGCGTATATCTATGAAATGTCACCCAAACTTCGTATATTGATTGGAATATGCTGCCTTGTGACAATATTTTTACTTTTCTGTTAAACTAATCTGCTCTGGTTCTAGCTTCAATTTTATGGTTCGTTACTACTTTCATAATATATATTCATCTGGTAGAAAAACTTTAATTCGCTTTTTCTCAAAAGTTAACCTCTATCTTTTTCTGCCATTAATATCATGTATATTAACAAACATCATTGCTTTACCTTATTATCCATCGTCAAACACATTGGGTCTCATGATTCCACCTCTCATCTAACTTATAACGGCATTTTTCAACTACTTATTTTGATACATATATATATAGTACCATTTTTCATCTATTAGAGAATTTATCAGACTAATGTTCCCTTTATACAAGAAATAGAGAAAAAACGAAAGTCAAATATTCCAAATACCAGAAAGCCTATGAAAGCACAAAGCAATAGAGAAGTCATCAACAATGTAAAACAAATAAATAACAGCAAATGTATCTGATTCTTTTCCTCTTTTATTTCATTCTTGTCAAGCAAGATTTCTTGATTTCTAAAAGCTCAGTTCCAAATGTAGAAAATTATAAGCAGTTATCAGTATGAACAACACATTTCAGAAATGGCAAGAGCAGCTGTAAAATTAATGACATAATCTGACATCAGACGTGGTGAAGAGACCAAGTGCTTACTGAAAGCTAAATTCTTAGGACCAAAACCATAAATAGCATGCATGATCTAAGCTGCAAACATAGGCAATAAAAATTTCTCTGTTCGCACAACCAAATGCAGCCATAGCGAGGAATGAAATCTTAAAAGATCAATTCACTGAAGTCCTAACTGTCAACTACTTGTCACCACCACAAAATCATAGAAAACCTAGCTTGCCAACACTAAAATGCCTTCATTCAATAACAAACTACATTGGTAATTTAAATGAATATATAATAGAGTCCTAAGAGATAAGATAAAGATTTCTAGAGAAAGAGATAAAAATGTTTAAATTTAAATGAAAATATGATAGAATCCTAAGAGATAAAAATGTTTAAATTTAAATGAAAGTATAGTATTTAAATTTAAAATAATATGATAATATTGCATCTAATAATTTTAAATTTAAAAATATTTACAAATGCTCATAAAGCGACACATGATACTCTTAGTTGTTCTTTTAGAATATATAATGATTTTGTTATGAAACTAGTTTAACAGGGATATATTAGACGTCAAAAAAAATTAAATTAGAGACATAGAGATAAAGAACGAGACGAAGAAAAAATCTTTATTACACGATGCTTCTATAAACAATCACATATATAGTAACTATTATAACACCCATCATTTATTTATCAACTAAAAGAATACACATCATTTTATTTATTGTAATATTGTTCGACCCATGGCCTAATGAATTAATTTCTTTTTCCTATTTAATTTACTATTTTAATAGAGATGGAATGCTTTGCTCGTTCCTGAAAAAATTTGTAGGATCAACCTTGGTCTTCACTTGAACTAGTCTGTTGAAGTTATTTCTGAAATATCGCATACCTCAATTGCTCGCTTGTCTATAACTTACGTTTCCAATGTTGTTTTTTCCCAAGTCAATATCTCTATAATTCATGTATGTACTTCTTGGAGATTTTAAAACGTAATGAGCCATATAACTGTATAGCCTCCTAATCCAGCTTATGTGCCTACTAGCTTCAGAAGTTTCTTCTTCATCCCAACACACAAAATAGTGAATCATGTAAATGTTTCCAACTCTATGTGGGAATGGTATTTCAGATTATGAAATATCAGCCATCCTTCCACCATAAGGACTTGTTAGGATCTGATTTTTATTTTATTATTGTTGGTTGTGTTTTGCAAAAATTATGGATATTGTGTGTGGTAGTTTGAGCTTGCAGGAATCTTGAAGGAGTCACGATCAGGAGGGATTCAAGTTCAGAAGAGTTCTAATGCTAAGAGTATTCTTGAGGAGTCCACGTTACTGTGAACAATATCTTGGAGCTAATGTGATATTGTGTGTGGTAGTTTGAGCTTGCAGGAATCTTGAAGGAGTCACGATCAGGAGGGATTCAAGTTCAGAAGAGTTCTAATGCTAGGAGTATTCTTGAGGAGTCCACGTTACTGTGAACAATATCTTGGAGCTAATGTGATAATGTGAAAAAGGTCAAGGTTATCAAGAACTCTTGTGCTAAATTGGATTATCTTGAAGACTCTTTTGCTTGTACTCAACTTCCTCAGTAAATCCTTCAAATAGGTGTGACGATTCCCAGTTTAAGGGGTGAGGAAAAGTATGCAGAAAAAGATATAGCAGAATCGTGAAATAGCTATATGTGGTCTATGTCAAATCGTGTTGCAACATGCTGTGTAATAGAGTTTGCTGAATGTTTTGATCAGCGTTGCAACACAGTCTGTTTTAAGTCATATGTTTTGACCAATCTATCTAGAGTTTCAAGACTATTTTTATTATGTATTAGTGTACATTCTTTGGGAGAAGAAGATGTGTTCTCGAGAGAGAACTTTGTAAGTCGAGGGGAACTCGCCAAACTAGAGAATCTACTAAGGGAGTCTTACACCTAGGCGGCAAGGGTTAAGAGGGAGTCTTAATTGCATAAGTTCCATTGGTGTCTGTAATCTCTTGAAACTTAGTGGATTGGTTTGTTGGCCAAGGGATGGTCGCGTGGACGTAGACCATGTTGGTTGAACCATGTTAAATTTCTGTGTTCTTACTTTTGTTGCAACAAATTTATTTTTCTGCAAATTTACTTAGTTGATTTGATTAATTATCAAATTGATTTAAGAGGCCAGAAAACTAACAAGTGGCATCAAGAGCATGTTACTGAACTAACTCAGTTAGATCTTTGGGAAAGTTTTTTTGGCTGTTTGGCAGATATGGACACATTTCGTGATGGAAGTTCAATTTCCAAACCATCACTACTGAATGGATCAAACTACTCATATTGGAAGGCTCGAATGAGAACATTTATCAAATCCATTGATGAAAAGGCTTGAAGGGCAGTTGTCGTAGGATGGGCGCATCCTACAATGAAGAATGATGATGGAATTGATGTGCCGAAATCTGAGGATCAGTGGACTACAAATGAAGATCGTTTGGCTAACAATAATTCTAAGGCTTTAAATGTGATTTTCAATGTTGTAGATTTAAATCAATTTAAACTGATTTTAACTTGTGAAACTGCTAAAGATGCTTGGACTATTTTACAAACTGCATATGAAGGATCAACACCTGTCAAAGTGTCCAAGCTTCAAATTCTTGCAACAAGATTTGAGGAATTGAGGATGCAAGAGGATGAGACTATTACTGATTTCAATAGCAAGTTATGTGACATTGCAAATGAGGCGTTTGCATTGGGTGAAAAATACTCAGATTCAAAGCCTGTGAGGAAGGTTTTACGATCACTTCCTGATAGATTCGCCATCAAAGTTGCTGCCATTGAAGAAGCAAAAGTTGTTGATGACATGAAGTTGGATGAACTAATGGGTTCACTCCAAACATTTGAGATGAAGTTCAAACAAAAGAGAAAAGAGAAAAACATTGCATTCCAAGTTGAAGTTCAAAGTAAAGATGAGCAAAGCTCTTACTATGATGAAGATGCAGAAATCACTGAATCTTTAGCATTGCTCACAAAGAATTATCTCGTTGGCTTAAGGACCTATCACTCAATAATTATTCCGGTGGTCAACATTTAGATTTTGCCCAAGTGTTTGCGGAGAATAATCATGTTTGGCCAGCTCCGTTTTGTGTATATTCAATTTACTTGCTATCGACTATTACATCACTACAATCTCTCTGATTCTGCTCCAGACAAACTCTATAATTTACTATCTGGCATATTTTGTTAATCATTGCGCAGGGTACTGAGGATGATGTAGTGAATTGGCTTCATGGTAATGGATTATGGAAAATGGCTAGGGATGCATACGAACCTTTATGGATTAAAGGAGGTGGGCAATGCAACTTAGAGCTTTACCCAGATTATATCCGTCACCTGTGCCGGTTTGTCCAAGAAATGGAGAACATGACAACTGAAATCCGACTCAAAAAGATCAGCCAGACTCTTGGCCTTCAGAAACGGTCAAATGCTGCCACAAGTTCACGCGGCCAAATTGCTTTAAATGTTTGAAACCAAGCTGCAGAAATTGTTGCAGGTGGCCCAAATGCCCAAACTGCTGGCCAAAGTGCTGGTGCTGGCGACCCAAATGCATTCTTTGTTTTAAACCTAGCTGCATGAAATGTTCGTGCTGGTGCACGAAATGCACGTGTTGATGCCCCAAGTATTCATGCTCGTGTGCGAAATGTTCATGCTGCTGATGGTGGTGGGTATACATAGTTATCAGGTGAAAAAGCAAGAAGAGTTGAAGTTTGTATAGATTTGCACAATTAGTTAATAGACACTTGAAAATGTGCAGTAGCTTTAAGTGACATGGGGTTGTTTAGGAATTTAAGGTTAATACAATTTAATTCCTTAATTTTCTTTATTTAACCTTATAATACTAGTAAAGCATGAGAGTTTTTTGAAAACTATATTTCATCAGGGCATTCTCTCACAAATAAAGTCACTTGTGATGCTTTTCCGGCCTCAAGTAATAAAAATACAACCATCTCTTATTTAACAGTTTAAGCTTTTAAATAAGATCATAACTAACCATTTAATTGCCATTCATATACATTTGTGATTTACATGGCAATCTACAACTCGGACAATTAATAATTATCATACCCATCATGTATTATTAACTAAAAAAATACACAGCATTTATAAGCTATAATATTTTTTGGCCCATGGCTTAATGTATTAATCTTTTTCTATTTAATTTACAATTGTGACAGCAATGGAATGCTTTCCTCGATCGTGAAAACATTAGTTGTATCAACCTTGGTCTTCAAGGAGAACCAATCTCTTAAAGTGAAACATCACAGATGCTGCTTTTAGTAAGAAGCTAAAAACTAACATGAAATATTTTTTTTCTAGTCGTCACTTTTGTTTGCTTCGATGAGTTTTAGGAGGTTAATTAAGGACTAATGTTTCTAATATAATGTTGCATGAAATTAACCTCTGACTTTAATTTCAACCACAAACGGATGCACATTGGGGTCAGAGGTGTTACAACTCTCATTGACACCTCAAAATATGAAAAATATATTAATTTTTTTTAGTTCGAATGATTAATTACTCTCCATTAATTTATTAATTTTAGTTTTTAAAACCACTTAATTGATGATGAATAAGATAGGGTTAAAGACATTCGATAAGATAGGGTTAAAGAGTATTTTATAGAAAGACAACTTCTTCGTTGTTGGGAGAACAACTTATATAAAGACAACTTATTCATTATTCTGTTTAACAATTTACTTAGCTTTCTAAACAAAGAAAAAAAAAACGATTTGGTTGATCATGGAGAGCAGAGGATTAACCCTGGAATCTCTATTTCGAGCCAAGTACAAACTTCCTCAAGAAACTGATGTATTTTCGTTGATTCAAGCAGCCATCATGGTGGCTTCTTGGGAGAAGCCGAAGGAGTTCTTGATGAGGAGAATGAGCATTGCTGAAGCTATCTTCAGCAAAGATTCTTGTTCGGTTGAGACCGCCGATGTCGAAGATACGGGTTCTGATGATGAGTATGGCGATGGAGATGCTTCAAACAAACGCAGCCTGATTACATCCACCATTAATGCAATATCGCCAAGTAAAGACCACCACCATGGATGCAGTATCATGAAAAACGATTGCGCTCGTTCAGATGGTGATGCTAGCAAGAAGGGAAAGCGCGTAATAATCAAGTTTCCGAAGCAGCAGGATGGAGTTACAAGTGATGTAAACAAGAAACTTGATCTACATATGGGTTTGGCCGATGGCCAAGTCGATGGAAAAACTTCAAGAAAAGACGACCATGTGTGCGTTATGATGAAAAAACACCGTGCTCATCATTCGGATACTAATGGTAACAAGAAACGAAGGCGCATAATCGAGTTCTCAGAGACGCGCAAGGAAGTTACAGGTGAAATAAACAGGAAAGTTGATCAAGATTTGTGTTGCAATGGCCAAGCTCATAGAAAATCTTCGAGAAAACGACCCCTTATCCGAAACCACTGTGCTGGTTCGGATACTAAATATGGTAACAAGAAAGGAAGGCGCACAATCGATCCGCCTAAGAGTCGCAAGGAGGGTGATGTGAAGAAGAAGGTACTTGATCATGCCGATGCTGGTGGAAATTCTTCAAGAAAAAAACCCCCATCTGCTATAGCTGATGAATTAACAGTTAAAAAGCATGCTAGCACAATGGAAAATCACTGTTCTTGTTCAGATGATAATGTCAAGAGGAGAAGACAATTAACCAAGTCATCAGAGAACCGCAAGGAAGTTACTACTGAAACCAAGAAGAAAGTTGATCAAGATATGGCTGCTCAAACAAATTTGGAAGATATTATAAGGAATATGGAATCAATGCATCAACAAATTCGAGAAAACAAATGGAAGATGCATGTTCTCGATGCAGAGGATCTTCCTCCACCAAAATCAAGATGCAACAATATCCCGTACCAAAGGCCTTGCAACCGTTTCAACAAGGAAGAACATTTTAGAAGGCCTCTTTGGGGTAGATTTGGATTTTGATATGTATTTTGTAAATTAATTGTTCTTTAATCTTCGAACGATGTAAACTATATTGAACATTACTAGGGATTTCATATATTGTAAGAACTACGTGCAGCTTGATCCCAACTTGATCCTGGTTGGGTACGTAGGCAGCCTAGGTTCAGCTACTTTTACTAATAAATTTTATTTGTTCGAATCTTGAAAAAGAAAAAGTCTCTTGCTTTGATATATATGATACGCTGGTGATGATTAATTTGTTCAATTAGTTTGTTATGTTGTCCATTTAATGTGGTTGTTGTTATTATGTATTTGTAACATATAGTAGGTTCAACATTGCAATGATTCTTCAAGTTCCTTTTAAGTTTTTCACCGTTCACCATTGCCAGGTCGACGAAGAGTTGAAAGTGTTCAGAAAACAGTTATAGATCTGACGCCATGGTTAGAAGGCTGCAAATTGACGCTGTGACAATGCCTAGATTAGAAAGTGATCCTTTTGTACCACGAAACAAATGTATGTGTAAATAGGTTTGAAAATTTCAGCTTGACACAACCCTTTGGTATATGCCCTATAAACACGTGTTGTATCATTTCAACTGCTGACTGTAATTGAGAATGACGAAAGGAGTGTTAAATGCCCTTAATTAAGAATGACAAAAGGAGTGTTAAATACCCTCAATTTGTAATGCAATATTCTACCACACTATCGCCTCCCTTAGATTTTTTTTTTTTTTAATTTTTTTTTGTTGATATCCAAGTTTTGCCTAATTAATCTTATGGGGTCCTGAAGTTAACGGTCAGGTAAATTTCTTGGTGGCTCTGAGGGGACTCGAACTGGTGACCTCTGAATACAACTTTCCAGTCGAGCTACCCCTAAGGGTTATCGCCTCCCTTTGAACTAAAAAAATAAAAGAAAAAAGAAAGTTCTCACAGCCTTATTCTAGCGATCTCTTTGTCAAATTCATCTTTGCATGATGATGTTGAATCCAGGTAGTACCTTATTAGGACTTGTACTTTGAGCAAAAAATTGTAATATCCCATGAAATTTAAAAGTAGACTGATGGTCATGCCATCAATAACAACATCAATACTAAGAGGGAGAAAAACAACAACAATTGACACAAAAATATGCCAGACTGTTATCACCTTTTATCTTTATCAAGGATTTTGACCGGTAAAGCAAGAGGATTTTGGCGTGAGCATGCTATTGATTCTGCTTATGATTTTAATTTTGGGTAAATGGTACAATGCCCTCCTGTGTTAAAATGACATAATAAATCCTGTATTTTTCAAAATGTTGCACAAAAGAACCTGCCGTCCACTGTTCCGTTAACTTTAACAGGGCGTGCAGCACAATCAGTGAACGACTTTTTTTGAAATCTTACACAATTGAAGAGACAAAATTACCCTTGTGCATTGATTATACCCCACTCTCACATCTATTCTAAACCACTCGTTAACATCTAAGCCTTTACTCTTTCTTCTTACAAGCTAACCAAGCTAAACCTCCAAGCTAACAATGGCTTCAAGTAGCACGGAACTGAAAATGGATAAGGCAAATGAGGTGTGTTTAGCGGTAAGTTTGGTCATAATTGTTTAAGAATTTTTTTTTTGAATTGATAGTTATGTTTAAAATGTTACTCTCTTTAATTAAAGGAGTCCAAAATATCAAGGAGTTTTAGGAAAAAATGAACTTGGATGGAACCAATCTATAAACTCACGTTTTTCGAACAAGTGATGCTATTATCAAATGTGGGTTTGAAGAAGATCTATGTGAAGTAGATAATGAGTTTGATGAAGTTGAAGAAAGATCCACAAACAATGCTCAAACCCAACAAAAGAAAGATGTTGAGAAGATGAAGACACATATCCCTTGGTCGTGCATCTTTTTTTGTATTCTAGTTGGATTTCTTGTTGCTATGGCACTCATGTAAAATTTGATCGTTTTGATTTTTCCTTTCCAATTGAATGACAATGTTTATTTTGCTGCTGTAAAAAAGTTCAATTTGAGTCATTCTTATATGTTTCTTGTTGCAAAGTCAACCTTAAGTTTGACAAAATGTTGAATAACAAACCTTATGTTTGTGAAAAGTGACATAGTAGACTTTGTGTTTATGAAAAGAGGTAATCCAGTTCTGAGATTTCATCTATACTGACAACTACCTGACAACAAAAATCGTTATACTTATGAATCGAGTTGAATCATAACATGGATAAGAAACAAAAAAATATATGACTCTCATAACTATGCCACCAACACTAATACTTTATAGTCGTTGCAAATAAACGAACGCATATGATGATACAACTATACCAGGCTTTTCCTTGTGTTATAACGAAGCAGTTATGTTCTATACTGAAGAATAATTGGATCACCCTAAAAGTTCAATAACTTAAAATAATCTAAGTGAAAGGCATGCATGTATTGCGGAAAAATTTACATTTTTATTAATTGAATAACATATGAAGAAGCTGCAAAACATGAAATAACGATCCAAGCCATGAATGAGAAAATGAAAATAATTGAGAAAAACAACACATGAGAGATGGTGGATACGCCGTACAATAAAGAAATTGTCAAATTGAAGTGGATATAGAAGATCAAGCATAATGTAAATAGTTTTATTCAGAAGTACAATGCTCGACAAGTTGTCAAAAGATATTCACAACAACCAAGAGTAGATTTCAATGAAACATTTGCCCCATCCATATGAAAACAATCAAAATTCTTCTTGCCTTGGCAGCACAAATGAAACTTCTAATATATCAACTAGATGTTAAGTCAGCATTGTATAGTAGCGAAATCAAAGAAAAGATGTATGTGCATGGAACAACCTAATACATCATCAAATGAAAAGAAGAAAAGGTATACAAATTGAAGGATTTTACTTCCATAAGGCATATGGCAAATTTACCACACCCACATGTCAATCAATTGTTATAGTGGGGTCATAATATTGAGTAAAAATACCAACAACAGGGACTCACTTGTATGTAAGTGAGTTGATGGTTAGTTCGGACTGATAAAAAATTTCATCAAAACAACAGTTGATGGTCAGTTCGGACTGATAAAAAATTCCATCAAAACAACAGGGTCCCTGTTGTTAGTATTTTTACTCAATGTTATGATCCCACCTATGACAATTGGTTGACATGTAACTGTGGCAAATTTGTCATATGCCTCATGGAAGAAGAACCCCAAATTGAAAAGGACTTATAGTCTAAAGTCAACTTCACGCATGGAATAGCAAAATTGACAAGAATTTCATAAATCACGGCTTCATTGAAAAGGACTTTATGTAAAGATGCAAGGAGCACAAGACTTTCTTATTGTGTGCTTATACGTTGATGACTTAATATATACAAGCACCAATCAGAAACTGATCGAAGAGTTCAAGAAGCCATTGATGAAAGAATACGAGATCAGTGATCATGGCCTCATGAAATATTTTCTCGACATGCAGGTAAAACAAAAACGAGGAGAAAATTCTTTTTAGAGAAAATTTCACATTTAGTCCCTATTGTTTGTAAAGTGTCTTAGTTTAGTCCCTATTTTTTAAAATGTCTCAATTTAGTCCCTATTATTTCACCAAAAGTTTTAATTTCATCCCTATTATTTAATATGTCTCAATTTAGTCTCTATTATTTTTTAAAAAGTTTCAACTTCGTCCCTATTATTTTTAAAAAGTTTCAATTTCATCCTTATTATTTTCTTAAAGTTTCAAATCCGTCCCTATTATCCAAGGACTAAATTAAATTTTTTTGAGAAACAATAAGGATGAATTTGAAATTTTTTAAAAACAATAGGGATGAAATTGAAACTTTTTAGGAAAAACAATAAGGACAAAATTGAAAACTTTAAACAATAGCGACGAAATTGAAACTTTTAGGGAAACAATAGGGACTAAATTGAGATATTTTAAATAATAGGGACTAAATTGAGATACTTTGCAAACAATAGGGACTAAATGTGAGATTTTTCCTTCTTTTTACTCAAGAAAGATATACCAAAGAGTTACTGAAGAAATTCTATATTTTAAGTTGCAAGTTGTCAAGTAGTCCAATGGCTATGAATGAGAAATTATCTAAATACGTTTCACTTTGTCATTGATAAGATAAATATTGTAGATATATTTCAGTTTGAATTTTATATTATTGTTGTACTCATCTATCCTATCAGTTATACTCTGTTGTGTTATATAAGGTTGTATTCTGTATAAATGAATTATAATCGATTGTATTATGTATAAATGAATTATAATCCAGAGGAATAAAAATTTATTCCACTCTTTCATGATATCAGTTAATAACGACTAACGTCCTATTTTCATCACAAATATTCTCTTCCGCTCTTTTTCTATGGCTTCTTCTCAATTCTCCTTTTCTCTTCCTGCTTCTCAAGTCAAAACATTTGTCACCATTAATCTTGATCACACAAATTATTCAACTTGGAAGGCACAAATCACAACCTTTTTACCTTCAATGGTCTTCTGGCCTATGTTGATGGCTTTCTACCAAAACCTGCTATGTCAGCAACTACTTTCGAATATTTTTCTTCTTCAGAGTTCAGATGTATCCACCAAAATTGACTCTTCTATGTCCCCTTGATGAATGGTCTGGTATGATAGTTTTGTCACGTCTTGTATTACTGCGATGCTCTCAGAATCCTTGGTACATCAGGCCTTGGGTTTTGCATCTGCTAGTGCTCTGTGGGTCTCTCTAAAAGAGTCATTCCTTCAACAATCTATTGCACGTCACTCTTTCCTCCATTCCAATCTTCATCGTGATTTTTGACTCCTCTGTTCTGTCTTCTACTGATGACAATACAACTCATGCTTTTGTTCCTCAAATACAAAATCTACAAATTCTCACAATGCTCTTGCTGCCAATTCCCATGCTAGCTATCCTTTTATAAATCAAGGTGACATCATGCATAATGCCAACAAATCTTCAATGAATAATAATGATGCTTCTATGTCCAAACAGAACTCTTTTTTTTTCTTTTTCACTATATCTGGGAAGCCATCAGATATAAATCTTCGCCTATCAACTACAATGTGGTTTGGCTTTGGGGGCATACTCCTAGACATTGCTTTACTGATTGGTTGTCAATTCATGACCAACTGCCTACTAAACAAAGGTTGATTGCTTGGGGTATTCCAACTTCCTGCACTTGTGTTCTTTGTGGTCTCTCCACAGAAACTAGAGACCACTTATTTTTTGAGTGCAACTTCTCTAAAAGAATTTAGAAATCAGGTGTCTCCCTCTGCAAAGCTACTCTCAATACTACTAATTGGGATCAGATTCTTTAATAGATGATTATTTTCTACAAAAGAAAATGGCACCAATCCATTATCCTTCGCCTCTTCTAGAAGTCTGCCATCTACTATATTTAGAATGAAAGGAATGTAGAATTTTCACTCAGTCAGTAGCTACGGATGATCAAATCTTGGAGAAAATTCGCCATGACATTAGATGCAAATTCGCTAAGGGATGAAAATTTAAGAACATTGCTCTCAATATAAATTTATGAAATTCTGGGAATATTGATTCTAGCCTACTTGGCTAACTATTTTTTTCTCTTTTGACATGCTCTATGATGTAGCTTTATTATTCATTTTTTAATGAATATACTTGCCTTCGAGGAAAAAAAAGAACTTTTTTTCTTCAAATTCGCCCAAACCATATCGGCGGTAAGTTCCAAATCTATCACAAACAAGGGCACTCTGCATCACGATGTCGCAATCAATATGCTTCATCCAAGCCTCCTGGTGACTCATCCCAATTTGCTGGTACCATAATCACCAGTTTGGTCTCCTTCCTCTCCTCCAGAGGACGGAGTAGGGAGGAGAGGAAGGAGACCAAACTAGTGATTATGGTAACCAGTAAACATGGATTCCTAATTCTAGAGCGACGTCTCATATGACTCATGACCCTGCTCTTATTCAGCAACTTCATCCATATACTCGTTCAGATCATGTTGTTGTTGGTAATGGTAAGTCCTTAGCTATTTCTCATTTCGGTTCTATTTCTTTCTCGCATTCCAATCGCAAATTTACTCTAAACAATATTCTGCATGTTCCTAAAATCACTAAAAATCTACTTTTTGTCTCGAAGCTTACACATGATAATCAAGTCTCACTTGAGTAGATATGTTTCAATTTGAATTTTACATTATTGTTGTACTCATCTATCCTATCAGTTATACTATGTTGTATTATATAAAGTTGTATTCTGTACAAATGAATTATAATATAGAGGAATAAAAATTTATTCCATTCCTTCAGTCATGCAAGAAAGTTGGTCTTATGAAAACAATGGCTGGCATCACATCTAAGAGGATTTGATTCCTTTATTGCGATCTGTAGCTCGTACAACAATATATTTTATGCACGATATAGCAAACAACCTAACAAATTTTATTCATCATTTGTGATTTTTTGAACTAAATACTTTTCATCTCTCATGTTTCTACCGGTTTCCAAAGTGTTCAGGTTATTAGTATAGAAACGATTTTGTTATAAAATTAGTTTAACAGGGATATATTTCTTAAGTGTCTCTGGACGTCATAAAATTAAATTAGAGACATATAGATAAAGAATGAGACAAGTAAAAACTCTTATTACACAATGATTCTATAAACAATCACATATATAGTAACTATTATCATGTTGGAGAATACAAATCAAATCCCAATATGACTCTTTGATTCTTGTAATGAATATCAAGCATGTCAAAGGTTCAAAGTATTTAGTGGATTAATTAAAGAAACAATTGAATGTTATGAAGAAATGTATTTAGTATGTGTCTTTAAATTTTTCTATCTACTAGTATAAATAGGCGTTGATGGTTTTGTATCAAAATATCTCAAGTTATTCAAGTTATGTTGTTGTAAGAGCCGGTTAGTAACTGTACGCAAGAAAATGTATTGGGGCTTGGGTATCCGTGAATGTAGGCTAAGTCTTAACCGCATTAAAAGTTTTATGTATCATTTGCATTTGTGTGCTAGATTTATTTTCAGCAAGTGGTATCAAATCTCGGAGTCGCATACAAATGCAAAGGCCCAAGTGTCCAAACAGCTCGGGATCCATTTCCAACAAGTTCTACCAACAGATGCTGTAGATTAAGTTCTGGCGGCAAAATTCCTTTAAATGTTCAAAACCAAGCTGCAGAAATTGTTGCTGGCGGCCCAAATGCCCACACTGGTAGCCAAAGTGCTCGCGCTGGCGACCCAAATGCATTCTTTGTTTTAAACCTAGCTGCATGAAATGTTCGTATTGGTGTATGAAATGCACGTGTAAATGCCCCGAGTATTCATGCTCGTGCGTGAAATGTTCATGCTGCTGATGGTGGTGCGTATACATAGTTGTCAGGTGAAAAACAAGAAGAATTGAAGTTTGTATAGATTGCACCATTAGTTAATGAGTAATGGTATACGTCACCTTTTTTTATCACCGATTGTCACTTCCTAGTTAGCACACCAATTAGATAAATTTATATTTATTCTCTCTCCAATCTTATTCATTTTATTTAATTTCTCTGCCAACTAAATATCCTTGTAAGAAGTGGTATTTGAGTGTGAAAATTAAAGTGACATATAGCAAATACCACTTCCAATGTGTATGCTTAGTTGGCATATTAAAGGAAGAGAGAGAAATCAAAAAGTTAGTTATTTTAGCATGCCAAGTAAGCATCCATGTAAGAAGTGGTATTTGAGTGTGAAAATTGAAGTGGGATATAGCAATGTTCTTTCTCTTAACTTTGGTCTTCACTTGAACCAATCTTTTGAAATTAAAACATCACAAGCGCTGCTTTTCGTAAGAAGCTAAAAGCTAACATGAAAGATTTTTTCTAGTCATCACTTTTGTTATTGCCTAGATGAGTTTTAGGAGGTTAAGGGCTAATGTTCTAATATAATGTTGCATGAAATTAACCTTTGACTTTAATTTCCACCATGGGCAGATTTTCATTGGGGTCAACACTGATTACAACTCTCACTGACCTCGCAAAATATAAAAAATATATTAGTATTTTTTTTTACTACGAATGATTAATTAGTCCTCACTAATTTATTAATTTTAGCTTTCAAAATCACCTAATTGGTGATCAAAAAGATAGGATTAAAGACATTCAATAAGATAGGGTTAAAGAGTATTTTATAGAAAGACAACTTCCTCATTATTGGGAGAACAACTTATATAAAGACAACTTCTTCGTTATTCTGTTTAACAATTTACTTAGCTTTCTAAACAGAAAAAAAAAAAAAAAAAAAAAAACGATTTGGTTGATCATGGAGAGCAGAGGATTAACCCTGGAATCTCTATTTCGAGCCAAGTACAAACTTCCTCAAGAAACTGATGTATTTTCGTTGATTCAAGCAGCCATCATGGTGGCTTCTTGGGAGAAGCCGAAGGAGTTCTTGAAGAGGAGAATGAGCATTGCTGAAGCCATCTTCAGCAAAGATTCTTGTTCGGTTGAGACCGCCGACGTCGAAGATTCGGGTTCTGAAGATGAGTATGGCGATGGAGATGCTTCAAACAAACGCAGCCTGATTACATCCACCATTAACGCAATATCGCCAAGTAAAGACCACCATGGATGCAGTATCATGAAAATGGATTGCGCTCGTTCAGATGGTGATGGTGGCAAGAAGGGAATGCGCGTAATAATCAAGTTTCCGAAGCAGCAGAATGGAGTTACAAGTGATGTAAACAAGAAACTTGATCAAGATATTGGTTTGGATGGCCAAGTCGATAGAAAAACTTCAAGAAAAGACGACCATGCGTGCGTTATGATGAAAAAACACCGTGCTCATCATTCGGATACTAATGGTAACAAGAAACGAAGGCGCATAATCGAGTTCTCAGAGACGCGCAAGGAAGTTACAGGTGAAATAAACAGGAAAGTTGATCAAGATTTGTGTTGCAATGGCCAAGCTCATGGAAAATCTTCGAGAAAACGACCCCTTATCCAAAACCACTGTGCTCGTTCGGATATTAAATATGGTAACAAGAAAGGAAGGCGCACAATCGATCCGCCTAAGAGTCTCAAGGAGGGTGATGTGAAGAAGAAGCTACTTGATCATGCCGATGCTGATGGAAATTCTTCAAGAAAAAGACCTCTATCTGCTATAGCTGATGAATTAACAGTTAAAAAGCACGCATGCAGTATCGACAAGCACTATCCTTGTACAGATGATAATGGTGACATGTGGAGAAAACAATCAACCAAGTTGTCAGAGAATCGCAAGCAAGTTACTGCTGAAACAAAGAAGAAAGTTGATCAAAATATGGCTCAAACAAATTTTGAAGATATTATAAGGAATATGGAATCAATGCATCAACAAATTCGAGAAAACAAATGGAGATGCATGTTCTTGACGCAGAGGATCTTCCTCCACCAAAATCAAGATGCAACAATATCCCGTACTGAAGGCCTTGGAACCGTTTCGACAATGAACAACATTTTAGAAGGCGTCTTTGGGGGCAGATTTGGATTTTGATATGTATTTTGTAAATTAAGTGTTCTTTAATCTTCTAACTATGTAAACTATATTAAACGTTACTAGGGATTTCATATGTTGTAAGAACTACATGCAGCTTGATCTCATCTTGATCCCGGTTGGGTACGTAGACAGCCTAGGCTCAGCTGCTTTTACTAATAAATTTTATTTGTTCGAATCTTGTAAAAGAAAAAGTCCCTTGCTTTAATATATATGATACGCTGGTACTGAGAATTAATTTGTTCAATTAGTTTGTTATGCTGTCCGTTCAATATAGTTGCTGTTATGTATTTGTAATATATATAGTGCCAAAGAGTTTCTGAAAAAAAAAGTTTTGTATGACAAATTGCAAGCCGTTAAGCACTTTAATGGCTATGAATGAGAAATTATCTAAATATGGAGGTGAATGATACTGTATTGTTCTCTTATCATTCTGGCCAGAGTTGACACTACTAATGAAAAGAGTCAGATAAGAAGATTTTCATCAATCTTGTCAGCGCGCAATGTGTTGCCATCGATATATTAGTTGTGTAGCATTTTGCTCTAGGGTCCTGGTGACGTTGAAAATACTCACATTTTCTGGCACGGTGAGTAATTTCACCTTATATGCAATAATGACACCAAAACTAGCACCTCCACCACCTCTAATGGCCCAAAAGAGGTCCTTTCCCATGGATTTTCGATCTAGAATTTGACCATTAACATCAATAATTTTGGCATCAATGATGTTGTCAGCAGGAAGGCCAAATTTTCAGGACATCATGCTATATCCTCCCCCACTGAAGTATCTGCCAACCCCAACTGTTGGGCAAGCCCCCGCAACTAAAGCAAGAGTTCTGCTTTTCTGGGAAATTGTATGATAAAATTCACCCAAGGTTGCACCAGTTTCAACCCATGCAGTTCTCTTCTTGGTGTTAATGAAAATTGATTGAAAGTTTCTAAGATCGATCAACGATTATAAAAGGGATTTTAGATGTATAAGAAAGACCCTCATAATCATGTTCACCACTACAGATTCTAATATGTAAGCCATTTTTCTTGGAACAATATATGGTTGCTTGAATGTGGGATTCATGCAATGGCGTAACAATAACACTAGGTATCAGAGTGGACTCACTTGATGGACGCAAATTTTGTATTGAGGATTGCAGAATAGAGACATATGTTGAGTTTTCTGGGGTGTATATGACCTCAGGGTTTGAAATCAAAAGCAATCAATGAAATGATCATGAGTATTAGCAGAATTAACCCATGAAATTAGAAGGAAAACTAAAAAAATTGAAAGCAATGAACTGCTTGGAGTCTTCATTTCTTGTTCTAGTTTGTTGCTTACACGAACCAAACATTGCTATTTATACAATTTTTCAGATGATTTTTCTATGAGATTAAATCAGATTGCATTTAGAAAAATCTTTCACAAGAAAGATAAAGGCGGGAATTTCCTCAAAATGTCAAAATTCTAGTCTAATATGTTATTTGACACAAATCTCTCTGGTTCAACGTATCTCTGGCTTAAAAGTTTAATAACTTTCGAATAGTCTAAGTGAAAGGCATACATGTATGGCGTTGAAACTTATATTCTTAATTGATGAATAAGATATGATGATGATGTTGCAAAACATGAAATCATGATCCAAGCCATGAATGAGAAAATGAAAATGATTGAGAAAAATAATACGTGAGAGATGGTGGATAAGTCATATAACAAAGAAATCATCGGATTGAAGTGGGTATATAAGTTCAAGCATAATGAAAATGGTTTTATTCAGAAGTACAAGACTCGACTAGTTACCAAAGGATGGATATTCACAATAACTAGGCGTAGACTTCAGTGAAACATTTGCTCATATCATCCGGATGAAAACAATTAAAATTGTTCTTGCCTTCGCAACACAAATAAAACATCAAATTTATTAACTGGATGTTAAATCAGCATTTCAAAGTGGCGAAATGAAAGAAAAGATGTATATGGAACAACCCCAAGTCTACATCATCAAAGGAAAAGAAGAAAAAGTAAAGAAGTTGAAAAAGGACTTCTACGGTACCGTATAAAGTAGGCTTCATGCATGGAATAGCAAGATTGACAAGTTTTTCATAAATCACGGCTCCATAAAGAGCCCGAATGAACCATCACTTTATGTAAAGATGCAAAGAGTACAAGACTTTATTATTGTATGCTTACACATTGATGACTTAATATATAAAAGCACTAATAGAAAATGATCAAAGAGTTCAAGGAGCCATTGATGAAAGAACATGAGATGACTGATTTGGCCTCATAAAATATTTTCTCAACATGTAGGTGAAAGAAAAATCAGGAGAAATATTTTTAGCAAAAAAAAAAAATCAAGAGAAATATTTATTTCTCAACGTTAAGACTTTCTCTAAAAGTCTCTCTATAATGACTTCTTAGCCATTATAAAGAGGCAAAGTGTTGTAATCTTCTCCAACAGCCTCCCTCTAGGAGGTTCTCTAGAATGTGGAGCTCCACATTTCATGGCACAGCTTGTTGTTGGGTCTCTACATCCAAAAAGCTGACTTTGTAAAAAATAAAAAATAAAGCTCTCCAACGGTAAAAAAATTGAACATTGGAGAGCTTTTGATTTTGTTTCTATAAATTGAACACAAATTAAGTTGAATCAACAAACAAAAAATTTCAATCTTTTCAAATCTCAGATTATTTTTTTCTTGAATTTTTGACAAATCTGTGAATTCTTGGTTTGTGTGAGAAGATAGATTGTTCGCTTGAGATGTTGGTATAGCATGGCAAAGAAAAAAAAAAGATAAATATTTGTGTGTGTGTGTGTGTGTGGGGGGGGGGGGAGGGGGGGGGGGGGGCGGCGGGGCGGGGGCGAAGAAGATGTTTGTGTTGTGGAATATGTTAAGTGGAATAATACGAGAAGACATTTGTGGTCTTTTTTCTTTTTTTTTATTTGTTAAAATTGTGTTCTTTTCTTTTTTGTTAATATTAGGTTATAGTTAATAAATTGTATTTTTAACTTAATAATTCTTTTATTAATATTAAGATCATTTCATAATTTTAGCTTTAACATGTTAATTTTTTAATTATGTTTATTAAAGTATAACTTATTAATATTTCATTTTGTATTGTTAATAATTAAAATAGTATATCATGATTAAAAATTGAAAACGTAAATAAAAAAAATTAAAATGGTGTGTTTGATCTAAAAAAGAGATATATTGGAGTAAAAAAAAATAAGGAGTCCCTAAAATAGAGAAACTATTGGAGTGAACTGAATTAAGTAGTCACTGAAATAAGGATAAAATAAAAGTAGGGAGACTGTTGGAATGAAACTGGAATAGGGAGCCCCTAAAATTAAGGAAACAAGCTTAAACTCCTTACATGTAAAGAAAAAAATAGAGAGGTTGTTGGAGTTAGTCTAACAAAGATATGCCAAAGAGTTGGTGAAGAAATTCAATATGACAAATTGCAAGCTGTTGAACACTCCAATAGCTATGAATGAAAAATTATCTAAATACGTTTCATTTTGTCAAGCATTAAAGTTAGTCTTATGAAAACAATGACTGGCATCACATCTAAGACGATTTGATTTCTTTATTAAAATCTATAGCTCGCACAACAATATATTATATGAACGATATTGCAAACAACTTGACAAATTTTATTCATCATTTGTGATTTTATGAACTAAATACTTGTCTTTGACAAAAAATAAAAAAAAAATAAAAAACTAAATACTTGTCACGTGTCATGTTTCTACTGGTTTCTAAATTCCAAAGTATTCAGGTTATTAGTATAAAAATAACTAGTCTTATACCCGTGCGATGCACGGTTGTTATACTGGTGTTGTGCAAATATTCTAAAAATACGAAATATAGAATCAATTTATTCAACTGTTTAATCACATTATCAAAAGATTATAATATATATAACTACTCTGTATACTATATCATTTCAAAAATAAACAAGTAAAAAAAACAAATACAAGCACCTATTTTCTAAAAAATGTGACATCAAGCACTATTTTACATATATTAGGCGTTTCAAAAGATACATGCATATATCTCCTTTTCTCAAATTGTTGTCTCTACAAAGTTCACGTTATCTCCTCATAGTTTGACGTCATTTAGACTCTTTGCCCATACTTTTGTAAGATAACACTAAAAACATACGAACTGATTGAAATTAAAATAATAAACAAATCATCTCAGAAATAATATAGTATAAGAATTTATTTTTATTGCTATCATTATAATATAATGTAAACAGTGATGAAACTGAATATAAATATATTAAATAGAATCAAACATATGATGTAAATAATAAGAAAGACATACTTGTCCAATTTATACTTTGGAATACTTCTTTTTTGCAAAAAGAAAGAGTGTTTTCATTGATTCACAAAAAAAAAATTACAAAGTAAAATACCCGAGGGGGTTTATAGTAGTTTCCTAATATCAATATTCCAAGCAATGTAAATAGCTTGGTTCAAAAGAGAGAATTTAAATTTCATAAACATGTATAATTTGGTCTTAATATAAAACGCAATATTTCCTAAACATGTATAATTTGGAATACTTCTTTGTAAACCACATTGATGGTAGTTTTTGATACTTTATCATTACCATCTTTTATCAAAATCTTCAATTTTATTTATTTGTCACTCTTGAAAGTGCAACATATAGTTGCCGATGACTAAAGACAAGTCTTGAAAGATATAAACCAACATAAAAAATAGTTTGACCCTGATTTTTGTTTATAGTCACGGAAAAACTTATAGTTAAATGAATTGTCTTCACTGGAATTTAATAAGAAAACTGTGATTAGATGAGATTATACTCGTATATTTTGGAATCTTAACACAAGATTTCCTATGTTTCTCTTAGACATAATTTTAGCTTCAATAACATATTTACCCAGCATAGTAATTTGTAGCCTCGTTCCATTGTATAAGTCATTAGTCTGATCAATATTTCTTAACAACATCATAGGGACTTCCAACTTGAGGTTCAACTTGTGGTTTGGGAGTCCTGAACAGGGAAATATATTCAAAATCTCTAGAGAAAATACATCCAACTCACTATCAACATTTATATCTTCTTTGCAAACATTATTTGAGCTTATGTTATGTTTTCTCCTTTCCATGTACTAAAGACATTAAGTAATCAGTTATCATCCCAACATGTTCTAATGTTGAAGCAAGAACGACTCTTTCTCTGAAAAAAAAAATAATGTCACACATATTACTCAACAAAGCAGGGTAAGCAGAATTACAAGTTTAGCAAAACCTATCATCTGAGTTTTTCATGAGCATTTCATCAGGGATTTCAACAACATGGCATACAAGCATTTCTAAAGTTACAATTAATATTAACAACAACATTTGTTGAATATAAAAGAAACAATAATTTTATTATTGGATGTTTAAAATTATCCATTATTAATATTCATGATTGTATATTTATCATTTCCCACGGAGCCACTCATTAAGAAATTCTTCTTTATATACCTCTTACTAACATGATATTCAAGGACTTCGATAATCTCATCTCTAATCTCAATTGGTCAAATCCATCCATATCGTTGCAATGAAACCTATTATAAGAATAACAATAATAAGGATATACTAAATCAAAATTCATTAAAGGAAAGCAAAAGTTTTACTAAATGAACTAACTGAAATGCAGTGATAATTTTACAATGAAATTTATGAATACTTGAAAATCAAATATTGTTTGAAGAGATATTCAAAGTTGAAGTTAGCACCTTTATAATGAAGATTTCTTATTCTATCATTTTTTTTTATAACTTTAATCATGTAATGTATTTATTAGATTTGTTAAGTAATAGCTAACAATATACGATATACTTCTTTGAAATAAGGGGTCCGCTTTATAAAGTATTAATCCAAATGTTACACCAAAGTAGTCTAACAAATCTATAGGAAACTGATCAAGATTAAAGCATTTAATCCATCATTTAGTGAATCTCCATCTACGATGATTAGCTATATAAAAGGTAATCCTATTTTTTTATTTCTCGGGAAGCTTACTTCAAAAACGTCCTTCAATAAACATCGACAGAGAATGTGACTTTGTCATTTAAAAAAAAATGAAGGTAGAATTTTCTTTCACTTATTTATGATTTTTTAATTTTATTTTAAATATATGAATCAAATATTTAGTTTTTTGGATAGAAATAAGACTTTTTTCTTTCTTTTTTTTTTGCAGGAAGCGATGCACGGGTGTCTACAACTATGTAACATAAAACCAAATTATTTAACCTTTTAACCATACTATGGAAAGATTATGTTACTAACCTCAATATTTATACCATTACATAAAGTAACCAAACAAAATAAACACTTATTTTCTTGTGATATTAAGCACCATTTGCTCAATACTTTCAAAAAATACATTTATCACCTCTTTTCAAATTGTTGTCCCTACAAAACTCATGCCATTATTATCCTAGTTTGATTTCAATTTTACTCCTTGCACATGTAGTCTGCTTGCAAACTATTATCTACCATCAGATTTTTGGAGGATCTAATGATCAATCTTGCCATATATATGCATCTCAACAAAAGATGTTGAAATATTTTGCGTTACATAAAAAATTATTGTTTGACCATGAATAATGAGAATATGTACTCTAAATTGTATGTTCTATGTACAAACTTATCATCGGTCACTTTGTAAAGGGTCAATTGACATAAAGTTGACAAAATTATTCCCGTAGAAATAAAAATTTCAGAAACATCATTATGCAAAAAATGCCAAAGTAAGCAATGGTAGAAAAGAACTTCACCAACAAACAATTTGAAAGAAGGATAAGAGTGTCTAATACGGTAAGAGAACAAAACCTCACTCCCTTAAGGTGCACTTTTTTCGAGGCGGAACTTTCTCTGGTTCTTGTCCATGTAAAGAAAATTAGGAATTAGTAAGATTAGACAATGTTAGTATAATTACTTGTTAGGCATTCAAAACAAATTACACTTTTAAAATTAAAATACTTTTTTTGGGAAGGATTAGTGTTTCTAGGAATGATCTTTGAAGTAGTTTTCCTTTGTAGGATAATGTTATGTCAATTAACGTCTTGTTACTCTTTATCCTAGTGGCAATGTTTTTGCTAAATTACATGTATAATGACATTTATTTGGTCCTTGTAGCTGAACAGGAAAAAGAAAAAAAAATATGGCGTATATCTATGAAATGTCACCCAAATTTCGTATTTTGATTGGAATATGCTGCCTTGTGACAATATTTTTACTTTTCTATTAAACTAATATGCCCTGGTTCTAGCTTCTATTTTATGGTTCGTTATTACTTTCATAATATATATTCATCTGGTAGAAAAACTTTAATTCGCTTTTTCTCAAAAGTTAACCTCTATCTTTTTCTGCCACTAATATAATGTATATTAACAAACATCATTTCTTTACCTTATTATCCATCGTCAAACTCATTGGGTCTCATGATTCCACCTCTCATCTAACTTATAACGGCATTTTTCAACCACTTATTTTGATACACGTATATATATTACCACTTTTCATCTATTACAAAATTTATCAGACTAATGTTCCCTTTACACAAGAAATAGAGAAAAAACAAAAGTGAAATATTCCAAATACCAGAAAGCCTATGAAAGCGCAAAGCAATAGAGAAGTCATCGACAATGTAAAACAAATAAATAATAGCAAATGCAGCTGATTCTTTTCCTCTTTTATTTCATTCTTGTCAAGCAAGATTTCTTGATTTCTAAAAGCTCGGTCCCAAATGTAGAAAATTATAAGCAGTTATCAGTATCAACAGCACATTTCAGAAATGGCAAGAGCAGCTGTAAAATTAATGACATAATCTGAGACATGGTGAAGAGACCAAGTGCTTACTGAAAGCTAAATTCTTAGGACCAAAACCATAAATAGCATGCATGATCTAAGCTGCAAACATAGGCAATAAAAACTTCTTTGTTCGCACAACCAAATGCAGCCATAGCGGGGAATGAAATCTTAAAAGATCAATTCACAGAAGTCCTAACTGTCAACTACTTGTCACTGCCACAAAATCATAGAAAACCTACCTTGCCAATACTAAAATGCCTTCATTCAATAACAAACTACATTGGTAATTTAAATGAATATATAATAGAGTCCTAAGAGATAAGATAAAGATTTCTAGAGAAAGAGATAAAAATGTTTAAATTTAAACGAAAATATGATAGAATCCTAAGAGATAAAAACGTTTAAATTTAAATGAAAATATAGGATTTAAATTTAAAATAATATGATAATATTGCATCTAATAATTTTAAATTTAAAAATATTTACAAATGCTCATAAAGCGACACATGACACTCTTAGCTGTTCTTTTAGAATATATAATGATTTTGTTATGAAACTAGTTTAACAAGGATATATTTGACGTCGAAAAAAATTAAATTAGAGACATAGAGATAAAGAACGAGACGAAGAAAAAATCTTTATTATACGATGATTCTATAAACAATCACATATATAGTAATTATTATAACACCCATCATTTATTTATCAACAAAAAGAATACACAGCATTTTATTTACTATAATATTGTTCGACCCATGGCCTAATGAATTAATTTCTTTTTCCTATTTAATTTACTATTTTAATAGAGATGGAATGCTTTGCTCGTTCCTGAAAAAATTGGTAGGATCAACCTTGGTCTTCACTTGAACTAGTCTTTTGAAGTTATTTCTGAAATATCACATACCCCAATTGCTAGCTTGTCTATAACTTGTGTTTCAAATGTTGTTTTTTCCCAAGTCAAGATCTCTAGAATTCATGTATGTACTTCTTGGAGATTTTGAAACGTAATGAGCCATATAACTGTATAGCCTCCTGATCCAGCTTATGTGCCTACTAGCTTCAGAAGTTTATTCTTCATCCTAACCCACAAAATAGTGAATCATGCAAATGTTTCCAACTCTATGTGGGAATGGTATTTCTGATTCTAAAATATCAGCCATCCTTCCACCATAAGGACTTGTTAGGATCTGATTTTTATTTTATTATTGTTGGTTGTGTTTTGCAAAAATTATGAATATTGTGTGTGGTAGTTTGAGCTTGCAGGAATCTTGAAGGAGTCACGATCAGGAGGGATTCAAGTTTAGAAGAGTTCTAATGCTAGGAGTATTCTTGAGGAGTCCACGTTACTGTGAACAATATCTTGGAGCTAATGTGATAATGTGAAAAAGGTCAACGTTATCAAGAACTCTTATGCTAAATTGGATTACCTTGAAGACTCTTTTGCTTGTACTCAACTTCCTCAGTAAATCCTTCAAATAGGCGTGACGATTCCCAGTTAAAGGGGTGAGGAAAAGTGTGCAGAAAAAGATATAGCAGAATCGTGAAATAGCTATAGGTGGTCTGTGTCAAATCGTGTTGCAACATTCTGTGTAATAGAGTTTGCTAAATGTTTTGATTAGTGTTGCAACACAATCTATTTTAAGTCATATGTTTTGACCAATCCATCTAGAATTTCAAGACTCTTTTTATTATGTTTTAGTGTACATTCTTCGAGAGAAGAAGGTGTGTTCTCGAGAGAGAACTTTGTAAGTCGATGAGAGCTCGCCAAATTAGAGAATCTACTAAGGGAGTCTTACACCTAGGCGGCAAGGGTTAAGAGGGAGTCTTTAATTGCGTAAGTTCCATTGGTGTCTGTATTCTCCTGAAATTTAGTGGATTGGTTTGTTCGCCAAGGGATGGCCGCGTGGGCATAGACCATGTGGGTTGAACCACGTTAAATTTCTGTGTTCTTACTTTTGTTGCAACAAATTTATTTTTCTGCAAATTTACTTAGTTGATTTGATTAATTATCAAATTGATTTAAGAGGCTAAAAAACTAACAAGTGGCATCAAGAGCAGGTTACTGAACTAACTCAGTTAGATCTTTGGGAAAGGTTTTTTTGGCTGTTTTGCAGATATGGACACATTTCGTGATGGAAGTTCAATTTCCAAACCACCACTACTGGATGGATCAAACTACTCATATTGGAAGGCTCGAATGAGAACATTTATCAAATCCATTGATGAAAAAGCTTGAAGGGCAGTTGTCGTAGGATGGGCGCATCCTAAAATGAAGAATGATGAAGGAATTGATGTGCCGAAATTTGAGGATCAGTGGACTGCAAATGAAGATCGTTTGGCTATGACAATAATTCTAAGGCTTTAAATGTGATTTTTAGTGATGTAGATTTAAATCAATTTAAACTGATTTTAACTTGCGAAACTGCTAAAGATGCTTGGACTATTTTACAAACTGCATATGAAGGAACAACAGCCGTCAAAGTGTCCAAGCTTCAAATTCTTGCAACAAGATTTGAGGAATTGAGGATGCAAGAGGATGAGACTATTGCTGATTTCAATAGCAAGTTATGTGACATTGCAAATGAGGCGTTTGCATTGGATGAAAAATACTCATATTCAAAGCTTGTAAGGAAGGTTTTACGATCACTTCCTGATAGATTTGCCATCAAAGTTGCTGCCATTGAGGAAGCAAGAGTTGTTGATGACATGAAGTTGGATGAACTAATGACTTCACTCCAAACATTTGAGATGAAGTTCAAACAAAAAAGAAAAGAGAAAAACATTGCATTCCAAGTTGAAGTTCAAAGTAAAGATGATCAAAGCTCTTACTATGATGAAGATGCAGAAATCACTGAATCTTTAACATTGCTCAAGAAGAATTATCTTGTTGGCTTAAGGACCTATCACTCAATAATTATTCTGGTGGTCGACATTTAGATTTTGCCCAAGTGTTTGCGGAGAATAATCATGTTTGGCCAGCTCCGTTTTGTGTATATTCAATTTACTTGCTATCGACTATTACATCACTACAATCTCTCTGATTCTGCTCCAGACAAACTCTATAATTTACTATCTGACATATTTTGTTAATCATTGCGCAGGGTACTGAGTATGATGTAGGGTATTGGCTTCATGGTAATGGAATATGGAAAATGGCTAGGGATCCATACGAACCTTTATGGATTAAAGGAGGTGGGCACTGCAACTTGGAGCTTTACCCAGATTATATCCGTCACCTGTGCCGGTTTGTCCAAGAAATGGAGAACATGACAACTGAAATCCGACTCAAAAAGATCAGGCAGACTCTTGGCCTTCAGAAACGGTCAAATGCTGCCACAAGTTCGGCCAATAGATGCTGTAGAATCAAGTTCAGGCGGCCAAATTTCTTTAAATGTTCGAAACCAGGCTGCAGAAATTGTTGCAGGTGGCCCAAATGCCCAAACTGCTGGCCAAAGTGCTGGTGCTGGCGACCCAAATGCATTCGTTGTTTTAAACCTAGCTGCATGAAATGTTCGTGCTGGTGCACGAAATGCACGTGTAGATGCCCCGAGCATTCATGCTCGTGCGCGAAATGTTCGTGCTGCTGATGGTGGTGGGTATACATAGTTGTCAGGTGAAAAAGCAAGAAGAGTTCAAGTTTGTATAGATTTGCACAATTAGTTAATAGACACTTGAAAATGTACAGTAGCTTTAAGTGACATGGGGTTGTAGTTTAGGAATTTAAGGTTGTACAATTTAATTCCTTAATTTTCTTTATTTAACCTTATAATACTAGTGATGTCATGAGAGTTTTTTGAGAACTATATTTCATCAGGGTTTTGTCTCACAAATAAAGCCACTTTTGATGTATTTTCGGTCTCACGTAATAAAAATACAACCATCTCTTATTTAACAGTTTAAATTTTTAAATAAGATGATAACTAACCATTTAATTGCGATTCATATACATTTGTGATTTACATGGCGATCTACAACTCGGACAATTAATAATTATCATACCCATCATGTATTAATAAGTAAAAAAATACACAACATTTATAAGCTATAATATTTTTTGGCCCATGGCTTAATGTATTAATCTTTTTCTATTTAATTTACTATTGTGACAGCAATGGAATGCTTTCCTCGACCGTGAAAACATTAGAAGTATCAACCTTGGTCTTCACGGAGAACCAATCTCTTAAAGTGAAACATCACAGATGCTACTTTTAGTAAGAAGCTAAAAGCTAACATGAAATTTTTTTTTTCTAGTCATTACTTTTGTTTGCTTCGGTGAGTTTTAGGAGGTTAATTAAGGACTAATGTTTCTAATATAATGTTGCATGAAATTAACCTCTGACTTTAATTTCAACCACAGACGGATGCACATTGGGGTCAGAGGTGTTACAACTCTCATTGACACCTCAAAATATGAAAAATATATTAATCAAGTCACGCACAATTACAAGTGATCAAGATATGTGCTCATGATGCATCGAAAAGGCAAGCTAACTACAAGCGACGACTACTGCTGGCTGATTTGCCATCTAATGGCATTGCTTGATGTACTTTCTTATTTAATGAAATTTCACTTTTTTGACAAAGTAAATGTCTATGCCTCAACTCATCTCATAAATGAAATGATCACCAGCATATTCACACAATATAGGCGAATGATTTTAATGTGATTTGCTAGTTGTTTATTATAACAAGTAAATTCTCTTCTTCTCATAAATGAAATGATCACCAGCATATTCACACAATAGTTGCAGTTAAGTTCAAGGAATCATGATCTTGCTACCGACTCCGAGATTCAATGTAGCACATGTTTACCGGAAGTTAAAATCTGTGATTCAATGTAGCACATGCATGTTTATCGGAAGTTAACAAATATGCTGATTGGCTAGTAAATTATGGACATGTTATTTATCTCTCAAATTAAATATGCTATCATGTTCAAGCTCGAATACTTTATTTATTGTGTTAGGCTAGAAACTCATTTAAACGTTGGTGTAATTGTAGATATCTGTGGATACACAAACGTACCTATATATGAATGATGTTTTTTTTTTTTTCCTTTTTTTGTTCCAAGATATATAAAAGAGCTCCAGACCAATTACAAACAAAAATCAATAGAAGCAATGTTCCAATATTAATAGGTACCCAACAATCGTATTCTTTTCTGCTTTGAGTTTAACTCACATCTCGAATAAATTTAAGAACATATTCAAAGAAATTTAATTTGAGCCCCCAATCAGAATACTTTGTGGATTCTGAACATAAGAGATCTCTAGAGCAATCACAATCTCAAATGTAACAAGTACTTGATCATGGACTTAGAAACCCCTTATTTGCCAATAAAAATTTTGGCCTACTTCAACACATAGAACTTGGACGTGATTCTAAAATTAAGCTTTGTGACAGATAAATATCATTCTCGACTTAGAAACATAACTATTGAGCATTTACGTCCTCTTTAAAAATCTCACTATTGTCTAGTATTTCATATGCAAGAGTGGATCTTGAAGCATATTCTTAGGGATCCCAAGTTGCAGATACGTAAATGACCAAAAAAAAAAAAAGAAGAAGAAGAAGAAGAAGAAGGTGCATATTTTTCGTTTTCCTTTTTATGTTGTGTATAATTTCCTAATTAGTATATATATATTCTCTTCCTTTTTTTCCCTCTTGCTAGCTAAATAAGAATTTGTAGCTCCCCGCATACGGCTCATGTGGTGAACAGGTGAAGGCCCTGCTAACTAATTCACCGCTACCTAAGCGATCTTACGGAACGAAGGTCGGAAAAATTGAACCACCAATTCACACAATCACATAATCACATAATTGGATCTATTCATCGAGAGTCTTTCTCTCTTTTACTTTTATTTTTTAAACAAAGCGTATTACGAGTTATTAAATTTAATCTTTTTAAAATTTAATTCTTTGCTTTAAATTCTTTTAAAAAGTATCTTTTTCAAAAATAATTAATTTAATCACAATTAAAAATATTAAATTTGATGACTTATAATATATATATTTGATATGGATAGAAATTCAATCTTATATGAATAAACGAAAGTGACTTTAAAGTCTAAATAAATCACACCCGAACCTCTAACTCTGAATAACACAATTTAACTTTGACTGATGACGAATCTCTATACCCAACTTGAATAGGATATGTTCCAACCCAATAACAATACTCCTCTGAAATGGTAACGAAAAGTTATGTGTATTATTTTAAAAAACACGAAGGTTTAATAAGAATGTTTCGGCTTGACATAGAAAGTAACAACAGGGAAAATAATTGGCTTATAATATAAGTACAAGGGGATATGGTATATTCTAGAAGGATGTTAGGTTTCGGAAGATTTTTTCACGACGATAAGGGATACGCACCTTATTAAAGCACAAAGATTGTCGTGAATTATTACATCCTGCCTTTGACGACTCAAACTAGGAGTTATCATTATTTTTTTGTAGTTTTTATACGTCAGTGATCATGTTCAATAGATTGTCTAATGTTATTGTCGCTAATTCTTTGAGTTTGAAGATGATACTTCTTAAACTCCGAATCCACCTTCCTATAAGTGGCATCATCATCTTAAATTCAATCTCCCAAATAATCGGGGCCCTTACATTTCTTCCATTGACGGTGTTAAAGTATAGGGAGAGTATGCAATATAATAAAAATAGAATTGCATAGTTCACGAGATCATTATAAAACGATGGGTAAATATCACTTTACCCCCTTAATGTATATACAGCGTAACATTTTACCCCCTAATATTTTTTTTGTGTCACTTAATTCCCTTTCACAAGCTAGTCAAACAAACATCCGTTAAAACCATTAAAATAAAATACAAATGTCCCAAAATACCCCTATTTTTTCACCAAATAACATCAAGGGGTTAAGTGATAAAAAATAAACATTAAGCGGTAAAATGTTATGATTTCTTTAAATTATAAATATTAGAGATTACTTTCATGACTTAATCTCGATCTACTCGCCTTTAACTGATAGACTCTAAAATATCAAATGATTATCATTGCATCGTAATGCATAATGGGGAGGCCATTTTTCTTTTCCTTTTTCTTTTTTTGATAGGGAGTCTATTTTATTTTTTATTACTTTGGTTTATAAGAAATATACTAGTTTTGCTTCTCCTCTAAGATACACAACATTGTTGTTGAGCAATATAAAAATGAAGAAAACAAGATTTTCTGTTATGAGAGTCCAAAAACCACCATAAGAAAAAAAAACAAAAAAAAAAATATGCCGACATTCCAGAGAAACCAACATTCCAAATAACAAAATTTTAACTGCCAACATTCAAGAGTAATAACTTTAAAATTGTAGCAACAAACAACTAATATCGTAGCACAAAAAAATACTTGCAATCACCACAATATTCACTTCGACAAACATCAAATTCGATTAGGCCTAGTTAAATGAATTCCTATATATATATATATATGTACTTTTAGACACCATAATGTCTGCTTCAAAAAACATTACAAAAATCAAATTCAGGAATAGTCGAATGAACTCGTCATTTTCTTGGGTTACATGGAAATTGGTGGATGAGCCTTGGCTTGAAAACATCACATCACCAAATCCGGTTGGTTGCTTTTGAATCTTGTGCATTTATCACCCAAAAAAAAATGGAGAAAAAATGGAGAAGATAATATTAGGTTAATCATTTATAATGTCTATATGAAAGACATATGATAAATTAATTAGGTTGCACAAGCATAGTACCTGGAAAGGAGGTATAGATGGATTAGAAGCTACGATTCTTAATCCCTCCTTAGCACTATTAGATGGAATATTTGTACTTTCTCCTCCTCTTTCAACCTGAACATGTGGTTAAAAATATGAGGGTAAATTGCATCGGACCCCCTTGTGGTGAGGCCCAAGTGCACACGACCCCCCTGTGGTGTAAAAACTTCTACCAGACCCCCTTGTGGTGATACAAAAGTGCACATCACCCTTCCGTCCGTCAGCAATTCTGTCAAAACTAACGAGAATGCATGACACGCGCTTGTTTTGCAACTATGATCGCTATGTAACATTTTGTTTAATAAAATTATGTGTATTTTATCACCATTATACCCTTTGATCCACGTATAATAGCCAACCACTCATTTGCAAGAAGTACAGTTGTTTGAGCTTCAACATCTCCTTCTCGGCTTGAGCTTCATCACCGACGGTGAGCTTCATTTTTTTTAACATAATAACTCTTCTTGCTTTTAACCATATTGAGATCTAATTGTTTGAGCTTGAACATCTCCTTCTCGGCTTGAGCATCATTCAATGAGCTTTATTTTTTTTTAACATAATAACTCTTCTTGCTTTTAACCATATTGAGTAACTTTTTTGTTAATAATAACTCTACTTTATTTTCAAACAGTGGTTAGCATCTGTTTTATTAGTAATAACTCAATACGTTATTTTGTTACATTAATAAATTTGTTATACATTTACATTTTTTATTATCACGTAATTATTCCTGTTTGTGAAAAATATTTTGTAGCATAAGTGAAAAATGTCAACATCGAGTAGCCGAATTCGTACGCATAGTCGAAGTTATGAAGACCCAGCATTTGATTTGCGGTACACTAATAGGACATGTCATTGCTATAACAAGGCTGAAATCATTGTTGTAGTAGATGACAAGAAGCCTTCAAAAGGGCGTTTGTTCTATAACTGTAATAGGTGCAAATTTTTCAGATGGTGCGAGCCTAATTTTGCATCTTGGAAAGGCACTGAGCTCCCTGTTCAAATGAGATTGGGAGACATTGAAGCTAGTGAAGACAGTGATGATGATGAGAGTGGAGAAGAGGTGACATTTCCTTTGAAGAAGAAAAAGAAGAGAAAGATAACACAGAGTAATTACATTGGGAAGTTGAATACGTTTCTTCTTGCCTGTTGTTGTATCTTGTTGCTACTACTACTTGTTGTGTTAATCTTCAAGAAATGAGATGTAAGGAGTCGTTGTTCCTTTGTAGTTATGATGTAATATGGAGTTCTTGGTTGGTTTATGCTAAGTTATGATGTATTAATGAATCAACATTGTGTTGCTCAGTTTAATCTTCAAGTTTGTTGCTAAGTTTAATCTTCAACTGTAATGTTTTCCTTTAAGTTTAATGAATCAACATTGTGATGCTAGCATTAATCTTCAAGTTTAAGTTTAATGAATCAACATTGTGATGCTAGCATTAATCTTCAAGTTTAATGCTTTTCAATGAATTAACATTGCGTTGCAAAGTTTTATGATTTCCAGTTTAAAACTGTGTTTGAAATACCAACCAAGAAATGTACCACTAACAGACTTTAATGACTTGTTCATCCAACGTGTCCAAATATGTCCTAATACCAAGCAACAATACAAAAAAAATATGTCCAAATACAGTGCAACCAACACAATATTTTATCCCATAAAGTCATAAAGTGAGCATGCCTGCATACAAAGACAGAAAGTGTTTAAAAACTCCAACTATAAGTCATAAAGTGAGCATGCCAAAAACCAATTAACTGGGACTGCACCATGTGCCTTCCAGAAACCATCAAATTGGACCACACCCAATTGATTAATAGAAAATGACATAAAGTGTTTAAAAACTCCAACTTGAAGTCATGGCTTCCATATTGTTTTCTTCTTATTCATGTTGTCTACCACTTCATCAGTGCGTTTTCTCTTTGTAGCATATCCACCCATAAGAACTTCATTGTGGAAGCTTGTGTACACCCTGCCCACGGCTTCATCACTAGTTGAACCATCTAGAATAGTACGACGCACACCAAGCTTTGTCATACCACCTCTCACAGCTGACCCATTACCACCAACATCAAATCTAGTTTCAGAATCAGATCTGTTTTGCTCAAGTTTAGATCTAGTTTCAACATCAGATCTGTTTTGCTCAAGTTCAGATCTGCCACCATCTGTTGTAGATCTGGCACTAATAGTACCTCGGCCTACAATAGTTCATCGAACACCTCTACCTCGACCAACGGCTCTTGGCATGGGTGGTAATTGATTGGCCAGGTATGATTCTTCAGTTATGGTAGACTGTTACAATGAGTATGAAATAGTTAGATTATAGTAATTAAGTTAATAAATGAATTGATATGCTACTTAGATTATAATCAGTAAAGCTTACATTAAATGAGTTTGATTGTTCAATGCCTGCATACAAAGAAAAAAGAATTGATTAGTGTTAGGAAACATTGTAATTTATAATACAAGAACATGAAAATGAAACATCACCTTCAACAGCTTTGAGTTTGGATGGAATTCATTTCTACAATATTTCTTGTTATGACCTTGTTGTAGGCATTTTTGGCAAGTGATTGTCAACCTTTTTCTTGTAGAAATCTTCTTACTTGCAGTCATCTTTTTCTTCTCTTCAGCATCTTTTCTTCTTGCCTTTGGAGGCCTGCCAGTTCTTTTAGGCACCAAGGGTAGCTTCAAGGCCTCACCACCACTATCAACATAATCAAGTGGTCCAGGTACTCAATGTATCATGTGTTCATGTACACTCATGTAGACCTCTTTAGAATAATAATGATCTACATATGCCTCTACATCTTTACCATATTTTTGTATGCAAGCAAGAGCATGACAACAAGGAATTCCATTCAACTGAAACATGCCACATGTACAAGTCTTGGTGGCTAAATTAACAACTTGCTTGTTCGTATCTTGATCAACCTCATATTCTTCATTGTCTGCCCAATTAACACACCAAGCTTTGGAAGCATTGAATAATTTAGAAATCTTCTTCAATATATTGGGACATATGTTGCCTTCATATTTCTCCATGCCTTGCTTTTTCACCTGCATCCTACTCATCAATCTTGATCTAATCATTTCAAGCATTGTTATAATTGGTTTATATCTGGCATCTATAATGTAGTTATTGAAAGACTTGCAAAGATTATTCACCAATATGTCACACCTCGAATTGAATGGAAAATTAGATCTTGCCCACTACTCTGCAGGTATATTTCTTAACCATTCAACAACATTTTCTTTGCCATCACAATGTGGGTTTGTTTTCTCAATTTTTTTCATGCATCTTTCAAACTCCGACTTGTTAGTTGTGGATGCAGACTTCCAAAACAACTCCTTTAATTCCATCCCCACAAACTTCTTTCTGAAATTCTGATACATATGACGTATACAAAATCTGTGGTGTACGCCTGGATAATCTTTCGCAAATACATCACATAACCCCTTCTTCCTGTCAGAAATATAACACCAACCTTTCTCATATGGATTACCAATTAAGTTGTGTAGTTCATATAAAAAACCATGTCCATGTCTCTCTATTCTCAATTAGAACCAACTCGAATGCAATTGGGAACATATTATCATTCCTATCTCTACCTATTGCAGCTAACAACTGTCCCCCATATCGTGTCTTCAGAAAACACCCATCTAGGCCTATAATTGGCCTACAACCAGCTAAAAAACCTTTTTTCATTGCATCCAGGGAAAAAACAACCTTTCAAACATTGGCTCAAGAAGACTCCTATCAACCCTTAGTAACACTGTACTACCTGGATTGTGGTGGATAACAGTAGCACAATAATCCCTCAGTCTAGCAAACTGCTCTTTAACATTCCCTTCTATTAGTTGTATTGCCACCTGTTTAGCTCTCAATGCTTTGTATTTGCCAACTGTGACTTCCACCTTTTTATGAATCTTTTTATGCAATTTAACTGTGGGTCGATTCGGGTTATTCTTAACAGACTCCACAATTCTATGCCCAATGTACGTATAATCTGTCAACCTATTATAATACCTATGTCCACATTTGTGGCTACCTATTAAGGTTTTTACTTGAAAGGTTGGACCACCACTGATTGGATATGCATATAATATCCAAGTACAACCATGACTTTCAGCATGTGTACATTTTTCTCTAACTTTTTCTTTCTCATTTTTCACTAATACATAGTCAATGCCCTTTCTCACAGCCCAATCCTTTAGAACCTTCCTGAACTGATAAACATCACTAAACTTCATTCTTCTAACCATATCAACATCATTAGAAAACTCTGGGCAATCACTGCAATTTAAGTTATCATCTTCTAGATCACTAGCCCAGTCTTGATCACCCGTTAAACTTCCTTCATTCTCTCTACTTCTTCTCTTTTTAGACCTCTTTCTAAGTTTCTTCTTCCATTCTAGGTATCTTTCTCTTTTAGACTGCCCCTCGTCATTCTCATGGAAAATATCATCATCACTCAATCCTTCAATATCCTCATAAACTAAGCTAGGTATCTCAGAATCTGTATCAGAAATTGATCCATCAGTTTCTACATAATCAGAATCATCAGAATCTGAATCTTCACTCTCTTTATCATTACCTTCACTACCATTATCATTCTCATTGTTGGCTGCCTCATTTTCATCATTTTCATTCAACACATTATCATTCTCAATGTTATTTTCATTCAACACATTATCATTCTCAATGTCATTTTCATTCAACACATTATCATTCTCAATGTCATTTTCATTATGCATAATAGTTGAACCGTCACATAAGTCTACACAATCAGTCACAATGTTGAATTGACTCAAGTCAAAATTAGGCCATAACGGATCAAAATGCACTTCACAATGGTCTTCACTGACTTTATCATTAGCATCAGTCATTCTGTAATAAATAATTAAAACCATGATTAAGTACTAATAGGTGTCTCATGGCTAATGCAATAATGATCTGTAAGTTACATAAAAATGTCACTTAGTTGAGTTATGTATATATCTCAATAATATGTAAGAACCTGCCCGCAAGCACATGACGAAGACTGGTATGGAAAGCTTTGATACATTTTTTTCAGTTATACGAATTTGCAAAATTGAAACGTAATTTGCAATACAAAGCCTAAATTGCAGTAATTATACACTAATATGCAAAACTAATAGCAGAAATTAAACCCTAATTAACAAAATTGCAAAGCTGATTCAAAAACTCTAATTTGCAAATCTAATTTAAAAATCTTATTTTGTTCACTAACAGTTAAACCGCATCTAATTAAACCCTAAAGAGTCAAAAAATTGCGCCTTATATACAAGGAAATGTGAGAAAATACCTGGAAACACTATCGGGTTGTAAATCTTCAACCATTTCAAATCTTACAAGCTTATAGCAATTGTACCGGAGCCTTCAGATAGAGATAGAAACGGTAAAAATTTGATTTACAACGCCAATGGAATGAAGGAAACACGATGGAGAATGACAAAGGTGAATCATTTTGAGTTATCGTCACGTTGTGAGTTATCGTCGTGTCGTGAGTGAGAGAGCGTTTTGGGGTCTAGGTAAAAAAAAAGATGGAAAATGAAATAAACGTTGTGAATGATATGTTAAAAACAAGGGCACGAAAGTCATTTCGCTACTTTCCGTTAATTAAATAGACTGAAACATTATCTTGTAGTGCGTGTGCACTTTTGTATCACCACAGGAGGGTCTGGTGAAAGTTTTTATACCACAGGGGGATCGTGTGCACTTAGGCCTCAACACAGGGGGGTCCGATGCAATTTACCCAAAATATGAAGTACCAAACAAAAGAGAAAAAAAAATAATATGACCATGCAAATTTTTTACCATGCTAGCTGGAATAAAAGTATTTCCTGTAGACATTCCAAGCCCATTCCAGTTTCCAATGCCACATGAAGGTCCATAATTAGCCTTTTCTTTTCTCTTTCTACTATCATATTTATTATGCCTTCTTCCTCTTCTTCTTCCTCTACCTGTACCTCTACTTCTTGATAAATTGTCACCATTATTACTTGCAATCCTGGAGCCATTTTCATTAATAGACACAATACCATATTCTATATTTGGCCTCTTTCCTCTACCTTTCCCCCTTCCACTTCCAGATGTTATTCCATTAGATGATCCCTCAACAAAGTGAAGCATAGTTCTATTGGTAGATGCAACACCATAGTTAGATGTAATTCTAGATGTTTGTGTAGCTGTAGACCCAGTGTTGGATGCAAAGCTAGAAGCATTCCCGCAGTTGGATGCAGTTACAGAAGCATGATGTCTATTGCCCTGTCAATATACTAGTTAATTTCACAGTATTTATCAAGTTAAACTTTTGTATAATAATTATTTAGTATTTAGATAAAGTCAAACTTCAAGGTGATATAAAGGCAATACCTCAATAGTAGAGTTTGGACATGTTCTGGAATTGTGACCGGTATTGCCACATCTACCACAATGTCCTGAACTACCTTTCTTTGAAATCCTGGAAGGATTCTTTGGTTCATCGTGGCCTTTTTTCCTTTGTTTCTTAGGTCTACCAAGGGCAGGTAGAACTTTTGGTGGCATTATAAGTTCATCATTTAGCCGTATCCATTAAGACTCGTCTGGAATTGGAACAATCATAGGTGCATATATTTTCTTATATGTGGCTACACTATAGATCAACAAAAGTCTCTGGATCCATATTTTGATTCGTTATTGCACTTACCGCGTGGATACATGGTATCCCATTCAAGTCATACTCCCTACAAGAGCAAGTTCTTCTAAATAGATTAACCACGTATATGTTGAAAACTTCAGTCACCTCCCATATACCTTCACCTGCTAGTACAGACTCACAATTTCTTGACTTTAGTTTAGTAGATTCCAACTTATCCTGAATTCGAGGGCATATAAGACCTTCACACTTTTCTATCCACTATTTCTTCTCTTGATACCTACACATTAACTGCCTCCTTATAGTTTCTAACATTGTCAAAATTGGTTGGTTCCTTGCTTCTTTAATCCACTGGTTGAAACTCTCACAAATATTATTGCTAAGTAAGTCACATTTAGACCTAGTTGAAAACTTGTACCTAGCCCATAAGTTAGCAGGTACCCTGCTCAACCACCTATATGCATCAGAATTTATCCTTTCCAACTCCATCATGTTTCTGTTAAAGGCATCATCTGTGTAAGACCTTGCAACTGCCCACATGATATCTCTAAGTTCTTTGTCCTTAAACTTCAATTTGAAATTGGCATAAAGATGCCTTACACAGAACCTGTGTTCAACTCCTTCCATTTTCTCTTTAAAAGTTTCCACCAGTCCCTACAAAACAATAAATCATTAAAAACATAACATTCAAATTAATACGTCATTCATATCGACTCAAACAAAAGACTAAATAATGTATTACCTTTTGTCTATATGAGATGAATACCCATTCTTTTTCTTGTGCATTACCTATTTGACAGGTAAGAAGTTCTAAAAACCACATCCAAGTATCTTTGCATTCAGACTCAACAACACCTATTGCTAAAGGATACATCTGATTATTTGGATCTCTTGTAATAGCACTCAAAAGATGTCCTCTATACTGAGTCTTCAAGAATCATCCATCTAATCCAATAACTGGTCTACAACCTGCTAAGAACCCTCTCTTTTGTGCATCAAACATTATAAAGATTCTCTTTAAAATAGGTGAATGATACATGGGAAGCCTATCAACCTGGATAACTGCAATTGAACCAGAATTTTGATTAGTTATCATCTGACAATAATCTCTAAGTCTCGAATATTGTTTCTTAACATTACCCTGTATGATGTTCAATGCGTTACGCTTCGCCCCATATACCGGCATTCTCGACACATGAAATTAAAACATCACAAGCACTGCTTTTCGTAAGAAGTTAAAAGCTAACGTGAAAGATTTTTTCTAGTCATCACTTTTGTTATTGCCTAGATGAGTTTTAGGAGGTTAAGGGCTAATGTTCTAATATAATGTTGCATGAAATTAACCTTTGACTTTAATTTCAACCATGGGCATATTTTCATTGGGGTCAACAGTGATTACAACTCTCACTGACCTCGCAAAATATAAAAAATATATTAGTATTTTTTTTTTTACTACGAATGATTAATTAGTCCCCACTAATTTATTAATTTTAGCTTTCAAAATCACTTAATTGGTGATCAAAAAGATAGGATTAAAGACATTCAATAAGATAGGGTTAAAGAGTACTTTATAGAAAGACAACTTCCTCATTATTGGGAGAACAACTTATATAAAGACAACTTCTTCGTTATTCTGTTTAACAATTTACTTAGCTTTCTAAACAGAAAAAAAAAAAAAAAAAAAAAAAACGATTTGGTTGATCATGGAGAGCAGAGGATTAACCCTGGAATCTCTATTTCGAGCCAAGTACAAACTTCCTCAAGAAACTGATGTATTTTCGTTGATTCAAGCAGCCATCATGGTGGCTTCTTGGGAGAAGCCGAAGGAGTTCTTGAAGAGGAGAATGAGCATTGCTGAAGCCATCTTCAGCAAAGATTCTTGTTCGGTTGAGACCGCCGACGTCGAAGATTCGGGTTCTGAAGATGAGTATGGCGATGGAGATGCTTCAAACAAACGCAGCCTGATTACATCCACCATTAATGCAATATCGCCAAGTAATGACCACCATGGATGCAGTATCATAAAAAAGGATTGCGCTCGTTCAGATGGTGATGGTGGCAAGAAGGGAATGCGCGTAATAATCAAGTTTCCGAAGCAGCAGAATGGAGTTACAAGTGATGTAAACAAGAAACTTGATCAAGATATTGGTTTGGATGGCCAAGTCGATGGAAAAACTTCAAGAAAAGACGACCATGCGTGCGTTATGATGAAAAAACACCGTGTTCATCATTCGGATACTAATGGTAACAAGAAACGAAGGCGCATAATCGAGTTCTCAGAGACGCGCAAGGAAGTTACAGGTGAAATAAACAGGAAAGTTGATCAAGATTTGTGTTGCAATGGCCAAGCTCATGGAAAATCTTCGAGAAAACGACCCCTTATCCAAAACCACTGTGCTCGTTCGGATATTAAATATGGTAACAAGAAAGGAAGGCGCACAATCGATCCGCCTAAGAGTCTCAAGGAGGGTGATGTGAAGAAGAAGCTACTTGATCATGCCGATGCTGATGGAAATTCTTCAAGAAAAAGACCTCTATCTGCTATAGCTGATGAATTAACAGTTAAAAAGCACGCATGCAGTATCGACAAGCACTATCCTTGTACAGATGATAATGGTGACATGTGGAGAAAACAATCAACCAAGTTGTCAGAGAATCGCAAGCAAGTTACTGCTGAAACAAAGAAGAAAGTTGATCAAAATATGGCTCAAACAAATTTTGAAGATATTATAAGGAATATGGAATCAATGCATCAACAAATTCGAGAAAACAAATGGAACATGCATGTTCTTGACGCAGAGGATCTTCCTCCACCAAAATCAAGATGCAACAATATCCCGTACTGAAGGCCTTGGAACCGTTTCGACAAAGAACAACATTTTAGAAGGCGTCTTTGGGGGTAGATTTGGATTTTGATATGTATTTTGTAAATTAAGTGTTCTTTAATCTTCTAACTATGTAAACTATATTAAACGTTACTAGGGATTTCATATGTTGTAAGAACTACGTGCAGCTTGATCTCATCTTGATCCCGGTTGGGTACATAGACAGCCTAGGCTCAGCTGCTTTTACTAATAAATTTTATTTGTTCGAATCTTGTAAAAGAAAAAGTCCCTTGCTTTGATATATATGATACGCTGGTACTGAGAATTAATTTGTTCAATTAGTTTGTTATGCTGTCCGTTCAATATAGTTGCTGTTATGTATTTGTAATATATATAGTGCCAAAGAGTTTCTGAAAAAAAAAGTTTTGTATGACAAATTGCAAGCCGTTAAGCACTTTAATGGCTATGAATGAGAAATTATCTAAATATGGAGGTGAATGATACTGTATTGTTCTCTTATCATTCTGGCCAGAGTTGACACTACTAATGAAAAGAGTCAGATAAGAAGATTTTCATCAATCTTGTCAGCGCGCAATGTGTTGCCATCGATATACTAGTTGTGTAGCATTTTGCTCTAGGGTCCTGGTGACGTTGAAAATACTCACATTTTCTGGCACGGTGAGTAATTTCACCTTATATGCAATAATGACACCAAAACTAGCACCTCCACCGCCTCTAATGGCCCAAAAGAGGTCCTTTCCCATGGATTTTCGATCTAGAATTTGACCATTAACATCAATAATTTTGGCATCAATGATGTTGTCAGCAGGAAGGCCAAATTTTCAGGACATCATGCTATATCCTCCCCCACTGATGTATCTGCCAACCCCAACTGTTGGGCAAGCCCCCGCAACTAAAGCAAGAGTTCTGCTTTTCTGGGAAATTGTATGATAAAATTCACCCAAGGTTGCACCAGTTTCAACCCATGCAGTTCTCTTCTTGGTGTTAATGAAAATTGATTGAAAGTTTCTAAGATCGATCAACGATTATAAAAGGGATTTTAGATGTATAAGAAAGACCCTCATAATCATGTTCACCACTACAGATTCTAATATGTAAGCCATTTTTCTTGGAACAATATATGGTTGCTTGAATGTGGGATTCATGCAATGGCGTAACAATAACACTAGGTATCAGAGTGGACTCACTTGATGGACGCAAATTTTGTATTGAGGATTGCAGAATAGAGACATATGTTGAGTTTTCTGGGGTGTATATGACCTCAGAGTTTGAGATCGAAGGCAATCAATGAAATGATCATGAGTATTAGCATAATTAACCCACGAAATTAGAAGGAAAACTGAAAGAAGTGAAGCAATGAACTGCTTGGAGTCTTCATTTCTTGTTCTAGTTTGTTGCTTACACGAACCAAACATTGCTATTTATACAATTTTTCAGATGATTTTTCTATGAGATTAAATCAGATTGCATTTAGAAAAATCTTTCACAAGAAAGATAAAGGCATGAATTTCCTCAAAATGTCAAAATTCTAGTCTAATATGTTATTTGACACAAATCTCTCTGGTTCAACGTATCTCTGGCTTAAAAGTTTAATAACTTTCGAATAGTCTAAGTGAAAGGCATACATGTATGGCGTTGAAACTTATATTCTTAATTGATGAATAAGATATGATGATGATGTTGCAAAACATGAAATCATGATCCAAGCCATGAATGAGAAAATGAAAATGATTGAGAAAAATAATACGTGAGAGATGGTGGATAAGTCATATAACAAAGAAATCATCGGATTGAAGTGGGTATATAAGTTCAAGCATAATGAAAATGGTTTTATTCAGAAGTACAAGACTCGACTAGTTACCAAAGAATGGATATTCACAATAACTAGGCGTAGACTTCAGTGAAACATTTGCTCATATCATCCGGATGAAAACAATTAAAATTGTTCTTGCCTTCGCAACACAAATAAAACATCAAATTTATTAACTGGATGTTAAATCAGCATTTCAAAGTGGCGAAATGAAAGAAAAGATGTATATGGAACAACCCCAAGTCTACATCATCAAAGGAAAAGAAGAAAACGTAAAGAAGTTGAAAAAGGACTTCTACGGTACCGTATAAAGTAGGCTTCATGCATGGAATAGCAAGATTGACAAGTTTTTCATAAATCACGGCTCCATAAAGAGCCCGAATGAACCATCACTTTATGTAAAGATGCAAGGAGTACAAGACTTTATTATTGTATGCTCACACATTGATGACTTAATATATAAAAGCACTAATAGAAAATGATCAAAGAGTTCAAGGAGCCATTGATGAAAGAACATGAGATGACTGATTTGGCCTCATAAAATATTTTCTCAACATGTAGGTGAAAGAAAAATCAGGAGAAATATCTTTAGCAAAAAAAAAAATCAAGAGAAATATTTATTTCTCAACATTAAGACTTTCTCTAACAGTCTCTCTATAATGACTTCTTACCCATTATAAAGAGGCAAAATGTTGTAATCTTCTCCAACAGCCTCCCTATGGGAGGCTCTCTAGAATGTGGAGCTCCACATTTCATGGCAAGGCTTGTTGTTGGCTCTCTACATCCAAAAAGCTGACATTGTAAAAAATAAAAAATAAAAAATAAAGCTCTCCAACGGTAAAAAAAAATTGAACGTTGGAGAGCTTTTGATTTTGTTTCTATAAATTGAGCACAAATTAAGTTGAATCAACAAACAAAAAATTTCAATCTTTTCAAATCTCATATTATTTTTTTCTTGAATTTTTGACAAATCTGTGAATTCTTGGTATGTGTGAGAAGATAGATTGTTCGCTTGAGATACTGGTATATCATGGCAAAGAAAAAAAAAAGAGATAGTGGAATAGGAGAAGACATTTGTGGTCTTTTTTCTTCTTTTTTTTTTTTGTTAAAGTTGTGTTCTTTTCTTTTTTGTTAATATTAGGTTATAGTTAATAAATTGTATTTTTAACTTAATAATTCTTTTATTAATATTAAGATCATTTCATAATTTTAGTTTTAACATGTTAATTTTTTAATTATGTTTATTAAAGTATAACTTATTAATATTTCATTTTGTATTGTTAATAATTAAAATAGTATATCATCATTAAAAATAGAAAACATAAAAAAAAAAAAAATTAAAATGGTGTGTTTGATCTAAAAAAGAGATATATTGGAGTAAAAAAAAATAGAGAATCTCTAAAATAGAGAAACTGTTGGAGTGAACTGAAATAGGGAGTCACTGAAATAATAATAAAATAAAAGTAGGGAGACTGTTGGAATAAAACTGGAATAGGAAGCCCCAAAAATTAAGGAAACAAGCTTAAACTCCTTACATGTAAAGAAAAAAATAGAGAGGTTGTTGGAGTTAGTCTAACAAAGATATGCCAAAGAGTTGGTGAAGAAATTCCATATGACAAATTGCAAGCTGTTGAACACTCCAATAGCTATGAATGAAAAATTATCTAAATACGTTTCATTTTGTAAAGCATTAAAGTTAGTCTTATGAAAACAATGACTGGCATCACATCTAAGACGGTTTGATTTCTTTATTACAATTTGTAGCTCGCACAACAATATATTATATGAACGATATTGCAAACAACTTGACAAATTGTATTCATCATTTGTGATTTTCTTAACTAAATACTTGTCTTTGACAAAAAATAAAAAAAATAAAAAACTAAATACTTGTCAGGTGTCATGTTTCTACTGGTTTCTAAATTCCAAAGTATTCAGGTTATTAGTATAAAAACAACTAGTCTTATACCCGTGCGATGCACGGTTGTTATATTGGTGTTGTGTAAATATTCTAAAAATACAAAATATAGAATCAATTTATTCAATTGTTTAATCACATTATCGAAAGATTATAATATATATAACTACTCTGTATAATATATCATTTCAAAAATAAACAAGTAAAAAAAACAAATATAAACACCTATTTTCTAAAAAATGTGACATCAAGCACTATTTTACATATATTAGGTGTTTCAAAAGATACATGCATATATCTCATTTTCTCAAGTTGTTGTCTCTACAAAGTTCACGTTATCTCCTCATAGTTTGACGTCATTTAGACTCTTTGCCCATACTTTTGTAAGATAACACTAAAAATATATGATCTGATTGAAATTAAAATAATAAACAAATCATCTCAGAAATAATATGGTGTAAGAATTTATTTTTATTGCTACCATTATAATATAATGTAAATAGTGATGAAACTGAATATAAATATATTAAATAGAATCAAACATATGATGTAAATAATAAGAAAGACATACTTGTCCAATTTATACTTTGGAATACTTCTTTTTTGCAAAAAACAAGTGTGTTTTCATTGATTCACAAAAAAATAATTACAAAGTAAAATACCCCAGGGGGTTTATAGTAGTTTCCTAATATCAATAATCCAAGCAATGTGAATAGCTTGGTTCAAAAGAGAGAATTTAAATTTCACAAACATGTATAATTTGGTCCTAATATCAAACGCAATATTTCCTAAACATGTATAATTTGGAAGACTTCTTTGTAAACCACATTGATGGTAGTTTTTGATACTTTATCATTACCATCTTTTATCAAAATCTTCAATCTTTATTTATTTGTCACTCTTGAAAGTGCAACATATAGTTGCCCATGACTAAAGACAAGTTTTGAAAGATATAAACCAACATAAAAAATAGTTTGACCCTGACTTTTGTTTATAGTCACGGCAAAACTTATAGTTAAATGAATTGTCTTCACTGGAATTTAATAAGAAAACTGTGATTAGATGAGATTATACTCATATATTTTGGAATCTTAACACAAGATTTCCTATGTTTCTCTTAGACATAATTTTAGCTTCAATAACATATTTACCCAGCATAGTAATTTGTAGCCTCGTTCCATTGTATAAGTCATTAGACTGATCAATATTTCTTAACGACATCACAGGGACTTCAACCTTGAGGTTCAACTTGTGGTTTGGGAGTCCTGAACAGGGAAATATATTCAAAATCTCTGGAGAAAATACATCCAACTCACTATCAACATTTGCATCTTCTTTGCAAACATTATTTGAGCTTATGTTATGTTTTCCCTTTCCATGTACTAAAGACATTAAGTAATCAGTTATCATCCCAACATGTTCTAATGTTGAAGCAAGAACGACTCTTTCTCTGAAAAAAATAATGTCACACATATTACTCAACAAAGCAGGGTAAGCAGAATTACAAGTTTAGTAAAACCTATCCTCTGAGTTTTTCATGAGCATTTCATCAGGGATTTCAACAATATGGCATACAAGCATTGCTAAAGTTGCAATTAATATTAACAACAACATTTGTTGAATATAAAAGAAACAATGATTTTATTATTGGATGTTTAAAATTATCCATTATTAATATTCATGATTGTATATTTATCATTTCCCACGGAGCCACTCATTAAGGTATTCATCTTTATGCACCTCTTACTAACATGCTATTCTAGGACTTGGATAATCTCATCTCTAATCTCAATTGGTCAAATCCATCCATATCATTGCAATGAAACCTATTATAAGAATAACAATAATAAGGATATACTAAATCAAAATTCATTAAAGGAAAGCAAAAGTTTTACTAAATGAACTAACTGAAATGCAGTGATAATTTTACAATGAAATTTATGAATACTTGAAAATCAAATATTGTTTGAAGAGATATTCAAAGTTGAAGTTAGCACCTTTATAATGAAGATTTCTTATTCTATCATTTTTTTATAACTTTAATCATGTAATGTATTTATTAGATTTGTTAAGTAATAGTTAACAATATACGATATACTTGTTTGAAATAATGGGTCCACTTTAGAAAGTATTAATCCAAATGTTACACCAAAGTAGTCTAACAAATCTATAGGAAACTGATCAAGATTAGAACATTTAATCCATCATTTAGTGAATCTCCATCTACGATGATTAGCTATATAAAAGGTAATCCTATTTTTTTTATTTCTCAGGAGGCTTACTTCAAAAACATCCTTCAATAAACATTGACAGAGAATGTGACTTTGTCATTTAAATAAAAAATGAAGGTAGAATTTTATTTCACTTATTTATGATTTTTTAATTTTATTTTAAATATATGAATCAAATATTTAGTTTGTTGGATAGAAGTAAGACTTTTTTTTCTTTGCAGGAAGCGATGCACGGGTGTCTACAACTATGTATCATAAAACCAAATTATTTCACCTTTTAACCATACTATGGAAAGATTATGCTACTAACCTCAATATTTATACCATTACATAAAGTAACCAAACAAAACAAACACTTATTTTCTTGTGATATTAAGCAACATTTGCTCAATACTTTCAAAAAATACATTTATCTCATCTTTTCAATTGTTGTCTCTGCAAAACTCACGCCATCATTATCCTAGTTTGATTTCAATTTTACTCCTTGCACATGTAGTCTGCTTGCAATCCATTATCTACCATCAGATTTTTGGAGGATCTAATAATCAATCTTGCCATATATATGCATCTCAAGAAAAGATGTTGAAATATTTTGCGTTACATAAAAAATTATTGTTTGACCATGAATAATGTGAATATGTACTCTAAATTATATGTTCTATGTACAAACTTATCATCGGTCACTTTGTAAGGGATCAGTTGACATAAAGTTGACAAAATTATTCCCGTAGAAATAAAAATTTCAGAAACATCATTTTGCAAAAAATGCCAAAGTAAGCAATGGTAGAAAAGAACTTCACCAACAAACAATTTGAAAGAAGGATAAGAGTGTCTAATACAGCAAGAGAACAAAACCATACTCCCTGAAGGTGCACTTTTTTTGGGGCGGAACTTTCTCTGGTTCTTGTCCATGTAAAGAAAATTAGGAATTTGTAAGATTAGACAATGTTAGTATAATTACTTGTTAAGCATTCAAAACAAATTACACTTTCAAAATTTAAATACTTTTTTTGGGAAGGATTAGTGTTTCTAGGAATGATCTTTGAAGTAGTTTTCCTTTGTAGGATAATGTTATGTCAATTAACGTCTTGTTACTCTTTATCCTAGTGGCAATGGTTTTGCTGAACTACATGTATAATGACATTTATTTGGTCCTTGTAGCTAAACAAGAAAAAGAAAAAATAATATGGCGTATATCTATGAAATGTCACCCAAACTTCGTATTTTGATTGGAATATGCTGCCTTGTGACAATATTTTTACTTTTCTGTTAAACTAATCTGCTCTGGTTCTAGCTTCAATTTTATGGTTCGTTACTACTTTCATAATATATATTCATCTGGTAGAAAAACTTTAATTCGCTTTTTCTCAAAAGTTAACCTCTATCTTTTTCTGCCACTAATATCATGTATATTAACAAACATCATTGCTTTACCTTATTATCCATCGTCAAACTCATTGGGTCTCATGATTCCACCTCTCATCTAACTTATAACGGCATTTTTCAACTACTTATTTTGATACACATATATATAGTACCACTTTTCATCTATTAGAGAATTTATCAGACTAATGTTCCCTTTATACAAGAAATAGAGAAAAAACGAAAGTGAAATATTCCAAATACCAGAAAGCCTATGAAAGCGCAAAGCAATAGAGAAGTCATCAACAATGTAAAACAAATAAATAACAGCAAATGTAGCTAATTCTTTTCCTCTTTTATTTCATTCTTGTCAAGCAAGATTTCTTGATTTCTAAAAGCTCAGTCCCAAATGTAGAAAATTATAAGCAGTTATCAGTATGAACAACACATTTCAGAAATGGCAAGAGCAGCTGTAAAATTAATGACATAATCTGACATCAGACGTGGCGACGAGACCAAGTGCTTACTGAAAGCTAAATTCTTAGGACCAAAACCATAAATAGCATGCATGATCTAAGCTGCAAACATAGGCAATAAAAATTTCTCTGTTCGCACAACCAAATGCAGCCATAGCAAGGAATGAAATCTTAAAAGATCAATTCACAGAAGTCCTAACTGTCAACTACTTGTCACCGCCACAAAATCATAGAAAACCTAGCTTGCCAACACTAAAATGCCTGCATTCAATAACAAACTACATTGGTAATTTAAATGAATATATAATAGAGTCCTAAGAGATAAGATAAAGATTTCCAGAGAAAAAGGTAAAAATGTTTAAATTTAAACGAAAATATGATAGAATCCTAAGAGATAAAAACGTTTAAATTTAAATGAAAGTATAGGATTTAAATTTAAAATAATATGATAATATTGCATCTAATAATTTTAAATTTAAAAATATTTACAAATGCTCATAAAGCGACACATGATACTCTTAGTTGTTCTTTTAGAATATATAATGATTTTGTTATGAAACTAGTTTAACAAGGATATATTTGACGTCAAAAAAAATTAAATTAGAGACATAGAGATAAAGAACGAGACGAAGAAAAAATCTTTATTACAAGATGCTTCTATAAACAATCACATATATAGTAACTATTATAACACCCATCATTTATTTATCAACTAAAAGAATACACATCATTTTATTTACTATAATATTGTTCGACCCATGGCCTAATGAATTAATTTCTTTTTCCTATTTAATTTACTATTTTAATAGAGATGGAATGCTTTGCTCGTTCCTGAAAAAATTGGTAGGATCAACCTTGGTCTTCACTTGAACTAGTCTGTTGAAGTTATTTCTAAAATATCGCATACCTCAATTGCTCGCTTGTCTATAACTTGTGTTTCCAATGTTGTTTTTTCCCAAGTCAAGATCCCTATAATTCATGTATGTACTTCTTGGAGATTTTAAAACGTAATGAGCCATATAACTGTATAGCCTCCTAATCCAGCTTATGTGCCTACTAGCTTCAGAAGTTTCTTCTTCATCCCAACCCACAAAATAGTGAATCATGTAAATGTTTCCAACTCTATGTGGGAATGGTATTTCAGATTATGAAATATCAGCCATCCTTCCACCATAAGGACTTGTTAGGATCTGATTTTTATTTTATTATTGTTGGCTATGTTTTGCAAAAATTATGGATATTGTTAGGATCAGGAGGGATTCAAGTTCAGAAGAGTTCTAATGCTAGGAGTATTCTTGAGGAGTCCACGTTACTGTGAACAATATCTTGGAGCTAATGTGATAATGTGAAAGAGGTCAAGGTTATCAAGAACTCTTGTGCTAAATTGGATTATCTTGAAGACTCTTTTGCTTGTACTCAACTTTCTCAGTAAATCCTTCAAATAGGCGTGACGATTCCCAGTTAAAGGGGTGAGGAAAAGTATGCAGAAAAAGATATAGCAGAATCGTGAAATAGCTATATGTGGTCTGTGTCAAGTCGTGTTGCAACATGCTGTGTAATAGAGTTTGCTGAATGTTTTGATCAGTGTTGCAATATAGTCTGTTTTAAGTCATATGTTTTGACCAATCTATCTAGAGTTTCAAGACTCTTTTTATTATGTTTTAGTGTACATTCTTTTGGAGAAGAAGGTGTGTTCTCGAGAAAGAACTTTGTAAGTCGAGGGGAGCTCGCCAAACTAGAGAATCTACTAAGGGAGTCTTACACTTAGGCGGCAAGGGTTAAGAGGGAGTCTTAATTGCATAAGTTCCGTTGGTGTCTGTAATCTCTTGAAACTTAGTGGATTGGTTTGTTGGCCAAGGGATGGTCGCGTGGACGCAGACCATGTTGGTTGAACCATGTTAAATTTCTGTGTTCTTACTTTTGTTGCAACAAATTTATTTTTCTGCAAATTTACTTAGTTGATTTGATTAATTATCAAATTGATTTAAGAGGCCAGAAAACTAACAAGTGGCATCAAGAGCAAGTTACTGAACTAACTCAGTTAGATCTTTGGGAAAGTTTTTTTGGCTGTTTTGCAGATATAGACACATTTCGTGATGGAAGTTCAATTTCCAAACCACCACTACTAAATGGATCAAACTACTCATATTGGAAGGCTCGAATGAGAACATTTATCAAATCCATTGATGAAAAAGCTTGAAGGGCAGTTGTCGTAGGATGGGCGCATCCTACAATGAAGAATGATGATAGAATTGATGTGCCGAAATCTGAGGATCAGTGGACTGCAAATGAAGATCGTTTGGCTAACAATAATTCTAAGGCTTTAAATGCGATTTTCAATGCTGTAGATTTAAATCAATTTAAACTGATTTTAACTTGCGAAACTGCTAAAGATGCTTGGACTATTTTACAAACTGCATATGAAGGAACAACACCTGTCAAAGTGTCCAAGCTTCAAATTCTTGCAACAAGATTTGAGGAATTGAGGATGCAAGAGGATGAGACTATTACTGATTTCAATAGCAAGTTATGTGACATTGCAAATGAGGCGTTTGTATTGGGTGAAAAATACTCAGATTCAAAGCTTGTGAGGAAGGTTTTACGATCACTTCCTGATAGATTTGCCATCAAAGTTGCTGCCATTGAAGAAGCAAAAGTTGTTGATGACATGAAGTTGGATGAACTAATGGGTTCACTCCAAACATTTGAGATGAAGTTCAAACAAAAGAGAAAAGAGAAAAACATTGCATTCCAAGTTGAAGTTCAAAGTAAAGATTAGCAAAGCTCTTACTATGATGAAGATGCAGAAATCACTGAATCTTTAGCATTGTTCACGAAGAATTATCTTGTTGGCTTAAGGACCTATCACTCAATAATTATTCTGGTGGTCAACATTTAGATTTTGACCAAGTGTTTGCGGAGAATAATCATGTTTGGCCAGCTCCGTTTTGTGTATATTCAATTTACTTGCTATCGACTATTACATCACTACAATCTCTCTGATTTTGCTCCAGACAAACTCTATAATTTACTATCTGACATATTTTGTTAATCATTGCACAGGGTACTGAGGATGATGTAGTGAATTGGCTTCATGGTAATGGATTATGGAAAATGGCTAGGGATGCATACGAACCTTTATGGATTAAAGGAGGTGGGCACTGCAACTTAGAGCTTTACCCAGATTATATCCGTCACCTGTGCCGGTTTGTCCAAGAAATGGAGAACATGACAACTGAAATCCGACTCAAAAAGATCAGCCAGACTCTTGGCCTTCAGAAACGGTCAAATGCTGCCACAAGTTCAGGCGGCCAAATTGCTTTAAATGTTCGAAACCAAGCTGGAGAAATTGTTGCAGGTGGCCCAAATGCCCAACTGCTGGCCAAAGTGCTGGTGCTGGCGACCCAAATGCATTCTTTTTTTTAAACCTAGCTGCATGAAATGTTCGTGCTGGTGCACGAAATGCACGTGTAGATGCCCCGAGTATTCATGCTCGTGCGCGAAATGTTCATGCTGCTGATGGTGGTGGGTATACATAGTTGTCAGGTGAAAAAGCAAGAAGAGTTGAAGTTTGTATAGATTTGCACAATTAGTTAATAGACACTTGAAAATGTGCAGTAGCTTTAAGTGACATGGGGTTGTTTAGGAATTTAAGGTTAATGCAATTTAATTCCTTAATTTTCTTTATTTAACCTTATAATTCTAGTAAAGCATGAGAGTTTTTTGAGAACTATATTTCATCAGGGCATTCTCTCACAAATAAAGTCACTTGTGATGCTTTTCCGGCCTCAAGTAATAAAAATACAACCATCTCTTATTTAACAGTTTAAGCTTTTAAATAAGATCATAACTAACCATTTAATTGCCATTCATATACATTTGTGATTTACATGGCGATCTACAACTCGGACAATTAATAATTATCATACCCATCATGTATTATTAACTAAAAAAATACACAGCATTTATAAGCTATAATATTTTTTGGCCCATGGCTTAATGTATTAATCTTTTTCTATTTAATTTACAATAGTGACAGCAATGGAATGCTTTCCTCGATCGTGAAAACATTAGTTGTATCAACCTTGGTCTTCAAGGAGAACCAATCTCTTAAGGTGAAACATCACAGATGCTGCTTTTAGTAAGAAGCTAAAAACTAACATGAAATATTTTTTTTCTAGTCGTCACTTTTGTTTGCTTCGATGAGTTTTAGGAGGTTAATTAAGGACTAATGTTTCTAATATAATGTTGCATGAAATTAACCTCTGACTTTAATTTCAACCACAAACGGATGCACATTGGGGTCAGAGGTGTTACAACTCTCATTGACACCTCAAAATATGAAAAATATATTAATTTTCTTTAGTTCGAATGATTAATTACTCTCCATTAATTTATTAATTTTAGTTTTTAAAACCACTTAATTGATGATGAATAAGATAGGGTTAAAGACATTCGATAAGATAGGGTTAAAGAGTATTTTATAGAAAGACAACTTCTTCGTTATTGGGAGAACAACTTATATAAAGACAACTTATTCATTATTCTGTTTAACAATTTACTTAGCTTTCTAAACAAAGAAAAAAAAAAACGATTTGGTTGATCATGGAGAGCAGAGGATTAACCCTGGAATCTCTATTTCGAGCCAAGTACAAACTTCCTCAAGAAACTGATGTATTTTCGTTGATTCAAGCAGCCATCATGGTGGCTTCTTGGGAGAAGCCAAAGGAGTTCTTGATGAGGAGAATGAGCATTGCCGAAGCACTCTTTGAGAAGCCGAAAGATCCTTGCAGAGTCGTCAAGAGTGATGTCGAAGATATGATTTGTGATGACCATGGTGATGGTGACGGTGAAGCTTCAAGAAAACGCAATCGAAAAGACCATGCAGCATCCACAATCGAAAAGCAGTGTGATCGTTCAGATAATGATGGCAGCAAGAAGAGAATTCGCATAAAAATCAAGTCACGTACTATTACAAGTGATCAAGATATGGTTTGTGCTCATGATGCATCGGCAAGATCAAAAGACGGCGCAAGTACAATCAGAAAACTCAACTGTGCTCGTCCGGATATCAATGGTAACAAGAAAGAATGTTGCACGATCGAGCCGCTGAAGAGTCTCAAGGAAGTCATAAAGAAGAAACTTGATCAAGCCATGGGTGGTAATGGCCATGCTAATGCATGGAGAAGATTCAAGAAAAGGCAAGCTAACTACAAGCGACGATGCACTAACCATCAAATGTACCCGCGCACCACTCCCCACCCCCCCCCCCCCCCACCCCCCCCCCCCCCAAACTCGCATTAGAAACCTATTTAAACTTTGGTGTAATTGTAGATAGCTATGGATGCACAAACGTACCTATATATGAATGATGTTTTTTTTTTCTTTTTTTTTTTCAAGATATATAAGAGAGCTCCAGACCAATTACAAACAAAAATCAATAGAAGCACAGTTCCAATATTAATAGGAACCCAACAATCGTATTCTTTTCCGCTAGCTTTGAGTTTAACTCACATCTCGAATAAATTTAAGAACATATTGGAAGAAATTTAATTTGAGCCGCCAATCAGAATAGTTTGTGGATTCCGAACATAAGAGCAAAAATAACAAGTAATTGATCATGGACTTAGAAACCCCTTATTTGCCAATAAAAATTTTGGCCTGCTTGAGCATTTATGTCCTCTTTAAAAAGCTCACTATTGTCTAGTATTTCATATGCAAGAGTGGATCATGAAGCATATTCTTAGATACATAAACGTCTACTATTGTCTACTATTTCATATTGTCTTCTCTAACAGTTTAAAATTTTAAAAGAAGTGATAACAATTCAATTGCGATTCATATACATTTAAGATTTACATGGTGATTTGTAGCTCGGACAATTTGTAATATCACACCCATCATGTATTATTAACTAAAAAAATACACAGCATTTATAAGCTATAATATTTTTGGCCCAAGGCTTAATGTATTAATTTTTTTTTCTATTGAAATACTGTGAAAGCAATGGAATGCTTTCTTTGATCAAGAAAAAATTGGTAGGATTAACCATGGTCTTCACTTAGAACCAATCTTTTGAAGTTAAAACATCACAAGCGCTGCTTTTAGTAAGAAGCTAAAAGCTAACGTGAAAGATATTTTCTAGTCATCACTTTTGTTATTGCTTCGATGTGTTTTAAGAGGTTAAGGGCTAATGTTTCTAATATAATGTTGCATGAAATTAACGTCTGACTTAAATTTCAACAACAGGGGGATGTTCATTCAGGTCAACAGGGGTTAGAGCTCCTACTGACCCGCAAAATATAAAAAATATATTAGTTTTTTTTTTCTTTACTTCAAATGATTAATTAGTCCCCGTTAATTTATTAATTTTAGTTTTCAAAATCACTTAATTGGTGATCAATAAGATAGGGTGATAGGGTTAAAGAGTATTTTATGGAAAGACAACTTCCTCATTATTGGGAGAACAACTTATATAAAGACAACTTCTTCATTATTCTGTTTAACAATTTACTTAGCTTTCTAAACAAAGAAAAAAAAAAACGATTTGGTTGATCATGGAGAGCAGAGGATTAACCCTGGAATCTCTATTTCGAGCCAAGTATAAACTTCCTGAAGAAACTGATGTATTCTCGTTGATTCAAGCAGCCATCATGGTGGCTTCTTGGGAGAAGCCGAAGGAGTTCTTGATGAGGAGAATGAGCATTGCTGAAGCTATCTTCAGCAAAGATTCTTGTTCGGTTGAGACCGCCGATGTCGAAGATACGGGTTCTGATGATGAGTATGGCGATGGAGATGCTTCAAACAAACGCAGCCTGATTACATCCACCATTAATGCAATATCGCCAAGTAAAGACCACCACCATGGATGCAGTATCATGAAAAAGGATTGCGCTCGTTCAGATGGTGATGCTAGCAAGAAGGGAAAGCGCGTAATAATCAAGTTTCCGAAGCAGCAGGATGGAGTTACAAGTGATGTAAACAAGAAACTTGATCAACATATGGGTTTGGCCGATGGCCAAGTCGATGGAAAAACTTCAAGAAAAGACGACCATGCGTGCATTATGATGAAAAAACACCGTGCTCATCATTCGGATACTAATGGTAACAAGAAACGAAGGCGCATAATCGAGTTCTCAGAGACGCGCAAGGAAGTTACAGGTGAAATAAACAGGAAAGTTGATCAAGATTTGTGTTGCAATGGCCAAGCTCATGGAAAATCTTCGAGAAAACGACCCCTTATCCAAAACCACTGTGCTCGTTCGGAAATTAAATATGGTAACAAGAAAGGAAGGCGCACAATCGATCCGCCTAAGAGTCGCAAGGAGGGTGATGTGAAGAAGAAGCTACTTGATCATGCCGATGCTGGTGGAAATTCTTCAAGAAAAAAACCCCCATCTGCTATAGCTGATGAATTAACAGTTAAAAAGCATGCTAGCACAATGGAAAATCAATGTTCTTGTTCAGATGATAATGTCAAGAGGAGAAGACAATTAACCAAGTCATCAGAGAACCGCAAGGAAGTTGCTACTGAAACCAAGAAGAAAGTTGATCAAGATATGGCTGCTCAAACAAATTTGGAAGATATTATAAGGAATATGGAATCAATGCATCAACAAATTCGAGAAAACAAATGGAAGATGCATGTTCTTGATGCAGAGGATCTTCCTCCACCAAAATCAAGATGCAACAATATCCCGTACCAAAGGCCTTGCAACCGTTTCAACAAGGAAGAACATTTTAGAAGGCCTCTTTGGGGTAGATTTGGATTTTGATATGTATTTTGTAAATTAATTGTTCTTTAATCTTCGAACGATGTAAACTATATTGAACATTACTAGGGATTTCATATATTGTAAGAACTACGTGCAGCTTGATCCCAACTTGATCCTGGTTGGGTACGTAGGCAGCCTAGGTTCAGCTGCTTTTACTAATAAATTTTATTTGTTCGAATCTTGAAAAAGAAAAAGTCTCTTGCTTTGATATATATGATACGCTAGTGATGATTCATTTGTTCAATTAGTTTGTTATGTTGTCCATTTAATGTGGTTGTTGTTATTATGTATTTGTAACATATAGTAGGTTCGACATTGCAATGATTCTTCAAGTTCCTTTTAAGTTTTTCACCGTTCACCATTGCCAGGTCGACGAAGAGTTGAAAGTGTCCAGAAAATAGTTATAGATCTGACGCCATGGTTAGAAGGCTGCAAATTGACGCTGTGACAACGCCTAGATTACAAAGTGATCCTTTTGTACCGCGAAACAAATGTATGTGTAAATAGGTTTGAAAATTTCAACTTGACACAACCCTTTGGTATATGCCCTATAAACACGTGTTGTATCATTTCAACTGCTGACTGTAATTGAGAATGACGAAAGGAGTGTTAAATGCCCTTAATTGAGAATGACAAAAGGAGTGTTAAATACCCTCAATTTGTAATGCAATATTCTACCACATTATCGCCTCCCTTAGATTTTTTTTTTTTTAATTTTTTTTTGTTGATATCCAAGTTTTGCCTAATTAATCTTATGGGGTCCTGAAGTTAACGGTCTGGGAAATTTCTTGGTGGCTCTGAGGGGACTCGAACTGGTGACCTCTGAATACAACTTACCAGTCGAGCTACCCCTAAGGGTTATCGCCTCCCTTTGAACTAAAAAAATAAAAGAAAAAAGAAAGTTCTCACAGGCTTATTCTAGTGATCTCTTTGAAATTCATCTTTGCATGATGATGTTGAATCCAGCTAGTACCTTATTAGGACTTGCACTTGGAGCAAAAAAATTGTAATATCCCATGAAATTTAAAAGTAGACTGATGGTCATGCCATCAATAACAACATCAATACTAAGAGGGAGAAAAACAACAACAATTGACACAAAAATATGCCAGACTGTTATCACCTTTTATCTTTATCAAGGATTTTGACCGGTAAAGCAAGAGGATTTTGGCATGAGCATGCTATTGATTCTGCTTATGATTTTAATTTTGGGTAAATGGTACAATGCCCTCCTGTGTTAAAATGACATAATAAATCCTGTATTTTTCAAAATGTTGCACAAAAGACCCTGCCGTCCACTATTCCATTAACTTTAACAAGGCGTGCAGCACAATCGGTGAACGACTTTTTTTGAAATCTTACACAATTGAAGAGACAAAATTACCCTTGTGTATTGATTATACCCCACTCTTACATCTATTCTAAACCACTCGTTAACATCTAAGCCTTTACTCTTTCTTCTTACAAGCTAACCAAGCTAAACCTCCAAGCTAACAATGGCTTCAAGTAGCACGGATCTGAAAATGGATAAGGCAAATGAGGTGTGTTTAGCGGTAAGTTTGGTCATAATTGTTTAAGAATTTTTTTTTTTGAATTGATAGTTATGTTTAAAATGTTACTCTCTTTAATTAAAGGAGTCCAAAATATCAAGGAGTTTTAGGAAAAAATGAACTTGGATGGAACCAATCTATAAACTCGCGTTTTTCGAACAAGTGATGCTATTATCAAATGTGGGTTTGAAGAAGATCTATGTGAAGTAGATAATGAGTTTGATGAAGTTGAAGAAAGATCCACAAACAATGCTCAAACCCAACAAAAGGAAGATGTTGAGAAGATGAAGACACATCTCCCTTGGTCGTGCATCTTTTTTTGTATTCTAGTTGGATTTCTTGTTGCTTTTATGTTTATGGCACTCATGTAAAATTTGATCGTTCTGATTTTTCCTTTCCAATTGAATGACAATGTTTATTTTGCTGTTGTAAAAAAGTTCAATTTGAGTCATTCTTATATGTTTCTTGTTGCAAAGTCAACCTTAAGTTTGACAAAACGTTGAATAACAAACCTTATGTTTGTGAAAAGTGACATAGTAGACTTTGTGTTTATGAAAAAGAGGTAATCCAGTTCTGAGATTTTATCTATACTGACAGCAACTACCTGACAACAAAAATCATTATACTTATGAATCGAGTAGAATCATAACATGGATAAGAAACAAAAAAATATATGACTCTCATAACTATGCCACCAACACCAATACTTTATAGTCGTTGCAAATAAACGAACGCATATGATGATACAACTATACCAGGCTTTTCCTTGTGTTATAACGAAGCAGTTATGTTCTATACTGAAGAATAATTGGATCACCCTAAAAGTTCAATAACTTAAAATAATCTAAGTGAAAGGCATGCATGTATTGCGGAAAAAATTACATTTTTATTAATTGAATAACATATGAAGAAGCTGCAAAACATGAAATAACGATCCAAGCCATGAATGAGAAAATGAAAATAATTGAGAAAAACAACACATGAGAGATGGTGGATACGCCGTACAATAAAAAAATTGTCAAATTGAAGTGGATATAAAAGATCAAGCATAATGTAAATAGTTTTATTCAGAAGTACAATGCTCGACAAGTTGTCAAAAGATATTCACAACAACCAAGAGTAGATTTCAATGAAACATTTGCCCCATCCATATGAAAATAATCAAAATTCTTCTTGCCTTGGCAGCACAAATGAAACTTTTAATATATCAACTAGATGTTAAGTCAGCATTGTATAGTAGCGAAATCAAAGAAAAGATGTATGTGCATGGAACAACCCAAAACATCATCAAATGAAAAGAAGAAAAGGTATACAAATTGAAGGATTTTTCTTCCATAAGGCATATGGCAAATTTACCACACCCACATGTCAATCAATTGTTATAAGTGGGGTCATAATATTGAGTAAAAATACCAACAACAGGGACTCACTTGTATGTAAGTGAGTTGATGGTTAGTTCGGACTGATAAAAAATTTCATCAAAACAACAGTTGATGGTCAGTTCGGACTAATAAAAAATTCCATCAAAACAACAGGGTCCCTGTTGTTAGTATTTTTACTCAATGTTATGATCCCACCTATGACAATTGGTTGACATGTAACTGTGGCAAATTTGTCATATGCCTCATGGAAGAAGAACCCCAAATTGAAAAGGACTTATAGTCTAAAGTCAACTTCACGCATGGAATAGCAAAATTGACAAGAATTTCATAAATCACGGCTTCATTGAAAAGGACTTTATGTAAAGATGCAAGGAGCACAAGACTTTCTTATTGTGTGCTTATACATTGATGACTTAATATATACAAGCACCAATCAGAAAATGATCGAAGAGTTCAAGAAGCCATTGATGAAAGAATACGAGATCAGTGATCATGGCCTCATGAAATATTTTCTCGACATGCAGGTAAAACAAAAACGAGGAGAAAATTCTTTTTAGAGAAAATTTCACATTTAGTCCCTATTGTTTGTAAAGTGTCTCAGTTTAGTCCATATTCTTTAAAATGTCTCAATTTAGTCCCTATTATTTCGCCAAAAGTTTTAATTTCATCCATATTATTTAATATGTCTCAATTTAGTCTCTATTATTTTTTAAAAAGCTTCAACTTCGTCCCTATTGTTTTTAAAAAGTTTCAATTTCATCCTTATTATTTTCTTAAAGTTTCAAATTCGTCCCTATTATCCAAGGACTAAATTAAATTTTTTTGAGAAACAATAAGGATGAATTTGAAATTTTTTAAAAACAATAGGGATGAAATTGAAACTTTTTAGGAAACAATAATGATAAAATTGAAAACTTTAAACAATAGCGACGAAATTGAAACTTTTAGGGAAATAATAGGGACTAAATTGAGATATTTTAAATAATAGGGACTAAATTGAGATACTTTGCAAATAATAGGGACTAAATGTGAGATTTTTCCTTCTTTTTACTCAAGAAAGATATACCAAAGAGTTACTGAAGAAATTCTATATTACAAGTTGCAAGCTGTCAAGTAGTCCAATGGCTATGAATGAAATTATCTAAATACGTTTCACTTTGTCATTGATAAGATAAATATTGTAGATATGTTTCAGTTCGAATTTTATATTATTGTTGTACTCATCTATCCTATCAGTTATACTCTGTTGTATTATATAAGGTTGTATTCTGTATAAATGAATTATAATCCAGAGGAATAAAAATTTATTCCACTCTTTCATGATATCAGTTAATAACGACTAACTGTAACGCCCCGAACCCAGCTCCCACGCCTGCAGGATACACCCCGCCCATAGGGGACGAGCATGCACCAAGGCCATGGCGAACCTGCCCGAAAGCGCACTATGTGGATATTGTCCGCTTTGGCGCCCATACGCCTCACGGGTTTGCTTCCCACGCAGCCACTGCCACGTGAAAACGCGTCCACATGATACAAGGCCACTTAGCACTTATATCAAGCAGCCCAGAACTCCACCCTTCCGATGTGGGATGTGATTCCTCACATTCACCCCCTCTTAAGGAGGCCCGCGCCTTCGCGGGCTAACGACACAAAGGAAGGTCGGCTCTGATACCACCTTTGTAACACCCCGAACCCAGCTCCCACGCCTGCAGGATACACCCCACCCATAGGGGACGAGCGTGCACCGAGGCCATGGCGAACCTGCCCGAAAGCGCACTATGTGATATTGTCTGCTTTGGCGCCCATACGCCTCACGGGTTTGCTTCCCACGCAGCCACTGCCACGTGAAAATGCGTCCACACGATACAAGGCCACTTAGCACTTATATCAAGCAGCCTAGAACTCCGCCCTTCCGATGTGGGATGCGATTTCTCACACTAACGTCCTATTTTCATCACAAATATTCTCTTCCGCTCTTTTTCTATGGCTTTTTCTCAATTCTCCTTTTCTCTTCCTGTTTCTCAAGTCAAAACATTTGTCACCATTAATCTTGATCACACAAATTATTCAACTTGGAAGGCACAAATCACAACCTTTTTACCTTCAATGGTCTTCTGGCCTATGTTTATGGCTTTCTACCAAAACCTGCTATGTCAGCAACTACTTTCGAATATTTTTCTTCTTCAGAGTTCAGATGTATCCACCAAAATTGACTCTTCTATGTCCCCTTGATGAATGGTCTGGTATGATAGTTTTGTCACGTCTTGTATTACTGCGATGCTCTCAGAATCCTTGGTACATCAGGCCATGGGTTTTGCATCTGTTAGTGCTCTGTAGGTCTCTCTAAAAGAGTCATTCCGTCAACAATCTATTGCACGTCACTCTTTCCTCCATTCCAATCTTCATTGTGATTTTTGACTCCTCTGTTCTGTCTTCTACTGATGACAGTACGACTCACGCTTTTGTTCCTCAAATACAAAATCTACAAATTCTCACAATGCTCTTGCTGCCAATTCCCATGCTAGCCATCCTTTTATAAATCAAGGTGACATCATGCTTAATGCCAACAAATCTTCAATGAATAATAATGATGCTTCTATGTCCAAACAGAACTCTTTTTTTTTTATTTTTCACTATATCTGGGAATCCATCAGATATAAATCTTCGCCTATCAACTACAATGTGGTTTAGCTTTGGGGGCACACTCCTAGACATTGCTTTACTGATTGGTTGTCAATTCATGACCAACTGCCTACTAAACAAAGGTTGATTGCTTGGGGTATTCCAACTTCCTGCACTTGTGTTCTTTGTGGTCTCTCCACAGAAACTAGAGACCACTTATTTTTTGAGTGCAACTTCTCTAAAAGAATTTAGAAATCGGGTGTCTCCCTCTGCAAAGCTACTCTCAATACTACTAATTGGGATCAGATTCTTTAATAGATGATTATTTTCTGCAAGAGAAAATGGCTTCAGTCCATTATCCTTCGCCTCTTCTAGAAGTCTGCCATCTACTATATTTAGAATGAAAGGAATGTAGAATTTTCACTCAGTCAGTAGCTACGGATGATCAAATCTTGGAGAAAATTCGCTATGACATTAGATGCAAATTCGCTAAGGGATGAAAATTTAAGAACATTGCTCTCAATATAAATTTATGAAATTCTGGGAATATTGATTCTAGCCTACTTGGCTAACTGTCTTTTTCTCTTTTGACATGCTCTATGATGTAGCCTTTGTTATTCATTTTTTAATGAATATACTTGCCTTTGAGGAAAAAAAAAAGAACTTTTTTTCTTCAAATTCGCCCAAACCATATCGGCGGTAAGTTCCAAATCTATCACAAACAAGGGCACTCTGCATCACGATGTCGCAATCAATATGCTTCATCCAAGCCTCCTGCTGACTCATCCCAATTTGCTGGTTACCATAATCACTAGTTTGGTCTCCTTCCTCTCCTCCAGAGGACAGAGTAGGGAGGAGAGGAAGGAGACCAAACTAGTGATTATGGTAACCAGTAAACATGGATTCCTGATTCTAGAGCTACGTCTCATATGACTCATGACCCTGCTCTTATTCAGCAACTTCATCCATATACTCGTTCAGATCATGTTGTTGTTGGTAATGGTAAGTCCTTAGCTATTTCTCATTTCGGTTCTACTTCTTTCTCGCATTCCAATTGCAAATTTACTCTAAACAATATTCTGCATGTTCCTAAAATCACTAAAAATCTACTTTTTGTCTCAAAGCTTACACATGATAATCAAGTCTCACTTGAGTAGATATGTTTCAATTTGAATTTTATATTATTGTTGTACTCATCTATCCTATCAGTTATACTATGTTGTATTATATAAAGTTGTATTCTGTACAAATGAATTATAATATAGAGGAAAAAAAATTTATTCCATTCCTTCAGTCATGCAAGAAAGTTGGTCTTATGAAAACAATGGCTAGCATTACATCTAAGAGGATTTGATTCCTTTACTGCGATCTGTAGCTCGCACAACAATATATTTTTTGCACGATATTGCAAACAACCTGACAAATTTTATTCATCATTTGTGATTTTTTGAACTAAATACTTTTCATCTCTCATGTTTCTACCGGTTTCCAAAGTGTTCAGGTTATTAGTATAGAAACGATTTTGTTATAAAATTAGTTTAACAGGGATATATTTCTTAAGTGTCTCTGGACGTCAGAAAATTAAATTAGAGACATATAGATAAAGAATGAGACAAGTAAAAACTCTTATTACACAATGATTCTATACACAATCACATATATAGTAACTATTATCATGTTGGAGAATACATATCAAATCCCAATATGACTCTTTGATTCTTGGAATTATGGGGAAATGAATATCAAGCATGTCAAAGGTTCAAAGTATTTAGTGGATTAATTAAAGAAACAATTGAATGTTATGAAGAAATGTATTTAGTATGTGTCTTTTAATTTTCCTATCTACTAGTATAAATAGGCGTTGATGGTTTTGTATCAAAATACCTCAAGTTATTCAAGTTATGTAGTTGTAAGAGCCGGTTAGTAACTGTACGCAAGAAAATGTATTAGGGCTTGGGTATCCGTGAATGTAGGCTAAGTCTTAACCGCATTAAAAGTTTTATGTATCATTTGCATTTGTGTGCTAGATTTATTTTCAGCAAGTGGTATCAAATCTCGGAGTCGCATACAAATGCAAAGGCCCAAGTGTCCAAATAGCTCGGGATCCATTTCCAACAAGTTCTACCAACAGATGCTGTAGATTAAGTTCTGGCGGCAAAATTCCTTTAAATGTTCGAAACCAAGCTGCAGAAATTGTTGCTGGCGGCCCAAATGCCCACACTGCTAGCCAAAGTGCTCGCGCTGGCAACCCAAATGCATTCTTTGTTTTAAACCTAGCTGCATGAAATGTTCGTATTGGTGTACGAAATGCGCGTGTAAATGCCCCGAGTATTCATGCTCGTGCGTGAAATGTTCATGCTGCTGATGGTGGTGCGTATACATAGTTGTCAGGTGAAAAACAAGAAGAATTGAAGTTTGTATAGATTGCACCATTAGTTAATGAGTAATGGTATACGTCACCTTTTTTTTATCACCAATTGTCACTTCCTAGTTAGCACACCAATTAGATAAATTTATATTTATTCTCACTCCAATCTTATTCATTTTATTTAATTTCTCTGCCAACTAAGTATCCATGTAAGAAGTGGTATTTGAGTGTGAAAATTAAAGTGATATATAGCAAATACCACTTCCAATGTGTATGCTTAGTTGGCATATTAAAGGAAGAGAGAGAAATCAAAAAGTTAGTTATTTAGCATGCCAAGTAAGCATCCATGTAAAAGTGGTATTTGAGTGTGAAAATTGAAGTGGGATATAGCAATGTTCTTTCTCTTAACTTTGGTCTTCACTTGAACCAATCTTTTGAAATTAAAACATCACAAGCGCTGCTTTTCGTAAGAAACTAAAAGCTAACGTGAAAGATTTTTTCTAGTCATCACTTTTGTTATTGCCTAGATGAGTTTTAGGAGGTTAAGGGCTAATGTTCTAATATAATGTTGCATGAAATTAACCTTTGACTTTAATTTCCACCATGGGCAGATTTTCATTGGGGTCAACAGTGATTACAACTCTCACTGACCTCGCAAAATATAAAAAATATATTAGTATTTTTTTTTTTTACTACGAATGATTAATTAGTCCCCACTAATTTATTAATTTTAGCTTTCAAAATCACCTAATTGGTGATCAAAAAGATAGGATTAAAGACATTCAATAAGATAGGGTTAAAGAGTATTTTATAGAAAGACAACTTCCTCATTATTGGGAGAACAACTTATATAAAGACAACTTCTTCGTTATTCTGTTTAACAATTTACTTAGCTTTCTAAACAGAAAAAAAAAAAAAAAAAAAAAAAAAAACGATTTGGTTGATCATGGAGAGCACAGGATTAACCCTGGAATCTCTATTTCGAGCCAAGTACAAACTTCCTCAAGAAACTGATGTATTTTCGTTGATTCAAGCAGCCATCATGGTGGCTTCTTGGGAGAAGCCGAAGGAGTTCTTGAAGAGGAGAATGAGCATTGCTGAAGCCATCTTCAGCAAAGATTCTTGTTCGGTTGAGACCGCCGACGTCGAAGATTCGGGTTCTGAAGATGAGTATGGCGATGGAGATGCTTCAAACAAACGCAGCCTGATTACATCCACCATTAATGCAATATCGCCAAGTAAAGACCACCATGGATGCAGTATCATGAAAATGGATTGCGCTCGTTCAGATGGTGATGGTGGCAAGAAGCGAATGCGCGTAATAATCAAGTTTCCGAAGCAGCAGAATGGAGTTACAAGTGATGTAAACAAGAAACTTGATCAAGAGATTGGTTTGGATGGCCAAGTCGATGGAAAAACTTCAAGAAAAGACGACCATGCGTGCGTTATGATGAAAAAACACCGTGCTCATCATTCGGATACTAATGGTAACAAGAAACGAAGGCGCATAATCGAGTTCTCAGAGACGCGCAAGGAAGTTACAGGTGAAATAAACAAGAAAGTTGATCAAGATTTGTGTTGCAATGGCCAAGCTCATGGAAAATCTTCGAGAAAACGACCCCTTATCCAAAACCACTGTGCTCGTTCGGATATTAAATATGGTAACAAGAAAGGAAGGCGCACAATCGATCCGCCTAAGAGTCTCAAGGAGGGTGATGTGAAGAAGAAGCTACTTGATCATGCCGATGCTGATGGAAATTCTTCAAGAAAAAGACCTCTATCTGCTATAGCTGATGAATTAACAGTTAAAAAGCACGCATGCAGTATCGACAAGCACTATCCTTGTACAGATGATAATGGTGACATGTGGAGAAAACAATCAACCAAGTTGTCAGAGAATCGCAAGCAAGTTACTGCTGAAACAAAGAAGAAAGTTGATCAAAATATGGCTCAAACAAATTTTGAAGATATTATAAGGAATATGGAATCAACGCATCAACAAATTCGAGAAAACAAATGGAGATGCATGTTCTTGACGCAGAGGATCTTCCTCCACCAAAATCAAGATGCAACAATATCCCGTACTGAAGGCCTTGGAACCGTTTCGACAAGGAACAACATTTTAGAAGGCGTCTTTGGGGGCAGATTTGGATTTTGATATGTATTTTGTAAATTAAGTGTTCTTTAATCATCTAACTATGTAAACTATATTAAAGGTTACTAGGGATTTCATATGTTGTAAGAACTACGTGCAGCTTGATCTCATCTTGATCCCGGTTGGGTACGTAGACAGCCTAGGCTCAGCTACTTTTACTAATAAATTTTATTTGTTCGAATCTTGTAAAAGAAAAAGTCCCTTGCTTTGATATATCTGATACGCTGGTACTGAGAATTAATTTGTTCAATTAGTTTGTTATGCTGTCCGTTCAATATAGTTGCTGTTATGTATTTGTAATATATATAGTGCCAAAGAGTTTCTGAAAAAAAAAGTTTTGTATGACAAATTGCAAGCCGTTAAGCACTTTAATGGCTATGAATGAGAAATTATCTAAATATGGAGGTGAATGATACTGTATTGTTCTCTTATCATTCTGGCCAGAGTTGACACTGCTAATGAAAAGAGTCAGATAAGAAGATTTTCATCAATCTTGTCAGCGCGCAATGTGTTGCCATCGATATACTAGTTGTGTAGCATTTTGCTCTAGGGTCCTGGTGACGTTGAAAATACTCACATTTTCTGGCACGGTGAGTAATTTCACCTTATATGCAATAATGACACCAAAACTAGCACCTCCACCACCTCTAATGGCCCAAAAGAGGTCCTTTCCCATGGATTTTCGATCTAGAATTTGACCATTAACATCAATAATTTTTGGCATCAATGATGTTGTCAGCAGGAAGGCCAAATTTTCAGGACATCATGCTATATCCTCCCCAACTGAAGTATCTGCCAACCCCAACTGTTGGGCAAGCCCCCGCAACTAAAGCAAGAGTTCTGCTTTTCTGGGAAATTGGATGATAAAATTCACCCAAAGTTGCACCAGTTTCAACCCATGCAGTTCTCTTCTTGGTGTTAATGAAAATTGATTGAAAGTTTCTAAGATCGATCAACGATTATAAAAGGGATTTTAGATGTATAAGAAAGACCCTCATAATCATGTTCACCACTACGGATTCTAATATGTAAGCCATTTTTCTTGGAACAATATATGGTTGCTTGAATGTGGGATTCATGCAATGGCGTAACAATAACACTAGGTATCAGAGTGGACTCACTTGGTGGACGCAAATTTTGTATTGAGGATTGCAGAATAGAGACATATGTTGAGTTTTCTGGGGTGTATATGACCTCAGAGTTTGAGATCGAAGGCAATCAATGAAATGATCATGAGTATTAGCAGAATTAACCCACGAAATTAGAAGGAAAACTGAAAGAAGTGAAGCAATGAACTGCTTGGAGTCTTCATTTCTTGTTCTAGTTTGTTGCTTACACGAACCAAACATTGCTATTTATAAAATTTTTCAGATGATTTTTCTATGAGATTAAATCAGATTGCATTTAGAAAAATCTTTCACAAGAAAGATAAAGGCGTGAATTTCCTCAAAATGTCAAAATTCTAGTCTAATATGTTATTTGACACAAATCTCTCTGGTTCAACGTATCTCTGGCTTAAAAGTTTAATAACTTTCGAATAGTCTAAGTGAAAGGCATGCATGTATGGCGTTGAAACTTATATTCTTAATTGATGAATAAGATATGATGATGATGTTGCAAAACATGAAATCATGATCCAAGCCATGAACGAGAAAATGAAAATGATTGAGAAAAATAATACGTGAGAGATGGTGGATAAGTCATATAACAAAGAAATCATCGGATTGAAGTGGGTATATAAGTTCAAGCATAATGAAAATGGTTTTATTCAGAAGTACAAGACTCGACTAGTTACCAAAGGATGGATATTCCCAATAACTAGGAGTAGACTTCAGTGAAACATTTGCTCATATCATCCGGATGAAAACAATTAAAATTGTTCTTGCCTTCGCAACACAAATAAAACATCAAATTTATTAACTGGATGTTAAATCAGCATTTCAAAGTGGCGAAATGAAAGAAAAGATGTACATGGAACAACCCCAAGTCTACATCATCAAAGGAAAAGAAGAAAAAGTAAAGAAGTTGAAAAAGGACTTCTACGGTACCGTATAAAGTAGGCTTCATGCTTGGAATAGCAAGATTGACAAGTTTTTCATAAATCACGGCTCCATAAAGAGCCCGAATGAACCATCTCTTTATGTAAAGATGCAAGGAGCACAAGACTTTATTATTGTATGCTTACAGATTGATGACTTAATATATAAAAGCACTAATAGAAAATGATCAAAGAGTTCAAGAAGCCATTGATGAAAGAACACGAGATGACTAATTTGGCCTCATAAAATATTTTCTCAACATGCAGTTGAAAGAAAAATCAGGAGAAATATTTTTAGCAAAAAAAAAAATCAAGAGAAATATTTATTTCTCAACATTAAGACTTTCTCTAACAGTCTCTCTATAATGATTTCTTACCCATTATAAAGAGGCAAAATGTTGTAATCTTCTCCAACAGCCTCCCTATGGAAGGCTCTCTAGAATGTGGAGCTCCACATTTCATGGCAATGCTTGTTGTTGGCTCTCTACATCCAAAAAGCTGACATTGTAAAAAATAAAAAATAAAAAATAAAGCTCTCCAAGGGTAAAAAAAATTGAACGTTGGAGAGCTTTTGATTTTGTTTCTATAAATTGAGCACAAATTAAGTTGAATCAACAAACAAAAAATTTCAATCTTTTCAAATCTCATATTATTTTTTTCTTGAATTTTTGACGAATCTGTGAATTCTTGGTATGTGTGAAAAGATAGATTGTTCGCTTGAGATACTGGTATAGCATGGCAAAGAAGAAAAAAAAAAGATAGTGGAATAGGAGAAGACATTTGTGGTCTTTTTTCTTTTTTTTTATTTGTTAAAGTTGTGTTCTTTTCTTTTTTGTTAATATTAGGTTATAGTTAATAAATTGTATTTTTAACTTAATAATTCTTTTATTAATATTAAGATCATTTCATAATTTTAGTTTTAACATGTTAATTTTTTAATTATGTTTATTAAAGTATAACTTATTAATATTTCATATTGTATTGTTAATAATTAAAATAGTATATCATCATTAAAAATAGAAAACATAAATAAAAAAAATTAAAATGGTGTGTTTGATCCAAAAAAGAGATATATTGGAGTAAAAAAAATAGAGAGTCTCTAAAATAGAGAAACTGTTTGAGTGAACTAAAATAGGGAGTCACTGAAATAATAAGAAAATAAAAGTAGGGAGACTGTTGGAATAAAACTGGAATAGGGAGCCCCAAAAATTAAGGAAACAAGCTTAAACTCATTACATGTAAAGAAAAAAATAGAGAGGTTGTTGGAGTTAGTCTAACAAAGATATGCCAAAGAGTTGGTGAAGAAATTCCATATGACAAATTGCAAGCTGTTGAACACTCCAATAGCTATGAATGAAAAATTATCTAAATACGTTTCATTTTTTCAAGCATTAAAGTTAGTCTTATGAAAACAATGACTGGCATCACATCTAAGACGATTTGATTTCTTTATTACAATTTGTAGCTCGCACAACAATATATTATATGAACGATATTGCGAACAACTTGACAAATTGTATTCATCATTTGTGATTTTCTGAACTAAATACTTGTCTTTGACAAAAAATAAAAAAAATAAAAAACTAAATACTTGTCACGTGTCATGTTTCTACTGGTTTCTAAATTCCAAATATTCAGGTTATTAGTATAAAAACAACTAGTCTTATACTCGTGCGATGCACAGTTGTTATACTGGTGTTGTGTAAATATTCTAAAAATACGAAATATAGAATCAATTTATTCAATTGTTTAATCACATTATCGAAAGATTATAATATATATAACTACTCTGTATAATATATTTTTTCAAAATTAAACAAGTAAAAAAACCAAATATAAACACCTATTTTCTAAAAAATGTGACATCAAGCACTATTTTACATATATTAGGTGTTTCAAAAGATACATGCATATATCTCATTTTCTCAAGTTGTTGTCTCTACAAAGTTCACGTTATCTCCTCATAGTTTGACGTCATTTAGACTCTTTGCCCATACTTTTGTAAGATAACACAAAAAATATATGATCTGATTGAAATTAAAATAATAAACAAATCATCTCAGAAATATATAATAATTTATTTTTATTGCTACCATTATAATATAATGTAAATAGTGATGAAACTGAATATAAATATATTAAATAGAATCAAACATATGATGTAAATAATAAGAAAGACATACTTGTCCAATTTATACTTTGGAATACTTCTTTTTTGCAAAAAGCAAGTGTGTTTTCATTGATTCACAAAAAAATAATTACAAAGTAAAATACCCCAGGGGGTTTATAGTAGTTTCTTAATATCAATAATCCAAGCAATGTGAATAGCTTGGTTCAAAAGAGAGAATTTAAATTTCACAAACATGTATAATTTGGTCCTAATATCAAACGCAATATTTCTTAAACATGTATAATTTGGAAGACTTCTTTGTAAACCACATTGATGGTAGTTTTTGATACTTTATCATTACCATCTTTTATCAAAATCTTCAATCTTTATTTATTTGTCACTCTTGAAAGTGCAACATATAGTTGCCCATGACTAAAGACAAGTTTTGAAAGATATAAACCAACATAAAAAATAGTTTGACCCTGACTTTTGTTTATAGTCACGGCAAAACTTATAATTAAATGAATTGTCTTTACTGGAATTTAATAAGAAAACTGTAATTAGATGAGATTATACTCATATATTTTGGAATCTTAACACAAGATTTCCTATGTTTCTCTTAGACATAATTTTAGCTTCAATAACATATTTACCCAGCATAGTAATTTGTAGCCTCGTTCCATTGTATAAGTCATTAGACTGATCAATATTTCTTAACGACATCACAGGGACTTCAACCTTGAAGTTCAACTTGTGGTTTGGGAGTCCTGAACAGGGAAATATATTCAAAATCTCTGGAGAAAATACATCCAACTCACTATCAACATTTGCATCTTCTTTGCAAACATTATTTGAGCTTATGTTTTGTTTTCCCTTTCCATGTACTAAAGACATTAAGTAATCAGTTATCATCCCAACATGTTCTAATGTTGAAACAAGAACAACTCTTTCTCTGAAAAAAATAATGTCACACATATTACTCAACAAAGCAGGGTAAGCAGAATTACAAGTTTAGCAAAACCTATCCTCTGAGTTTTTCATGAGCATTTCATCAGGGATTTCAACAACATGGCATACAAGCATTGCTAAAGTTGCAATTAATATTAACAACAACATTTGTTGAATATAAAAGAAACAATGATTTTATTATTGGATGTTTAAAATTATCCATTATTAATATTCATGATTGTATATTTATCATTTCCCACGGAGCCACTCATTAAGGAATTCCTCTTTATGCACCTCTTACTAACATGCTATTCTAGGACTTGGATAATCTCATCTCTAATCTCAATTTGTCAAATCCATCCATATCGTTGCAATGAAACCTATTATAAGAATAACAATAATAAGGATATACTAAATCAAAATTCATTAAAGGAAAGCAAAAGTTTTACTAAATGAACTAACTGAAATGCAGTGATAATTTTACAATGAAATTTATGAATACTTGAAAATCAAATATTGTTTGAAGAGATATTCAAAGTTGAAGTTAGCACCTTTATAATGAAGATTTCTTATTCTATCATTTTTTTTATAACTTTAATCATGTAATGTATTTATTAGATTTGTTAAGTAATAGTTAACAATATACGATATACTTGTTTGAAATAATGGGTCCGCTTTAGAAAGTATTAATCCAAATGTTACACAAAAGTAGTCTAACAAATCTATAGGAAACTGATCAAGATTAGAACATTTAGTCCATCATTTAGTGAATCTCCATCTACGATGATTAGCTATATAAAAGGTAATCCTATTTTTTTTATTTCTCAGGAGGCTTACTTCAAAAACATCCTTCAATAAACATCGACAGAGAATGTGACTTTGTCATTTAAATAAAAAATGAAGGTAGAATTTTATTTCACTTATTTATGATTTTTTAATTTTATTTTAAATATATGAATCAAATATTTAGTTTGTTGGATAGAAGTAAGACTTTTTTTTCTTTGCAGGAAGCGATGCACGGGTGTCTACAACTATGTATCATAAAACCAAATTATTTAACCTTTTAACCATACTATGGAAAGATTATGCTACTAACCTCAATATTTATACCATTACATAAAGTAACCAAACAAAACAAACACTTATTTTCTTGTGATATTAAGCACCATTTGCTCAATACTTTCAAAAAATACATTTATCTCATCTTTTCAATTGTTGTCTCTGCAAAACTCACGCCATCATTATCCTAGTTTGATTTCAATTTTACTCCTTGCACATGTAGTCTACTTGCAATCCATTATCTACCATCAGATTTTTGGAGGATCTAATAATCAATCTTGCCATATATATGCATCTCAAGAAAAGATGTTGAAATATTTTGCGATGCATAAAAAATTATTGTTTGACCATGAATAATGTGAATATGTACTCTAAATTATATGTTCTATGTACAAACTTATCATCGGTCACTTTGTAAGGGATCAGTTGACATAAAGTTGACAAAATTATTCCCGTGGAAATAAAAATTTCAGAAACATCATTTTGCAAAAAATGCCAAAGTAAGCAATGGTAGAAAAGAACTTCACCAACAAACAATTTGAAAGAAGGATAAGAGTGTCTAATACGGCAAGAGAACAAAATCATACTCCCTGAAGGTGCACTTTTTTTGGGGCGGAACTTTTCTGGTTCTTGTCCATGTAAAGAAAATTAGGAATTAGTAAGATTAGACAATGTTAGTATAATTACTTGTTAAGCATTCAAAACAAATTACACTTTTAAAATTTAAATACTTTTTTTGGGAAGGATTAGTGTTTCTAGGAATGATCTTTGAAGTAGTTTTCCTCTGTAGGATAATGTTATGTCAATTAACGTCTTGTTACTCTTTATCCTAGTGGCAATGTTTTTGCTGAACTACATGTATAATGACATTTATTTGGTCCTTGTAGCTAAACAAGAAAAAGAAAAAATAATATGGCGTATATCTATGAAATGTCACCCAAACTTCGTATTTTGATTGGAATATGCTGCCTTGTGACAATATTTTTACTTTTCTGTTAAACTAATCTGCTCTGGTTCTAGCTTCAATTTTATGGTTCGTTACTACTTTCATAATATATATTCATCTGGTAGAAAAAATTTAATTCGCTTTTTCTCAAAAGTTAACCTCTATCTTTTTCTGCCACTAATATCATGTATATTAACAAACATCATTGCTTTACCTTATTATCCATCGTCAAACTCATTGGGTCTCATGATTCCACCTCTCATCTAACTTATAACGGTATTTTTCAACTACTTATTTTGATACACATATATATAGTACCACTTTTCATCTATTAGAGAATTTATCAGACTAATGTTCCCTTTATACAAGAAATACAGAAAAAACGAAAGTGAAATATTCCAAATACCAGAAAGCCTATGAAAGCACAAAGCAATAGAGAAGTCATCAACAATGTAAAACAAATAAATAACAGCAAATGTAGCTGATTCTTTTCCTCTTTTATTTCATTCTTGTCAAGCAAGATTTCTTGATTTCTAAAAGCTCAGTCCCAAATGTAGAAAATTATAAGCAGTTATCAGTATGAACAACACATTTCAGAAATGGCAAGAGCAGTTGTAAAATTAATGACATAATCTGACATCAGACGTGGTGAAGAGACCAAGTGCTTACTAAAAGCTAAATTCTTAGGACCAAAACCATAAATAGCATGCATGATCTAAGCTGCAAACATAGGCAATAAAAATTTCTCTGTTCGCACAACCAAATGCAGCCATAGCGAGGAATGAAATCTTAAAAGATCAATTCACTGAAGTCATAACTGTCAACTACTTGTCACCGCCTCAAAATCATAGAAAACCTAGCTTGCCAACACTAAAATGCGTTCATTCAATAACAAACTACATTGGTAATTTAAATGAATATATAATAGAGTCCTAAGAGATAAGATAAAGATTTCCAGAGAAAGAGATAAAAATGTTTAAATTTAAACGAAAATATGATAGAATCCTAAGAGATAAAAATGTTTAAATTTAAATGAAAGTATTTGATTTAAATTTAAAATAATATGATAATATTGCATCTAATAATTTTAAATTTAAAAATATTTACAAATGCTCATAAAGCGACACATGATACTATTAGTTGTTCTTTTAGAATATATAATGATTTTGTTATGAAACTAGTTTAACAGGGATATATTTGACGTCAAAAAAAATTAAATTAGAGACATAGAGATAAAGAACGAGACGAAGAAAAAATCTTTATTACACGATGCTTCTATAAACAATCACATATATAGTAACTATTATAACACCCATCATTTATTTATCAACTAAAAGAATACACATCATTTTATTTACTGTAATATTGTTCCACCCATGGCCTAATGAATTAATTTCTTTTTCCTATTTAATTTACTATTTTAATAGAGATGGAATGCTTTGCTCGTTCCTGAAAAAATTAGTAGGATCAACCTTGGTCTTCACTTGAACTAGTCTGTTGAAGTTATTTCTGAAATATCGCATACCTCAATTGCTCGCTTGTCTATAACTTGTGTTTCCAATGTTGTTTTTTCCCAAGTCAATATCTCTATAATTCATGTATGTACTTCTTGGAGATTTTAAAACGTAATGAGCCATATAACTGTATAGCCTCCTAATCCAGCTTATGTGCCTACTAGCTTCAGAAGTTTCTTCTTCATCCCAACACACAAAATAGTGAATCATGTAAATGTTTCCAACTCTATGTGGGAATGGTATTTCAGATTATGAAATATCAGCCATCCTTCCACCATAAGGACTTGTTAGGATCTGATTTTTATTTTATTATTGTTGGTTGTGTTTTGCAAAAATTATGGATATTGTGTGTGGTAGTTTGAGCTTGCAGGAATCTTGAAGGAGTCACGATCAGGAGGGATTCAAGTTCAGAAGAGTTCTAATGCTAGGAGTATTCTTGAGGAGTCCACGTTACTGTGAACAATATCTTGGAGCTAATGTGATATTGTGTGTGGTAGTTTGAGCTTGCAGGAATCTTGATGGAGTCACGATCAGGAGGGATTCAAGTTCAGAAGAGTTCTAATGCTAGGAGTATTCTTGAGGAGTCCACGTTACTGTGAACAATATCTTGGAGCTAATGTGATAATGTGAAAGAGGTCAAGGATATCAAGAACTCTTGTGCTAAATTGGATTATCTTGAAGACTCTTTTGCTTGTACTCAACTTCCTCAGTAAATCCTTCAAATAGGCGTGACGATTCCCAGTTTAAGGGGTGAGGAAAAGTATGCAGAAAAAGATATAGCAGAATCGTGAAATAGCTATATGTGGTCTATGTCAAATCGTGTTGCAACATGCTATGTAATAGAGTTTGCTGAATGTTTTGATCAGCGTTGCAACACAGTCTGTTTTAAGTCATATGTTTTGACCAATCTATCTAGAGTTTCAAGACTCTTTTTATTATGTATTAGTGTACATTCTTTGGGAGAAGAAGATGTGTTCTCGAGAGAGAACTTTGTAAGTCGAGGGGAGCTCGCCAAACTAGAGAATCTACTAAGGGAGTCTTACACCTAGGCGGCAAGGGTTAAGAGGGAGTCTTAATTGCGTAAGTTCCATTGGTGTCTGTAATCTCTTGAAACTTAGTGGATTGGTTTGTTGGCCAAGGGATGGTCGCGTGGACGTAGACCATGTTGGTTGAACCATGTTAAATTTCTGTGTTCTTACTTTTGTTGCAACAAATTTATTTTTCTGCAAATTTACTTAGTTGATTTGATTAATTATCAAATTGATTTAAGAGGCCAGAAAACTAACAAGTGGCATCAAGAGCATGTTACTGAACTAACTCAGTTAGATCTTTAGGAAAGTTTTTTTGGCTGTTTTGCAGATATGGACACATTTCGTGATGGAAGTTCAATTTCCAAACCACCACTACTGAATGGATCAAACTACTCATATTGGAAGGCTCGAATGAGAACATTTATCAAATCCATTGATGAAAAAGCTTGAAGGGCAGTTGTCGTAGGATGGGCGCATCCTACAATGAAGAATGATGATGGAATTGATGTGCCGAAATCTGAGGATCAGTGGACTGCAAATGAAGATCGTTTGGCTAACAATAATTCTAAGGCTTTAAATGTGATTTTCAATGCTGTAGATTTAAATCAATTTAAACTGATTTTAACTTGCGAAACTGCTAAAGATGCTTGGACTATTTTACAAACTGCATATGAAGGAACAACACCTGTCAAAGTGTCCAAGCTTCAAATTCTTGCAACAAGATTTGAGGAATTGAGGATGCAAGAGGATGAGACTATTACTGATTTCAATAGCAAGTTATATGACATTGCAAATGAGGCGTTTGCATTGGGTGAAAAATACTCAGATTCAAAGCCTGTGAGGAAGGTTTTACGATCACTTCCTGATAGATTCGCCATCAAAGTTGCTGCCATTGAAGAAGCAAAAGTTGTTGATGACATGAAGTTGGATGAACTAATGGGTTCACTCCAAACATTTGAGATGAAGTTCAAACAAAAGAGAAAAGAGAAAAACATTGCATTCCAAGTTGAAGTTCAAAGTAAAGATGAGCAAAGCTCTTACTATGATGAAGATGCAGAAATCACTGAATCTTTAGCATTGCTCACGAAGAATTATCTTGTTGGCTTAAGGACCTATCACTCAATAATTATTTCGGTGGTCAACATTTAGATTTTGCCCAAGTGTTTGAGGAGAATAATCATGTTTGGCCAGCTCCGTTTTGTGTATATTCAATTTACTTGCTATCGACTATTACATCACTACAATCTCTCTGATTCTGCTCCAGACAAACTCTATAATTTACTATCTGGCATATTTTGTTAATCATTGCGCAGGGTACTGAGGATGATGTAGTGAATTGGCTTCATGGTAATGGATTATGGAAAATGGCTAGGGATGCTTACGAACCTTTATGGATTAAAGGAGGTGGGCACTGCAACTTAGAGCTTTACCCAGATTATATCCGTCACCTGTGCCGGTTTGTCCAAGAAATGGAGAACATGACAACTGAAATCCGACTCAAAAAGATCAGCCAGACTCTTGGCCTTCAGAAACAGTCAAATGCTGCCACAAGTTCACGCAGCCAAATTGCTTTAAATGTTCGAAACCAAGCTGCAGAAATTGTTGCAGGTGGCCCAAATGCCCAAACTGCTGGCCAAAGTGCTGGTGCTGGCGACCCAAATGCATTCTTTGTTTTAAACCTAGCTGCATGAAATGTTCGTGCTGGTGCACGAAATGCACGTGTAGATGCCCCAAGTATTCATGCTCGTGTGCGAAATGTTCATGCTGCTGATGGTGGTGGGTATACATAGTTATCAGGTGAAAAAGCAAGAAGAGTTGAAGTTTGTATAGATTTGCACAATTAGTTAATAGACACTTGAAAATGTGCAGTAGCTTTAAGTGACATGGGGTTGTTTAGGAATTTAAGGTTAATACAATTTAATTCCTTAATTTTCTTTATTTAACCTTATAATACTAGTAAAGCATGAGAGTTTTTTGAAAACTATATTTCATCAGGGCATTCTCTCACAAATAAAGTCACTTGTGATGCTTTTCCGGCCTCAAATAATAAAAATACAACCATCTCTTATTTAACAGTTTAAGCTTTTAAATAAGATCATAACTAACCATTTAATTGCCATTCATATACATTTGTGATTTACATGGCGATCTACAACTCGGACAATTAATAATTATCATACCCATCATGTATTATTAACTAAAAAAATACACAGCATTTATAAGCTATAATATTTTTTGGCCCATGGCTTAATGTATTAATCTTTTTCTATTTAATTTACAATTGTGACAGCAATGGAATGCTTTCCTCGATCGTGAAAACATTAGTTGTATCAACCTTGGTCTTCAAGGAGAACCAATCTCTTAAAGTGAAACATCACAGATGCTGCTTTTAGTAAGAAGCTAAAAACTAACATGAAATATTTTTTTTCTAGTCGTCACTTTTGTTTGCTTCGATGAGTTTTAGGAGGTTAATTAAGGACTAATGTTTCTAATATAATGTTGCATGAAATTAACCTCTGACTTTAATTTCAACCACAAACGGATGCACATTGGGGTCAGAGGTGTTACAACTCTCATTGACACCTCAAAATATGAAAAATATATTAATTTTTTTTAGTTCGAATGATTAATTACTCTCCATTAATTTATTAATTTTAGTTTTTAAAACCACTTAATTGATGATGAATAAGATAGGGTTAAAGACATTCGATAAGATAGGGTTAAAGAGTATTTTATAGAAAGACAACTTCTTCGTTGTTGGGAGAACAACTTATATAAAGACAACTTATTCATTATTCTGTTTAACAATTTACTTAGCTTTCTAAACAAAGAAAAAAAAAAAAAAAAAAACGATTTGGTTGATCATGGAGAGCAGAGGATTAACCCTGGAATCTCTATTTCGAGCCAAGTACAAACTTCCTCAAGAAACTGATGTATTTTCGTTGATTCAAGCAGCCATCATGGTGGCTTCTTAGGAGAAGCCGAAGGAGTTCTTGATGAGGAGAATGAGCATTGCTGAAGCTATCTTCAGCAAAGATTCTTGTTCGGTTGAGACCGCCGATGTCGAAGATACGGGTTCTGATGATGAGTATGGCGATGGAGATGCTTCAAACAAACGCAGCCTGATTACATCCACCATTAATGCAATATCGCCAAGTAAAGACCACCACCATGGATGCAGTATCATGAAAAAGGATTGCGCTCGTTCAGATGGTGATGCTAGCAAGAAGGGAAAGCGCGTAATAATCAAGTTTCCGAAGCAGCAGGATGGAGTTACAAGTGATGTAAACAAGAAACTTGATCAACATATGGGTTTGGCCGATGGCCAAGTCGATGGAAAAACTTCAAGAAAAGACGACCATGTGTGCGTTATGATGAAAAAACACCGTGCTCATCATTCGGATACTAATGGTAACAAGAAACGAAGGCGCATAATCGAGTTCTCAGAGACGCGCAAGGAAGTTACAGGTGAAATAAACAGGAAAGTTGATCAAGATTTGTGTTGCAATGGCCAAGCTCATAGAAAATCTTCGAGAAAACGACCCCTTATCCGAAACCACTGTGCTGGTTCGGATATTAAATATGGTAACAAGAAAGGAAGGCGCACAATCGATCCACCTAAGAGTCGCAAAGAGGGTGTTAGAGTTTGTGACCCGAATTCTATTTGGCCCAACCCGAAAAGTTCGCGGTGCGACCCATTTGGTGAAAACTTATTTTTTGGAGAAAAATTAGGGGTCTGTGGTGGTAGCGAAGGTCGAGGGCCGATAGGCCCGAGACCGAAGCCCACCACTGACCCCATTGGGGGTGCGGAGGCGGAGCCCCCGCGGTATGGACCTTTTGGGCTAAGGGTTTTATTTGTATGAGCCTATATATAGTAATGTATTTAGGTTTTGTCAAGTAGGTTTTGGTAGCCAACTCTATTTGCTCACCTCTTGTACCAATTTTCGATATAGTGAATTTGCTCCTCCTCTGCCCGTGGTTTTTCCCGTCAAGGGTTTTCCACGTAAAATCTGTGTGTCTCTTATTTTTATTTTCGTTTTCTGTTGCTATTGTTTGTCATCTTTGATAACAGAGGGTGATGTGAAGAAGAAGGTACTTGATCACGCCGATGCTGGTGGAAATTCTTCAAGAAAAAAACCCCCATCTGCTATAGCTGATGAATTAACAGTTAAAAAGCATGCTAGCACAATGGAAAATCACTTTTCTTGTTCAGATGATAATGTCAAGAGGAGAAGACAATTAACCAAGTCATCAGAGAACCGCAAGGAAGTTACTACTGAAACCAAGAAGAAAGTTGATCAAGATATGGCTGCACAAACAAATTTGGAAGATATTATAAGGAATATGGAATCAATGCATCAACAAATTCGAGAAAACAAATGGAAGATGCATGTTCTCGATGCAGAGGATCTTCCTCCACCAAAATCAAGATGCAACAATATCCCGTACCAAAGGCCTTGCAACCGTTTCAACAAGGAAGAACATTTTAGAAGGCCTCTTTGGGGTAGATTTGGATTTTGATATGTATTTTGTAAATTAATTGTTCTTTAATCTTCGAACGATGTAAACTATATTGAACATTACTAGGGATTTCATATATTGTAAGAACTACGTGCAGCTTGATCCCAACTTGATCCTGGTTGGGTACGTAGGCAACCTAGGTTCAGCTACTTTTACTAATAAATTTTATTTGTTCGAATCTTGAAAAAGAAAAAGTCTCTTGCTTTGATATATATGATACGCTGGTGATGATTAATTTGTTCAATTAGTTTGTTATGTTGTCCATTTAATGTGGTTGTTGTTATTATGTATTTGTAACATATAGTAGGTTCAACATTGCAATGATTCTTCAAGTTCCTTTTAATTTTTTCACCGTTCACCATTGCCAGGTCGACGAAGAGTTGAAAGTGTTCAGAAAACAGTTATAGATCTGACGCCATGGTTAGAAGGCTGCAAATTGACGCTATGACAATGCCTAGATTACAAAGTGATCCTTTTGTACCGCGAAACAAATGTATGTGTAAATAGGTTTGAAATTTTCAGCTTGACACAACCCTTTGGTATATGCCCTATAAACACGTGTTGTATCATTTCAACTGCTGACTGTAATTGAGAATGACGAAAGGAGTGTTAAATGCCCTTAATTGAGAATGACAAAAGGAGTGTTAAATACCCTCAATTTGTAATGCAATATTCTACCACATTATCGCCTCCCTTAGATTTTTTTTTTTTTTTTTTTTTTGTTCATATCCAAGTTTTGCCTAATTAATCTTATGGGGTCCTGAAGTTAACGGTCAGGTAAATTTCTTGGTGGCTCTGAGGGGACTCGAACTGGTGACCTCTGAATACAACTTACCAGTCGAGCTACCCCTAAGGGTTATCGCCTCCCTTTGAACTAAAAAAATAAAAGAAAAAAGAAAGTTCTCACAGGCTTATTCTAGCGATCTCTTTGTCAAACTCATCTTTGCATGATGATGTTGAATCCAGGTAGTACCTTATTAGGACTTGCACTTTGAGCAAAAAATTATAATATCCCATGAAATTTAAAAGTAGACTGATGGTCATGCCATCAATAACAACATCAATACTAAGAGGGAGAAAAACAACAACAATTGACACAAAAATATGCCAGACTGTTATCACCTTTTATCTTTATCAAGGATTTTGACCGGTAAAGCAAGAGGATTTTGGCGTGAGCATGCTATTGATTCTGCTTATGATTTTAATTTTGGGTAAATGGTACAATGCCCTCCTGTGTTAAAATGACATAATAAATCCTGTATTTTTCAAAATATTGCACAAAAGACCCTGCCGTCCACTGTTCCGTTAACTTTAACAGGGCGTGCAGCACAATCAGTGAACGACTTTTTTTGAAATCTTACACAATTGAAGAGACAAAATTACCCTTGTGCATTGATTATACCCCACTCTTACATCTATTCTAAACCACTCGTTAACATCTAAGCCTTTACTCTTTCTTCTTACAAGCTAACCAAGCTAAACCTCCAAGCTAACAATGGCTTCAAGTAGCACGTAACTAAAAATGGATAAGGCAAATGAGGTGTGTTTAGCGGTAAGTTTGGTCATAATTGTTTAAGAATTTTTTTTTTTGAATTGATAGTTATGTTTAAAATGTTACTCTCTTTAATTAAAGGAGTCCAAAATATCAAGGAGTTTTAGGAAAAAATGAACTTGGATGGAACCAATCTATAAACTCGCGTTTTTCGAACAAGTGATGCTATTATCAAATGTGGGTTTGAAGAAGATCTATGTGAAGTAGATAATGAGTTTGATGAAGTTGAAGAAAGATCCACAAACAATGCTCAAACCCATCAAAAGAAAGATGTTGAGAAGATGAAGACACATCTCCCTTGGTCGTGCATCTTTTTTTGTATTCTAGTTGGATTTCTTGTTGCTTTTATGTTTATGGCACTCATGTAAAATTTGATCGTTCTGATTTTTCCTTTCCAATTGAATGACAATGTTTATTTTGCTGCTGTAAAAAAGTTCAATTTGAGTCATTCTTATATGTTTCTTGTTGCAAAGTCAACCTTAAGTTTGACAAAATGTTGAATAACAAACCTTATGTTTGTGAAAAGTGACATAGTAGACTTTGTGTTTATGAAAAGAGGTAATCCAGTTCTGAGATTTCATCTATACTGACAACTACCTGACAACAAAAATCATTATACTTATGAATCGAGTCGAATCATAACATGGATAAGAAACAAAAAAATATATGACTCTCATAACTATGCCACCAACACTAATACTTTATAGTCGTTGCAAATAAACGAACGCATATGATGATACAACTATACCAGGCTTTTCCTTGTGTTATAACGAAGCAGTTATGTTCTATACTGAAGAATAATTGGATCACCCTAAAAGTTCAATAACTTAAAATAATCTAAGTGAAAGGCATGCATGTATTGCGAAAAAATTTACATTTTTATTAATTGAATAACATATGAAGAAGCTGCAAAACATGAAATAACGATCCAAGCCATGAATGAGAAAATGAAAATAATTGAGAAAAACAACACATGAGAGATGGTGGATACACCGTACAATAAAGAAATTGTCAAATTGAAGTGGATATAGAAGATCAAGCATAATGTAAATAGTTTTATTCAGAAGTACAATGCTCGACAAGTTGTCAAAAGATATTCACAACAACCAAGAGTAGATTTCAATGAAACATTTGCCCCATCCATATGAAAACAATCAAAATTCTTCTTGCCTTGGCAGCACAAATGAAACTTCTAATATATCAACTAGATGTTAAGTCAGCATTGTATAGTAGCGAAATCAAAGAAAAGATGTATGTGCATGGAACAACCCAATACATCATCAAATGAAAAGAAGAAAAGGTATACAAATTGAAGGATTTTTCTTCCATAAGGCATATGGCAAATTTACCACACCCACATGTCAATCAATTGTTATAGTGGGGTCATAATATTGAGTAAAAATACCAACAACAGGGACTCAGTTGTATGTAAGTGAGTTGATGGTTAGTTCGGACTGATAAAAAATTTCATCAAAACAACAGTTGATGGTCAGTTCGGACTGATAAAAAATTCGATCAAAACAACAGGGTCCCTGTTGTTAGTATTTTTACTCAATGTTATGATCCCACCTATGACAATTGGTTGACATGTAACTGTGGCAAATTTGTCATATGCCTCATGGAAGAAGAACCCCAAATTGAAAAGGACTTATAGTCTAAAGTCAACTTCACGCATGGAATAGCAAAATTGACAAGAATTTCATAAATCACGGCTTCATTGAAAAGGACTTTATGTAAAGATGCAAGGAGCACAAGACTTTCTTATTGTGTGCTTATACGTTGATGACTTAATATATACAAGCACCAATCAGAAAATGATCGAAGAGTTCAAGAAGCCATTGATGAAAGAATACGAGATCAGTGATCATGGCCTCATGAAATATTTTCTCGACATGCAGGTAAAACAAAAACGAGGAGAAAATTCTTTTTAGAGAAAATTTTACATTTAGTCCCTATTGTTTGTAAAGTGTCTCAGTTTAGTCCCTATTTTTTAAAATGTCTCAATTTAGTCCCTATTATTCACCAAAAGTTTTAATTTCATCCCTATTATTTAATATGTCTCAATTTAGTCTCTATTATTTTTTTAAAAGTTTTAACTTCGTCCCTATTGTTTTTAAAAAGTTTCAATTTCATCCTTATTATTTTCTTAAAGTTTCAAATTCGTCCCTATTATCCAAAGACTAAATTAAATTTTTTTGAGAAACAATAAGGATGAATTTGAAATTTTTTAAAAATAATAGGGAAGAAATTGAAACTTTTTAGGAAACAATAAGGACAAAATTGAAAACTTTAAACAATAGCGACGAAATTGAAACTTTTAGGGAAACAATAGGGACTAAATTGAGATATTTTAAATAATAGGGACTAAATTGAGATACTTTGCAAACAATAGGGACTAAATGTGAGATTTTTCCTTCTTTTTACTCAAGAAAGATATACCAAAGAGTTACTGAAGAAATTCTATATTACAAGTTGCAAGCTGTCAAGTAGTCCAATGGCTATGAATGAGAAATTATCTAAATACGTTTCACTTTGTCATTGATAAGATAAATATTGTAGATATATTTCAGTTTGAATTTTATATTATTGTTGTACTCATCTATCCTATCAGTTATACTCTGTTGTGTTATATAAGGTTGTATTCTGTATAAATGAATTATAATCGATTGTATTCTGTATAAATGAATTATAATCCAGAGGAATAAAAATTTATTCCACTCTTTCATGATATTAGTTAATAACGACTAATGTCCTATTTTCATCACAAATATTCTCTTCCGCTCTTTTTCTATGGCTTCTTCTCAATTCTCCTTTTCTCTTCCTGCTTCTCAAGTCAAAACATTTGTCACCATTAATCTTGATCACACAAATTATTCAACTTGGAAGGCACAAATCACAACCTTTTTACCTTCAATGGTCTTCTGGCCTATGTTGATGGCTTTCTACCAAAACCTGCTATGTCAGCAACTACTTTCGAATATTTTTCTTCTTCAGAGTTCAGATGTATCCACCAAAATTGACTCTTCTATGTCCCCTTGATGAATGGTCTGGTATGATAGTTTTGTCACGTCTTGTATTACTGCGATGCTCTCAGAATCATTGGTATATCAGGCCTTGGGTTTTGCATCTGCTAGTGATCTGTGGGTCTCTCTAAAAGAGTCATTCCTTCAACAATCTATTGCACGTCACTCTTTCCTCCATTCCAATCTTCATCGTGATTTTTGACTCCTCTGTTCTGTCTTCTACTGATGACGGTACGACTCATGCTTTTGTTCCTCAAATACAAAATCTACAAATTCTCACAATGCTCTTGCTGCCAATTCCCATGCTAGCCATCCTTTTATAGATCAAGGTGACATCATGCATAATGCCAACAAATCTTCAATGAATAATAATGATGCTTCTATGTCCAAACATAACTCTTTTTTTTTTCTTTTTCACTATATCTGGGAAGCCATCAGATATAAATCTTCGCCTATCAACTACAATGTGGTTTGGCTTTGGGGGCACACTCCTAGACATTGCTTTACTGATTGGTTGTCAATTCATGACCAACTGCCTACTAAACAAAGGTTGATTGCTTGGGGTATTCCAACTTCCTGCACTTGTGTTCTTTGTGGTCTCTCCACAGAAACTAGAGACCACTTATTTTTTGAGTGCAACTTCTCTAAAAGAATTTAGAAATCGGGTGTCTCCCTCTGCAAAGCTACTCTCAATACTACTAATTGGGATCAGATTCTTTAATAGATGATTATTTTCTACAAAAGAAAATGGCTCCAGTCCATTATCCTTCGCCTCTTCTAGAAGTGTGCCATCTACTATATTTAGAATGAAAGGAATGTAGAATTTTCACTCAGTCAGTAGCTACGGATGATCAAATCTTGGAGAAAATTCGCCATGACATTAGATGCAAATTCGCTAAGGGATGAAAATTTAAGAACATTGCTCTCAATATAAATTTATGAAATTCTGGGAATATTGATTCTAGCCTACTTGGCTAACTATTTTTTTCTCTTTTGATATGCTCTATGATGTAGCTTTGTTATTCATTTCTTAATGAATATACTTGCCTTCGAGGAAAAAAAAAAGAACATTTTTTCTTCAAATTCGCCCAAACCATATCGGCGGTAAGTTCCAAATCTATCACAAACAAGGGCACTCTGCATCACGATGTCGCAATCAATATGCTTCATCCAAGCCTCCTGGTAACTCATCCCAATTTGCCGGTTACCATAATCACCAGTTTGGTCTCCTTCCTCTCCTCCAGAGGACGGAGTAAGGAGGAGAGGAAGGAGACCAAACTAGTGATTATGGTAACCAGTAAACATGGATTCCTAATTCTAGAGCGACGTCTCATATGACTCATGACCCTGCTCTTATTCAGCAACTTCATCCATATACTCGTTCAGATCATGTTGTTGTTGGTAATGGTAAGTCCTTAGCTATTTCTCATTTCGGTTCTATTTCTTTCTCGCATTCCAATCGCAAATTTACTCTAAACAATATTCTGCATGTTCCTAAAATAACTAAAAATCTACTTTTTGTCTCGAAGCTTACACATGATAATCAAGTCTCACTTGAATAGATATGTTTCAATTTGAATTTTATATTATTGTTGTACTCATCTATCCTATCAGTTATACTATGTTGTATTATATAAAGTTGTATTCTGTACAAATGAATTATAATATAGAGGAATAAAAATTTATTCCATTCCTTCAGTCATGCAAGAAAGTTGGTCTTATGAAAACAATGGCTGGCATCACATCTAAGAGGATTTGATTCCTTTATTGCGATCTGTAGCTCGTACAACAATATATTTTATGCACGATATTGCAAACAACCTAACAAATTTTATTCATCATTTGTGATTTTTTGAACTAAATACTTTTCATCTCTCATGTTTCTACCGGTTTCCAAAGTGTTCAGGTTATTAGTATAGAAACGATTTTGTTATAAAATTAGTTTAACAGGGATATATTTCTTAAGTGTCTCTGGACGTTAGAAAATTAAATTAGAGACATATAGATAAAGAATGAGACAAGTAAAAACTCTTATTACACAATGATTCTATAAACAATCACATATATAGTAAATATTATCATGTTGGAGAATACAAATCAAATCCCAATATGACTCTTTGATTCTTGGAATTATGGGGAAATGAATATCAAGCATGTCAAAGGTTCAAAGTATTTAGTGGATTAATTAAAGAAACAATTGAATGTTATGAAGAAATGTATTTAGTATGTGTCTTTAAATTTTTCTATCTACTAGTATAAATAGGTGTTGATGGTTTTGTATCAAAATACCTCAAGTTATTCAAGTTATGTTGTTGTAAGAGCCGGTTAGTAACTGTACGCAAGAAAATGTATTGGGGCTTGGGTATCCGTGAATGTAGGCTAAGTCTTAACCGCATTAAAAGTTTTATGTATCATTTGCATTTGTGTGCTAGATTTATTTTCAACAAGTGGAATCAAATCTCGGAGTCGTATACAAATGCAAAGGCCCAAGTGTCCAAACAGCTCGGGATCCATTTCCAACAAGTTCTACCAACAGATGCTCTAGATTAAGTTCTGGCGGCAAAATTCCTTTAAATGTTCGAAACCAAGCTGCAGAAATTGTTGCAGGAGGCCCAAATGCCCACACTGCTAGCCAAAGTGCTCGCGCTGGCGATGCAAATGCATTCTTTGTTTTAAACCTAGCTGCATGAAATGTTCGTATTGGTGTACGAAATGCGCGTGTAAATGCCCCGAGTATTCATGCTCATGCGTGAAATGTTCATGCTGCTGATGGTGGTGCATATACATAGTTGTCAGGTGAAAAACAAGAAGAATTGAGTTTGTATAGATTGCACCATTAGTTAATGAGTAATGGTATACGTCACCTTTTTTTTATCACCAATTGTCACTTCCTAGTTAGCACACCAATTAGATAAATTTATATTTATTCTCTCTCCAATCTTATTCATTTTATTTAATTTCTTTGCCAACTAAGTATCCACGTAAGAAGTGGTATTTGAGTGTGAAAATAAAAGTGATATATAGCAAATACCACTTCAAATGTGTATGCTTAGTTGGCATATTAAAGGAAGAGAGAGAAATCAAAAAGTTAGTTATTTTAGCATGCCAAGTAAGCATCCATGTAAGAAGTGGTATTTGAGTGTGAAAATTGAAGTGGGATATAGCAATGTTCTTTCTCTTAACTTTGGTCTTCACTTAAACCAATCTTTTGAAATTAAAACATCACAAGCGCTGCTTTTCGTAAGAAGCTAAAAGCTAACGTGAAAGATTTTTTCTAGTCATCACTTTTGTTATTGCCTAGATGAGTTTTAGGAGGTTAAGGGCTAATGTTCTAATATAATGTTGCATGTTGCATGAAATTAACCTTTGACTTTAATTTCCACCATGGGCAGATTTTCATTAGGGTCAACACTGATTACAACTCTCACTGACCTCGCAAAATATAAAAAAATATATTAGTATTTTTTTTTTTACTACGAATGATTAATTAGTCCCCACTAATTTATTAATTTTAGCTTTCAAAATCACCTAATTGGTGATCAAAAAGATAGGATTAAAGACATTCAATAAGATAGGGTTAAAGAGTATTTTATAGAAAGACAACTTCCTCATTATTGGGAGAACAACTTATATAAAGACAACTTCTTCGTTATTCTGTTTAACAATTTACTTAGCTTTCTAAACAGAAAAAAAAACGATTTGGTTGATCATGGAGAGCACAGGATTAACCCTGGAATCTCTATTTCGAGCCAAGTACAAACTTCCTCAAGAAACTGATGTATTTTCGTTGATTCAAGCAGCCATCATGGTGGCTTCTTGGGAGAAGCCGAAGAAGTTCTTGAAGAGGAGAATGAGCATTGCTGAAGCCATCTTCAGCAAAGATTCTTGTTCGGTTGAGACCGCCGACGTCGAAGATTCGGGTTCTGAAGATGAGTATGGCGATGGAGATGCTTCAAACAAACGCAGCCTGATTACATCCACCATTAATGCAATATCGCCAAGTAAAGACCACCATGGATGCAGTATCATGAAAAAGGATTGCGCTTGTTCAGATGGTGATGGTGGCAAGAAGGGAATGCGCGTAATAATCAAGTTTCCGAAGTAGCAGAATGGAGTTACAAGTGATGTAAACAAGAAACTTGATCAAGATATTGGTTTGGATGGCCAAGTCGATGGAAAAACTTCAAGAAAAGACGACCATGCGTGCGTTATGATGAAAAAACACCGTGCTCATCATTCGGATACTAATGGTAACAAGAAACGAAGGCGCATAATCGAGTTCTCAGAGACGCGCAAGGAAGTTACAGGTGAAATAAACAGGAAAGTTGATCAAGATTTGTGTTGCAATGGCCAAGCTCATGGAAAATCTTCGAGAAAACGACCCCTTATCCAAAACCACTGTGCTCGTTCGGATATTAAATATGGTAACAAGAAAGGAAGGCGCACAATCGATCCGCCTAAGAGTCTCAAGGAGGGTGATGTGAAGAAGAAGCTACTTGATCATGCCGATGTTGATGGAAATTCTTCAAGAAAAAGACCTCTATCTGCTATAGCTGATGAATTAAGAGTTAAAAAGCACGCATGCAGTATCGACAAGCACTATCCTTGTACGGGCAAATCTTACAAATAGTCCCTATTGTTTACAAATTTTGGACAAATAGTCTCCATTGTTTGTAAAAGTTTTACCAATAGTCCCTATTGTTTCACAAGTCATTCAGTTAGTCCCTATTGTTTGCAAAAGTCCCACAATTAGTCCCTATTGTTTGCAAAAGTCATTCAATTAGTCCCCATTGTTTGCAAAAGTCACTCAACCAGTCCCCATTGTTTGCAAAAGTCACTCAATTAGTCCCCAGTGTTTGTTGCAAACATTGGGGACCAATTGAGTGACTTTTGCAAACAATGGGGACTGGTTGAGTGACTTTTGCAAACAATGGGGACTAATTGAATGACTTTTGCAAACAATAGGGACTAATTGTGGGACTTTTGCAAACAATGGGGACTAATTGACTGATTTTTTGCAAACAATGGGGACTAACTGAATGACTTGTGAAACAATAGGGACTATTTGTCCAAAATTTATAAACAATGGGGACTATTTGTCCAATTTCCTCTCCTTGTACAGATGATAATGGTGACATGTGGAGAAAACAATCAACCAAGTTGTCAGAGAATCGCAAGCAAGTTACTGCTGAAACAAAGAAGAAAGTTGATCAAAATATGGCTCAAACAAATTTTGAAGATATTATAAGGAATATGGAATCAATGCATCAACAAATTCGAGAAAACAAATGGAACATGCATGTTCTTGACGCAGAGGATCTTCCTCCACCAAAATCAAGATGCAACAATATCCCGTACTGAAGGCCTTGGAACCGTTTCGACAAGGAACAACATTTTAGAAGGCGTCTTTGGGGGTAGATTTGGATTTTGATATGTATTTTGTAAATTAAGTGTTCTTTAATCTTCTAACTATGTAAACTATATTAAACGTTACTAGGGATTTCATATGTTGTAAGAACTACATGCAGCTTGATCTCATCTTGATCCCGGTTGGGTACGTAGACAGCCTAGGCTCAGCTGCTTTTACTAATAAATTTTATTTGTTCGAATCTTGTAAAAGAAAAAGTCCCTTGCTTTGATATATATGATACGCTGGTACTGAGAATTAATTTGTTCAATAAGTTTGTTATGCTGTCCGTTCAATATAGTTGCTGTTATGTATTTGTAATATATATAGTGCCAAAGAGTTTCTGAAAAAAAAAGTTTTGTATGACAAATTGCAAGCCGTTAAGCACTTTAATGGCTATGAATGAGAAATTATCTAAATATGGAGGTGAATGACACTGTATTGTTCTCTTATCATTCTGGCCAGAGTTGACACTACTAATGAAAAGAGTCAGATAAGAAGATTTTCATCAATCTTGTCAGCGCGCAATGTGTTGCCATCGATATACTAGTTGTGTAGCATTTTGCTCTAGGGTCCTGGTGACGTTGAAAATACTCACATTTTCTGGCACGGTGAGTAATTTCACCTTATATGCAATAATGACACCAAAACTAGCACCTCCACCGCCTGTAATGGCCCAAAAGAGGTCCTTTCCCATGGATTTTCGATCTAGAATTTGACCATTAACATCAATAATTTTGGCATCAATGATGTTGTCAGCAGGAAGGCCAAATTTTCAGGACATCATGCTATATCCTCCCCCACTGAAGTATCTGCCAACCCCAACTGTTGGGCAAGCCCCCGCAACTAAAGCAAGAGTTCTGCTTTTCTGGGAAATTGTATGATAAAATTCACCCAAGGTTGCACCAGTTTCAACCCATGCAGTTCTCTTCTTGGTGTTAATGAAAATTGATTGAAAGTTTCTAAGATCGATCAACGATTATAAAAGGGATTTTAGATGTATAAGAAAGACCCTCATAATCATGTTCACCACTACAGATTCTAATATGTAAGCCATTTTTCTTGGAACAATATATGGTTGCTTGAATGTGGGATTCATGCAATGGCGTAACAATAACACTAGGTATCAGAGTGGACTCACTTGATGGACGCAAATTTTGTATTGAGGATTGCAGAATAGAGACATATGTTGAGTTTTATGGGGTGTATATGACCTCAGAGTTTGAGATCGAAGGCAATCAATGAAATGATCATGAGTATTAGCAGAATTAACCCACGAAATTAGAAGGAAAACTGAAAGAAGTGAAGCAATGAACTGCTTGGAGTCTTCATTTCTTGTTCTAGTTTATTGCTTACACGAACCAAACATTGCTATTTATACAATTTTTTAGATGATTTTTCTATGAGATTAAATCAGATTGCATTTAGAAAAATCTTTCACAAGAAAGATAAAGGCGTGAATTTCCTCAAAATGTCAAAATTCTAGTCTAATATGTTATTTGACACAAATCTCTCTGGTTCAACGTATCTCTGGCTTAAAAGTTTAATAACTTTCGAATAGTCTAAGTGAAAGGCATACATGTATGGCGTTGAAACTTATATTCTTAATTGATGAATAAGATATGATGATGATGTTGCAAAACATGAAATCATGATCCAAGCCATGAATGAGAAAATGAAAATGATTGAGAAAAATAATACGTGAGAGATGGTGGATAAGTCATATAACAAAGAAATCATCGGATTGAAGTGGGTATATAAGTTCAAGCATAATGAAAATGGTTTTATTCAGAAGTACAAGACTCGACTAGTTACCAAAGGATGGATATTCACAATAACTAGGCGTAGACTTCAGTGAAACATTTGCTCATATCATCCGGATGAAAACAATTAAAATTGTTCTTGCCTTTGCAACACAAATAAAACATCAAATTTATTAACTGGATGTTAAATCAGCATTTCAAAGTGGCGAAATGAAAGAAAAGATGTATATGGAACAACCCCAAGTCTACATCATCAAAGGAAAAGAAGAAAAAGTAAAGACGTTGAAAAAGGACTTCTACGGTACCGTATAAAGTAGGCTTCATGCATGGAATAGCAAGATTGACAAGTTTTTCATAAATCACAGCTCCATAAAGAGCCCGAATGAACAATCACTTTATGTAAAGATGCAAGGAGTACAAGACTTTATTATTGTATGCTTACACATTGATGACTTAATATATAAAAGCACTAATAGAAAATGATCAAAGAGTTCAAGGAGCCATTGATGAAAGAACATGAGATGACTGATTTGGCCTCATAAAATATTTTCTCAACATGTAGGTGAAAGAAAAATCAGGAGAAATATTTTTAGCAAAAAAAAAAAATCAAGAGAAATATTTATTTCTCAACGTTAAGACTTTCTCTAAAAGTCTCTCTATAATGACTTCTTAGCCATTATAAAGAGGCAAAGTGTTGTAATCTTCTCCAACAGCTTCCCTCTGGGAGGCTCTCTAGAATGTGGAGCTCCACATTTCATGGCACAGCTTGTTGTTGGGTCTCTACATCCAAAAAGCTGACTTTGTAAAAAATAAAAAATAAAGCTCTCCAACAGTAAAAAAATTGAACATTGGAGAGCTTTTGATTTTGTTTCTACAAATTGAACACAAATTAAGTTGAATCAACAAACAAAAAATTTCAATCTTTTCAAATCTCAGATTATTTTTTTCTTGAATTTTTGACAAATCTGTGAATTCTTGGTTTGTGTGAGAAGATAGATTGTTCGCTTGAGATGCTGGTATAGCATGGCAAAGAAAAAAAAAAGATAAATATTTTCGTGTGTGTGTGTGGGGGGGGGGGGAGGGGGGCGCGCGGCGGGGCGGGGGCGAAGAAGATGTTTGTGTTGTGGAATATGTTAAGTGGAATAATACGAGAAGACATTTGTGGTCTTTTTTCTTTTTTTTATTTGTTAAAATTGTGTTCTTTTCTTTTTTGTTAATATTAGGTTATAGTTAATAAATTTTATTTTTAACTTAATAATTCTTTTATTAATATTAAGATCATTTCATAATTTTAGCTTTAACATGTTAATTTTTTAATTATGTTTATTAAAGTATAACTTATTAATATTTCATTTTGTATTGTTAATAATTAAAATAGTATATCATGATTAAAAATAGAAAACGTAAATAAAAAAAATTAAAATGGTGTGTTTGATCTAAAAAAAGAGATATATTGGAGTAAAAAAAAATAGGGAGTCCCTAAAATAGAGAAACTATTGGAGTGAACTGAAATAGGTAGTCACTGAAATAAGGATAAAATAAAAGTAGGGAGACTGTTGGAATGAAACTGGAATAGGGAGCCCCTAAAATTAAGGAAACAAGCTTAAACTCCTTACATGGAAAGAAAAAAATAGAGAGGTTGTTGGAGTTAGTCTAACAAAGATATGCCAAAGAGTTGGTGAAGAAATTCAATATGACAAATTGCAAGCTGTTGAACACTCCAATAGCTATGAATGAAAAATTATCTAAATACGTTTCATTTTGTCAATCATTAAAGTTAGTCTTATGAAAACAATGACTGGCATCACATCTAAGACGATTTGATTTCTTTATTAAAATCTATAGCTCGCACAACAATATATTATATGAACGATATTGCAAACAACTTGACAAATTTTATTCATCATTTGTGATTTTATGAACTAAATACTTGTCTTTGACAAAAAATAAAAAAAAATAAAAAACTAAATACTTGTCACGTGTCATGTTTCTACTTGTTTCTAAATTCCAAAGTATTCAGGTTATTAGTATAAAAATAACTAGTCTTATACCCGTGCGATGCACGGTTGTTATACTGGTGTTGTACAAATATTCTAAAAATATGAAATATAGAATCAATTTATTCAACTGTTTAATCACATTATCAAAATATTATAATATATATAACTACTTTGTATACTATATCATTTCAAAAATAAACAAGTAAAAAAAACAAATGCAAGCACCTATTTTCTAAAAAATGTGACATCAAGCACTATTTTACATATATTAGGCGTTTCAAAAGATACATGCATATATCTCCTTTTCTCAAATTGTTGTCTCTACAAAGTTCACGTTATCTCCTCATAGTTTGACGTCATTTAGACTCTTTGCCCATACTTTTGTAAGATAACACTAAAAACATATGAACTGATTGAAATTAAAATAATAAACAAATCATCTCAGAAATAATATAGTATAAGAATTTATTTTTATTGCTATCATTATAATATAATGTAAACAGTGATGAAACTGAATATAAATATATTAAATAGAATCAAACATATGATGTAAATAATAAGAAAGACATACTTTTCCAATTTATACTTTGGAATACTTCTTTTTTGCAAAAAGAAAGAGTGTTTTCATTGATTCACAAAAAAAAAATTACAAAGTAAAATACCCGAGGGGGTTTATAGTAGTTTCCTAATATCAATATTCCAAGCAATGTAAATAGTTTGGTTCAAAAGAGAGAATTTAAATTTCATAAACATGTATAATTTGGTCCTAATATCAAACGCAATATTTCCTAAACATGTATAATTTGGAATACTTCTTTGTAAACCACATTGATGGTAGTTTTTGATACTTTATCATTACCATCTTTTATCAAAATCTTCAATCTTTATCTATTTGTCACTCTTGAAAGTGCAACATATAGTTGCCCATGACTAAAGACAAGTCTTGAAAGATATAAACCAACATAAAAAATAGTTTGACCCTGATTTTTGTTTATAGTCACGGCAAAACTTATAGTTAAATGAATTGTCTTCACTGGAATTTAATAAGAAAACTGTGATTAGATGAGATTATACTCATATATTTTGGAATCTTAACACAAGATTTCCTATGTTTCTCTTAGACATAATTTTAGCTTCAATAACATATTTACCCAGCATAGTAATTTGTAGCCTCGTTCCATTGTATAAGTCATTAGACTGATCAATATTTCTTAACAACATCATAGGGACTTCCAACTTGAGGTTCAACTTGTGGTTTGGGAGTCCTGAACAGGGAAATATATTCAAAATCTCTGGAGAAAATACATCCAACTCACTATCAACATTTGCATCTTCTTTGCAAACATTATTTGAGCTTATGTTATGTTTTCTCCTTTCCATGTACTAAAGACATTAAGTAATCAGTTATCATCCCAACATGTTCTAATGTTGAAGCAAGAACGACTCTTTCTCTGAAAAAAAAAATAATGTCGCACATATTACTCAACAAAGAAGGGTAAGCAGAATTACAAGTTTAGCAAAACCTATCATCTGAGTTTTTCATGAGCATTTCATCAGGGATTTCAACAACATGGCATACAAGCATTTCTAAAGTTGCAATTAATATTAACAACAACATTTGTTGAATATAAAAGAAACAATAATTTTATTATTGGATGTTTAAAATTATCCATTATTAATATTCATGATTGTATATTTATCATTTCCCACGGAGCCACTCATTAAGAAATTCTTCTTTATACACCTCTTACTAACATGATATTCTAGGACTTGGATAATCTTATCTCTAATCTCAATTGGTCAAATCCATCCATATCGTTGCAATGAAACCTATTATAAGAATAACAATAATAAGGATATACTAAATCAAAATTCATTAAAGGAAAGCAAAAGTTTTACTAAATGAACTAACTGAAATGCAGTGATAATTTTACAATGAAATTTATGAATACTTGAAAATCAAATATTGTTTGAAGAGATATTCAAAGTTGAAGTTAGCACCTTTATAATGAAGATTTCTTATTCTATCATTTTTTTTATAACTTTAATCATGTAATGTATTTATTAGATTTGTTAAGTAATAGCTAACAATATACGATACACTTCTTTGAAATAAGGGGTCCGCTTTATAAAGTATTAATCCAAATGTTACACCAAAGTAGTCTAACAAATCTATAGGAAACTGATCAAGATTAGAGCATTTAATCCATCATTTAGTGAATCTCCATCTACGATGATTAGCTATATAAAAGGTAATCCTATTTTTTTATTACTCGGGAAGCTTACTTCAAAAACGTCCTTCAATAAACATCGACAGAGAATGTGACTTTGTCATTTAAAAAAAATGAAGGTAGAATTTTCTTTCACTTATTTATGATTTTTTAATTTTATTTTAAATATATGAATCAAATATTTAGTTTTTTGGATAGAAATAAGACTTTTTTCTTCTTTTTTTTTGCAGGAAGCGATGCACGGGTGTCTACAACTATGTAACATAAAACCAAATTATTTAACCTTTTAACCATACTATGGAAAGATTATGTTACTAACCTCAATATTTATACCATTACATAAAGTAACCAAACAAAATAAACACTTATTTTCTTGTGATATTAAGCACCATTTGCTCAATACTTTCAAAAAATACATTTATCTCCTCTTTTCAAATTGTTGTCTCTGCAAAACTCACGCCATTATTATCCTAGTTTGATTTCAATTTTACTCCTTGCACATGTAGTCTGCTTGCAAACCATTATCTACCATCAGATTTTTGGAGGATCTAATGATCAATCTTGCCATATATATGCATCTCAACAAAAGATGTTGAAATATTTTGCGTTACATAAAAAATTATTGTTTGACCATGAATAATGTGAATATGTACTCTAAATTGTATGTTCTATGTACAAACTTATCATCGGTCACTTTGTAAAGGGTCAGTTGACATAAAGTTGACAAAATTATTCCCGTAGAAATAAAAATTTCAGAAACATCATTATGCAAAAAATGCCAAAGTAAGCAATGGTAGAAAAGAACTTCACCAACAAACAATTTGAAAGAAGGATAAGAGTGTCTAATACGGTAAGAGAACAAAACCTTACTCCCTGAAGGTGCACTTTTTTCGGGGCGGAACTTTCTCTGGTTCTTGTCCATGTAAAGAAAATTAGGAATTAGTAAGATTAAACAATGTTAGTATAATTACTTGTTAGGCATTCAAAACAAATTACACTTTTAAAATTTAAATACTTTTTTTGGGAAGGATTAGTGTTTCTAGGAATGATCTTTGAAGTAGTTTTCCTTTGTAGGATAATGTTATGTCAATTAACGTCTTGTTACTCTTTATCCTAGTGGCAATGTTTTTGCTAAACTACATGTATAATGACATTTATTTGGTCCTTGTAGCTGAATAGGAAAAAGTAAAAAAAAATATGGCGTATATCTATGAAATGTCACCCAAATTTCGTATTTTGATTGGAATATGCTGCCTTGTGACAATATTTTTACTTTTCTATTAAACTAATATGCCCTGGTTCTAGCTTCTATTTTATGGTTCGTTACTACTTTCATAATATATATTCATCTGGTAGAAAAACTTTAATTCGCTTTTTCTCAAAAGTTAACCTCTATCTTTTTCTGCCACTAATATAATGTATATTAACAAACATCATTTCTTTACCTTATTATCCATCGTCAAACTCATTGGGTCTCATGATTCCACCTCTCATCTAACTTATAACGGCATTTTTCAACCACTTATTTTGATACACGTATATATATTACCACTTTTCATCTATTACAGAATTTATCAGACTAATGTTCCCTTTACACAAGAAATAGAGAAAAAACGAAAGTGAAATATTCCAAACACCAGAAAGCCTATGAAAGCGCAAAGCAATAGAGAAGTCATCAACAATGTAAAACAAATAAATAACAGCAAATGCAGCTGATTCTTTTCCTCTTTTATTTCATTCTTGTCAAGCAAGATTTCTTGATTTCTAAAAGCTCGGTCCCAAATGTAGAAAATTATAAGCAGTTATCAGTATCAACAGCACATTTCAGAAATGGCAAGAGCAGCTGTAAAATTAATGACATAATCTGAGACGTGGTGAAGAGACCAAGTGCTTACTGAAAGCTAAATTCTTAGGACCAAAACCATAAATAGCATGCATGATCTAAGCTGCGAACATAGGCAATAAAAACTTCTCTGTTCGCACAACCAAATGCAGTCATAGCGAGGAATGAAATCTTAAAAGATCAATTCACAGAAGTCCTAACTGTCAACTACTTGTCACTGCCACAAAATCATAGAAAACCTACCTTGCCAATACTAAAATGCCTTCATTCAATAACAAACTACATTGGTAATTTAAATGAATATATAATAGAGTCCTAAGAGATAAGATAAAGATTTCTAGAGAAAGAGATAAAAATGTTTAAATTTAAACGAAAATATGATAGAATCCTAAGAGATAAAAACGTTTAAATTTAAATAAAATATAGGATTTAAATTTAAAATAATATGATAATATTGCATCTAATAATTTTAAATTTAAAAATATTTACAAATGCTCATAAAGCGACACATGACACTCTTAGCTGTTCTTTTAGAATATATAATGATTTTGTTATGAAACTAGTTTAACAAGGATATATTTGACGTCGAAAAAAATTAAATTAGAGACATAGAGATAAAGAACGAGACGAAGAAAAAATCTTTATTATACGATGATTCTATAAACAATCACATATATAGTAATTATTATAACACCCATCATTTATTTATCAACTAAAAGAATACACAACATTTTATTTACTATAAAATTGTTCGACCCATGGCCTAATGAATTAATTTCTTTTTCCTATTTAATTTACTATTTTAATAGAGATGGAATGCTTTGCTCGTTCCTGAAAAAATTAGTAGGATCAACCTTGGTCTTCACTTGAACTAGTCTATTGAAGTTATTTCTGAAATATCACATACCCCAATTGCTAGCTTGTCTATAACTTGTGTTTCCAATGTTGTTTTTTCCCAAGTCAAGATCTCTATAATTCATGTATGTACTTCTTGGAGATTTTGAAACGTAATTAGCCATATAACTGTATAGCCTCCTGATCCAGCTTATGTGCCTACTAGCTTCAGAAGTTAATTCTTCATCCTAACCCACAAAATAGTGAATCATGCAAATGTTTCCAACTCTATGTGGGAATGGTATTTCTGATTCTAAAATATCAGCCATCCTTCCACCATAAGGACTTGTTAGGATCTGATTTTTATTTTATTATTGTTGGTTGTGTTTTGCAAAAATTATGAATATTGTGTGTGGTAGTTTGAGCTTGCAGGAATCTTGAAGGAGTCACGATCAGGAGGGATTCAAGTTTAGAAGAGTTCTAATGCTAGGAGTATTCTTGAGGAGTCCACGTTACTGTGAACAATATCTTGGAGCTAATGTGATAATGTGAAAAAGGTCAAGGTTATCAAGAACTCTTGTGCTAAATTGGATTACCTTGAAGACTCTTTTGCTTGTACTCAACTTCCTCAGTAAATCCTTCAAATAGGCGTGACGATTCCCAGTTAAAGGGGTGAGGAAAAGTGTGCAGAAGAAGATATAGCAGAATCGTGAAATAGCTATAGGTGGTCTGTGTCAAATTGTGTTGCAACATGCTGTGTAATAGAGTTTGCTAAATGTTTTGATTAGTGTTGCAACACAATCTATTTTAAGTCATATGTTTTGACCAATCCATCTAGAATTTTAAGACTCTTTTTATTATGTTTTAGTGTACATTCTTCGAGAGAAGAAGGTGTGTTCTCGAGAGAGAACTTTGTAAGTCGATGAGAGCTCGCCAAACTAGAGAATATACTAAGGGAGTCTTACACCTAGGCGGCAAGGGTTAAGAGGGAGTCTTTAATTGCGTAAGTTCCATTGGTGTCTGTATTCTCCTGAAATTTAGTGGATTGGTTTGTTCGCCAAGGGATGGCCGCGTAGGCATAGACCATGTGGGTTGAACCACGTTAAATTTCTGTGTTCTTACTTTTGTTGCAACAAATTTATTTTTCTGCAAATTTACTTAGTTGATTTGATTAATTATCAAATTGATTTAAGAGGCTAGAAAACTAACAAGTGGCATCAAGAGTAGGTTACTGAACTAACTCAGTTAGATCTTTGGGAAAGGTTTTTTTGGCTGTTTTGCAAATATGGACACATTTCGTGATGGAAGTTCAATTTCCAAACCACCACTACTGGATGGATCAAACTACTCATATTGGAAGGCTCGAATGAGAACATTTATCAAATCCATTCATGAAAAAGCTTGAAGGGCAGTTGTCGTAGGATGGGCGCATCCTAAAATGAAGAATGATGAAGGAATTGATGTGCCGAAATCTGAGGATCAGTGGACTGCAAATGAAGATCGTTTGGCTATGACAATAATTCTAAGGCTTTAAATGTGATTTTTAGTGCTGTAGATTTAAATCAATTTAAATTGATTTTAACTTGCGAAACTGCTAAAGATGCTTTGACTATTTTACAGACTGCATATAAAGGAACAACAGCCGTCAAAGTGTCCAAGCTTCAAATTCTTGCAACAAGATTTGAGGAATTGAGGATGCAAGAGGATGAGACTATTGCTGATTTCAATAGCAAGTTATGTGACATTGCAAATGAGGCGTTTGCATTGGATGAAAAATACTCAGATTCAAAGCTTGTGAGGAAGGTTTTACGATCACTTCCTGATAGATTTGCCATCAAAGTTGCTGCCATTGAAGAAGCAAAAGTTGTTGATGACATGAAGTTGGATGAACTAATGACTTCACTCCAAACATTTGAGATGAAGTTCAAACAAAAAAGAAAAGAGAAAAACATTGCATTCCAAGTTGAAGTTCAAAGTAAAGATGATCAAAGCTCTTACTATGATGAAGATGCAGAAATCACTGAATCTTTAACATTGCTCAAGAAGAATTATCTTGTTGGCTTAAGGACCTATCACTCAATAATTATTCTGGTGGTCGACATTTAGATTTTGCCCAAGTGTTTGCGGAGAATAATCATGTTTGGCCAGCTCCGTTTTGTGTATATTCAATTTACTTGCTATCGACTATTACATCACTACAATCTCTCTGATTCTGCTCCAGACAAACTCTATAATTTACTATCTGACATATTTTGTTAATCATTGCGCAGGGTACTGAGGATGATGTAGTGAATTGGCTTCGTGGTAATGGATTATGGAAAATGGCTAGGGATCCATACGAACCTTTATGGATTAAAGGAGGTGGGCACTACAACTTGGAGCTTTACCCAGATTATATCCGTCACCTGTGCCGGTTTGTCCAAGAAATGGAGAACATGACAACTGAAATCCGACTCAAAAAGATCAGGCAGACTCTTGGCCTTCAGAAACGGTCAAATTCCCCCACAAGTTCGGCCAATAGATGCTGCAGAATCAAGTTCAGGCGGCCAAATTGCTTTAAATGTTCGAAACCAAGCTGCAGAAATTGTTGCAGGTGGCCCAAATGCCCAAACTGCTGGCCAAAGTGCTGGTGCTGGCGACCCAAATGCATTCTTTGTTTTAAACCTAGCTGCATGAAATGTTCGTGCTGGTGCACGAAATGCACGTGTAGATGCCCCGAGTATTCATGCTCGTGCGCGAAATGTTCATGCTGCTGATGGTGGTGGGTATACATAGTTGTCAGGTGAAAAAGCAAGAAGAGTTGAAGTTTGTATAGATTTGCACAATTAGTTAATAGACACTTGAAAATGTGCAGTAGCTTTAAGTGACATGGGGTTGTAGTTTAGGAATTTAAGGTTAATACAATTTAATTCTTTAATTTTCTTTATTTAACCTTATAATACTAGTAAAGCATGAGAGTTTTTTAAAAACTATATTTCATCAGGGCATTCTCTCACAAATAAAGTCACTTGTGATGCTTTTCCAGCCTCACGTAATAAAAATACAACCATCTCTTATTTAACAGTTTAAACTTTTAAATAAGATGATAACTAACCATTTAATTGCGATTCATATACATTTTTGATTTACATGGTGATCTACAACTCGGACAATTAATAATTATCATACCCATCATGTATTATTAACTAAAAAAATACACAGCATTTATAAGCTATAATATTTTTTGGCCCATGGCTTAATGTATTAATCTTTTTCTATTTAATTTACTATTGTGACAGCAATGGAATGCTTTCCTCGATCGTGAAAACATTAGTAGTATCAACCTTGGTCTTCACGGAGAACCAATCTCTTAAAGTGAAACATCACAGATGCTACTTTTAGTAAGAAGCTAAAAGCTAACATGAAATTTTTTTTTTCTAGTCGTTACTTTTGTTTGCTTCGGTGAGTTTTAGGAGGTTAATTAAGGACTAATGTTTCTAATATAATGTTGCATGAAATTAACCTCTAACTTTAATTTCAACCACAGACGGATGCACATTGGGGTCAGAGGTGTTACAACTCTCATTGACACCTCAAAATATGAAAAATATATTAATCAAGTCACGTACAATTACAAGTGATCGAGATATGTGCTCATGATGCATCGAAAAGGCAAGCTAACTACAAGCGACGACTACTGCTGGCTGATTTGCCATCTAATGGCATTGCTTGATGTACTTTCTTATTTAATGAAATTTCACTTTTTTGACAAAGTAAATGTCTATGCCTCAACTCATCTCATAAATGAAATGATCACCAGCATATTCACACAATATAGGCGAATGATTTTAATGTGATTTGCTAGTTGTTTATTATAACAAGTAAATTCTCTTCTTCTCATAAATGAAATGATCACCAGCATATTCACACAATAGTTGCAGTTAAGTTCAAGGAATCATGATCTTGCTACCGACTCCGAGATTCAATGTAGCACATGTTTACCGGAAGTTAAAATCCGTGATTCAATGTAGCACATGCATGTTTATCGAAAGTTAACAAATATGCTGATTGGCTAGTAAATTATGGACATGTTATTTATCTCTCAAATTAAATATGCTATCCTGTTCAAGCTCGAATACTTTATTTATTGTGTTAGGCTAGAAACTCATTTAAACGTTGGTGTAATTGTAGATATCTGTGGATACACAAACGTACCTATATATGAATGATGTTTTTTTTTTTTTTTCCTTTTTTTGTTCCAAGATATATAAAAGAGCTCCAGACCAATTACAAACAAAAATCAATAGAAGCAATGTTCCAATATTAATAGGTACCCAACAATCGTATTCTTTTCTGCTTTGAGTTTAACTCACATCTCGAATAAATTTAAGAACATATTCAAAGAAATTTAATTTGAGCCCCCAATCAGAATACTTTGTGGATTCTGAACATAAGAGATCTCTAGAGCAATCACAATCTCAAATGTAACAAGTACTTGATCATGGACTTAGAAACCCCTTATTTGCCAATAAAAATTTTGGCCTACTTCAACACATAGAACTTGGACGTGATTCTAAAATTAAGCTTTGTGACAGATAAATATCATTCTCGACTTAGAAACATAACTATTGAGCATTTACGTCCTCTTTAAAAATCTCACTATTGTCTAGTATTTCATATGCAAGAGTGGATCTTGAAGCATATTCTTAGGGATCCCAAGTTGCAGATACGTAAATGACCAAAAAAAAAAGAAGAAGAAGAAGAAGAAGAAGAAGGTGCATATTTTTCGTTTTCCTTTTTATGTTGTGTATAATTTCCTAATTAGTATATATATATTCTCTTCCTTTTTTTCCCTCTTGCTAGCTAAATAAGAATTTGATTAATTTCCAATTTTAAATAAACAAAAAATTCAAGTTAATTAGCTATACTAGAAAAAGTTATAATGGAGAAACGAAATAATAAATTAATGTTTGGTTAGTATATTTGTTTAGCTGCATCACTGAAGCACCAAAGTCATGGAGGACGAATGTTGGGTGGACACAATTACTCTCGGGCCCATCTGCAAGTCTCTTGAGCACATTAACAATTCTTTTTCTCTTTTGTCGTATGTGCTTAATCATTTAAAAGTGTTCATTTTGTTATATTTAATTTTCTGTTCAAAATAATAACATGCTAGAATTTATTTCGTGGTGAGAGGCGTGGAGTGACTAGTGATGGAAGATTGATATTGAGTCATTGTTTCTAAATTGAGTATTGGAACATTTATGTAATTAAACATTTAAAAGTTCAGACCAAAAAAAAAAAGTTTGAAAACTTTCTTCTTAGGTTTAGTATTTCATTTATGTAATTAAACATTTAAAGCACCTGGCAAAAAAAAAATTAAAAGTCTTCTTTTAGGTTCAATATTTCCAACATCATGAAGATTGAAAATGTGAATGAATTGGTATATAAATATGAGATAGGACACGCCATAATTATGAATATATATTGATTCTGAAATTCTGATTTTTTATCCCAGCATATACTAATTTGTAGCAGCTACTTGATATGATCATGTGATACATAGCATGGTAAAAGTACCCCCATCAAATTCTCGAATATCATGAAGGATATCGGGTGGTCCATGTTTATCGAGAGAGTAACTGCTATACGGATTAGTTGGTTAATTTTAGTCTTTTCCAACCTTATGGGGTTATCACATTTGAACAACCTCCAGAACAACTCTGTCTCCTATTAGAGAAAGATAAATAAGGTGAGACATCCCCAAAATGGATTCTACTATAATTGACTAGGCCTCCTGTAGAGTGAGAGAGAGAAAAAAAAAAAAAACAAAAAAGTACCCCTTCAAACCAATGAGAATATCATATTGGCATTTATCTCTCTTTATAGTATAAGAGCTCGAATATCAAAATTGATTTCAAACAAATCTCGTTTTTACATGAGTGGAAGTGTTATAAATATCAAGTTAATTAAGTAAATATTTTGTCACAGTTTTAAGTTTTAAATAAGATGATCAATTAACATGATATCAGAGTTTAGGTTAATAAAAAATTCTGGACTCAATTCTCGCCACTTTCAATTTAAAAAATAATATATTCACACACAATACTTAATTCAGATAGTATGTGTGGAGAGACCATAAAAATAATAATTAAATATAATAAATCTTTCTATTAATATCTTAAACATTTAAACGAAATACTGTTAGGAAGTTCTAATATGAAAAAGGAATAATTGCAAAAATTAATTTTTTTTTTTTTTTTGCTAAGCCTGCGAAAAAAAAAGTTTCATTAATTAAAATAAAAATACAAGAAGTGGGTCAAATTATCAGATTATAACAAAGAAATAAAGTTAAAAATCAACTAAGGCTCGAAGTCATAAAGGAGAATCAAAAAACGAAGAACAAAGAAATAAAGAAATAATGTGGTGAAGTCCCAATAATGCCTTTTCTGGATCGATTTTTTTTTTTGTGTGACTAAATTATAAATAATCCTAGAAAGATTAAATTTTGATGAAAATGATTGACGAGATAACTCATGAACATTCTTCTCTAAATAGTTTTATATGTGAATAAATAGGAAACCTCCTATAATCCAAAGTGAGAATTAGAAAATCCCCGAATAGAGTGCCGAACTCATGCACGCCTTTGGCTGTTATAGCGTGTCATGGCACATGAAACGAGTGTGAGAAATGCCGTTGATGGATGACACGGTTTTCTTCTGAGGCCCACCAACGAATCTCATCCACTTTCTTTTCTCGGAATCTTTCGGACATGCACGCACGAATATAATAATAAACATGTTTGAAATCTTGCTTTTGTCTCTAAGACACGTGGCACGCGGACTGGTATGTTATACGATGTTGTAGCTCCCCGCATACGGCTCATGTGGTGAACAGGTGAAGGCCCCGCTAACTAATTGACCGCTACCCAAGCGATCTTACGGAACAAAGGTCGGAAAAATTGAACCACCAATTCACATAATTACATAATCACATAATTAGATCTATTCACCGAGAGTCTTCCTCTCCTTTATTTTTATTTTTTAAACGAAGTGTATTACAAGTTATTAAATTTAATTTTTTTTAAATTTAATTATTTGCTTTAAATTCTTTTAAAAAGTTTCTTTTTCAAAAATAATTAATTTAATCACAATTAAAAATATTAAATTTGATGACTTATAATATATATATTTGATATGGATAGAAATTCAATCCTATATAAATAGACGAAAATGACTCTAGAATCTAAATAAATTACGCCCAAACCTCCAATTCTAGATAACACAATCCAACCTTGACCGATGAGGAATCTCTATACCTAACTTGAATAGGATATGCCCCAACCCAATAACAATACTCCTCTGAAATGGTAACGAAAAGTTATGTGTATTATTTTAAAAAACACGAAGGTTTAATAAGAATGTTTCGGCTTGACATAGAAAGTAACAACAGGGAAAATAATTGGCTTATAATATAAGTACAAAGGGATATGGTATATTCTAGAAGGATGTTAGGTTTCGGAAGATTTTTTCACGACGATAAGGGATACGCACCTTATTAAAGCACAAAGATTGTCGTGAATTATTACATCTTGACGACTCAAACTAGTACTTATTATTATTTTTTTGTAGTTTTTATACGTCAGTAATCATGTTTGATAGATTGTCCAATGTTATTATCGCCAATTCTCTGAATTTGAAGATGATACTTCTTAAACTCCGAATCCACCTCCTATAAGTGGCATCATCATCTTAAATTCAATCTCCCAAATAATCGGGGCCCTTACATTTCTTCCATTGACGGTGTTAAAGTATAGGGAGAGTATGCAATATAATAAAAATAGAATTGCATAGTTCACGAGATCATTATAAAACGATGGGTAAATATCACTTTACCCTCTTAATATATATACAGCATAACATTTTACCCCCTAATATTTTTTTTGTGTCACTTAACCCACTTTCACAAGCTAGTCAAACAAACATCCGTTAAAACTGTTAAAATAAAATACAAATGTCCCAAAATACTCCTATTTTTTCACCAAATAACATCAAGGGGTTAAGTGATAAAAAATAAACATTAAGAGGTAAAATGTTATGATTTCTTTAAATTATAAATATTAGAAATTACTTTCATGACTTAATCTCGATCTACTCGCCTTTAACTAATAGACTCTAAAATATCAAATGATTATCATTGCATGTAATGCATAATGGGAGGCCATTTTTCTTTTCCTTTTTCTTTTTTGGATAGGGAGTCTATTTTATTTTTTATTACTTTGGTCTATTTTATTTTTTATTACTTTGGTTTATAAGAAATATACTGGTTTTGCTTCTCCTCTAAGATACGCAACATTGTTGTTGAGCAATATAAAAATGAAGAAAATAAGATTTTCTGTTATGAGAGTCCAAAAACCACCATAAGAAAAAAAACAAAATAAAAAATCTGCCGACATTCCAAAGAAACCAACATTCCAAATAATAAAATTTTAACTGCCAACATTCAAGTATAATAACTTTAAAATTGTAGCAACAAACAACTAATATCGTAGCATAAAAAAATACTTGCAATCACCACAATATTCACTTCGAAAAACATCAAATTCGATTAGGCCTAGTTAAATGAATTCCTATATATATATATATGTACTTTTAGACACCATAATGTCTGCTTCAAAAAACATTACAAAAATCAAATTCAGGAATAGTCGAATGAACTCGTCATTTTCTTGGGTTACATGGAAACTGGTGGATGAGCCTTGGCTTGAAAACATCACATCACCAAATCTGGTTGGTTGCTTTTGAATCATGTGCATCTATCATCCGAAAAAAAAATGGAGAAAAAATGGAGAAGATAATATTAGGTTAATCATTTATAATGTCTATATGAAAGACACATAATAAATTAATTAGGTTGCACAAGCATAGTACCTAGAAAGGAGGTATAGATGGATTAGAAGCTACGATTCTTAATCCCTCCTTAGCACTATTAGATGAAATATTTGTACTTTCTCCTCCTCTTTCAACCTGAACATGTGGTTAAAAATATGAGGGTAAATTGCATCGGACCCCCTTGTGATGAGGCCTAATTGTACACGACCCCCCTATGGTGTAAAAACTTCCACCAGACCTCCATGTGGTGATACAAAAGTGCACATCACCCTCCTCCCCCCCCCCCCCCCCCGACCGTCAGCAATTCTGTCAAAACTAACGAGAATGCATGACACGCGCTTGTTTTGCAACTATGATCGCTATGTAACGTTTTGTTTAATAAAAATATGTGTATTTTATCACTATTATACCCTTTGCTCCATGTATAATAGCCAACTACTCATTTGCAAGAAGTACAATTGTTTGAGCCTCAACATCTCCTTCTAGGCTTGAGCTTCATCACCGACAGTGAGCTTCAATTTTTTTTTTAACATAATAACTCTTCTTGCTTTTAACCATATTGAGTAACTTTGTTGTTAATAATAAATCTAATTTATTTTCAAACAGTGGTTAGCATTTGTTTTATTAGTAATAACTCAATACGTTATTTTGTTACATTAATAAATTTGTTATACATTTACATTTTTTATTATCACGTAAATATTCCTGTTTGTGAAAAATATTTTGTAGCATAAGTGAAAAATGTCAACATCGAGTAGTCAAAGTCGTACGCATAGTTGAAGTTATGAAGACCCAGCATTTGATTTGCGGTACACTAATAGGACATGTCATTGCTATAACAAGGCTGAAATCATTGTTGTAGTGGATGATAAGAATCCTTTAAAAGGGCGTTTGTTCTATAACTGTAATAGGTGCAAATTTTTCAGATGGTGCGAGCCTAATTTTGCATCTTGGAAAGGCACTGAGCTCCCTGTTCAAATGAGATTGGGTGACATTGATGCTAGTGAAGACAGTGATGATGAGGAGAGTGGAGAAGATGTGACATTTCCTTTGAAGAAGAAAAAGAAGAGAAAGATAACAGAGAGTAATTAGATTGGGGAGTTGAATACGTTTCTTCTTGCATGTTGTTGTATCTTGTTACTACTACTACTTGTTGTGTTAATCTTCAAGAAATGAGATGTAAGGAGTCATTGTGCCTTTGTAGTTATGATGTAATATGGAGTTCTTGGTTGGTTTATGCTAAGTTATGATGTATTAATGAATCAACATTGTGTTGCTCAGTTTAATCTTCAAGTTTGTTGCTAAGGCTCCCTTTGTTTGCCGTAAAATAACTTGCTTATGTAAAATATTTTCCGTAGAAAATATTTTCCTGGAAAATAAAATATTTTACAGGGTTCCGTTTGTTTGCCGTAAAATAACTTGTTGGAGGAAAATATTTTTCTGGAAAATAGATTACTGGAAAATATTTTCTGATATTTGAATGTATCGTGAATTCCGTAAAATATTTTCTTCTCCTAAAGTCCCGTAAAACATTTTACAAAATTTTGTATTAGCCGCAATTGTTGACCGTAAAATATTTTACGGTTGACTAATTTTACAGTGTTACCAAACACCGTAAAATTTAGAAAAAGCAGGAGTAATTTTTAACCGTAAAACATTTTACGGTTGACTAATTTTCAGGTATTACCAAACACCATAAAATCTGAAAAATATTTTTCGGGAAAATATTTTACGGCAAACAAACGGAGCCTAAGTTTAATCTTCAACTGTAATGCTTTCCTTTAAGTTCAATGAATCAACATTGTGATGCTAGCATTAATCTTCAAGTTTAAGTTTAATGAATCAACATTGTGATGCTAGCATTAATCTTCAAGTTTAATGATTTTCAATGAATTAACATTGCATTGCAAAGTTTTATGATTTCCAGTTTAAAACTGTGTTTGAAATACCAACCAAGAAATGTACCACTAACAGACTTTAATGACTTGTTCATCCAACGTGTCCAAATATGTCCTGTATACCAAGCAACAGTACAAAAAAAATGTGTCCAAATACAGTGCAACCAACACAATATTTTATCCCATAAAGTCATAAAGTGAGCATGCCTGCATACAAAGACATAAAGTGTTTAAAACTCCAACTAGAAGTCATAAAGTGAGCATGCCAAAAACCAATTAACTAGGACCGCACCATGTGCCTTCCAGAAACCATCAAATTGGACCACACCCAATTGATTAATAGAAAATGACATAAAGTGTTTAAAAACTCCAACTTGAAGTCATGGCTTCCATATTGTTTTCTTCTTATTCATTTTGTCTACCACTTCATCAATGTGTTTTCTCTTTGTAGCATATCCAACCATGAGAGCTTCATTGCGGAAGCTTGTGTACACCCTGCCCACGGCTTCATCACTAGTTGAACCATCTAGAACAGTACGACGCATACCAAGCTTTGTCATACCACCTCTCACAGCCGACCCACTACCACCAACAACAAATCTAGTTTAAAAATCAGATCTGTTTTGCTCAAGTTCATATCTAGTTTCAATATCAGATCTGTTTTGCTCAAGTTTAGATATTCCACCATTTGTTGTAGATCTGGCACTAATAGTACCTCGGCCTGCAACAGTTCGTCGAACACCTCTACCTCGACCAACGGCTCTTGGCCTGGGTGGTAGTTGATTGGCCAGGTGTGATTCTTCAGTTATGGTAGGTTGTTACAATGAGTATGAAATAGTTAGATTATAGTAATTAAGTTAATAAATGAATTGATATGTTACTTAGATTATAATCAGTAAAGCTTACATTAAATGAAGCTTGTAAATGCTCCATATTTAAATCAAGATGCTTCATACTAAACTGAGTTTGATTGTTCATTGCCTGCATACAAAGAAAAAAGAATTGATTAGTGTAATTTATAATAGAAGAACATGAAAATGAAACATCACCTTCGACAGCTTTGAGTTTGGATGGAATTCATTTCTACAATATTTCTTGTTATAACCTTGTTGTAGGCATTTTTGACAAATGATTGTCAACCCCTTTCTTGTAGAAATCTTCTTACTTGCAGCCATTTTTTCTTCTCTTCAGCATATTTTCTTCTTGCCTTTGGAGGCCTGCCAGTTCTTTTAGGCACCAAGGGTGGCTTCAAGGCCTCTCCACCACTATCAACATAATCAAGTGGTTCAGGTACTGGATGTATCATGTGTTCATGTACACTCATGTAGACCTCTTTAGAATAACAATGATCTACATATGCCTCTACATCTTTACCATATTTTTGTATGCAAGCAAGAGAATGACAACAAGGAATTCCATTCAACTGAAACATGCCACATGTGCAAGTCTTGGTGGCTAAATTAACAACTTGTTTGTTCGTATCTTGATCAACCTCATATTCTTCATTGTCTGCCCAATTAGCACACCAAGCTTTGGAAGCATTGAATAATTTAGAAATCTTCTTCAATATATTAGGACATATGTTGTCTTCATATTTCTCCATGCCTTGCTTTTTCACCTGCATCATACTCATCAATCTTGATCTAATCATTTCAAGCATTGTTATAATTGGTTTATCTCTGGCATCTATAATGTAATTATTGAAAGACTCGCAGAGATTATTCACCAATATGTCACACCTCGAATTGAATGGAAAATAAGATCTTGCCCACTGCTCTGCAGGTATATTTCTTAACCATTCAACAGCATTTTATTTGTTATCACAATGTGGGTTTGCCTTCTCAATTTTTTTCATGCATATTTCAAACTCCAACTTGTTAGCTGTGGATGCAGCCTTCCAAAACAACTCCTTTAATTCCATCCCCACAAACTTCTTTCTGAAATTCTGATACATATGACATATACAAAATCTGTGGTGTACGCCTGGATAATCTTTCGTAAATACATCACATAAGCCCTTCTTCCTGTCAGAAATATAACACCAACCTTTCTCATTTGGATTACCAATTAAGTTGTGTAGTTCATATAAAAACCATGTCCATGTCTCTCTATTCTCAATTGGAACCAACTCGAATGCAATTGGGAACATATTATCATTCCCATCTCTACCTATTGCAGCTAACAACTGTCCCCCATATCGTGTCTTCAGAAAACACCCATCTAGGCCTATAATTGGCCTACAACTAGCTAAAAAACCTTTTTTCATTGCATCCAAGGAAAAAAACAACATTTTAAACATTGGCTCATGAAGACTCCTATCAACCCTTAGTAACACTGTACTACCTGGATTGTGGTGGATAACAGTAGCACAATAATCCCTCAGTCTAGCAAACTGCTCTTCAGCATTCCCTTCTATTAGTTGTATTGCCACCTGTTTAGCTCTCAATGCTTTGTATTTTCCAACTATGACCTCCACCTTTTTATGAATCTTTTTCTGCAATTTAACTGTAGGTCAATTCGGGTTATTCTTAACAGACTCCACAATTCTATGCCCAATGTACTTATAATCTGCCAACCTATTATCATACCTATGTCCACATTTGTGGCTACCTGTTAAGGTTTTTACTTGAAAGGTTGGACCACCATTGGTTAGAGATGCATGTAATATCCAGGTACAACTATGACTTTCAGCATGTGTACATTTTGCTCTAACTTTTTCTTTCTCATTTTTCACTAATACATAGTCAATGCCCTTTCTCATATCCCAATCCTTTAGAACCTTCCTGAACTGATAAACATCACTAAACTTCATTCTTTTAACCATATCAAATATTTCCATATCAACATCATTAGAAAACTCTGGGCAATCACTGCAATTTAAGTTATCATCTTCTACATCACTAGCCCAGTCTTGATCGCCCGTTGAAATTCCTTCATTCTCTCTACTTCTTCTCTTTTTAGACCTCTTTCTAAGTTTCTTCTTCCATTCTAGGTATCTTTCTCTTTTAGACTGCCCCTTATCATTCTCATGGAAAATATCATCATCACTCAATCCCTCAATATCCTCATAAACTAAGCTAGGTGTCTCAGAATCTGTATCAGAAATTGATCCATCAGTTTCTACATAATCAGAATCATCAGAATATGAATCTTCACTATCTTTATCATTACCTTCACTGCCATTATCATTCTCATTGTTGGCTGCCTCATTTTCATTGAACACATTATCATTCTCAATGTTATTTTCATTCAACACATTATCATTCTCAATGTCATTTTCATTCAACACATTATCATTCTCAATGTCATTTTCATTATGCATAATAGTTGAATCATCACATAAGTCTACACAATCAGTCACAATGTTGAATTGACTTAAGTCAAAATCAGGCCATAACGGATCAAAATGCACTTCACAATGGTCCTCACTGACTTTATCATTAGCATCAGTCATTCTGAAATAAATAATTTAAACCATGATTAAGTACTAATAGGTGTCTCATGGCTAATGCAATAATGATCTGTAAGTTACATAAAAATGTCACTTAGTTGAGTTACATATATATCTCAATAATATGTAAGAACCTGCGCGCAAGCACATGACGAGGACTGGTATGGAAAACTTTGATACATTTTTTTCAGTTATACTAATTTGCAAAATTGAAACGTAATTTGCAATACAAAGCCTAAATTGCAGTAATTATACACAAATATGCAAAACTAATAGCATAAATTAAACCCTAATTAACAAAATTGCAAAGCTGATTCAAAAACCCTAATTTGCAAATCTAATTTAAAAATCCTATTTTGTTCACTAACAGTTAAACCACATCTAATTAAACCTTAAAGAGTCAAAAAATTGCGCCTTATATACGAGGAAACGTGAGAAAATACCTGGAAACACTATCAGGTTGTAAATCTTCAACCATTTCAAATCTTACAAGCTTATAGCAATTGTACCGGAGCCTTCAGATAAAGATATAAATGGTAAAAATTTGATTTACAACGCCAATGGAATGAAAGAAACACGATAGAGAATGATAGAGGTGAATCGTTGTGAGTTATCGTCGTGTCGTGAGTGAGAGAGCGTTTTGGGATCTAGGTAAAAAAAAAACGATAGAAAATGAAATAAACGCTGTGAATGATATGTTAAAAACAAGGGCACGAAAGTCATTTCGCTACTTTTCGTTAATTAAATAGACGGAAACATTATCTTGCAGTGCGTGTGCACTTTTGTATCACCACAGGGGGGTCTGGTGGAAGTTTTTACACCACAGGGGGGTCGTTTGCACTTAGGCATCACCACAGGGGGGTCCGATGCAATTTACCCAAAATATGAAGTACCAAACAAAAGAGAAAAAAAATATATATAACCATGCAAATTTTTTACCATGCTAGCTGGAATAAAAGTATTTCCTGTAGACATTCCAAGCCCATTCCAGTTTCCAATGCCACATGAAGGTCCATAATTAGCCTTTTCTTTTCTCTTTCTACTACCATTGTTATTATGCCTTCGTCCTCTTCCTCTACCTGTACCTCTACTTCTTGATAAATTGTCACCATTATTACTTGCAATCCTGGAGCCATTTCCATTAGTAGACACAATACCATATTCAATATTTGGCCTCTTTCCTCTACCTTTCCCCCTTCCACTTCCAGATGTTATTCCATTAGCTGATGCCTCAACAAAGTGAAGCATAGTTCTATTGGTAGATGCAACACCATAGTTAGATGTAATTCTATATATTTGTGTAGCTGTAGACCCAGTGTTGGATGCAAAGCTAGAAGCATTCCCGCAGTTGGATGCAGTTACAGAAGCATGATATCTATTGCCCTGTCAATATACTAGTTAATTTCACAGTATTTATCAAGTTAAACTTTTGTATAATAATTATTCAGTATTTAGATAAAGTCAAACTTCAAGGTGATATAAAGGCAATACCTCAACAGTAGAGTTTGGACATGTTCTGGAATTGTGACCGATATTGCCACATCTACCACAATGTCCTGAACTACCTTTCTTTGAAATCCTGGAAGGATTCTTTGGTTCATCGTGGCCTTTTTTCCTTTGTTTCTTAGGTCTACCAGGGGCAGGTAGAACTTGTGGTGGCATTATAAGTTCATCATTTAGTCATATCCATTAATACTCGTCTGGAATTGGAACAATCATAGGTGCATATATTTTCTTGTATATGACTACACTATAGCCCATATCAACAAAAGTCTCTGGATCCATATTTTGATTCGTTATTGCACTTACCGCGTGGATACATGGTATCCCATTCAAGTCATACTCCCTACAATAGCAAGTTCTTCTAAATAGATTAACCACGTACATGTTGAAAACTTCAGTCACCTCCCATATACCTTCACCTGCTAGTATAGACTCACAATTTCTTGACTTTAGTTTAGTAGATTCCAACTTATCCTGAATTCGAGGGCGTATAAGACCTTCACACTTTTCTATCCACTCTTTCTTCTCTTGATACCTACACATTAACTGCCTCCTTATAGTTTCTAACATTGTCAAAATTGGTTGGTTCCTTGCTTCTTTAATCCACTGGTTGAAACTCTCACAAATATTATTGCTAAGTAAGTCACATTTAGACCTAGTTGAAAACTTGCACCTAGCCCATAAGTTAGCAGGTACCCTGCTCAACCACCTATATGCATCAGAATTTATCCTTTCCAACTCCATCATGTTTCTGTTAAAGGCATCATCTGTGTAAGACCTTGCAGCTGCCCACATGATATCTCTAAGTTCTTTGTCCTTAAACTTCAATTTGAAATTGGCATAAAGATGCCTTACACAAAACCTATGTTCAACTCCTTCCATTTTCTCTTTAAAGGTTTCTACCAGTCCCTACAAAACAATAAATCATTAAAAACATAACATTCAAATTAATACGTCATTCATATCGACTCAAACAAAAGACTAAATAATGTAGTACCTTTTGTCTATCTGAGATGAATACCCATTTTTTTTTTCTTGTGCATTACCTATTTGACAAGTAAGAAGTTCTAAAAACCACATCCAACTATCTTTGCATTCAGACTCAACAACACCTATTGCTAAAGAATACATCTGATTATTTGTATCTCTTGTAATAGCACTCAAAAGATGTCCTCTATACTGAGTCTTCAAGAAGCATCCATCTAATCTAATAACTGGTCTACAACCTGCTAAAAACCCTCTCTTTTGTGCATCAAACATTATAAAGATTATCTTAAAAATGGGTGAATGATACATGGGAAGCCTATCAACCTGGATAACTGCAATTGAACCAGAATTTTGATTAATTATCATCTGACAATAATCTCTAAGTCTCGAATATTGTTTCTTAACATTACCATGTATGATGTTCAATGCATTACGCTTCGCCCCATACACTGGCATTCTCGACACATGAAGTTGGCTCTATCTTCTAACTGTTTTCTTAAAACTTTGCAAATCCCACGTTGGATTATCAACCAATTCAGGAAAATAAGTCTTAGCCAACCATGCTGAGTTAGCACTTTTGTTTCTGAAAACTTTAGGGCATCTAAGACTATGAGGATGACCTTTCATACTTTTGATTTGGAATGCAGTTGTTTTATTAAAATAGCTTGCATGTACCCTCCATCCACACCCTTTTAAGCATTCCACTGTCACCCTATTACTATCATTCTTGATCTACTTTAGATTAAAACCCTCATTGATAGAATATTGCCTAATTGCAGCTCTAAAGATTGTTATTGATGAAAATATAGGACTTTTTACTAGCTCTGGATTTTCCATATCCCTCTCTTAATTGAATTCAGGAAATTCACCACCGTTGGTTTCATCAGATGAGTCATCAGGAACATCAAGAATTTTAGGGTCACTTTGAACTTGATGTTCCATTATAGTCCCTTTTTCTTTAGCAGCTAGGTATTGTTGGTACTCATTATTGTCAATCATTATATCATTGACAATATCATTTTGCACATGATGCTCATTTTCTGTATTAGTCTCTTCTATTGGGTCACATGTGTCACTAAACCTTCCATCAAGAAAGTACTCTAAATCAGAACCTAAAGTGTCACTTTCAATACCTTCTTCAACAATGTCATATGGATCCTCATCTTCCTCAATATCCTCCTCAACAATGTAATCCATTATCTCTGAGTCAAGATGAAATAAAAAGTTAACTTTTAGTACGCCAATCATAAACAAATATGACAAGTAAACCTCTAACATAAGCCGATAAAATAAAATTATCTACACTAAATCTAAAACATGTACAAACCTATAGTGTGTATATATATGATAAACCAACATATGAGTCCAAGGTCAAAAAAAAACGTCACCAATAGAATGGGCACAAATCAAGGAGCATAACTTAGCAAAAGCAGAGTCTGTTATAGATTAGTTAGAATCAGAAATTTAAAAATTTTTGTCTCAGGTTCTGTATCTATTTAACATTCTATTGTACATGTTGATATCGACTGAAATTATATAGTTGTTACTGTGATTCTATATGATATACAGAGCCATAAGTAGCTCTAACAAGCATTGCATTTTTATTGTATATGTATATATGTATATATGTATATGTATATATGTATATATGTATATGTATATATGTATATATGTATATGTATATATGTATATATATATATATGTATGTATGCATGTATGACAATAAAAAATGTAATCAGATAAAAGGTTTCAATTAACTAAAAAAAAAAAAAAACCTTAAACTAAAAATAAACCCGTGTAAAGGCTCTGTAGGTAATTAATATGCAAAATATTAAACTTAATCACATATATAATAGAACTTGTGAATGCCTATTAAAAAATTTCAATTGAAAAGCACTTGAACTATTATTAAATAGTTCATGAACCTGTTGCTTGCATGAAAAAGAAACAGCCTTGCGGTTTCTCTATGTTATACTATTGATCGACAGCAAAAATATTTCAAGAACAAATCATCATGCACGAGTAGACCAAGAGAGAAAGATAAGATATAAGAAAAGAAAAACCCTAAAATATGGAATTGAAGATACTGCGAACACTTAAAACTAAAAAGGGCACTTTAGTCCATTTACTTTTTTTTAACGGCTCAAAGTAACGGATTCCATTAACTAATCTATAAAAAGGAGTTAGGTGATACAATTTAGACATTAGGGGATAAAGTGTTACGTTGAATATACATTAAGGAGGTAAAGTAATATTTACCCTAAAACGATAGAAGGTATCTAACTTATTCCGTTGCTGATAGGGGTATTTAGCTTGAAGTAAAAGTTCCTTACAAATAAACTTGTTTATCTTTCCTTTTTATCTTACTATAATAAGGTTAAATTAATTACTCCACCAACCAATGATTACTCAAGCTATTGCTTTTACAAGGATGGGTTGTTTGGATTGCAATTTTAAAGAAGAGAAAAAAAAAAATCTCTCCATAACCTTTATTGTGGAGGATTGAAGGGTTTTTTCGAGGGAAATAAAAGTTGTGTAAATTTTTTTTTTATCTCTACATTTTCCACAGTTATAAAACTAAAAAAAAATACTTAAGAAATTTTACATTTAAAATTATCTTTTTCTTTCATTTCTTCTCCAATTCGAACAAAAAAAAAGAATCATAAAATCCAGTAATTTATTTCCTTTCCCTCTTTTATTTTTCTTCCTCCACTCTACTTTACTTTACTTTCCTTTCCTTTGTGCAATCCAAACAGGGGTTAATGAAATCAAGTAAAACGCTAAGAACGCTATCACATCTATTACTTCAACTGTCTTCTGATTACGAAATAAGATGTGAGCAGAAAATGACATTAACATCACAATGATCCTACATTGTATTTATGTCGTTCTCCCTCCATGCCTCTGTCAAAAATAAAACAATTCAAAATAAGGACACAACATGGAGGAAAATTCTCCTGTCCCGCATTCAGCCTTTGACCCCATATATAAAAAAGTGGGCCCCACTATTTATTAGAGATGTCGAAATGTCAAATTTTAGATAAAAGATGTTTTCCATTGTTAATTAGTGCTTCTAGGCTTCCAGCAGGATAGGGGATAGAAATTCATAATTTAAATTACTTATTCCGGTTTCTCAGGATTAGCAAGATTTCAAACACACAAAAAAAGGATAAATATTCAATTCGGTCCCGTATTTTTAGAATTTATATTATTTTAGTTTTTATTTTTTAAAATATACTTTTTTAATCATGTATATTTATTATTTGTCTCAATTTAGTCTTTATTTTTCAAAATGTAACCTTTTAGTCCTGCATCTTTATCATTTATTCTAACTTAGTCATTATCTTTGTTATTATGATCCATATTAGTCCTTAATTATTTTGAAAGATAAGGATTAAATTAGGATAAATAATAAAAATACAGGACTAAAATGATATATTTTGAAAGATAAAAACTAAGTTGAAACAAATAGTAAAAATACAAGACTAAAAAAATACATTTTGACAAATATTAAATAAATTGGTATAAACCCTAAAGATTAAGGACCAAATTAAATATTTACCAAAAAAAAAATATGATTGCTAGCGTGTGCCCAATTCACTGTGGTTTGTCCATCAAGTACAGTTCACAGATAGCCTAAAGCAAAAAAATATGGGCAAATGGTATCTCCAAAAAAAAAAAAAAGATAAAATGGTAAAATATCCTTAAATAGTTGTGATGTAGTGGATTTTGCATCCTATTCATTAAAAATAATAATAATAATTTGATGTTTTCATCAGTGTACAATGATTAGTGCAAATTATACAATATTCTTACCAAACAATTGTATAATAAATCATTCATTAACAAGAATAGCGGAAGTCAAATGCACTGGGAGTGTGTGTATTAAATCAATCGATATAGTCGTAGTGGCGGACCTATGTAGTAAAGAGCGTGTATTTGTATACATTCTCAACTTGAAAAAATATATATATATTTCTTTTTTGGTTTTTTTTTAAAAAAATATTATATTGATCATTTTTGTTATATGAATGTACACTATAACTTTTCTTATTACATAATTGCACACCCTGAATTTCAATATTTGGATTCGCCCCTGCATGACCGAAAGGTCATTAGTGTACCATGAAATTATATGTAAGGAAGGAAAAAACTTACAAACGATTGTTATTTGAACAATAATTGGGTAAATTTTGTTATTGTTTATACTATTTTGAAGACTTACCCTTAAAGAAATGGTTTTATGCAGTTGAGAAAAGCGCAAGAGTGGTTTCTTTCCTTACTTTTTTTTTTTTGGTTTTGATAATCTCGCGAAACACTCCACACAATTAACTCACAACGATACAAACAGATACCATGCTAGTAATAGAATCTCGACAATTACCTTCATGAACATATCACAAATCTATTAGTTGTGTTTAGCCCCTAAGACTAGCTTGGATGACACCAAGGACAAAGGTCACAGAAAAATCTGAATCCGAAAATCTTTTACTGTTTTCAAAATTAAACATTCTCCCGAATATTTAAGATTCCCCATCAAGAGAAATTTTTCAACATGATAATCACCTAACGAAAATGAAAGGTAAAATCATCAATTGGTACTTTTTCATGAATTTAACAATGACTTTTTAATGACCAATAGTTAAATTACATTAATTATCTAAGACTTTGATTACTACCTTAATAATAGCAGGGCAAAGTCAAAGGACAAAAGGAACAATGAATCTGTTTCGATTATCATCATGGGTCCAGAAGTTGGACGCATGCTGAAGCTCGCAATTAGTGACGAATTTCGGCCACAAGTAGGACCTCATAACAGGAATCCACATTACCTTTTCAATTTTCCTACCAAATTCTCCTAATATTAGTAGATTTGGATTGTGGTAATGTTACGGCCGAGATTAATAATAATAAAATTTGTGATAAAAATTAATAATAATAAAATAATAATATAATTATTTGATTTATAAAATTTAATTTACATCATTTTACTGTAATTGTGTTATCGTATCACCTATATTAATCTTCTTATAATATTATGAAGAATTCAAATCTAATACATGAGTACATAAAAAAAGGAATAGAACATCACTTTCTTGATTATTACATCAAAAGGATTTTTTCGTTAGAAAAAGATAAGAAGAAAATTTAAGTGAAAGGCCATTATTGTTTTTAAACTAAATCTTGGAAAATGCTATTGACTTTTAAATATTTCTCAAATTACGAAATTTTCCTCACACACATATCCATCAAATTTCAATTCATCTCAGAAAATCAATAAATTACTCATCATTTTAATAAAAAAAAGCTTCTACGTTTTGAGTATACTACATTTTTCATTCGTCTTAATCATTAGGAAATTTGCCCTCATACATTTCCGTTAATTTTTATTAGATAATTTATGGATTTAGGAAGGAGATGATTAAAGAAATAAAGGATGATGATGGTCTAAAATCCTCATTATCTAATCTATACAATATAGTAAATGCTTTGAAAGTTAAATATAATAACCTAGACAATGAGCATGGACCAAATTAGTAACTTTTATCGTTGCTAATCTTAATTTTGATAATTATCCTTACATTTTACGTTTTTCATCAACTTACAACCAAATATTAAGTTCGACTTGTTCTATTTTTTCGCTAACTAAGAATCCATTCTAGGTAACACCGCATCAAATTCACTCCTAAAGTAATCAGGGTCTAGGCTTATAGAATAATTCAGTCAACGAAAGTTTTTACAAACTTAATTATACAACGGTATAACACATCACCAGATAAATTGAAGGAAGGGCACAAACTTAAAATTTTGATCCACTAACTAACACCGTTACCATTTATTTCAAACTTAACGTTAAATTAATCTTTTCCATATTGTTAATTTAAATATCTCAAAATTATAAAAATACCCGAGTGAAGACAACCCATTTCTCACTAATATCCAGTTGTAAACTTTCCTGATTTGTCCACACGGAAACAAAATCTCTTCACCGCGTACCAACCGTGCTTTCACTACACATAGTCCTCCTATATCCCCGTAAAATAAAAACTTTTTAACCTTCTTATAAATCCCACAAAAATATATATATATATTCAAACAAATCAAAAAACATAAGCTATCAAATCAGCAACACAACGACCACCTTTTGCTCTACATTGTCAAATGCTCTCAAAGAAAACAATCATTCTTTTCATTTGACTACATTATTTACAAGGTAGTGTAAACAAAATTAAACCAAAAAAAAAAAAATCATTTTTTTCTTCATTCATTAGTCTTTTCCAATTTTCAAGAAAACAACGAAAAGATTTATACTATTATTCTATGCTTAATTCACGTTAATAATGTTATACGTCACCTTTTATATATATTTTGTTTCTTACAGATTAAACATGCATGATTTGTATAGTAAGGCCGATGTCAATTAAGAAATGAAGTTTGAGTGGCATAATTTAAGTGATATGTATCGATTTCAACATATATGTATATAAAGGTTGGTTCTTTACTTGGTTTTTTGTTATTGTAGTTAAGTAGAAAATCAGCAGGCTGCATTTTTTGAAGTTTGAAACTTTCCAAGCTTAGTTTTTTTTGCTCTTTTTTTGAGGTTTAGGACCCATCAAGTCTTTTTGCTTGTTCTACTTGATCTACACTTTTCTACTCTATGTTTTGTGACATCAAAAAATGAGCTTTTGTTGTTTTTGAATGTTGTAATATGGATATGATTATTTTATTGTTTTCTTAAAATATTGGATTTGTTTCAAGAATTGGTGGTGACTCGATCACAATCAACATGTAGATGGGGCCCAAGGCAAGCTTAGTTACAGTTGTAAACTTGTAGCAATTGTATTTTTTTGGAATGTTTCTCACACGTCTTGGAGGGCTCTTTCTGTTTTTTTTTAATGTATTTTTATACACATATTATATAGTATATTTGAAGTATTGGGGTAAGAGTGGAGGCCATCTATGTATCCAATACTATATATAGTGAAGATTTGTGTCTGAAGAAGTCTCTCGATGTTTGTTTTAACAAGCCTGCATATTTTCGTGGCCTTTGAGCATAAGGGTCTATTGGGCTTGTGAAAAAGTTTGGTTCTTTCCTGGAAATGGTGTATGATTATCTCTGCATTAATTGCAGTTGTTGATTATAGGTACCTCCTTTTTTTTTTTTTGCTTGTTTTGTGGTTGTTTTTTGAACTGCTTTTGATGTGCTTTTGGTGGGAAACATGAGTTTTGGTTTTGGCTCAAAAGTGAGTCTTTATTGCTCTTTGCAAAGCAAAAAAAGTAGAGAGCGTGATTTTAGAGATAGATAAAGAGAGTTCTATTATGATTTTTACTTTTTGATGTACTTGAATTAATATAATCTGTAGCCAAATTATCCTTGTTTATCTTTGTTCTGCATTTATATGAAAGTTTTAGTTTTGCATTTGATATTGTTGGAATCATGGAATGTTAGATAGATTGAGATTTCAAAGTTTGAATCTTTATTGATACTTTTGATGTAATTTTTGGATTTGTTCAATGGATATTAGTCTAATAGGCTTCTCTATTAATTTTTTTTTTTTTTTGTAGGTACTTGTGATAGATATTTAAGTTTCTGCTGCAAATTTTGGGTAAAATGGATTCAAGATCATTCAAAGCATCGGAATCACAACATGGTAAGCCACCAGGTCCGACTGTGACCTTTGCGAGGAGGACATCATCAGGTCGGTATGTGAACTTATCGCGAGATTCTCTTGATAGTGAGATTAGTGGACTAGAATTTGCAAATTATACAGTGCATATGCCACCAACACCTGACAATCAGCCAATGGATCCTTCAATTTCTCAAAGGGTTGAGGAACAATATGTTTCAAATTCTCTTTTTACTGGTGGCTATAACAGTGTGACTCGTGCTCATTTGATGGATAAGGTGACTGAATCTGAAGCTAACCATCCTCAGATGGCTGGTGCAAAAGGGTCTTCGTGTGCTATTATTGGTTGTGATGGAAAGGTCATGAGTGATGAGAGGGGTGAAGATATTCTACCCTGTGAATGTGATTTCAAAATATGCAGGGACTGTTACATCGATGCTGTGAAAACTGGTGATGGTATTTGTCCAGGTTGTAAGGAGCCTTATAAGAATACGGACTTGGCTGAAACTGCTGTGGATCCTAAAAGGCCTTTACCTCTGCCATCTAATGTTGGAATGTCAAAGATGGAGAGGAGGCTGTCAATGATGAAATCTGCTAACAAGTCAGCACTAATAAGAAGCCAAACCGGAGACTTTGATCATACCCGATGGTTGTTTGAGACAAAGGGGACTTATGGATATGGAAATGCTATATGGCCAAAAGATGAAGGATTTGGAAATGATTCAAATGACAGTGTTGGTGAACCTTCTGAATTTCTGAACAAGCCATGGAGACCACTGACCCGCAAACTGAAGATACCAGCTGCTGTTCTCAGTCCATATCGGTAAATTCTTACCCATAATTTTGCATTCATACCTATATATTTGGGGGGAAAATGGTTATCTACGTAATGCTTTCTTCCTTCTTTGTTTGACAGAATCTGAACATTGATTTTGGCTGTTTAACTTGTCATGACCTCCCTTTTATACCACTCATCATGTAATAGGACCGGCTATGTTACTTTTTATATTTACCTCTTACTATCAATTTATTAGGATACTTAGGTGGCCTGTTAAACGTAGGCCTTTCAAAGATGTCGCCTGCTCTATACTTGGTTTGTCCTTTTGATGTTCAGATTGGGATTATAAAGAAAAATTGCATAATTCATTTCAATGCGGCACGTGAAAAAGAATAGCGACTTCTTTATTTTATGCGATTTATTGAGTTTCCTCCCTCCCCACTAAAAAGAGCAATCGAGAATCTCAAGAACCCAAAAAAATGATTATTGTTGCATTCAGTAATCTTTGAAGATTTTCTGAGTGATGAAATTATTGGTTTAGCTTTCAGCTTGATTTAATTTAGCTTCAGTTCTGTTCCCACTGAAATAGTACACAAACTTGCTACTAATCGGACATTAGTGCTATTTGCAATTAAAAAGTCTTCTACTGTTACTAATTGAAATATTTATTGATGTTCATGCAGGCTCTTGATTTTGGTGCGCATTGTTGTACTTGGATTATTTCTTCAATGGAGGGTTAGCCACCCAAATGAAGATGCAAGATGGCTATGGTTCATGTCGATTGTCTGTGAGCTCTGGTTTGCATTCTCTTGGCTACTGGACCAGCTTCCAAAGTTTTTCCCTGTTAATCGTGCTACCGACCTTAATGTTCTGAAAGAGAAGTTTGAAACACCGAGTCCTGCAAATCCTACTGGAAAATCTGATCTTCCTGGTGTAGACATCTTTGTTTCTACTGCTGATCCTGAAAAAGAACCACCACTTGTTACTGCAAACACCATTCTGTCTATCCTCGCGGCTGATTACCCTGTTGAAAAGCTTTCTTGTTATGTTTCTGATGATGGAGGTGCCCTTCTGACCTTCGAGGCCATGGCAGAAGCTGCAAGTTTTGCCAATTTATGGGTTCCATTTTGTCGAAAGCATGATATTGAGCCACGAAACCCTGAATCATATTTCAGCATGAAGAAAGATCCCTACAAGAATAAGGTTCGCCCGGATTTTGTCAAGGATCGTAGACGGGTAAAGCGTGAGTATGATGAATTCAAGGTTCGGATCAATAGCCTCCCTGACTCAATTCGTCGACGTTCTGATGCCTATAATGCTAGAGAGGAAATCAAGGCTTTGAAGCTTCAGAGGGAGAGAGCACGCGATGAACCATTGGAGCCTATAAAGATCACAAAAGCCACATGGATGGCAGATGGTACCCACTGGCCTGGTACCTGGTTGGTTGGAGCTCCGGAGCACTCTCGGGGTGATCATGCAGGAATTATACAGGTACTTAATTATGTAGATAAGTAGTTTTTATTTTTGTGCAAGACATCGACTTCTGGTCCCAGTTTTAGTGCATATATTATCTTTTTGCACTAACCATTTTAATCTATTGAAAATCATTTATGCTGCTGAGTCCTTTTTTCCATACTTAGAAGATTGCTCTGGCTGGCATTGTTAACTGCAGGTAATGTTGAAACCTCCAAGTGATGAACCTTTACATGGAACAGCAATTGATAGCAGTCCGATTGATTTTACGGAAGTTGACATTCGGCTTCCCATGCTGGTGTATGTTTCTCGTGAAAAGCGCCCTGGTTATGATCACAACAAGAAGGCTGGTGCAATGAATGCCTTGGTCCGAGCATCAGCAATCATGTCGAATGGTCCCTTTATACTTAACCTCGACTGTGATCACTACATTTACAATTCACAGGCTATAAAGGAAGGCATGTGTTTTATGATGGACCGTGGTGGGGATCGTATTTGTTATGTCCAGTTTCCTCAGAGGTTTGAGGGAATTGACCCATCTGATCGGTATGCGAATCATAATACAGTTTTCTTTGACGTCAACATGCGTGCCCTTGATGGACTTCAGGGCCCCGTTTATGTAGGCACTGGATGCCTCTTCCGGAGGACTGCTCTTTATGGTTTTGACCCACCACGATCAAAAGAATATCACCCTGGTTGCTGCAGCTGTTGCTTTGGTCGTCGCAAAAAGAATGCCATTGCCTCTGCTCCTGAGGAGAACAGAGCACTTCGGATGAGTGATTTTGATGACGAGGAGATGAACTTGGCTCTCTTTCCTAAACGATTTGGAAACTCTAGTTATCTTATCGATTCCATTCCAGTGGCAGAATTCCAAGGCAGACCCCTTGCTGATCACCCTGCTGTGAAGAATGGACGTCCTCCTGGTGCTTTAACCATTCCTAGAGAGCTTCTTGATGCATCTACTGTTGCCGAAGCAGTTAGTGTCATCTCATGCTGGTATGAAGAGAAAACTGAGTGGGGTAATAGAGTTGGATGGATTTATGGGTCTGTAACTGAAGATGTGGTCACAGGGTATAGGATGCACAATCGGGGTTGGAGATCTGTGTATTGTGTCACAAAAAGGGATGCCTTCCGTGGCACTGCACCAATCAATTTGACAGATAGGCTCCATCAGGTTCTCCGCTGGGCCACTGGTTCAGTTGAGATCTTCTTCTCTCGCAATAATGCTTTTCTGGCCAGTCCTAAGATGAAGTTTCTGCAAAGAATCGCTTACCTCAATGTTGGTATATACCCCTTCACTTCTTTGTTTCTCATTGTTTACTGCTTCCTACCAGCCCTCTCGCTCTTTTCTGGGCAATTCATAGTCCAAACCCTCAATGTCACCTTCCTTGTATACCTCCTGGTCATTACTTTGACTCTTTGCCTGCTTGCTATACTTGAGATTAAGTGGTCTGGCATTGCTTTGGAAGAATGGTGGCGTAACGAGCAATTCTGGTTAATTGGAGGCACTAGTGCGCATCTTGCTGCTGTTCTCCAGGGGCTACTCAAGGTGATTGCTGGGATCGAGATTTCATTTACTTTGACATCAAAATCTGCTGGTGACGACAATGATGATGAATTTGTGGACCTCTACATCATCAAATGGACTTCCTTAATGATTCCACCAATTACAATCATGATAGTTAACTTGATTGCAATTGCAGTTGGTTTTAGCCGCACGATATACAGCACTATCCCACAGTGGAGTCGTTTGCTTGGAGGGGTGTTCTTCAGTTTCTGGGTCTTGGCTCACCTGTATCCATTCGCAAAGGGATTGATGGGAAGACGAGGAAGGACACCCACAATTGTATATGTTTGGTCAGGGCTTATTGCTATTACTATCTCTCTCCTTTGGGTCGCAATCAACCCCCCAGCAGGTAACAATGAGATCGGAGGCTCCTTCCAGTTCCCTTAATTTTACATACACAGTGGAACTCTGTTTCTTGATTTATTCAGATATTGGTAATTTTCTTTCCTGCATTCTTTGTAAAAATCGCGCAAGGGACTTGACCGGGATTCAAAAATTACTTCCGTTCTCATCCTTGAATATGAGTTTTCAGTTCTAGTATTCATAGGGAACGACGATATAAACATTCTTTGTATACTTGAGAGATCTTAAAGTAGAAATCAAATTAAATTCATTCTTCATCTTGCGCTCTTTAAGACTCTCGTATTCTTCTATTTTCCCCCGTTTTTTCTTTCTTTCTTTCTTTTTCGGTATGAACGTTTTCTATATGATCTGCTAGTTGTTCAAATATTCACAGATCTGAAAACACTCTGTGTGTGTGTGTGTGTGTCTCTGTCTTTCTCAAGGTTGCTCGTGCGCACGTAGCACGTCTGTATATATTTTTATTCTCCATGAAGCTACATGAATGCATGTCAGGTTGAAAGTCATATGATATTGCCCAGAGAATCCTTTGTTTCAGAACCACTGAAGACTTCTTTCGATTTGTTTAACATAGTAATGCGGAGCATGTCTAGAGAATCAAACCTGGAATTTTTTATCTTAGAGTTGAAATATGATGACACTTATTTATTCTCTGTCTGGAAAAGAGATGCCTTGACATGTGAAGACAAATATAAATATAAATATATATATGACTAGTGTAGCTATCGTTTGACTTGTTAGAAACGGGCACATATATCATTATGTCACTTCCCGGTCTATAATATAATAAATAATTATTTGGATCTTAAATCAATTGATCATAAATGATTACTTCAAGTTATTATTTAAACTCATGACATTTATCTATAAATCACTCACTTTACGTTTCTTCCACCGATGTGAGACATGACACAAAATCGTTCAACATTCTTTTCTAGGTACCCAGAACTTCATGTTTCAAATTTCTTGTCCTGCTTGCACGAATAAAACAATCAGGATGAATGGCAATCTTTTGAATAATTATAACTTATATCGTATCAAGTACTTGACTAAGAATATAGATCGATGATGTGCCAAATGTGAAATGTGACGTTGCTAAATTTCCAACATGAAATAAGGCTCCGATTTTTTGCTGTTTTTGCATAATATATAAGTTGAAAGCAAATATAACAGGGAAGTTTTTGGTGATTATATCTGCAGCAATTACGTGAGGGATATAACTCCAGTTTTTAATTACTCTCTCATGAATCCTACATGTAGATTGAGGATCTTTGTTTAGTAAGGGCTTAAAAAAACACAGGTCAGGATTTATATATGGGTAATTTTTTTCAGGTGCCGGTAATTGATTTTTCAGTCTAAAACTACTTTAAAAATACATATATTTTTAAAAAATACAATCCCAACTCACTCCTTAATAGTCTTGCTCTCAAGATCAATGGTGGCTATAGCCCCTGCTGCATGCTATGATGATTCTAGCCAGTAGCTTGGTTGATTAGAAGACGAGAAATAACAAGTCGGCTAGAACACAGGAGATGTATCTTGTGATTGTTACTTATATCTTTAGGGTGAATTCGAGGGAGAAGATCCGTTGAGTTCTTAAAAATCATAATTTTTTTTTGTCTTAATAGAAAACTCGATCTTAGTAAGGAATTGGAATCTGAGCAGATCATTGTTTTTTTCTGTAGAGAATGTGGGCAATGAGAAACTATCAGTGCATACGGAATCAAAATCTTTCTAGTTGTCAAATTACTTGTGAAATATGTATAGAAGAATGTCAAGCTAATTAACTTCTAGCTTCAGGTTGAGTTTAACATATACTTTTTATGAGCACATAACAAAAATAAAGTACCTTCCTCGTCATTAATATGTTTGCTTGCGGCCATTGTAACAATCAGGCATTGGCATCTTCAGTATTCTCTGTTATGATCAAATCCTATAGCTCTCTGTATCCAATCTCAATAATGCATCTCTAATGGAATGCAGTTCCACTAGAGCATCTGCTATGTCCATTCTTTCATTTGGCGATTGAGCTGAACATGTAACTCCTATATGAAAAACTGAAGCCAAGCATTTTGCAATTTCTTCGCCATTGGTGTGTCTCCTACTCTGGCTGCTCATATTCGACTCATTCTCTGCAGATAGAAGTAGGGGATCAACAATGTCCATCACGCGATCGGGGAGAGACATGCTCACGTAGTTATGAAGCGATAAGTTGTCCTTGAACATGCTGTTCGTGGGCCTTTTCCCAGTAAACATCTCTAGTAAGAGGATTCCATAGCTATATACATCAACTAGTGTTGAGACTGGACCACCCATGCCATATTCTGCAATTTGAAATGCAATAAACAAAGACGTTATTAAACCGAAACAAGCATTCATTTTCTGATGCAAAAGTCTAAGAAAAAATGATAATGATCGGGGTCAGATATCTAAGAAAGAAGGGAATAAAAGATTATTGAATTACCTAAAGCAACATAACCGATTGTTCCTATAATTGCCATTGTTTTCAAAGGGATTTGCATATGCATAGATCTCACAGAGGGGACTAAGAGAGACCTTGCAGAACCAAAGTCACCTAAATGAGCACATAGATCATCATCAAGCAGTATATTACTCGGCTTTATATCACAATGTATTACTGGAATTTCACAGGAATGATGAAGATAATCCAATGCTGAGGCTACATCTATGGCTATATTTAGCCTCTGCATAAGGTTCAAAGTCCTTGGGTGCAGAAATGGAGGTGAAGGATGTAACCAGCGTTCTAAGCTCCCGTTTGACAATAATTCATACACCAACGCTTTGAATTCATTTCCTTTTGAATCTGTGCCTGAGCAAGATGTAACGATCTTGACTATATTTCTATGGCGGATATTCCTCAGTGCTTCACATTCAGCCACAAAACTCTTTCTTGCTCCTCTTCGCTGAAGGTTTAGTACCTTAACAGCAAGTGTTTGCTCACTAATATGGAGGATAGCTCTGTAAACTTTACCGTATCTTCCCTTTCCAATCAACTTGGCAGGAGATAAATCATCAGTTGCTTGCTTAAGTTCTGCATAGGAGACTTTGGGAAACTGATTTCCCAGTGGGCTGTTGCTTGACACTTTTTCTCTGGAATGTCTGGTGCAGTGACGAATAGAAAAAACATACGCTAACAGCATAAGTGCAATAAATCCAACACCACATACAACAATTATCACAGAAGCAGAAGGCTTTCTATGTTTTGATGGCATTTCTTTCGGACTGTCCGGACATGCAGGCAGTGACATTGACCTTATGTCTCCACACAGTTTTCCGTTTTCTGCAATTGAAAACGCTGAAGAGTTCTTAAAAACTCCCTCATTTGGCACTTCACCTTCCAACATGTTGAAGGACAGATCTAGTTGTTCTATGAAAATGAGCATTCCAAGACCCTCTGGAATTACCCCAGAAAAACTATTGTGAGAAAGATCTAGTATTTGAATACTCACTAATCCTACCAAAGATTGTGGAATGCTACCTTGAAAGCCGTTACCTTGTACACTAAGAAATTGCAAAGCTTTACAATTTCGAAGGTCAGATGGAAGTTCACCAGACAATTTGTTGTTTGAAATATTCAGTCTCACAAGATTTATTAAGTTACCAACCTCCAACGGTAAGTCTCCACTGAAAAGGTTATGTGCCAAGTTCAGACCAAGTGTGAGTGTAAAGATTCCAAAGATTTCTCCAGGTATGGCACCTGTGAGCTGATTGTGTGAAAGATCTAAACTTTCCAGTCTTCTGCAATTTCCCAAAGTTACAGGCAAGCTTCCTTCGAGCATATTTTCCTGCATCTCAAGAATACTTAAAAAAGTGATGTTTCCAAAAGAGGAGGGGATTTCTCCAAATAAATTGTTGGCTGAAAGGTTTAGTCCTTGTAAGTTAATCAGTTTCCCAATGGAATCAGGGATGGTGCCTGTAAGATTGTTCCCACTTAAAGCCAAGTCGTATAGGTTGGTGAGGCTACCTATTCCTTCAGGTATGACCCCAGATATGTAGTTCTGATCAAGCCTTAGCGAACCTAGCCCGGTGGAAAGATTTGCAACAGAATCAGGTAAATCACCTTTTAGATGATTTGCATACAAGTGCAAAATTCTCAGATCAGTACAATTAGACAAAGAATGGAAAAACTTCAAGTCATTGCCTCGAGAACTTCCCAAATTGTTACCACCCAAATTTAATCGTTGCAAATGCTTTAGGCTTCCCCAGGTCAAGGGTATAGGTCCAGTAAAAGCATTCATACTAATGTCGAAAATTGTAAGTCCAGAAGCATTAGTTATTGATGCAGGAATAGGCCCTGTGAACTTGTTTCCCCCAACTGATACAGTATGAAGTTTAGGCAGTGCCAATCCCATATCCGATGGGAATGTGCCTGATAAATTATTGAAAGCAAGCATGAGATAGCGGAGGGGTGAGAGACTAAAAAGCTGCATAGGTACTGGACCAGACAAAAGGTTGGAGGATAGTTCAAGATATTCCAAGTGAGAGAGCTTCCCAATTTCTGCAAGGATGCTCCCTTGTAGATTATTTTCTGATAGACAGAGCATGAGCAAAGAAGAAAGATTCCCCAATGAACCTGGAATGATTCCTGTCAAACGATTACTCGACAGGTTCAATTCAAGAAGCCTAGGAAGAGAACTTATCTCGACAGGGATTTTGCCTTGAAGAAGATTCATATCAAAATTGATGAATCTGAGGTCTGGACAACGAGACAGGTCTCCTGGAATTTCACCCCGGAAGAAGTTGTTATCAAGGATGAAAGTCTTGAGGAAAGTTAAATTGCCTATCGAAGGTGAAATTGAGCCTGTGAGTTGTAGTGATGACAGGTTTAAGCCAATGACTCTTTGATGCCTCAGACTGCATTTGATTCCTTTCCAGTTACACAAATGAGTTGTGACATTCCATGAAGACAAAAACATACTAGGATCTGCTACAATATTAGCTTTGATGGCAATCAAAGCTTGCTGGTCTGTCTCATTTGTAAACCTCGGTGTGTTGCTGCTTGTTGCAGGCGTGAACATAGCAATAAAGGTTGTGAAAAATAGGATGAAAGACATAAAAACATATGAATTTAGTACTTTCGAACTCATATTTTTCTGCGACCTTTGGGGTATGGACATTGAATGGAAGTCTGAGATTATGAGCTTCATGCACAGTTGGCTTTAATAAAGGTTTTGTTTGACACGCTTTCCAGTTTTAATAAAATGAGACTCGACTCCATACTATAAAACAAATTTATTACTAGTCTAAAAAATTTAAATTAGGCATACTTTTTTTCCAAATTTGACCAGTTACTCTTTTATTTCGGAAGTTGTTTATATTTCTACCCTCTCCTGCTATTGGAAAAATGTCACAAATGGTTCATACTGTTTCTCCAAAATTTTAAACTCGCCTTTATTATTCAAAATTATTCAATTTAATCTCTATTATTTTTAAAAAAAAATTTACTTTATCTATATTGCTCAAAATTAATCAATTTAACTTTTATTGTTTATCAAAAAAATTTAATTTAGTCGTCAAATAGGGTCATGTGTAAAGACTAAATTGAAATTTTTTTAAAAATAATAAGAATTAAATTAATTTTTGTTTTTATAAATAATAAAGAATAAATTGGCTGATTTTAATTTTTGAAGTAGACTTTTAAGCTGACTACTACTTAGTCAAGTGGAAATTAATGTACGCCGACGACGACGACGAATTATTGGTGCTACAAAGTCAAGTCAAGATGTTAACCTTTTGTACTATGTAAGAAAGAAGAAAATATTCCACACGACACGATGAGACCGTGGGTGAACCTGAGAGATCTGAAAAACGTTTTCATAGTCTTTTTATCTGTTCAAAAATATACAATAAATTGAGAGAGTTTTGTACTGTTGTTGCTTAAAAAAAAGGTGATAACTTGAGGTGTTTAGATTTTTTTTTTTTTTTTTTTTTTTTTTTGTGAAAAACATGTGAGAAATAATTTAGGCTCTGTTCAACCTAATCGCAAAATTTTAATTTTTGAATTGTAGAATTTTCGACAATAGAATTTTGATTAGAAGTGTTGTTAAATAAAAACGTCTATATTCGATAAGGGAAAAGGACATACAGGTCCCTGACTTATTAGCATTAATCCAACTAGGTCCTCTAGTTCTTCGAAAGCTCTTCACAGGGCCTTTAAAAAGGGTATTTTTGTCTCTTCATAATAGTTTAACAAAAAAACAGAAAAAATAATAACAATCCGTCCCCTGAATTCAAATAATTATACACAGACCCCAAGTCCACCTACTGCAACAGCTTCACCAACACGACCACCACCACCACCTTCACGACTACCACCAACCATCTTCATCACCAACCACCTTCACCACACACAACTATATCCCAAAACACAGATCTACACAAATATACACATACAAAGATTAAAACAAACATTAATACACAAGCATAGATTTATATCAACACACGGATTTACACCTATACACGTGAATCTATACCAACACATGCAAATCTACACTCGTCCAAGTCAGTCTTAATTTATAATTCTTAAACTGTACATATTTTATTGTTTATTGTCGTTTATATTTTTGTGTATCTTCTTAACTCGGACTATTGAAGTCCTTAACATAAAATCTTTTGAATAATTTGATAGATAAGTCAAGCCACGTCCTTAGTAACTATTGTATCTATCTTTGTGTACTATGTATTATAAATCAATGGAAAAGCAGCAGAAGCTTTATTTGCATCCTTTCTGATTTTGAAGGACCTGCCAAGAGATCAAAAGGCATAGAGCCAGGTCCTTTGAATGTGTGTGTTTGTGTAGATCTGTGTTTCAAGGTAAAGCTGTGTGTGGTGAAGGTGGTTGGTGGTGAAGATGGATGGTGGTGGTCGTGAAGATGGTGGTGGTGGTGTTGTTGGTAAAGTTCGTAAAGGTGGTGGACTTGGGGTATGAGTATAATTGTTTGAATTTATGGGGTTGGATTGTTATTATTTTATCCGTTTTTTGTTAAACTATTATGAAGAGACAAAAATACCATTTTTAAAGGACCTGTGAAGAACTTTTGAAGAACTGGAGGACCTAGTTGGGTTAATGCTAATAAGTCAGGGACCTGTATGTCCTTTTCCCTATTGGGTAATGTTAGATTTTTAAAAATATGGAGAACTATATTTAAAAAAAAAAAGTACATGAAAAATAATTTTTCACATTATGTAAAAATAGTTTCACAAAACTTTTTCCAAAAAGCTCCAATTTGAAATTTCTTATTTTTAAACTTTTTTTAGCTTCAACTTTTATCTAAAAACTCTTTCAAAAATAAGTCAAACAGATTAGTTTCAAATTCTAAACTTATAGGAAGTGCTTTTAAATATTTAAAAATTAGGTCAAATAGATTTATAGTAGACTTCACAGAGTTTTGAATTGTAAACGTAAGATAGATGACTAAATCACATTAAATATTGTTTTTTTTTTTTTGGTAAGTAAATAAGGATATTCATTTCAAATCAACCATTATACAAAGTACAAAAGGATTGTTCACCACCTAAACTAACAAAAACTCAATATTCAACTTTCTACAAAACTTTCTATTCATATCATTGTTACTAACTCTATGGTGAAAGCAATTTTTTTGTCTAACTATAGCCACACTTTTCGTAAAAAGTTGCTCATCTGAGAGAACATCTCTACCATGCAATCTATTGTTCCTCTTCGTCCAGATATTATAAACAATAGAACCAACAAGAAGTCTCACCAATACTGCTCGAAGACTTTTACCCTTACCGAAACAGTTACTCCACTACACAATATTATCCCAACTCAAAATCTGTCTATCAATTAAACACAGACTCAGGCTCTTCTTTCAGATTCTCGCACACAAACTATATTAAATAAATAAGTGATCTCTATCCTCCATAACCGAGTAACAAAATTCACATAAACTATTAGTATTAAGAAAGCATCATCCATTTAGTAGGGAGGCGATCCATAATTGCAAGCCAGAGAATAAAGCAATGCTTCTGAATACGAAATTTATCCCAAACAAGAAACCACCGCGGCACAGTAAGATTTCTACTTCTACTAACATCCCAAGCAGAAGACAAAGAAAACATACCATTTGATCCAAGTCGCCAAAGAAATCTGTCATCATTATGAGATTGAGGCATGAGGTTGTTAAGGTCGCTAAAGATTTCCGCCATCCTTTGACCCCAACCTCCCAGTACCATTCACTACCAGAAATGAACTTGGATACTTTGTCATTCCAACTAGCAGCATTAATATCATTTTGGACAATGCGGAAATGACTAGCCAAACAACCAAAAGGATGCCAGGAGTCATGCCAAAAAAAAATAGAGTTACCATTACCGACCTTGTAGTCCACAAGCAATCGAACTTCATCCCTGACCTTCATCAACTTTCTTCAGGCCCAAGATGAACTTTTCATACCCTTAGCCACCCAAATAGAATGACATTTAAGTAAGTTCCTGTCAACCCATTCTCCCCAGATAGAATCCTTTTTTGAGATGATATTCCATATGTGTTTAAACATGGTTGCTTTGTTGATCTCAAGTCAACCTCCGAAGACCCAAACCACCTTCACTGTACGGCTTACACACATTTGCCCATGCAACTCTGGCACCGACTCCATTTCCATCCTTGCCTTTCCACAAGAAGGAGGCACATTTACTCTCAACAACTTTCACAATGCTTTTGGGAATAACAAAAAGACTAGCCCAAAAGGATTGAATATTTGACAGCACTGATTTGATCAAAACCAAACGTCCCAAAAAAGACAACCAAACGTCCCAAAAGGATTGAATATTTCACATTAAATATTGTTGTTTATGCTACATTGTTGTCTATATGCTTTGTGTCCTCATCCCCAACATCATACTGAAGCACCTTAGAAATATGAAGAAAGAAAAAAGAAGATATTTTTTGAGCTCTTTTTCCCTTTTTTTCAGTTTTGTCTTACATTTTTACTTCAATATAACTCCTAATAATAGCGTACATAGCGGGTTAGTGAATGCCATAAGGCCTAAGGGGGTGAGGAATGGGGAGCCAATCAAATTTTCATCTTTCTTGATTTTGTGACATCCAATTTAATTAGATATGATTTTAATTGTACTGAAATTGGCCAATATATTACTTTTGTCGAGTAAATATAAGAATACTTCTCGACCCAAAAAAATAAAAATAGAAAATCTTCAGTTTGATATCTAATCCTTTATGTACATAGAAACCCATTGCCACTGCCATTTTGCACCAAAAATAAGGAAAATATATCAATCGCCATTCTATGAGTGTCATATTCAAAAGTTAAGCTAAACCCCTCATTTATTTATAGTGAAAGTAAGGGCATGACATAACTGTAGTTATTACACATGAGATATAAGCCTTATGTATACGTGAAAAAATTATGATGAAATCATGGGGCAAAAAAAAGTTTTATTAGATTAATAAGTAGTTTTCTATCTAATTTTAGTACTATAATTGAGACAATTAGCTTTCTAGTGGATAATTAATGAGTTTCTTCGAGAATATTTGACCATCAGACGGCAATTAGCTTAAAAACAATAATTGGAATTAATTGGACCGGGTCAAGTATAACCTAAAAGAAGAAAGCTTTGTTTTTATAATTTAAGAGGGTAAATTTTACTAGTAGTTCTTGTTGGGTCCTCACCAATTTGTGGTGGGACCTACAGTTGAAAAGTTTGGAAGAAAAAAAAAAGGAAGGAGTTGCACACTCTGACCAAATGAAAGAAAAATGACAGAGCTATGAACTCCAGATTGAGAGAGATACACGAGTGTGTGTGAGTCAATTTGTACAAGCAAAATTGAATGAAAACATATCGAGTGAAAGTGAGTAATTCAATATTTGTAAGAGAGAATTTCTCGTATTTTGTTAGAAAATTGAGTTTTGGTGAGGATTTATAACTTTGTTCGTTTAAAATATATATATATTGTGAGGGAGAGTTAGATTTTATCCGTGCAAAAATCACACTGTTGTAATCCTTGTATAATAGTTGGTGAATTACTCCGTAGACGTAGACAATTTTGAATGAACCACGTTAAAATTGTTGTGTCTCTTTTTATTATTTTTACAAATTTCTGTACACGATCCTGTGAAATCCGGACAAGGAAATAGCCGATATTCCTAACAATTCTCAATGTTTACTCGACTTTTCAAAAATAGTTACACAATTAGTCCCTAATACTCACGGAAAGTCCTGTAAATCCCTTTTGTTAAGCTGATCGTTAAAATGGGATAGGATCTGAATCTGATCATGTATCTTCTGGTTTTGTTGATCCAATTCTCATGTGATGATATACAACGTTGTTAGTATTTAATTAGTATTAATTTATTTACTATTTAATTAATAATTTAATTACAAGTTTAGAGTAAAACGTTAATAATACTTTAATTATTAATTATTAATATTAACTTTATTTTTAAATTAAAATAAAGTATTTAATTTATGGGGATTTTTTTTGAAAAATAAAGTATTGAGTTATTTTTAAAAAAAATTATGGAAGAATTAAATTAATAAAGATAACTAGTAATTTATTATTATTAATTTATTTACTATTTAATTAGTAATTTAATTACAAGTTTATGGTAAATTGTTAAGCAAAATTTAATTATTAATTATTAATTATTTTTCGTCTCCATTTCGTCTCCACTAGCAGACGAATTGGAGACGACAATCTTTAATCCGTCTCCATTTTGTCTCCAATTTGGAGACAGAATGGACAAAAATTGGAGACAAAATAGAGACAAATCCTTGACACATTTTTTTTAATTTGTTTTAATTCCCGCACACACCCCCCCCCCCCCCCCCCCCTCCCCCAAAAAAAATAATAATAATATCCAAACAAAAAAAAATTACATTTTTGGAGATGGACCATCCATTCCATCTTCAATTTTAGAGACGGACCTAAAGTTCTGTCTCCAATTTTGGAGACGGAATGGACGGTCCGTCTCCGTTTATGTTTTTTTTTTTTTGAATTTTTTGGGGAAAAAATTAAACAAATTGAAAAAAAACATGTCAAGGGTTCGTCTTTATTCCGTGTCCAAAACGGAGATGAGATGGAGACGAAGAATATATTTTCAGGCATGTCATCTCCTTTTCGTCACTATTTGGAGACGACATTCATGTTCTGTCTCCATTGGGAGATGGTTTGAAGACGACATACCTAAGTCGTTTCCAAACCGTCTCAAAATGGTTACTATTTATGTAGCGAAAGTTTCGTCACTTTTTTTACGACGAAAAGGAGACGGACGGTCACCTTTGACAGTTTTTTCTTGTAGTTTAACCATCTTTTGAAGTGCAAGATAGGAAAAATGCTATATCCTACTCTCAATGTTTTAGAAAAAAATAAATTAATTAGTCCCTAATGTTTTAAAAGTGGCATAAATAGTTTCAATGTTTTAAAACATATTTTTATACCATTTCTTTTTTCCTTATTTCTTATTTTGTTTCCTCCATTTCTTTTTTTTTTCCTCCAAATTAACACAACTCAAATACCCTAAATGCCACAAATATATTATAGCATACATACATATGATATACACACACACATATATATATATGTGTGTTGTTGTGTGAAATCTAACGTAAGTGCACGTATCGTAACAAGTAATAAAATGATGAATAAAGATCGTTCCCACGAGGACTGTGATTACTAACTACCGAAATTCATTTAGCTTTAACTTTATTTGGACAATCAAATATGAGAGATTTTGAGTAAAAACTAATAAATAAAGTACTTTTGGAATTAACAACTAAAGCGAATACGAAATTAATAAAGAAGATAAATCAAGGATTAAAATGCTCTAGGGGTTCCGACTTCACCAAGATTAATCCTATTTGAAACTATTGATCTAAATCAATTGAAACATATTCCTTACGTTGCCAGCAATTTTGCTAAGGTAGATATTAATCTTTCTCAAGCATTAATAATATATCCCAATAAGCAAGCTAACTACATCTCTGTGATAACTGTGAACTCATGAAACGCTTTAAGCCCTAGAAATTCAAATGCTGCACTAGATCTCATAACTATCTCTAGCTTATGACGATTTAATAGTATTTTATACGTGGTCTAATTTAGTTATCACTTCTCAGTCTCAAACCAAATCACGAATCATGTAATTGTTGATCAGGCAACTACAAACATTAAACTCAGCATAAAATACTCAACGCAAATATGGAAAAGTTCATCAATTAATTCAAAACCAAAAACATCAAATATTCATAATCTTGCTACATCGTAGCCCTAGAAAAATAATTTAGAGCATCATAATGAAATTAAATAAAATCTTAATTGTAACGTAAAACATGATAAGAAAGATAGAGAAAACTAGGATTTGGAGAAGAATTGGGGCAGAAGTCCGTCTCCGGATCGTTCCTCCGTCTTCAACTCGCGAATCCTCTCTTTCTCTCTCTCTGAAACGTTGTTTTTCTTCTCTTCAATGATGGCTGCCTCCCAAAAGCTCTCTTAAACGTTTATTTCCTTCTCTTTTAACATAGGGTTTCTTCTTTTTGCGCATTTTTACAAAATTACCCTTAAAAATCCTGCAATACTGCGCAGCTACGCTATGACTGCGCTACTTTAATTTTCAGCAATTTATCCACAAGTTGCATAAAAGCCAATCCTTTGCAATTTCTCTTCAATCTTTGCCTCAAAACTCAGTTTGTCTCTTGGAAATTACCTACAATGCAAATCAAAGACAAAACCAATCAAATTGCTCATAAATTACTCAAAAACTAACAAAGTTTAAGTGAAAGGGTGCTGAAATCATATATCAATAATACACCCAACAAACACCCCCAAACTTAAGCTTTGCTTGTCCTCAAGCAAAAGACACAACTAAAGAAAGAAACAACCTAAAACTAAAGACTTGACACACGACAACCCATGAAAGCAATGCTGTAGGATAGTAAATTTTCACGGCCTCAGTAGCTTTATTTCACAACTCAAGTGGTGACTTTCAATCACAAGCATGAGAAATAATAACTTCACATAAGTTTCATTTTACTTCAAATCCCCCAAGTGAGTGTGTGAATAGCCTCTATCCTAGTCAATTGTACCCGGATAAGTTTATGCAAGTTAAGTGAATCATCAATATGGATCTTTTATTTTCAATCACTTAGGACTTCATAAGCTCACTTTTCATGCCACTCTCCACTAATGTAGGTTAATCATAGCATTAAAGATCAGTAAGACTTTACATTTGGTTGTAACGTGTGGCTAGGGTCAAGGTCAAGGTAGGATAATAGATATAACATAAGGCTAAACTACCTATAACCACACAATTATTCGAGGATGTTCAATGGAGCACATGCCAACTCTACTTCTTACCACCAAAACTATTCAACATATCTCTTATCTTCCATCTTTCATTTCACTTCCTCAACAATTATTCACAACATTTAAAAACACATAAAGAGTCCACATTCCCCCAAACTTGCATTTTGATATTAATTACAAGGAGTGTGACTCTTCTCTTTTCTTTTCATTCTTATTTTTTTTCTTTTGTTTTTCTCAATATTTCATTCATTTTTTTTTTCTAACAAAACAACACATCACCAAATCATCAAACCTCCCATCATTCAATACAAAACATGGTTCCATATAATCATCCTAGAACAATCATATGTTACAAGTAGGAAAGTCATTAACTAGGATAATTAATTTGACAAGCTAAGGAAGAATTTGTAGGTTGCACATGAAAGAAATGGCTAAGTAGGCTCAAATTGGTGGACTAAGGATATTCAATTATTACAAGGGTTGGCTTGAAAGGCTCAAACGATCCAAAGATGGCCTAAATCATTTCTCTAATGTTATCCAACCCTGGATTTCGCCTTGAGTGACAATCAAGTAAGTTCTAAAGTCCTATAATCATTTTCCTATTCACTTAAACTCACATAATCTTTCTCTAAGCAACAACATAACTAGGCGAGGCTAAGTGCGCAGTAGGTGGGGATTTTTCATAAAACAAACTATGCTTCAGTCAATTATCCTCATTACTATCATGTCATACATATGTTACTCATCATCGGCCTATTTCTTATCTCTCCAGCATCACTTTCAAATTTTTTCAGTTTTTTTTTTGTTTTTTTTTTGTTTTCTGAAAGTAACTAAAACACGTAACATAATAAAAACAACACATAACCCAAAACTCAGTAAGACAGGTTCACAAAACAAGTAAAGAGACACCACCCCCAAACTTTAAAGGAAAACATTGTCCTCAATGTTAAAATACAAAAGGAAAGAAATCAGAGGACTTCCCTGAATAGTCGCACCAATTATCAGCCAGTCACCAGAGGTACCACAGTCCTAAATGTGCAGCAAAAGGAACAATAGTGTTGTCTACTTTGCTGAGAGCTCGAACATACAGGTAACATCCAATCTGAATCCACAAACTGTTCCGCTCAACAAACACAACTCACCACCACTGCAAGTCAGTCAATAGAAAAAGTGTGCACTCACAACCACATGATATCCACTTCAAGCACGAGCCACCCAACAGACTCAAGAAAGGTGCTCAATGATCACAACCAGTCCCAATATCAGCCAACACCAAAACACAATTACATCCACTATAGCCCAACCAACAACAAAGTAGTCACAAACTATCCAACCAATATGACAATGTGTACTAGAAATAGTTTTTAAAGCCACAAGAGGTCGAACTGTACTTCAACCAAGTAATCCATGTGCAGCACAAATCAACAATTCACAACAGCGGGTCACAAATAGAACAGTTCATAAAGCACTAAATTTCAATTTGTTTGTCTAGTTTGGTGAGAATGCGTATAGCCAGTTATCAGGTAATTCAAAGTCACAATAACCAATAGAAGTCAACAAGATTCTCAATAAACTCCATCCAACAATCAACAATGGAATCTCAACATCCTGTATGACACCAACTTCAAACCAACCTACAGTTTCTTTCTTTTGTGCTCTTTTTTTTGTTTGTATTTTTTTTTTGTTTTTTCAGTGTGAATCCGAATAGCACAACAAGAAGCAGAACTCACCAAAACATTAATGGTCTCAGACGCCGCCTATTCTTCTCGCGTTTTGCAATTGAGGCACTCTCCTTTGTTTTTTTTTTCTTTTGAACAGCGAACAGAGTACACACAAAATAAAATTTGAAAAATACTCACCCAGGCAAGAATTCTCGCTGTCGCTGTGTGATAGACATCGCCAACGCTGATGCTATGAATCGCAAGGGCGGTGGTGATGGTCTTTCGTCAGGGAGAGATAGAGATAGAGATAGAGACCGACGCCAAGATCCGTGTCGTCGTCGTGGTATTGAGAGGGATGCGAAGGAGGACTGAAGCAAGAGAGCCGACGGAAAGAGATTCGTGTGGCATTTGGCGCTAAGATCGGATATGGTGATGGTAGGTGATGCGCCAGAGACGTGAGGGAGCTGTACGATTTTTTTTTATTTTTTTTTTGTGGAACTAATGAGAAGGTAGAGAATTTGTAGAGAGTTGGGTTTGTGTAAGTGGGTAAGGGTTTTGGAGCTTTTAGTATTTGGGTGGGTTGGATCTTAAGTGTGTGAGTGGTATGAGTGATGTTTAGATAGTGTGGGTAGCGGGTTAAATAGATGAGATTATGGATCTGTGGGTTTGAAGTTGTGGCTGCTTGAAATAATTTTTTTTTTGAACGTTAGATGTAAGACGCCAACGCAGCTGTGCTCTTTTTTAGCGCAACAACGCTACTAATTTTGCGAACAGCTCTTTGAAAACGTAATCCCTAATTCCGTCAGTGCAGCTGCACTAGAATTTAGTGCAACAGCGCTACTGTTTTTTTTCTTCAAACGTCAAAGAGATGGACGCCAGCGCAGCTGCGCTATTTTTTAGCGCAACAGCACTACTTCACAGCTTTATTTCTTCTTGTTCTTCTCTTTCATGCATGCATCTCCTTCACTCCAAGTACCAATTTCTCCATATTTTCTCTCTTAAATGACTTGGTAGAACTTCTCTTTGCCTCGGCTTCCCCCAAACTTCTTTCTTGAACCTATCATAACAATAAAAATCAACAATTAACCTCGACAACTATAACTCAAAAATTAACGAAAAACAACTAAAACAATAAAATCAAAAAGTAAGAAACTTCGGGTTGCCTCCCAAAAAGCGCTTGTTTTAACGTCGACGGCCCGATGGAGCAATTTCTCTTAAGCCATGTTGAAGTGGACGATGGACTTGTTCTTATCAAACTCATCATCCTAATAAGTCTTCAATTGTTGTCTGTTAACCTTGAACGTCCCCTTCTCTGGATGATTTACTTCAACAGCTCCATAGGGCAAAACCTTAGTCACAACAAAGGGGCCTGACCATCTTGACTTGCGTTTTCCAGGTATCTGTGGGTTATAGAGAAGTATTTGTTGCCCAGGAGAGAAATCTTTTCCCGAAACGGGTTTGTCATGCCATTATTTTGTCATCTCCTTGTAACTTCTTGAATTCTCATTATTTTCATCACCTAATTCTTCCAGCACATTCAATTGCCACAATTCTTTCTTATCCGCTGCTTGCACACCCATGTTTTGTTTAATAGACCAATATTCTTTGTGCTCTAATCGTACAAGAACAAAAGAATCATCTTGTAACAAGCTAGCCTCCAAAGGATCCAATTGACTCCCATGGTTAGACACTATAGCTTTAACGGCATCAATGCGAAAACAACTATCACTCGCTTATAGGTACTTGTAAGCTTTGAACACATTAAAGGTTACCTCTTTGTCTTGTACTCGCAACCGAAGCTCACCCTTTCGAACATCAATAAGTGCTCCCCTAGTTGAAAGAAAAGGTCTTCCAAGAATGATAGGAATTTCCTTGTCTTCCTCCATGTCTAGCACTATAAAATCTGCAGGAAAGATGAATTTATCGACTTTGACTAGCACATCTTCAATAACTCATCTGGGGTACTTTAGCGAACGATCAGCTAACTGTAGTGTAACAGTTGTAGATCTTGTCTCTCCTAAACCAAGCTTCCTGAAAATAGACAAAGGCATCAAATTAATATTAGCACCTAAATCACGTAACGCTCGCTCAAAAACAACATTGCCAATTTCACAAGGAATAGTAAAACTCCCCGGATCCTTGAGCTTTTGTGGTAGTTTCTTCTGTAGGATGGCGTTGCACTCCTCAGTAAGTGCAATTGTCTCGTAATCTCCAAGCGTCCTCTTATTTGAAAGAATGTCTTTCATGAACTTCACATAACTAGGCATTTGTTCAAGTGCATCCGCGAATGGAATATTGATGTGAAGTTTCTTGAAGACTTCAAGAAATTTAGCAAATTGCTTATCAAGCTTATTTTTCTGCAATCGTTGAGGGAATGGCACAACTACATGCGGCTCCTTCATAGGTTGTGGCTGAGCTTCTACTTTCTCTTTATCTTCTGCCTCATTCTTTGCTTCACTTTTTTCAACCTTCTTAGCTCTCACTGGCTCCTCTAACTCTTTGCCGCTTCTCAAAGTGATCGCTTTACAATGCTCTATGCCATCTCTTCTGGGATTTACCTCTGAAGTGCTAGGTAAATTCCCTTGTTGTCTTTCTGAAAACATGGTAGCCATTTGGCTAAACTGTGCCTCTAAATTTCTGATTTGTGCAGATTGGTTCTGGAGACTTATCCTAGTTTCGTTCATAAATTGAGTCTGGGAATAAGCCAACTGTGTCTACGAATTCATCAATTGAGCAATTACCTCATCCAAGTTCACCTTCTTCTCTGGTGGGGGGTTATTCTGCTCAGGTTGCAACACATTCTAAGTATTCCTCCAAGAAAAATTTGAATGATTACGCCATGCTGGATTATATATGTTAGAGTAATGATTGTGCTGTTGCCCATTAAAATTCCCTACATACTGTGCTTGTTTTGCTGTGCCTTGCACAAATGGATTTTCAACTTAACATTCTACACTATGATGTGGACCACAACAAAACTCGCACACCACTGCAGCTTGGACAGTATTAGCAGTCATTTGATTATTTTGCAACTGTTTCGTGAGATTGTCAATTTTCGCTGTCAAGGCAGTTATGGCATCAATCTCATGAATCCCAGCTGTCTTCTTTGGTGCGACTCTCTCACTTGACCACTGCTGGTGGTTCAAAACAATATCCTCTAGCAACGCATAAGCTTCATCTGCTGTCTTGTTCATTAAAGCTCCTCCTGCAGATGCATCTATCAAAGTTCTTGTGGAACTAATTAACCCATTGTAAAAATTATGAACTTGCATCCACCTGGGTACACCATGATTAGGACACTTCCTCAGCAATGCCTTATACCTTTCCCACGCTTCACATAGAGTTTCTCCTTCATGTTGCGCAAAATTATTAATCTCTATGCGCAGCTTCGCTGTCTTTCCTGGTGGAAAAAATCTTGACAAAAACTTGTGCACCAAATCTTCCCAAGTAGTGATTGAATCTGAAGGCAGCGAGTTTAACTATTCCTTAGCTTGATCCCTTAAAGAGAAAGGAAACAAGCGAAGGTGCAGAGCTTCATCAGTGACTCCATTGTACTTAACTATTCTACAGACTTCTAAAAAATTCACTATGTGCTGGTTAGGATCTTCAGAAGGCAGTCCATGGAATGGAATATTCTGAATCAACTGCAGCGTCGCTGTCTTCAAGTCAAAATTATTCACTTGAATCGCTGGCCTTCTAATCACAGGTTGAATTCCAGTGGGTGGCAAAGCATACTCTCGCAGTGTTCTAGGCGGATTTTCCTGATTATTTCCTTCTTGTGCTACCATGATGTCAGCCATATTTCCTTGCAAATGATGGGTAGTTGTAGTAGCTCTTTTCTCCTTTTTGTTCTTCCAACAGGTTCGTTCTATCTCAGGATTGAAAGACAACAAATTGCTATCTCCCAACTTTCGCATACACCTAAAGGAATATGTTCCTGAAACACACGTAACAAAAATAAGAGAACAAAACAAAATTAAATAAAATCCAAAGTAAAATTAAAGCTATTTGGTATCGATATTAATAATTGACACAGTCCTCGGCAACGGCGCCAAAACTTGTTGTGTGAAATCTAACGCAAGTGCACGTATCGTAACAAGTAATAAAATGATGAATAAAGATCATTCTCACGAGAACTGTGATTACTAACTACCAAAATTAATTTAGCTTTAACTTTATTTGGACAATCAAATATGAGAGATTTTGAGTAAAAACTAATAAATAAAGTACTTTTGGAATTAACAACTAAAGCGAATACGAAATTAATAAAGAAGATAAATCAAGGATTAAAATGCTCTAGGGGTTCCGACTTCACCAAGATTAATCCTATTTGAAACTATTGATCTAAATCAATTGAAACCTATTCCTTACGTTGCCAGCAATTTCGCTAAGGTAGATATTAATCTTTCTCAAGCATCAATAACATATCCCAATAAGCAAGCTAACTACATCTCTATAATAACTGTGAACTCATGGAACGCTTTAAGCCCTAGAATTCAAATACTGCACTAGATCTCATAACTATCTCTAGCTTATGACGATTTAATGGTATTTTATACGTGGTCTAATTTAGTTATCACTTCTCAGTCTCAAACCAAATCACGAATCATGTAATTGTTGATCAGGTAACCACAAGCATTAAACTCAGCATAAAATACTCAACGCAAATATGGAATAGTTCATCAATTAATTCAAAACCAAAAACATCAAATATTCATAATCTTGCTACATCGTAGTCCTAGAAAAATAACTTAGAGCATCATAATGAAATTAAATAAAATCTCAATTGTAACGTAAAACATGATAAGAAAGATAGAGAAAACTAGGATTTAGAGAAGAATTGGGGCAGAAGTCCGTCTCTGGATCGTTCCTCCGTCTTCAACTCGCGAATCCTCTCTTTCTCTCCCTCTAAAATGTTGTTTTTCTTCTCCTCTTGATGGCTGCGACCCAAAAGCTCCCTTAAACGTTTATTTCCTTCTCTTTTAACATAGGGTTTCTTCTTTTCGCGCATTTTTACAAAATTACCCTTAAAAATCCTACGATACTGCGCAGCTGCGCTATGACTGCACTACTTTAATTTTCAGCAATTTATCCACAAGTTGCATAAAAGCCAATCCTTTGTAATTTCTCTTCAATCTTTGCCTCAAAACTCAGTTTGTCTCTTGAAAATTACCTACAATGCAAATCAAAGACAAAACCAATCAAATTGCTCATAAATTACTCAAAAACTAACAAAGTTTAAGTGAAAAGGTGCTGAAATCATATATCAATAATACACCCAACATATGTGTGAATTTAATTAAGAGACACACATCGGGGACTATTTATGTCATTTTTAGAATAGTAGAGACTATTTATGTCACTTTTCGAACATTATTAGGACGACTTGCATTATTTTAGGAATATTGAAAACTAAATTAAAAAGTGTGGATTTTGTAGAAGCGTCAAAATAATTTTAAACCTTTTCATTTAAATTTAACAAAAGGATAGAGAGGCATTTTGGATGACTTTTGTGAAATATTGGGAACTGTTTCTGCAACTTTAAAACATTGAAAACTAACTTGAAAACCTTGAGACTACTGCTAAAATTTCTTCGCATTTAAATTGACTAATTTGGATTTGAGGATATATTTTAAACTTTTAATAAAGTTCAAATATTTTGTTTTGAATTCATGAATTCAAGATTATTTATTGGAAAATTTGCACAAATAATTCCTATTGTTTCTCTCAAATTTCAAATTTGTTCATATTGTTTAAAATTAACCAATTTAGTCCCTATTATTTTTCAAAAATTTCAATTTAGTCACAATTTCTTTTAAACATTGAGAATTAATTTGAATTTTATATGAAAATAATAGGGACTAAATTGAAGTTTTTTGAAAAAATAATAGAACTAAGTTGGCTAACTTTGAACAACATGGACGAATTTGAGTTTTTTACAAAAAATATTAATAAAGACTGAACTGACTAATTTTAAATAATATGAACGAATTAAAAATCTTAGAAAAATAATAGGGACCACTTGTGCAAGTTCTCCTTATTTATTCGATTAACAAATTTTTGGTTGTGGATTTGATATCTAAATATCATCAAAGATATCTGAATAATATTTTATGTCACTCTTTTACTCCTCTTTTGTATGATAAGAATTCATGTATTTAACATTAAATTTTTCATATATATGGTAAACTTTATACTATATAAGGAAGGCGATATGGGTAAACGAATGATATATAACATTACTCAAAATATAGAGTAAGAACAGGATGGACTTCAAAGTTCAAATGAAAATTTCACATTACCCAAAATATAGAGTAAGAACAGGATGGACTTCAAAGTTCAAATGATAATTTCGTGAGGATTTGAAGTTCTTCTAAATTGCCGATGCGACCCCTTTTCTTTCCCTGAAATTTTAATTAGTTACTGACTTCTAAGTCACAACCAGGGTCAGCTCTAGGTCTTCATTTCTTCTTCTCTTTTTTTTTTTTTTTTGTTCCTTTTTAATTTCTGTAAGGAAATCATGATGAAAAAGAATGACATCATTAATCAGCTAGCACCCACGCACATATACTAGGTATAACTAGTTCTTGAAATTTTGTAGGTATATTATAACTCTCTCTAGCTTCTTTTTCTTGATCTGGCCATTTTCATTAACTATCACAAAATATGAAAACCAACACATTGACAATTCACACATTTAGAATATTACATACTTAAAGAATCGATTGATTTCGGGACCTCTCGCTTCTTAAGCGAGAATTATACCACTTCTTCTCCATGCATATATCACAGTGCAGCCTCTTGATCAGTCCCTGCCTTGAAGCATCACCACTTCTTCTCCTTTCATCTCGCTCTCCGGCTGCGACCTAACCTCCTCCTCTCCCTGATCAAACGCCTAGTTTCCTTCAGTAGTTTCCTTCCTGATGGCACCACCACACAATCTGGTAGGGGTATAGGGTACCTCAAATTATCAAAACAGTATGAATAGTACACGTATCTTTTACGGAACCAATTCATGGCCCGACGTTTCTCGGGTGTGATGGCACTATATGGTTGTTTAACAAGATTAAGAACTGTATCAGCGCAATTGGTTGATGAAAATTGCTCGAGAGGATCAACATGACAGCCTTCAAGGGCAAGGTCTTTGAATTTTGTGGCGAAGGGTTCATATTTGTAGTTCAGCTTGGCCTTGCCACCATTAGTTGCCCATGAGGAGGCATCCCATATGGTAGCGTACAAGGACATTGGCTTCGATGGAAAATCACCACTCATGGCTTGGTTGCGCACAATTTCCCTAATGGGGACTTCATCAACATAGAATCTGCGCATAATAATGGAAGATAATTTTCACTTTAGAATAAGCAATAATTACAAAGCTCTAGAATTTTCACTTTAGAATAAGCAATAATTACAAAGCTCTAGAATCTGCGGATTTGCTAATTAGATACTATATCAAACCAAAACTTATTCCACTAGAAATCCTCGGTTAACTAGAAACTGTACAATGCGAAAAGAAAAAAAAAAGAAATTTCAACCTAATTCTTTTTTTGGGTGACTTGATCTCTCTTTCTGTCATTTTTGTTCTACTTTTTTTCTCAGCCTATTAATGGAAGAGGTTGTTTTTGCGACTTGAGCTGGTGACTTCCAAAGGTTTGAGTCACGGAAATGGCCTTTTTTAAAATATCTATCAATTTTTTCTACTTTTTGTTTTATTCTCAGCCTAAATGCAAAAGGTCGTTTCTGCAACTCGAACTTATGACCTCCAGGGGATTCAAGTCATGAAAATAACCTCTTGCAAAATACCTGTCATTTTTTTTTTTTACTTTTTGTTTTTATTTCAGCCTAAATGCAAAAAGGTTGCTTCCACGACTTAAACTCGTGACTTCCAAGAATTCAAATCATAAAAACAATATCTTGCAAAATATAAGTTGAGTGTAACACAATCCAAAGACAGCCCAACCTTCTTTAAACCTTACACATAATAAGCGTTTCGTAGACCGATTGAGGTGTACTTTACATAAGGGCAAACAAATGAACTTACATAACATTCCAAAAAGAAAAGGAATCCAATCGATGATTGAAGTTTTCCTGTCAAAGAAGCAATTTCCATTCCAAGCTAAGATTCTCAATTAGATACCTCCCATTAATAAATGCATGCCAAGAAAAGGAAGGCGGTCATGTCAGAAATAAAATGGCCTGCAATTTTTTTTTCTTTTTTTGATTTAAATTGAAGCCTAAGCCAATATGAAGTTACAGTTGTAGAAAATCTATTTTAAGACTTTTCGCACACAAAATGAGAACCGTATCCTACCTCGGTTTATAAAACTCATTGATTGGCCATGCATAGTTCTCAACATTAAAGCTCAAGCTGGCATTTTGAGAAAGACAACCACAAAGTTCGTTAAGAGACATAATGCATCAATTTGAATGTTAAAGGTAGTCTAGTTGTGGTTGAAATTCTTCAAAGTAGGCAATAGTAGGGCAACTATCATTTTTGTAGGGATTTACGTGTTATATTGCATCTATCTCGTAATGTTAGGAAGGCAACTATCATTTTTAAACTCTATAGAAATTCGTATATTATTGTATTTTCTCTTTATAATGTTAAGAGAGATATAAATGCAAACTTAGAAAGATTCTAATGCAGCTGGCTTTGTACATGATTCTCATTAATATCATCCCTCATAACAGCTTTTCATCCTTCTGTGTAGCCAAAAAAAATGTCTTACTTTTTCTCCATAGTTGGTCCTATATCCACTGTATTATAGTTTCCAATTTTAGGTAATTTTTTTCTGGTAGATGAAAAGTCTTCTAATTATTATTGAGTGTGCAGAAACTTGTCAGCTCATTTCCATGACGGTCAATTTGTGAGGAGATTTTGTTTTGTTTTTTTTGTTTTTTTTTTTTTGTCAATGAGGAGAAAATCTTTCAAACCGCAAAAACGTTGTCTATGTGTCTTGACCCTACTTATGGTAAATGATTAAAACGATATAGAAAAATAGCACAAATACAAAGTAAGAGGAGGATAATTTTACTTTTTACAAACCTTCATGTGAATTTAAACGGTCTCGTTTTGTAGACTGACCCCTTGTGTTTCCAAGACATATGCCTATATATGCACATACATATATGAACTGAAAACTCAAAATTGTCATAAAGTACATAGCAAGACTTCTATTATATATATTTATTTATTGCACAAATTAAGTGTCAAAAAGAGTGGGAAATCATTGTGTTTTAATCTTTTAATTGAGTATAAAGACGAAACAACTACAAATTTCATAGAAACAATCCACGTATTTGCATATCATAAATTCGCCGAAGAATGGAAAATGGGATAAAACAAAATAGCTAGACTGGAGAGAAAAATTCGAAATTTTGGCCGGACATGCTTTGCTACGACAAGAATTGTTATATATTACTCGTGTTATTCTTTACGCTTCTGTATGTAATATAAGTTTATCATATATGACATCTAATGTATAAATATTTTACCCTATAAAAGAGGGAAAAAACATGACTCGAGTTATATCATAACCTAAAACATAAAGGAAATTTAGAAAGATCATAAGCTAAATACTTACATGATGTTGTTGGGAGACCAGAAAATGCTATACCGATGAGACTCCTTGCTTGGATCGAACCACAATCGATACCTTTCTTCTCTACCACGACAGACGCTACCATTGCCATACATGTTAGTCTGGAACGTCCATGGCTGCCCATCCACATGACCCAAAAACTCAATATCCAATTCGTCATGGTTCTTCTCAAATGTGTGTTTGTTCGATGTCTACAAATCGAAAAGAGGATAAGAGTTCATGCATTATCGATCTTAATCAACATTTTTCTTCGAAATGAAAGTAATTTGTTGTTAAATGGTGGCTTAATAAATCAATCGACAATCCTTGTCTTATTAAAAATATAATTAAATATTTTTTTCTCGAACCGTACGAGGAGAAAACTTTCTATACAATTGATATGGATATACATAGCCGACCGACCTGGAGTGGGTATAACCAGACCCGCAAACCACTTCCTGGCCTGCATTAATGTCAAATGTGATGTAAAGGTATTACCACTAAATAATAGCTTTATTCAAAGGGTAAAGGTTCGGATCAGACATGAACAGTGTGGGCAGCATTAGGCATTTAATGTCTGCCCGTCTTAATTGTTAGTATAAATATATATAATTCATTCACTGCTCTTAACGCAGATAACAAACTCTCATTAATTGCTCTCTACTGTTAGTTATTAATTGAGTTCGGACAATCAACTTATTTTCACACCTGAAGAGAAACACGAGTCTTCACCTCCGCGATTCTTTACCTTGTTTTGCAGGAAACTATTGAGCTCGGGCTGAAGGATGATTTCAACCCTTATCAACAATATTTCTAGGGAAATGTTATTCATCTATATATCTATTACATAGAGCTGTCTATCGAATCGTAGTTGATGTTTGATTTTGACAAAATAGCATGAACCAATAGTACTTGAATACAATAATAAGTTCATAATTTTGATTTATCAAGCTTGCTTTCATCATTAAAACATATGTACATCAAGATTAACATGACAAGAAACATAGGCTCCTAGATAAATTAATCACTAAATCCATATTAATTCGTACGTATGCATATATCCAATTAAAGAAGAGATTGCACACATACAAACATGTCAAAATCAAGTGTATATATATGCATCTGTGTGTGTGTGTGTTAGTTATGTGAGTGAGTGTGTGTGATATAGATGAACATGAAATAATAGTAACTTACATAAAACGCGACAACAATGCCTGCAGTGTGCGCCGCTGGCAACTTTATTCTAGCGCTGAAGAATCCATAGTAATAATAATCATTGGAACTAAGCCCAGACCCTGGAAACAACGTAAAATTGACGAAAAACAAATTTAAAGACTGCTAACAACAAAATTTTACGTATAAAAAAATTTCAAAAAAGGTCTTATTTACGGAAAACTCTTGCAGACTTCAAACGGACCATCCAGCTGTGAGCACAGACTGGGGTCAACATGTGTGTGAGCTCCACCCTATATTAGAGCTGAACAACACATCCGACGTTTTACATAGAAATGTATATAAGTTTTATATATATACCCGAGTGGCGGTTGAGGAGGAGGCTGACGCTTTTGCCATCGGGCGATCGTTGGATGTTGAAGTCACTGAAGAGAGGAGAATAGCCATCACCAAAATTGATGGTGGTAAGGTTGAAAGCTACGGCTGTGTTGGTGGTGATACATACAAAGAGAGCCAAGAAGAAGAGAAAGAACGAAGCAAAGCTTTTTGGTAAAAAAGAGTTTACAAGAAAATCCATCTTTTTTTTTTTTTTTGGTTTTTTTAATACTCTCTCCTTAATTAACACTCTTTTTCTTATCTTTGCAAGACTCTATACGCACATAAAATATAGGAGATGCAGAGGGGCCAGTGGAAGAGGAGGTGAAAGATTGCTGTTTGATGCTGTGGTTGTTTGTGAATGGCCATAGACCATAGTGTTCGCGGGGCATTTAGCTTTTGGGTTGTGAGGATCATAGTTATCATTACTAATATCCAGATATATGAGCGGAAGTATTTATGGGTCAATTGGGGTTTTTATTTCTATTGACTTTAACGGTAAAGCTATTAAAGAATGAATTAAAGTTGTGTATTTTTTTAAAAATGTTTATATTATTAATGTATTTTTAGACTAAAAAGTGGCATGTGATATGTTCAAAGAGAGCTATCCCCAATCCAATGCTTTGAGGCCCTTCTTGGAAGCATGTAAATAGTCAAATAGATCAAACTGACACATATGTTTCACAAACTAACAGTGTGCTGATTGGTTAACAAATCACAGTCTATAACGATCATTTAGAGTTTTCAAAATTAATGATCTCCCTAAGCATTTGAGACTTCTTATTACAAAGGGGCAGAACAACCCCAAGTTGATTGTAGTGTAAGTAATTTTTCACCTCCAAAGAATCAAAAAAAAAAAAAACTCATATATGAATGTTAAACTGTATATATACTTTTAGTCTTACTAAACAAAAATCTTAAATCTACTCCTTCTTATATATTCAATTTGCAACACCCTTTTACCCTCATTTAACCCCTACATCTCTACTAACTTTAATTTCAAAATTTACTTAGTCCCCACTCAGAGAATATTCTAAATCTGTATATGATAGCGCCCTCGATTTGGTTGGCTTAACAGCATTGTCACTATTTTTAGTAAGCAACAGCGTTGTTACTGGCTTGTTGTGCATGATGCTGCTTTTTCCAACGTGATGCATGTACCTTTCTATTTTGGGAGGGCTCCTCAATGGCAGTACAAAAAGTAAATCAATTTCAAAGTATTCTTTTTTCGCTATATGCATTTAAGTTTGCATGGATATTGGATGGCCCACGTTTTGGCTTTTGCATCCACTTGATAGCTATACATCATGATGTTTAAAACTAAGGCCCTTTTTTTTTTTTTCTTTTAACTTTTAGAAAACATTCACACTACTAACCTATGATATATATCTCAAATTAAACACTACAATGGGACAAAATACACCAACAATGGCCATGTTGGCATCTCATCACCAGGCCTAAGAGTTGAGTATAAATCAAAATCTGGATGATACAGCGACTCGACTCAAATCATGTACGAGTCAGTTCAATTAAAAATATAATCTCCAGTGACAATTAAGAGGACTCAAACTTGCATTTACGATTATATATTCAACTTCTCTCACTTACCACACTGGGGTGATCCTTTAGGGTCCAAGGCATATTAGATTGAGTATTCCATTTTTTAGATTAAAAAGTTTGGCATAATCATGAAATGAAGTTAAGGTAATTAAATATGATTGGTTGGATTCAATAGGTAGTAGTGATTTGAGATGCAACATTTACGAAGGTGGATTCAAAATGTTTTGTTAAATAATTTTCGAGACCAAAAGGCAAAGGTGAGTTTTGTAAATGATGGATATTGTGTAGTACTATAGAACCAAACTGGATTTGCAAACTAAAAGTATCAACATATTTCAAACCTGTAATAACATGCATCCGCGCCAGATCAATCTACCTTCCAATGTAGTAGAAGTGTGATTAGAATTTCAGTTCTGCGAATCTTTCATTCAATAATATTTATTTATAAAAGTGATGTTTACAATTGGATTTTTGCTAAATCAACCAATTTACTTGAAGTTTTAAAACACCAAAAGATTCCTGAGATCTTAATTAGCCATGCATGAATTTTGGCTACATCACTTCCATCAGTAATTTTTGCTAATTTTTGCTAATTCTCTCTCTATGATTATTGATTAATGATTACGAAATTGATAGCGTTACTTATACGTTAACTTACATGTATGTGCTGTGAGATTTCAAACAGCTATTGATTGTCCATTTCTTGAAATTCCAGTTCATGTCCATTTGATCATGACTGTAAGAGTGAATGGACTTGTCAACTAATATCATATCTGAGAAGAAAGAATCTTTAAAATCTGAAATCAGCCATGATTGTCACATTTCTAAAGGGAATAAATAAATAAAAGAAAGAAACAATACTTAATTTTGTGTTAGAAACTGCACTTGTGCTAACCCTAAAGCATGGTTCAGCGGTAGTGAGGTAAAATCGCTCTTGTGAAGTCGTGGGTTCGATACTCCATATTTCTCTGAAATTCCGTCCTTAACTAACTTAGTACAAATGTATGAGTACACTATTGCACCTGAAGACTTACTAGTTGGTTGTCGGGGACCAACACTAAGAATGTATATTCTATTCACATTTTTCATTGTTAATTGTATTTTTAATTATTAATATTTTTATTTTTTATTATTATGTACTATTTTATGAATGTTATTTTTTATTTTATTTATTAATACATATTACATCCTATTTTATTAATATTGGTTCTTCACATTTAGGGAGTAAATTTGGAAAAAAAATAAAAATTGGTGAGGTGATCCTTGATCAGTAGAATTTGTCATCAACTCTTGTAGTGGCAAAAAAGTTGCATGAATCTTAAAGAGATTGATTGGCGTCACACCATCATAACCAGAAGCCCCCATGCTTGATGAAATGATCACAACAAGAGTCTATTGATTACATCACTACATGAACACAAGTATGCTAAACAGCAGACATGATGTGTACCGTTTCGTAATTTACTATTTTTGGTGGTGGTGGGGGTGGTGGGTGGTGGGTTGGTGGGTGGTGGGTGGAGGAGTGGAAAAGGGAAAGGGAAAGGGAAAGGGAGTTTGCGTGTATGATCCAAGAGACTCATCATGTAAAATGATGGGAGTGAAGGACGAATTTCAACCTCTGTCATGATGAGAGGTAATGACTAAGGGAAAAAAAAAAAAAAAAAAATTGGTTTTTGGCCCGAAGAGAGTGGATTTCACATGTTTATGAGTACTATATATTGATCTTACTAGATTAAAAAGTGTCATAAAATTTTGGAAAAAACATTTTTTATATTTTGATCATCTAGAAAAACTTTAGATGAAGATACTAAAATAACTACGGTTCAAAAAAAAATTAACAGATGATCTATAAACTTATTTGGCCTGGTCCTAGTTATAAGCATTAAGACACATCTATAACTAGTTGGAAGAGAGCATAGGTGACGATGGATGCTAATCCGACCACCCAACCTGGCAGGTCATAGGCAAGTTGGCCATAGATTCGAACCCTACCACCTTGCTTGTGGATCATACTGTGGTTACCGAATGATGGGAATAACAAAGTATAAATTTGTATATGTGCACCAAATGTCAATATATGAATTATTTCATTATTCATTATTTCCGAGTCTATTCGTTGCATTCACTCTATCAAGAATAAGGGTAAATCAGAAGATATGTATACACCTTGATTTGGAATTTTTGGGATGGACCATCCTCTATACTCTGGGCAAAGAATTGTATGCAGAGAGTACTGCTGTGCTAAAAGCCTGAAACTTTCTCTGAGAAAGGTAGATAAAATAACTACAATGTTTCCTGAACTCTTCCAAGCCATTGCACATTTTAAGCACGGTAATGACAGTTTTATGCCATTACAATCGCTCGCATGCTTAGGCGTGCTTCTTCAACCGTTCAACATTGACATAAAAAGATTATTATGTCTAATAAACGCCCGACGACAAGGGTCCAGAAAAAGAATAAAAGAAAGAAATGGAATGAAATACAGTGCAAGGAGAGAGTGTCAGAGCAAGAGTAAGTATAACAAACTAAGATTTAAAGTAAGCGATAACGATTTCATCGTTAAGTCAGTTTATAACAAAGGCGGAAGAAGTATAGGCTGCTATCTCAATAAACATTGATATTCACAAACATCGACAAGTCATAAAGATTCAATGTCAGTGTGCCACAATTTGGATAATAGCATTCTGATTTTTACAAGGAATTTGCTGAATTAGCATGATGCAGGCTTGGATGGATAAAGGTGTAGGATACATTGATTATATAGCTATGCCTATGGAGAAAGAATAAAGAAAAGATTATTCTTAACTGTTAATGAAAGGGTATTTGGATTCAACATAGCTTTCTGCATCCCATAAAAATGATCCAAATGCAACTGCCTCCAAAACCAGCATTGTCAACCCGGAGAAAGTAAGAGGTATCATTTCATCGTTCATTGAATCAAGGGAGCCATCTTCAGCAACTCTAATATCTGGCCTCCCAAATAGTGCCTGAGTCTGCTTTTCTATCAAGGAAACTACTTCTTTAGATCTTATGGTTGCATATCTCTGAAGTGTTTCTGCATCCAGATACATCACGTAGGACTTTAACCTATTTGACTTATCTTCATCACTAGAATCTATTGGACCTCCTCCATCAACGTCTTCAGGGTAAATCTGTATAAGTGAATCTGGGTCCCAGAGTTGTTTCTCTGGTACTGGCTCTTCAAATCGTGCCCGGTCTTCACCAAAACCTTCAGGAAGGGTATTCATGGACCTTTCAAGTTGATATCTCTCATCAACTCTCTTGAGGAAATAACCATACATAATAGAAGCAGCATACAACTTTCCAACTTTAATTTTACTCATTTCAATAATGCTATCTAAGGGCCCGACTGCTCGCTCACCAAGAACAAGAGCTATATGACTAATAATCATCTCGAATGCTTCAGGAGAATGTACGGATTCCAGCTTATGTTCTTGATTCGGCCAAAAATCCACCCTTCCAGCAGGATCTGAAGTTGCAGTTATCTTTGGGATCATTATGATGTCACTTTCTACAAATCTTTTTACAACCAAGCAGTAAAGTATCTCCTCCAATGTCTTGCGCCTTTCTTTCTCTTTCACTTCAGCTATCCTCCTGAATTTCAAGGTACGTATACTTCTCAATTTAAGACTTTGCTTGAGTAATATAATGCAATCAACCTTGTTCCAGTTCACTCGGACTCGAAGAGTAAACTTACACTTCTAATTGTAAATTATTATTTATTGAAAATGGAAGCTGGCAAGTTTATTTCATAGTTTACAGATTTAGAGTGAATGACTAGAGGAACAAAGAGGGTCCTTATAAAATTCTACCCATCCATCCGTAGCATCAATTCTTCTCACCAATCCAACAATGTTCATAGCAATTTAGGTCTCATGTGGCAAATGATAGCACGCACTTTTAAATTTTTTGTCCATCACAACAGGAAACACCATTTCCTAATGGATTTCCTGATGGTGAACAGTTGCACTAAGCCAATGAAGCATTGGAGAAAGCTTTTTGGCAGTAAGAAGAGAGAGGTCAGAAAGCACAGAATGAATTTCCTTTGACATAGATATGCTATAAAAAAGCGAAAGAAGAAAAATTTCGAGTTCATAAGGCTATTCCTCCATACCACCAACTTTCTTTTCACAAAACACAGTTTGACATTAAAATGCACGAGGAGATAGACATTGTGGGCAATAAAAAGGCGTGAAGATGAATTCCAAAGAAAAGTAAGCAAAGCATAAAAAGAGGCAATCGAAATAAAGTTTAAAAGGAAAAGATGGAAAGAGAAACTAGAAATAAATGAAGATCAGAATTTGTAACTCTGAACCAACTAAGAGACCTAACTTGTCCCCTACCTAGAAGGATCCTAAACACACTGTGACACACCGTGAAGATATGCCAAACAACAAACTTCCTCTTTTAAGTATGTCTTCAGTAAGAAATAGAGGTTGCTCTACCTGCAAGGTTGCGTGCTTTTGGGGCAGTATAAATAGAAATTTTTACTTACAGAAATGAGTGCAAGTAAATTTCACTGTACATCTAAGTGAGCAAACATATTAATTTTGATCTCATAAACTGTGACAGATTTGCGTAATCTCATTTATGCAACCATTTTTTTTCAATTCACTTATGTATGCAACCTGAAGAAGGCACAATATGAGCCTGGTCCATCTAGCCTGGTCCATCTAGCCTGGCAGAATGGAAATCAATGCATCGCAGAGTCAATTGTAGCCAACGTTTTGAATTGATTGCATGAAGACCCATGTACTTGAAAGTTGCAATACCTGCCTAGTTCCATTTGGAGCAAAGTTATGCCTTTTCAAATACAGAGTTATTCAGTTCGATGTTTGCCCTTAACCTGTCCAAATATTACTAGAAAATCAAGAACCAAGATTTACTATTTTCCAACTCCACATCAGTATTCAGATCAGTTTTGGCCACATTTTGGACATTAAGTCCCATCCATGCATGCTGCATAAGTCATAACTAGATCAATCTGAAATACCAGGTTACTACTACCACCTAGAGCTACTGCCTTCTCTCTGGCACCAACCTGCCTCAACTGAGGACCCCCATGCCCCAACTACAGACTCCCACCACCTAGTTATGAAGTGCTCAAGTGCACTTCCATTTAACAGCTCTTTCACAAATCAAAACAAATAAGAGATAAAATTATAACATTGGCAACATTCTATCAAAACAAATATCAAAATACTTACTTATAAAGGAGATCTGGCGATGATGGAATTTCATCTTTTTTGGCATCTCTCTCACTCCCAAGGTTCTCAAGCTGCTGATCGATAGCTGCAGGCAGCAAATGTGGATGACTCTTCATCATTTCCCCCAAAACCTGACCAACGGGGGACTCCAACTGAAGAGGCGCAATTGGAACCAAATCGCCACCAGAATTTCCTAACGCTCTTACAGTAAAGCTTCTAGCTCTCGACTTTTTTGACCCAAACTCTAGCTTCGCAATAAAAGATGAAGCACCACTCTACAAATCAAAAAACCAATTAGAACAACATTACTTCTCTAGAAAATCTAAAATTGAAGCTCACTAATATCAAATCCTTCTTTTAACCATGGCTTGTACGATTAAACATTCAAAGGGGTTGATCAATCAGCATGATTTTCAATCTCGGAACCCCTTACGATGTAATAAGTCTAAAACCCTAACGACGCCTTCACCATCCTCAATCTAACAACCCATGTTCGACAACTAGCCTACCAAGGCGTTGACCATAATCTACTGGCTCAAATGCTTTAAACTCGTATTGGCAGTTGTAAAGAACCCAAGTCATATAAATTGAACCATATCCTTCATAGAACTAATGTGAGACGTGATGTTACACTCAACATACCCAAAAGATTCTTTTCTGTTCTATATAGTCCAGGGATAAGGGATTGATATTAGGTGCATATTCTTATCAAGTACTCCACCAAATACCTCCATCCCACTAATATTATCACGTTTCACTTCTCACCTTATTCAAGAGCAAATTATTGTGTTAATTTATCATATTTTTTTCTAAAATCTTTTATACCACATTAACTACATGAAACATATTACCATTTCAAAAATAATAATAATAATCTGAACAATCAAATAAACCAACATAAATATTTGCTTCTGAAAAATAAAAAATAAAAAATAAAGTAAAAATTGATAACATTTATATTTTACGGAATCAATAATAGAAATCAATACTAATTTACACAACTAAAAAGCGTAGAAAAACCAAAGTAATTTTAACATTAAAAAATTTAAAAGTAAATCATACTTTAAACTATATGGGCTACTAGAATTTCACGATGCGAAAAAGACAAAAAAAAAAAATATATATATATATATATACATATATCTATATATATAGGTGAACTGAATGAAAAGAAATGAATATACAACTTACTTTGGGGTTTGGCGAAGAGATGAGAGACTTAGAGTCGGAGAATGAATGAAAATGCTTGACTTCCGGTGACCGACCGGCCGAAGGAAGCACCACCGGAACATCGGCGAAGACGCCGGAAATTTGCAACATTATTATTTATTATCTCCTCAATTTATTATTTCTTTACTTTCAATTTATTTGAGAAGTGTTAAATGGGAATAAAATTTAATTAGTTAATATAATTTTATTTGATTCTTCAATCTGATTTTTGAGAGTGTGGCGGCGGCTAAGAAGGTTTGTTGATTTTTTGGTCAGGGGATCACGTGGCAATATGCGAGCTCAGATTAGAGCTAAAGAGGAAGAGGGAATTAAAAGTCAAAATGAAGTCAGCTAAGAGATTCCATACCAACCGAAATTTGAGATGCGTGACAACTTCCATGAGTTCCGGGGTGAAATCACTTTAACATTTTTTACTATTTTAAAATTTTATTTTTTATTAATTTGATGCATATATAAAGATGCATTACTACATTAATAGTTTATTAATTGGTAATCATACTCTATTAAATAATTAGATAGACAAACTTCACTAGCTAAATTCTCACATCATTTTAAAAAATATATATTTTCTATTTTAAAATTTAGGTCCTTCTACAATGACTCTAAAACGTAAGGACTCGTTCATTACGTTGTAAGAGAATTTAATAATTATAAATTGTAAAATTTATTTCGTAATAATATAATTATATCATGAACGAAATTTAATAATTATAAAATTATCAAAATTATTTAACTCATATTATTATAACGTGAGATTCAACAATTTTAAATTGTTAAAATTATTTTATTATAAATTATATTATAAATTCACAACTATCAAATCTAAACCGTAAACCGTAGAGGATATTATCCACGTCTCTTGTCTTTTAACATCATGTTACGAGGATAAGAGGATATTATCCACGTCTCGTCTGTTAACATCATGTTACGAGGAAAATTTGAAGATATGATTGTTTAATGCCTTGATAATAAGAGATTGGATAGATTACTTCTCAATTTGTGTTCGTCTATATTCTTAAATAATTAATTATTTAAATCATCTCATATAATAAATAATGATAGCCTTTCGTCCCTCGAGAAGCCATCAATTTTTTGCCAATAACTTAATAGAACATCACTTCAAGTTTAATATTTATATGACTTTAGGAAGTAAAAATCCCAAAATAGAACATTAATATGAAATTCAATCATAATGTCATATAAAATGAAATTTATAACGTTATATAATATAAAAAAATCTAAATCCTCAAAATTTGGAATTGACTGATATCAAACATCCAGCCCAAAAGATAGGTGAACCATATGAGGAACAGATATACAAAAGCAGAAACTTACCAAGGCCAAATACATATATAGAGATTCATATAACCTGCTTGTTTATTAGTAATTCTCTTGAGTTTCACATTCATCAACCACATCTAGTACATACAGGGTAAAGATAAATAAAAACCCTATCCATTAAAAGCGACAAGAGGACGACATAGAATATACGCTCTACGTACAGATGGTGTGACCAAGAAATGATGGATTATATTTCACAAACAGAAGCTGGGACTAAAAAGCTCGAGCAGCTTTAACCAATTTTAAACTACATACTATGTAGGATTAAGGATTTCTTGTTACTAGGTTAGATTAAGTTTCCTAAGAATCGTTTTGCAATAATACAGCTAAACCTTCATTGACCACTCTGTACCGACTCTTCTTGCGCTGAATGTTGAGTATCATTGCCCAGATGGTCATTCCTACTGGACCTGAGATTCTCCTGCCCAGGAACCTCCCCGAGTCTCTCCTGCAAAATCGATTAGAATTACACAATCTGAAGTATATCTTAAAGTGGTTGGCAACCGTTGAGCATAACGGTTCAAAGTGCTTTAAATCCTAACAGCAAAATGAAGAAAATGAATAGTGTAAATAACAAATAATCCCCCCCTCTTGAACTAAAAAAATTAACCTATAAAATCAGACTCCACAAGGTAAAAGCAATTAAAAGAAAAACATCCACTGTTCGTTCTATCAGTTTTAAAGTTCATCAACACAAAAGGAGGTCAGACTTTTGCATACATTTTAACCAAACGTGTGCCCAAATGCACATATAACGCAAGCAATCAAGTCATACTTTACAGCAGGAAACTGAATATTTGGTGTAAGTCTAATAGCAAAGGATTGCAGGATACCTTAAGAGACGCATTTTGAGCAAGAAGCTGCTCATATTCACTCCTTAAACGATTCACTTCTGCTTTGAGAGAAGCATTTTCTTCTTTCAAAGATTCAGCACGCTGGGCCAGTTCATCGCATTCAACCTGAAACCCATGTACCAGGGAGAAAACAGAATTAGGATAGAGCACGGCTCAGAATTAAATTGACAGGATCATTTCTTACCTGCTTGCGCAATCTTGACCGGCGAGCAGATTCCCTGTTTGACTGCTTTCTCCTTTGTCTCTTAAGTTCCCTTTCATCCTGAACTCAGAAAAATATCAGCAATAGGAAAACTTTTAAAGAGTGAAAGAAATACTCCCTTACAGAAAACAGGTCAGTATGTTTAGATGTTGGGCCTCCAAATGAGGAAATTGCCAGAAAAAAAGTGTGAGTAAGGGAGAGATTGTAACACCACTGCCAAATTGCCAGAGGTCACTATGTTTAGGGATAAAGTTCAAACAAGTAGTCATCATACAGGCATCTTCCCACCACTAAGGTCAAAAACATCTGAATCTCAAAAATACTCATTCTACCATGGTTGATTATCACAAGGCTTTGAGTAGAATCATATTAATGGTAAAGCAGCTAAAAATACAGAAAAAAATTCTGTGAATTAAAACAAAAGAAAGAGAAATGAACTTGTACCCATATCTGTGATTGAAAGCTATCCCGAGATCCAGCAGTGGCCATTGCTCCTGCAAGTGGAGCAGAAGGTACCTTCCCACGAATCGCAGGTATAGCAGATGAAGTGGCAGCCCCCCAATAGTCCATGCCAATATTTAAATTTGTTGCAGGACCAGGAGTGCCTCCTGGAGCCCCTGTTCCAGGCATTGGCACCATAGCCATAGTCTGGTTCACCATTGAATGAGGAGCACTATGTCCTCCGTTCTGCGAAACTAGGGCCGCACCACCATTCTGAGATGCCTCAGCTGTAGTATAGACATCAGAATGCTGATCCATCGGTAAAATTAATCGTTAAAAGATGACTGTGAATGAAGAAAAGTATATTACCCGCATCTTGCCTGCATCCTGACTCCTGCTCAAAATAGAAAATACAAAAATAAGAGACAAGTAGCAGAAACAACAATTATACAAAAATAAGAGGCAAGTAGCAGAAACAACAATTAAGTTCATTATCTTCAGGATCGAGTCAGGTAGGGTTGATACAGCATGAATGAATTACTTGTACATTATCAGCAACAAGCAGATAAATTCTATCTAGGTGACTAACTCTTTGAGGGAGGATGAGACATCCATGGTCAGTACACGGTTCACTAGTTCCCCATGAGGCAAGAGCAGTTCACTGGACTGGATTCCCTTTCAACTCTTCAAGACACACGGAAACAACTAAAAGATCCTAATATGGCAAATGATTAGGTTTAAAAACATAGCTTTCAAACAAAACCATACAGATGGATATTCCTTTGTAATTATGTTCCATGCACCTCATTAAGCATAATATTGATTTTGTTGTATATATTATTACTATAGTACAACCATTTTATGCATATCAACGAAAAGTTCTACTCTGTCACTCTGCTTACAGTTCTTCTCAATCAGCACCTGTACAATTAAACTGATTTCCTAAGAAAGTCAAGAATTATGTTGAGCAAGATGCCATCCACTGCTGAGGACCATAAAAGCAAAATTTGAGGCCATAGATCATCATTCTTTTGGTCATGAATCAAGATTAATTGCTATATTTATTTAACTCATTTTCGAACTTAAGTTACATTGTGGATGACCAAAATTAAACCAGACTTCATTAATTCCATCTAAATCCAAGGGTTTGGATTGAAAGCAACATGAATAGACCGGTGGACATGTCAGTTCACACTTTAGTGCAACTCAGGTTGTATACTACCATGTTGTAAGCTGAAGGAGTGAAGGATACTTTAAAAATAAAAAATAATAAAAAACAAAAAATAAATAAAAGCTGAAGGGAGTAAAGGATACTTTTAAACAATTTTCCTTCTTGTGCAGTATTTTTTCTTAAACAGAATGGATCTAGAGGTCAACATCCAGAGTGATGCTCAAACTAACCACCTTCTCCATCTCTACTATCTATGTCCACGTGGGCAGTGATACACTAGAGGTAGCCATTTGATTTAAGTAATCACCAAGTCTCTGTATTTTATAGTAAAATTTGATTGATGTACATAACATGTACTATCGGCAATTAACTCTCGAATATTTCATTGTAAAATTCATCACTTCTACTCACAGGGTTTTATTCCTAAACAATTTTAGATTGAGGTCCATTAGATGCCATCAACATACCACAATCCATGTGTGGCATTCAATTTTAAACATGCAAAACAGGGTATCAGAAATGTAAGAAACAATAACTCATCTACCTAGACAAAAATTAGAAGTTTAGATAGCCCAGCTTTTGGCTCGGGGTGGATACTAGAATAAAGAGCATAAACATGAATCAGACAAAAATCCTATACAAAGACTTTAGTGCTAATCCACTTATAAGCAACCTTCGTCCAACAGATTCCTATACCCAGTTAATTAATAGCTTTATGGACTATAAAATGCGGAGAATGTGCAGCATCAGGCGTTTAAAATTTGTAATTACGATTAAGTAATTATCCCTGATGAGCCTCTACCACAATGGATGGCTAGACAGATTGTACATTAAATGTCACATACACAACATAACAAGTCAAACTTGATAATGCAGGTGAAAAGGATATGGCTCTACTAATTTGTGAATTACATTTTAAAAACACCAACAAAATCAATGAGACAAATTACAATGAAATATTCCTAAGGTACCTACATTCTGAGAATTTGCATCACTTCCATCGCTTGAACCTTCACTTCCACTCTCTGTACTGCAAATCCAGCATCAATGAAGGCTTAGGATATTAATTGATTAATAGATGAACTTTAAGCCAGTTTATTGAAATGAAAAATGAGGCGGAAAATGTTAAAGAGGAACAATGGGAAGAGAAATGACAGCCAACTCTCCTAAAACAGGAACTTAACAGCAAACACTTCTCCCTTGACTACTATCGCAACTTATTTAATTGAGAGTATGCAACATATCCTTTTATACCATCATACCTCTTGGAATAAGCTCCATTGGCAGATGCCCCTGATGTTTTACCAGGTTCATTATTCTTCCCAGTGATCATATTTAAACTGCCCAGACTTCCCTTAGATCGTTTAATGGGAAGCTTTTCCTTTCCTTCAGGTGGCTTTCCATCCACTTCTGTGTTTCCAGGAGTATTAATCTGCACAAATTTGAAGATCATCCTTCAATTAGTTCATGTCACCTACACTTTTCTCAGCACCACCTGCAGCAGCATGTAAACAAATCCATAGAGAAGGAAGGGCGAAGGTAGGAAGAGAGGCTCAAAAACTATATTTGGTACAGATACTCACAGAAGCTTCACCAATGCCATTTGGAGAAGGCATTGCAAATGGACTGAATGGATAAGACCCCTGATTAAGTGTAGAACACAGTACAAAAGATCAGAGGCATCAGAAGGATGGAGAAATTTTTCAGCATAGCAACCATATGATTAGCATAAACAAGATACCGGAGGAATAGATGGATGAGCATATATCCCACCATGGGGATACATTGCAACATATGGATGTGGTGGAGTACCATAGGGTGGCATAAGATGCTGCAAAACAAAGCAAAATTACAAAGTTAAGAACTATCAAGCAAAAACTAATTAGCATACAAAATATAGCATCTTACTTAACTTTCTGCATTTGTTCCTACACACATGAGTTAACAAGTATCTCACAACAAATTACTTTTCTGTGGCCACTAAAGTTCAAAAGGCCAAATTAGCTGCTGGTTTTCTACATGGGTAGATGAACTAGCAACAACACAAATAGAAGCAAGCACCCATCCTACCCCAAACGAAACCCACCCACCCAAGTTTGAAGCTTACATGGAAAAATTAAGGGAGACAAATGAAACAGAGCTTTAGTTGCTCATGAGTGACATGGGCATAAGTCACTAATAGAATTCAACATATACAAGACCATATGACTTTAGCCATACTCACCGCAACAAATGAATGCCTTCAATCATTAGATGATTTCACCTAAGTATTCCTCAACAACGATATATAGATATAATCTGAAATGTTGAACAACAATATGCAAAAATAACATTTGAAAACCAAAGTAAAACAGTAAGATTTATATACCTGAACTCCCCACATGTAGGGATGAGCTTGAGGACTTGATGCCAAGAACCCATGAGGAGGCATGGGAGAATACGCCTGCAGAATGAGAAAGTATTCCCTATGACTAAAGAGGAAACAGTGACGAATCCAAAAGGCTATAAGCATTCATTCGAGAAAATTGAACCTGAAACCCAGACCATTCCGGGTTAACTGTGCCAGCAGTTGCAGCAGAAGACTGCTCCTGAACAATTCCAAAAGCACAGACCGAAGGAATGAGATGGAATTTTTTATTTAAAACAAAAAAAATATCTTGAGTTGTGCAGCAAATAGTTCAACCATACAAATGCTACCTGCGATGTGGGAGTCTTCGGCTCCTTTCCTTCCTTTGCCTCTTTGGAGGCCTTATCTGTCTCATTACTACCCATGGTTTAATTGCACCACGTCCCCAAAACCCTTCAAACCATCCTGTTTTATCCATCCACACGTTAAGTACAACAGTAATATATATATCATCTTCCACATAGAACAAACCTATATTAATTAGAGTGTACACACACACACACACATATACAAACTCAGTTGCAGCACATACAAATCTAAGAGGGTCTTACAATACCAAACCATGCAAACTTTTCGAAAATTCATCAAATAATCAGATGCAAACTAGATTGATTGACCATCTCCAATAATTTATTTAAAACCAAAATAGATGAAGACCAAGTGAAGGGAGCCTTTGCACAACAGTAAGGTTGTAGCGAGTTTAAGTCGTGAAAACAGCATCTTGCAAAAATGCAAGATAAGTCTGCATTCCCAAAAGTGGGCCCGACCCTTCCCAGCCCATGCATAGCAGAAGCTTCGTGCCCTGAACGGCCCTTTCAGATTAACACCAATTACCCATTAAATTTCCACCAAAAATTAATTCAAACAATAAATTTTAAACCCTAAACTCCATTCCAGAAGCTCAAAGACACCGTAAAAGCTTATACATACATACATATACGTAACTATATTTATGCACATATCCAAACTTATCTAAACGTTAATTAACTAATAAAACAACTAAAAAACCGTAAAATTAACAGAAAATTGAATTACAAAAATAGCTCAAAATCATAACAAAGCATTCAGCTTGATGAACTTAATTTACCGCAAATTCAGCTCCAGCTCAGTAAATCTGAACCCGGCGAATCAACTCAGTAATCAACACCCAACACTTCTTCTCAGCCTTTTACTCTTGCAAAAATAATTGTATATATACACGTGCGTGTGTGTATATATATGTGTGTGTGTGTGTGTTTGAAAACGATAAAATAGTGAAATTATTGGTGAATTTGAAAAAGAAAAATGGGAAAGATTTAGAGAGAGAAAATTAGGGTTTTTGTGTTCTATGTTTTAGAGATCGTCGACACGGTTGCGTCGCCGTCCAGACAATTTGCACACAGAGAGAGAGAGAGAAAGGGCGTTTCACCGCCGTGGATTTCAAGTGGTTGATTATTTGGTGGTCAGATTGGGTCGTGTAATGCTTTCAACGGCTGAGATTGATAGTGGATGGGGTTCACTTTGTGTAGTGACCCATATTTGTTTTGGCTTATTTATTTTATTATAGGGTGTTTTTAATTTGATTTAGGAATAATGAATTTCGTAATTTAAATTTAAAATCTCTTATTATAATAAATTTTTATTTGATTATCTACATGACTCTTGAATTAGAAATGCCTATCGATTAAATTAAGCAATTTGTGTTTTTACAACTACGAATATTTATTATGGGAGTTTCATTGGTCGAATAACTAAATTGCCACATTTTTCCATGTCAAGTTGTATATTCGATTAATGCATTTAGGGGTATAAGATTATTGTCATTGTACTATATATATATACAAGAATTTTACAAATTAATTTTGGAAAACTTAAAATATTTGTACGAAAAAAAATTGTGTCACTCACAATAGTATAGATAGATTATTTTATATTAATATGCGATGGGAAAAAATACTATGAAATAGGAACCAAATAACCCACATGAGAATTATTTGTTAAAGTCACCAACATTTAAAGATGTATGTGCATGTCTTGCATATAATTTATTAATAGCAAAAAAAAAAAAAAAAAAAAAAACTAGAATAGATAGTAGAGGCATAAAATTTCTATAAGCTAAAAACAATATAGTAAATTGCACGTTAGTTGTAATGCATGGTCTAAATTTGACTCAAAGAAACGATAAGTTTTCAATAAGAAACGAGGAAATTTAATAAGGTTTACATAAAAGCAAATGTTTTTAACATGTATGTTTGCCACAAATGTTTTCAATATGTGTTTTTGTGTATTATATGCATATAACATTGAGAGATATTGTGTATGAGTTGTTTATATAGGTGGTGTTGTGGATTTAAAAAATAACTTAGGTTAACTATATTAAACCAGTATATTTGAAGTATGTTATTTCTTATATCTATAATACTGATCTTACTTGCGAGTTTAAAATTATGAGCTTGAACTCGGGGCATGACATCAACAATAAGAGTAAATGAACAGAAACAGTGTACAACCATATGCCAACAACCATGTGACAATCTACAATTGACATCCACTTCGAAGTCTAATGCAAGACACTCGAGAAGACTATGAAGCAACTACATTGTTTGAACTAATGTATTGGCAGCCATATGTGGGTACAGTTTTAGATCCAATCACCTGGTCTTTCGTTCACTATTCGAATTCTGAACCAGAAGTAATATACGAAAGATGGTCTTGTCCTTTTTTATATTGAGACTGAAGACAAGAGTTAGTTCATCCTAGTTGAGAATATTTTCACTGATATTTCATTCATTAATTGGTTTGCTAGATTCTAAAGTAAATTCTTGCCTGCTCTCAGTTTCGGGTGGTTTATAGTAACAGAAACGTCGCAATTGGAACTATTTGGAGGGTGGTGGAAGAGGCATTATTTTTAGCAAACAGAAACAAAATGACACTAACTCTGTAATCAAGTGATAGGGGATACGAATAGGCCTGTGAAAAATAGGATAATTCGGATATCTCATACGTATAGTTCACTACCATTAAATCTCATCACAAAAGTATAATGTAATGGGAGAATATGGATCTTGATTAACGATACAATTCTATCTTTTTTCGCATGGTCATTACTATAGTAACCGGAAAATGGTGCAGTTTCATTAGTGGGTACTCAAATCACCACTTAAAATTCCGAGACTCATTAACTATGCATCTCTATATATATATACTTCCATGACTCATTCTGAGATCAAACCAAAATTTGTTCATAAAAACTTCATATCAAGGCTTAATGGCTATTCTTAAGGAAGCTTTCCTCATGGATCGTATCAGGTGGAGAAAATTTGTTGAACTATCTGAAAACGAAAGTCTGCGATGCTGCCAACCGTTTCAAGCGTTTCATCGATAACATTTCAGAAACTCTCAAAGAGTGTTTTAGAAGAGCAAAAGCATTAGTTGATGCTGGAATTGCCAAGATTAAGAAAATGATGCGCTTATTGCGGGAACTAATTCATTCTTCTATAAACTGTGTGGACAAGGTGGTTTTCGACCCGATTATAAACTCGATCAAATTGATTGAACAATAAAACAAGTTTTTTGCAAACCTTGCTGCATTCTGGGGTTGCTACAATAAGTGATTTGCATTCCGGGGTGGCAAAGATGAAGCTGCCAAGAAAACAGGCGGCGAAAATCCGAATACATCTGATTCCTATTACTCGTTCCAAGATTTTATTGATTAAAATGATGGGATTATTAATTCACATTTTGCCAATGCTTATTTCTGGTAAAAAGCGCGCGGGATTAGTTGATATCATCTTTGACATTGTTATGCTCTGCATCAAGAAATTTATGCCATCAAAGAGAATGATATATAACCCCCATTCCTACATCTTATATTTCTAATTATGTTGGCCTATCGATGTATAACATACAATTTGGAGTGTATATATAAGTTTAATTGCTTTAGTACTGGCTAAGACGTAAGCAACATTCTGATATTTCTCGAGCAATCAAAACTTCAATCCTACACTAGCTTAAATTTACTTTATATCTCATAAGCTTATTGTAGACGTCATCACTTGGAACAACGATAAACTTAAAAAAGATACATTGTTTCATCTCATTTAAAAGTGGTAAATATTTATGTAAGAATATTTCTCTTAAGTGGGCTACCGTTAATTACTTTTGGTTTTATAAAATAGGCTGAATATCTGACTCATAGAGACTGGGATAATTGTGTGTAGGCCTTATATTCTGACTAAGCCTTTTATGGGAGGGCCTGTTAGAATAATAATAAATATATGGCTAGGTCCCCTCTCCTACTCAACCCTAAACTAATTGTTCCCATAAACATTAGTTGTTTCTGGATAGAGTAAGGAAGAGGAAAACCTCGTCAGTAATCGGGTAACGATTACAATTTACTTTTATCATGGCTTAAATAGGTATGTGATTCTGCTGTAATTTAATTTTGAAGTTTGTGCTGTAAAATCATGTATACTAGAATTTATATATACATATATATGCTTTCATGTGGTATCAGAGCCAATTATACATGATTTACAGCCATTAATTTAAAAGATTTCATGACACTTATTTGGCTATGTAAATCATGAAAGTTCTTGTTTTAATTCATGATTATTTAATTGTTATTTCATGAAATTGATTGAGAACTTTCATAGATCTCTTTTTGCTCGAGCTTTTAATATATAACATGTTATTTATTGTGTTATTATATGAATTTGAAAATTTTTTTTGCTGATTTTCGAATTTTCATGTGTATGTTGAAGACGACTGCTGTTACTTAAGGTTGTATTAAATACCTTTCTATTCTACTTCAATAGCAGTGTATGTAAGGGTGGATTTGTTTTAGCTGCTATAACAATAGACGAGACACTTTTTATTTTATGAATTCTGTTTGATTCAGTCAATTAGCCTAGCTTGTTAGATAAGAACATGGATATGGGTATTGATGTCGCAGGTTCTCGAACCTTTTGGGGCTCATGTTAGTGTTTATTTTATCAACTAGTGAACGGAAACAAGAAAAACTGATATAGAGAAATTTAGTTCGATATTGTTACGAAGAAAAGGTCTAGAGCTGCTGGTTGGAGGTTTTTTTTTATAACACTATGCAGGTCATAGGTTCGAGTTTAGGCAGCTGCAACACTTAATTTAAATTTTATTTTTATCATTTGGGCAACAAAATAGGAACGTTACTGTGAGCCATCAAAAACAACTAATGAGGTAAAGTCATATTTGGTAACTTTGAGCATTTGGTCAAAAGAAAACAAAAGGCAATGGGAAAGGAAGATTTTTTGCATCAAAGTTTGGTGCAAAGTTAGGCACATAAAAATCCTTTTCACACTACTATTTTGCTTTGATTTTGGGTATGAAATGAGCCTATAAATAGAAGCTCATTCCTTACCATTTAGTATCATCCAAGCAAAGCAAATTAGAGAGAAAACATAAGCTTTCTCTTGAGTAGTTTTATTCCTCTTTTGTTGTCCTATATTTATGAGTGAGAGTTAGTTTCTCCTATTATTTGAGAGAGTGATATTGTTCTCTCCTTATATTAGAGAAAAGGTTATTGTAAAATACTCCACATCATAGTGAAATCCTCCATTACTTGCCCGTGGTTTTTTCCTCAATTTGTTTGAGGGTTTTCCACGTAAATCTTGTGTCTCTACTTTCTTTGTTCTCATTCATATTTTTAGCTGCGTGATACTGCTAATCCCCAACCACTCCATTGCACTGATACCCAACAGTGGTATCAGAGCCATTGGTTACGGGTCATTGGTATTCATACAGGGTTACTGTTCACGATTACTATTCACACATACGGTATAGTACTATTCACCTATACGGTATCGACACTATTTTTGTATACGGTTTTAATACTATTCACGTATACGGTACTATTCACATAAATAGTACTATTCATAGTGAAGTAGTGGGAGCCAGTTCAAGTTACGAAGCAGATCGTCGTTAATACTATGGCGGCAAAATTTGAAATCGAGAAGTTCAACAGGATAAATTTTTCCCTATGGAAATTGAAGATGAAAGCAATCTTGAGAAAGGAGAATTGCTTGGCAGCAATTGGAGACAGACCAGCGGAGGTGACGGACGACAAGTGGAAAGAAATGGATGACAACGCTATGGCTAATCTACACCTGGCATTGGCAGATTCGGTATTGTCAAGCGTTGAGGAAAAGAAGTCAGCAAAAGAAATTTGGGATGCGCTGACCAAACTATATGAGGTCAAGTCACTTCACAACAAGATTTTCTTGAAGAGAAGACTCTATACCCTTCGGATGAGTGAGTCCACATCGGTGACAGATCACATCAATACCTTAAATACGTTATTCTCTCAATTGACTGCAATTGGGCATAAAATAGCAGAGCTTGAACGTGCAGAAATTCTACTTCAAAGTATACCGGATTCGTATGATCAACTCATCATTAGTTACACTAACAATGTTCTTTCAGATTCTGTTATTTTTGATGATGTTGCAGCTGCTATTCTGGAAGAGGAATCTAGGCGCAAAAGTAAGGAAGACAGAATCGAAAGTTCACAACAAGCAGAGGCATTATCAATGGTGAGAGGTAGATCAACGGAACGTGGCTCTAGTGGGAGCAACAACCAAGGTAGATCAAAATCAAAGAGTAGAAAGAATATCAAATGCTACAACTGTGGCAAGAAAGGGCACTTCAAGAAGGATTGTTGGAGCAACAAAAAGAATCCCGAGGTGACAAATTCTCAGGGATGTGTGGCGACTGCACCAGATGATGGAGATATTTTATACAGCGAAGCAGCAACTGTATCAAAAGGCAGAAAGGAGCTCACTGATGCTTGGATAATGGATTCGGGAGCAACATGGCATATGACCTCTCGTAGAGAATGGTTCCACACCTATGAACCTGTCTCTGGAGGATCTGTGTACATGGGTAATGATCATGCCTTGGAGATTGCTGGCATCAGTACCGTCAAAATTAAAATGTATGATGGTACCATTCGCACTATTCAAGGGGTACGACACGTGAAGGGCTTGAAGAAGAACCTATTGTCCATTGGACAATTGGATGACCTTGGCTGCAAGACCCATATCGAGGATGGGATCATGAAGGTTGTCAAAGGAGCGCTTGTGGTAATCAAGGCAGAAAAGATTGGGGTAAATCTATACATGCTTTTGGGAGATACGTTGCAGGAGGCAGATGTATCAGTTGCATCAGCTGGTCAAGAAGAATCAACTATAATGTGGCATCGCAGATTGGGCCACATGATAGAACGAGGCTTGAAGATTCTTGCTGAACGTAATCTCTTACCCGGGCTCAAGACGGTAAACTTACCTTTTTGTGAGCATTGTGTTACCAGTAAGCAGCATAGATTGAAATTTGGGAGATCTACTGCCAAAAGCAAACACATTCTAGACTTGATCCATTCAGACGTTTGGGAATCACCGGTTTTGTCCCTAGGAGGAGCCAAATACTTTGTATCATTTATTGATGATTACTCTAGGAGACTGTGGGTGTATCCAATCAAGAACAAGTCAGATGTGTTTCCAATATTCAAAACATTCAAAGCGCTAGTGGAACTTGAATCCGGGAAAAGGATCAAGTGTTTAAGGACGGACAACGGAGGAGAATACACTGACAGGAGCTTCTTGGCATTTTGCAAGCAAGAGGGTATTCAAAGGCAATTTACTGTTGCATATACACCTCAGCAAAATGGTGTAGCAGAGCGGATGAACAGAACTCTTCTTGAAAGAATGAGAGCTATGTTGGAAACTGCAGGTCTAGCCAAATCATTTTGGGCAGAAGCAGCTAGAACTGCCTGTTACGTGATAAACCGGTCACCGTCAACTGCAATTGGGTTGAAGACACCAATGGAAATATGGACCGGAAAACCCACAAATTATTCTACCTTGCACATATTTGGGTGTCCGGCATATGTGATGTATGGTTCCCAAGAAAGAACAAAGCTGGATCCAAAATCCAGGAAATGTGTATTCTTGGGAAATGCTGATGGTGTTAAGGGGTATCGCCTGTGGGATTCCACTGCCCACAAGGTTGTCATCAGCAGAGATGTCATATTTGCAGAAGATAAACTGCAAAGTGAAGACGACAGCAACACTTCAAAGGAGACTACTACAATACAAATTGAAGATAAGTCAGAACAAGGAGATGCTTCTTCTGAAGCTGCACCGGAGCACGAGGAACAAGAACCAGATGATGCTGAGGTTATAGAAGTCCGACGTTCATTGCGTCAGACAACAAGACCAACTTGGCATTCAGATTTTGTCATGGCGAGCAATGCTGCATACTGTCTTCTAACGGAGGATGGAGAGCCATCTACCTTTCACGAGGCTATAAAAAGCCCCGATGTTGCCCTGTGGATGACAGCAATGCAGGAAGAAATTGAAGCTCTACATAAAAACAAGACGTGGGAGCTTGTTCCACTACCACTTGGACGGAAAGCCATTGGTAATAAATGGGTCTTCAAGATCAAGCGATATGGTAATGACCAAGTGGAGCGATATCGTGCAAGACTGGTGGTGAAAGGATATGCTCAGAAAGAAGGAATTGACTTCAACGAGATATTTTCTCCTGTGGTAAGACTTACAACTATCAGAGTAGTCTTGGCCATGTGTGCTGTGTTAGACTTACATCTAGAACAATTAGATGTAAAGACGGCTTTTCTTCATGGTGAGCTTGAAGAAGAGATTTACATGCTTCAACCAGAAGGTTTTGTTGAGAAAGAAAAAGAAAACTTGGTTTGCAGGTTGACCAAATCTCTGTACGGTTTAAAGCAGGCGCCAAGGTGTTGGTACAAGAGATTTGATTAATTCGTGATTAGCCTTGGGTACAATAGACTCAATTCAGACCATTGTACGTACTACAAGAGGTTTGACGATAATGATTTTATCATTCTGCTGTTGTACGTGGACGACATGCTGGTAGTAGGTCCCAGTAAAGATCGGGTCCAAGAACTGAAGGCACAGTTGGCTGGGGAGTTTGATATGAAGGATTTGGGACCAGCAAACAAGATTTTAGGGATGCAAATTCACCGAGATAGAGAAGGCAGGAAGGTATGGATTTCCCAGAAGAATTACTTGAAGAAAATCTTGCGGCGCTTCAATATGCAAGATTGCAAGGAAATCTCGACCCCGCTTCCTGTCAATTACAAATTATCCTCAAGTATGTGTCCTAGCACTGAAGCGGAGAGGATAGAAATGTCTCGAGTACCGTATGCATCAGCAGTGGGAAGTCTCATATTCGCTGTGATATGTACGAGACCAGATATTGCTCAAGCAGTTGGTGCGGTCAGTCGGTTCATGGCGAATCCTGGTAGAGAGCATTGGAATGTTGTTAAGAGGATCCTACGATACATCAAAGGGACCTCGGATGTTGCATTATGTTTTGAAGGATCAGAATTTACTGTCAAGGGTTTTGTTGATTCAGATTTTGCAGGTGATTCCAATAAACGGAAGTCCACTACAGGCTATGTGTTTACAGTTGCAGGCGGCGTGGTAAGCTGGATATCTAAATTACAGACTGTTGTGGCCCTATCTACAATAGAGGCTGAATACATGGCAGTTACACAAGCTTGTAAAGAAGCAATCTGGATTAAACGGTTAATGGAGGAGCTCGGGCACAAACAAGAGAAAATTCCCTTGTTTTGTGACAGTCAGAGTGCCTTGCACATTGCAAGAAATCCAGCATTTCATTCCAGGACGAAACACATAGGTGTTCAATATCACTTTGTTCGAGAAGTAGTGGAGGAAGGAAGTGTGGATATGCAGAAGATACACACCAACGAGAACCTAGCAGATGTCATGACAAAGCCAATCAACGTTGACAAGTTTGTTTGGAGTAGATCCTCCTTTGGCCTAACAAAGACGTAAGTAACGTGGAATTGGCAAGTATGGAGAGATTTGAAGATAATCCAATATGACTTTAAGTGGGAGAATGTGAGCCATCAAAAACAACTAATGAGGTAAAGTCATATTTGGTAACTTTGAGCATTTGGTCAAAAGAAAACAAAAGGCAATGGGAAAGGAAGTTTTTTGCATCAAAGTTTGGTGCAAAGTTAGGCACATAAAAATCCTTTTCACACTACTATTTTGCTTTAATTTTGGGTATGGAATGAGCCTATAAATAGAAGCTCATTCCTTACCATTTAGTATCAACCAAGCAAAGCAAATTAGAGAGAAAACATAAGCTTTCTCTTGAGTAGTTTTCTTCCTCTTTTGTTGTTCTATATTTATGAGTGAGAGTTAGTTTCTCCTATTATTTGAGAGAGTGATATTGTTCTCTCCTTATATTAGAGAGAAGGTTATTGTAAAATACTCCACATCATAGTGAAATCCTCCATTACTTGCCCGTGATTTTTCCCTCGATTTGTTTGAGGGTTTTCCACGTAAATCTTGTGTCTCTACTTTCTCTGTTCTCATTCATATTTTAGCTGCGTAATACTGCTTATCCCTGACCATTCTGCTGCACCGATACCCAACAGTTACAATATTGATAGTAATTAAAGTTGTCCTTAACTTCAAAAATCAGTTGTGCCATGTTGGACAGAAATATGCATATTGACATAGGTCGTGTTGGGCGGTTCGATTCTGAGTAGCAGCACTTTTGCAAGTTACTTAATTTATTTTTCAAACTGGTTAGTGGCCTATAAATTATTACTGATGCAAAAATTTCACTAAGGATCAATCTGGAAAACATTGGTTAGAATCTTGTATAAGATTGTTGTCAACGTGGGTTTGAGTGTTGGCATACATAATTTTTCTTTCTTTTCAACGTCTTGCGTAACAAAACCAAAAGAAATCTTTAAATGATGCAGTTCCTTTTGTTTCAAGAATTGTATCAAATCTGTTGCTTGAGCACTGAAGTGACAATGTGAATAGCAAGAGTTTTAGTCTTGACCACTGTAATTAGCTTTTGACCTGTTGTAAACTTTGTTCTAGTCTTGACCACTGGTTTTGGTGGAAGTTATTTCTTTTGGTTTTGGGCTTTGAAATTAATTTAGATAATTAAACAAAATCTTATAGTTTTAAAAGAAGGGTCTTGTTTGGGCAGGTGACTCAATTCTGAATTAAACAGTGCAAAAATTTGTGTGAAACCAAATAACACCTTATTTTAGGTGGAAAAGTGATATGTTTGGCTAGAGAATATTTTCTGAAATCCTAGTAGCGTATATTTTCACACATACCCAATAGGGCCTTATCAGTTTCTTTTCCTTGGTAATATTTAATTGGCCTTATCTAAATATTATATTTTGTGCACAATTTTCATGATAATTTTGAATTATGTCTAAATGAATTAGGATCATTTTCAAGTCCTTTATGGGTCACTGGAAGCAATAGAAATTTGTGATTTTCCTCAATTCAACAAAAAACTTTGTGTACTTTCTCTATTTATATTTTATATGCATCAGATGTGATCTACTAAATTTGTATATAATATGTTCAAGTTTATTGTCGAATACAATTTTATATTGATCATAGAGATACATTATATTGAAGTGTTTCATATTGTGTGGTCAATTACATGCCTGACAGTTTCATTTATACTAGGCACTAGTTTTCCCAATAAGTTGACAACATAGGTTTGATTGGGCGAAATTCACCAAAGTGACTAGTCTAATTAAATCTATGACTTTTCTCATATTGGTTGGGAAACTACCATGGTAAAGTGCTAAATGATCACCCAAAGGAGGTCATTATACGACTTTAGCCAGGTAGCACGAACATAAAGTATGGGTCGAGATTATACTATTGTTAGGGAGTTCAATTGCCCAAAGGTGATTGACCTTTTCTTTCAGTAGGATGATCTCATTGACGCTTTATGTTAAAAGGGTACCTATTTACATGTTATGTTTCTTGCCTAAAGGTGGGAGATGTAATGATGTGCCTGGGCTCTTTGGTTTGAAGTGCTTACTTTGTAATGGAACATGTATGCTTATTGTTTGTTGACATTGCATTCTTTCCTTGAATAGTTTCTCTTGCTATTAATAATGTGAGCACTATTTCTAGTTCTTGAATAGACACAATTTTAATAAGTTAAAGGTACACATTAAGTTGATCCTCGGGATAGTTGACCTTGACTTAGCCTTGGATTCTGATGCACTTATTGTTTTAACTGATTAGAATAGTTATGAGGGAAACACAAATGTTATATGCGTTGAGACCTAATGGTTGAACTTATGGCTATGAAATATGATGAGGCTAGTACCTCAACATTTAAAGGTTATGCTTCTAAGAAATATCAGGGTTCTAAAAAGGGTGGTAAGGGTCAGAATCAAAAGAGGAATCACAATGTAAGAGGTCCCAAGTTTGCTGCATTTGAAAATGAATATTACTTCTGTAAGTGAAAGGATCATAAAAGAACTGATTGTGTTAAGTACAAATCATGGTTAGAGAAAAGAAAGTTGAATACGATAATTTAATAGCCTATGTTTGTTTAAAATCTATTTTTAGTTGATGTTTTGTCAAATATTTGGTGGATTGACAGTGATACAATTGTTCATGTTGACATGGTTTTGAAAACAAACTGAGACCAAGTGAATTAGAGTCCGGAATTAAAGTTGTGAATACTTTTGTCATTGAAGTTTAATTCATAGGGTCTATTAGTCTATGTCTAAAAACTAGTTTTCAACTTATTTTGAAGAACATTTTATGTACGGTTTTTTAGACAAAATTTAATCTATGTTTTCATTTTGAACAAGTTTTGTTATATTTTAACTTTGACAATGGCAAAATGAAATTGGTTTTATTTCCAAAATTATTGGTGAATGTATTTTATCCAATAGTTTTTATCAGCCACCTTTATTCTCAGAAAATTTCTATGACTATTTTTTCACAAAATTTGCTTTTAAAACGAGCTTAATTGAAGAAACTTCTTCTTTACTGCGACATAAATGATTATGTCATATTTCTAGAAGAAGGGTTGAGAGACTCACTAAAATTAATATTTTATTTCTCTAAATTTTGATTATTTTGAAACTTGTATTGGGAGCATTAGAGGTAAGCTCACTAATAGTAAATGAGAATAGGCTACCCATAGCTTTGACTTTTTAGAAGTAATACATATATCAGTGGACCTTATTCTATTACATTGTGTAGTAACAAGTTTTTTGTTACATTTGTTGATGACTTCTCTCATTATGAATACCTTTATTTAATTAAAGAAAAATTAGAAACTATTGACAAATTTAAACTCTTTAAAACTGAGGTAGGAAAAGACTTGGGAAAGTCATCAAAATTGTTAGATCTGACCGAAAGTTAAGTACTTTGGTAGACATTAGGTCATTGGGCAGCATATAGGACCGTTTGACATGTACTTACAGGATTATGGGATTGTTGCCCAATATACCATGTATTTTAGCCTTAGACATCATGGTGTGGCCGAGAGGCAAGATATGATAAAGAGCATGATGAGTGTGACTAAACTATTATATCTTTTGGGGTGAAACCATTAGAAATACTCCATATACTCTTAACCGTGTTAGTAGCAAGTTTGTTCCTAAAACTCTTATTGAAATTTGATTGGGAAGGAACACCTAGCTTAAGCCATTTTCCTATTTTGGGGTTTTTTTTTTCTCTATTGAGGAGCTTGTCTTTTCTGATAAAGAGAACATTGTTTGTAGACTTTGAAGATGTATCTATACATTAAAGCAATATACCTCAAGATCAGTGGGAGTAAGTTTATTTCCTAATATTGTATGTTGAGGACATTTTGCTAAGCTACAAATCATTAGGGTATGCTTCATGAGTCTAGTATTTTCAAGACTTTCAACAAGAAGGATTTTGGAGAGACCTCTTTCACTCTTAGTATGCAAATACACCAGGATAGGTCTTGTGATCTTTTGGATCTATCGCAAAAAGGTTTATATTGATGGAATTCTTAAATGATTTACTATGGAGAACTATACGCCTTATGATGTCCTTTTGTAAAATATTTTTTTATGGGGTTTTCATCCAGAGGATATAATGTGAATATTATTTGGAAGCATAATTAGACTATCACAATATAAATGCTATTGAAGTTATAATTTAGCATGTGAGTTTTATGATCTAAATGGATCTCCCATAGTTTATAGAAGGAAATATGACTTGATATATGTTCCTTGTGATCTCTAGATTAATACATGCAATAACCTACCTAAAGGGGGTTATTGTGTGTGTTAATTTGGGGTGGATGAATAATAGTAGTAAAGGTGAATAGTCTAATGAATTTCTCTACACAAGGAATTTATTTATGAGCTTGTGCATGCTCTATTGGTTTGAAAGAATGTATGCCTTAGAGCGATTTATTTGTCTAGAGGTGATTAACTTCATGAATATTGTGTATTCTCTTGTTCACCTTCATGATTGGGATAATTATAGTATGTTGTATCCTCTGTTCAAATGGGAGATTATAATAATATACTTGGATCTCAGATATAGCTTATTTTTATTCTGAGCTATTCTAATCTAGTTTCCTTATGAACAAACAGTCATAGTTTTGACAAGAAAAGGGAAACATTGTTACTAAGAATATAAAACAAACTCGATGCTTGTTGATCTTCTAATTAGATGTTTGAGATCATAATGTTTAATTAGCATGTTGAGATATGGGTATTATGGAGTCCATGACATAAACAGATCCATGAGACCTGTACCATATGCTAGTGTTATTGAGAGCTTGATACATGTTCAAGTGCGCACTAGGCTTGGTATTGATTTTGTATATGAGTGTTCTGCTGTCATTTGATGCTATTGACTAGTGGGAGTTTTGCATTTTTATGCATTGTTGAATGTTCCCATTATTTTGTGTTTCTATTTCGCACTTTTGTGCAATTGTGGAATAGCATATTGTTTATATTTTATAACATATACTTGATTATTATGTGAACACTCATATGTATATTGAAGGTCTTGGTTTTGTGTCCATATTGATAAGACCATCTATTGAGTTTAAATATCTCCATGAGGACACCATTTTGATCGGAGATATGCATTCTTTTCTCTGGCCTATTGACTGCCATTATGGGAGGATATGAATAGTTGATTTCCTTGGCATATCGACCGCCAATTTTAAGGAAATCATGTTGAGGACTGATGAAGAAAGAGCACATTTGATCACATGTTGGTGCTGCTTTCTTGCTACACTGCCGTATATTAATCCATGTCAATGGGGTTGTTGGCATTTGTAACCAAGGAAGGTCCTGTGTCAATTTGGAACACTATGATCACCATGATTCGATGTTTGATAATCTTGTTGGACAGGATTGCGTTCGAGGTGTTGTTTTATGAATCAGGGTTATTAAAATTGTGGCCACATTAAGTTTACTTATTCAGCCTAATAAATATTTTCAAAATATTTTTAGAAACAAACAAAACAATTAACGTTGCCCAAGTGGGAGACTGTAAGAATATTTCTCTTAAGTAGGCTATCGTTAATTACTTTTGGTTTTATAAAATAGGCTGAATATCTGACTCATAGAGACTGGGTTGTGATCATATTGCTTTTAAGCCCACCTCATAAATTCGTATACGGTTAATTGTGTGTAGGCCTTATATTCTGACTAAACATTTTATGGGAGGGCCTGTTAGAATAATAATAAATATATGGCTAGGTCCCCTCTCCTACTCAACCCTAAACTAATTGTTCTCATAAACATTAGTTGTTTCTGGATAGAGCAAGGAAGAGGAAGACCTCGTCAGTAATCGAGTAACGATTACAATTTGCTTTTATCATAGCTTAAATAGGTATGTGATTCCGCTGTAATTTAATGTTAAAGTCTGTACTGTAAAATCATGTATACTGGAATTTATATATACATATATATGCTTTCAATTTAATCATCATGATCACAGTTTTATCTAAATGGGAGTTAAACAAATGTGCTTTTGTTAATAACGTTTATGTATATCTCAGAATATGTGATAGTATCAATGTTCATAATTAAGGTGTTCATTCCACTCTGAGAAGCAAAATGATGCATTCCTCGACGCAATAACTTCAATTTGTAAGACAAAATTGCATCTAAAGGTCACGACATGACCACAAAGGCGGATCTAATGCATTGTCAGTGGGGTTGTAGCCTTTATTGGCAAAAATAAATAAATGCGCTTTTTTGTTAAAAAAAATGTAAAGTATTTATATATTTTTTGATAAAAAATTAATTAATCACCACTAAAAAATATATATATTCATTTAATTAAAAAAATGTGTTACAGTCTCCACGAAAAGATTCTGGATCTGCCTTTGCATGACTATGGGTGAGGGCACCAAATTACCATATGATTCGATAAAAATAAATCACTACAAATATTTGAAGTCCATGTTAATGGAAACAATTTTCTCATATGCTATATACATCTTGAATTGAAAATTCACTTTGTATTTATTTGGTCAGAGCTTTTGTTCTAAAGCAAATATCTCGCGTAATTTGAATTAAAAATTTTAAACTACAAATACTTTGTATAGTAGTATTTCTAGTAAAATTTTGTTATTATTGTAATAATTTTCTTTCAAAATTTGGAAGAATCGCAAAGAAGTATTCTTTAAAATTACTACTTCAACTTGAAACGATAGGAGTGTGAAAGCAAAAAATAGTGTATAATATTGCCCTATGTTGAGGTAAAAATTTGGTGCGTTAATCTGAGCACGACATGCGTACAAGAACAAGTGTAGGTTCTTCTCACATAAGTATTCTGATATTTAAGTTAGTTTATTTGTGATTGAATTAGCAAAAGAATGAGTTTTTTTTTTTTTGGTAAAAAAGAATAATAAATTTAGAAAGTGCATAGAATGGATGTGTTACTTTTCCTTTGAGTCAGTGGGGTATGTATACTTTACTAAGAGCATATTTTTCTAATTTAGTAAGATTATGTTATATTCTATTATAATCGCTTTCTCGAGGTTTTTGAGATATTTAAGAATGAATTTCTACGTCAAATTTGTAGATTAGGACAAGTATTGACGTCACTGATCTCGAATCTTTAGTGAGGCCGAGTTGGACACTCTAACTATTTATAATAAAAGATAAAATTGTCATTCCAATTCGGATCGAGAGTTATCCCTCATTACCTTCATTATCTAAAAATTAAGTAAAAATTTGTTATATTTAAAATTTTTTAATTTAAACTACGATTACAATGACAAAAAAAAAAAATACAATTGTACGAAAACGAAAAACATTGCTTCCATCTCCATGTGGAGTGTCGGCCATGTCAAACCAGGCGGTAAAAGAGTCCAATTACTGTTGAATAAACACAAATTACGCCCAAGCCCCCAACACACGCACACATACTCACTATTATATTACCTTCTCTCAGCTTCGACACACACACGCACACACAGTGAATTCACACACACGTTTACAATCCTTGTATTTATCCACCTAGTCACCTCTATATCTATATATACATACCTAAAGAAACGCATCACATACATTTTTCTGTGATTTTGCATAATATTTTTGCTTTTTCTCTTGGGCTATCTCTCGATCAACGATGGGTTACGACGACGATCCGTAAGTTCCTCTTTTTCTTCATCCAAATCTAAGGTTTGGGTTTCTATCAATTAATCGAAATTTCGCAGATATAGATGCATATTCTTGTAAAAATTATGGTTAATTGAAAAAATTAGGGCTTCTATCAATTAATTAAACAAAATTTTATACACTTAGATACATATAATTGTAGAAATTAGGGTTATGAAAAATTTAGGGTTTCTATCGACTAATCCATCAGAATTTTGTACACATAGATACATATGATATTAAATTAAAAGTTAAGGTACTTTATAAATTAGGGTTTTCTGATTGAATTTTAATCGATTTGTAAAATTTTCAGGTACAGAGACGAGGACGGAGAACCATTGGTGGACTTCGACGAGGACGTGCAATCGGATCACGAGCCTCAATATGACGACGCTTGGGATCAACGTCGTGACCGATCTCCAACCCCAGTATATGACGATTTAAAATCGAAACCTCGAAAGAGATTGATTAAAAAGTCCACAGCTAAAGAAAGCACGCCGGATTTCGGAATTGCTGATGACGTTGATGATGGTTACGGTGGAGGTGTTGGTGGTGGAACTGGGTATGGTGATGATGACGTGGCAGGGATAGTGAGAGATGACTCAGAGGATGGAGGTGGGCCCTCCTCGTCATCCGGGGGAGGGGGAAAGAGGAAGACGTTTGGAGGGGAGAAAGGGAAGGAGAAGAAGAGGGAAAAGGGTGAGAAGAAGTTTAAGGTTAGGAAAGTGGGTGGATATTCAGGAGGTTCGAGGTTGAGAGATGAAGATGGAGATCCCGATATGAAGGAGATGTGGGATACCATTGCCCCTGGTGACGAGGTTCGTCGTAGACCTTGCTATGTGTGAAATTTTTTCTTCTTTTATGTTTTAGTAATTGATTATTGGTATCTCCTGTGTTGCTGATGCGTGTTTGATGGAATATTTGTTGGATATTGGTGAATTTTGCATCTGGATTTTGGTTGATGTGAATTAATTAAACTTTACGTAGCTGGGGATGTGGTAATTAGTTCTGTTTGCAAATGGCTATTCTGTATTCTTGGTTTATTTGATGTGGTCAAGTAGGAGTAGGAAAATTGGGGTTTGGCTTGTCTGCAGTTACAACTTTAGAATATAATTGTTCTTCTAGGATGAATATATAGATGAATGTTGGAGTCCAGGGATCCTTGCTTTTCCAAGCATTGGTTTTTAAAGATTGTTTTTGGAGGCATGGATATCATGCAGACTGCAAAATCCTGTGATTTGCTGATACTGGTAGAGTCAGTATATTATCAATTGCCTGAAACTTCAAGGCACTAATTTTTGTTATTTGAGAGTCCAAGCATTATCTGGGTAATAATGATAAGCGTAACTATGCATGCTATTTTATTTTATTTGTAAAGTTCACAATCTGAATATATATTTTTATTTTTATAAATTTTTGGGTGAGTCTTGAGTTAGCAAATTTTTGTTCCATCACTCAATCTATTGGGTGCAACAACTTGCTTGAAAGATGAACTCTCTGTTATTCTTCTGTTTTGTCAGTGTATGATAAGTACCCGGAATTGTAGCTATATATATATATACTCACTCCTAACACTAGTTGGTTTTGACTTACCCTTACCCTTCGAATTATAGGATGATCAGGGCGCTAGACCGGTGAATGATGATAACTTCATAGATGACAGTGGTGTTGATCCTTCGAACCGGTATTATGGTAGCGACAATGAACCACGTTCACCTCCGGTTAGTTTTCCCTCTTTGTGATATGTTTTACTGAAACTACTTTGGGCCTCTATGTTTTAAGGTAACTTCACTGTTATTACACTTTAGAACTGAAAATTAAACCTTGATCTCCTAAAGTATAAGCCTCACCAATTGCCATAAAGTATTGGAGTGTTTACAGTTTTGTTGATATTGGCAGCCAGAAGAAGGTGACGAGGATGAGGAAATTAAGCAGCTCTTCAAGATGGGCAAGAAAAAGAAGAAGAATGAAAAGAGTGCTGCAGAAATTGCATTACTAGTTGAGAATGTCATGGCTGAACTTGAAGTTGTTGCTGAAGAAGATGCAGAACTCAATAAACAAAATAAACCTGCTATTAATAAGCTCAAGAAGCTGCCTCTTCTCACTGAAGTCCTCTCGAAGTAAGTTATCTCTCTATCATCTATCTTCTTCTCTGATTTGGGTCTATCATGTTCCTAATTTATGTGAATGATTGTGCTTGTTCAGGAAACAACTGCAGCAAGAGTTTCTGGACCACGGAGTCTTAACGCTCTTGAAGAATTGGCTTGAACCTCTTCCTGATGGAAGCTTGCCAAATATAAACATCCGTGCGGCAATTCTGAAAATTCTGACTGATGTATGACATTTTTGCTTCTTTATGCTTCTAACATAGATTTGACTCACAGTTCTGTCTTCATATAGCTGTTTTGACTAAATTGCATCTCCCTGCAGTTTCCAATTGATCTGGAGCAGTACGATAGAAGAGAACAACTAAAAAAAAGTGGCCTGGGGAAGGTCAGAATTCATCCTATGACGCTCGAGTCAATTTATGATTGTTTTTTCCGTTAGCTTATATTCTGGAGAGGAGTAATTTTAGTCCTTTTTTCTATTTAATGCAGGTCATTATGTTTTTGTCAAAGTCAGACGAGGAAACTACTGCAAACCGCAAACTTGCAAAGGATTTGGTTGACAAATGGGTAATATGAAATTCCATGTGTGTCAGTTTTCTTGCTTTTGACTCCTTGCGCTCATGGGAGAAAAGGGTAGGTTATAAATAGGCTTATGGTCTCCAAAAATGTGCAAAGTTACCCCAGAGGGTTTAGACCCATGTGTAAATATCAATGATGGTGGGGAGCTTTAACTTTGTGCATGGCATGTATGTTGGAGTTTTGTTTGTCTTTCTACAACTTTTTGTTTATGATACAAAGTGAAAAACAGAAAGGACTATTCCTTGTTTGCTCTAGTTGGAACTCATTGTGGAAACAAGTAATATATCTGTTCCATTTGCTCCACAATTTTATTGGCTTAATTACTTGTGATTAATCATCCTGAACATTCGGTGATACTTTATGCTGTTAAGTTGTCTTGTGTCTGGTATATTCCTGAATGTATCAGAACAGTCGGTGTTCTTTTCAGTGGTTATGTTGTCTGGTTTATATGCAGATACTCCCCATGATTTGAAGTGTTTGATTTGTATGTATAGATGGTTACATTACTTCTCTTCGGATTTCATTCAAGTAGGACTCTTTTATACGAGTACTTTTCTTATTATTAAAGAATATTTGATAATTATTCATGCAGAGTCGACCAATATTTAACAAGAGTACAAGGTTTGAGGACATGAGAAACATGGAAGATGAGAGGCCTTCTTATAGGAGGCCTCCTGTGAAGAAGTATGTATTCTATGATCTCTGCTTGACATGCTATGAAACCAGTCATCTTATCTCTGTTGTTTTGAGATAACATAATTTGCCTCCTTGGTGAAATATTTTTGTTATTTTTGACGCAGGCCAATGAATAAAGCTGGGGGGATGGAGTCCAGAGATGATGATCTTGATGAATTTTCACAGTAAGATGTTTTGGCTTCGTTTATTATTCTTGACTTGCATGGGTGACTTAAGTTTGTGACTAGAAATTATCTGCTGTTAAATCTTTTAGTGTTTATATCTTAGATCTAATTTCTCTGAGAATTTTCAGGGGTCCCAAGTCTGGTCAGTCATCTTCCAGGCTGCATGCCTCGAGGCCTGAAGCAATGTCAATGGATTTTGTGGTGCGGCCCCAATCTAAAGTCGATCCAGATGAAGTTAGAGCTCGGGCAAAACAAGTGATTCAAGATCAGCGGCGTTTGAAGGTTGGTTTCTCTTCCTCCCCTTGAAATGTTAAATGTTGAGAAGATATAGGATGTATTAAAAACTGTGTTACACTGGAATCACTATAGGTATTATGCTGAGTTAATTCTCAGTTATCACTCTTGGATTGTTTTCTTAAGTTCTACTGTTAAATATTTTGTTCGTGGGTATGGAATAATTTCAAAGTGGAAAGATGAATTCTGTTTGACTTCATTGTATTTATTCTACCATCCATTGTCAGTGATCAAGTTCTTATTTCTTTTATCTGGCAGATGAATAAGAAGCTGCAACAACTAAAGGCACCAAAAAAGAAGCAGCTCCAAGCCACAAAGCTCAGCGTTGAGGGTCGTGGCATGGTGAAATACTTGTAATGGAGTACTGCTTGGTTCTTCTATTTCCTGAGCCAAGAAGAATGGCCTCAGCCTACAATAATAGGGCATTGTTTCCTCATGAGCTAGGAAGTCCATTGGCATTCTCAGCTATCCCTACATAGAATGCCTCGTGAAGGCGACGCACTTTCTTGGCTCGGATATGAAGCTCTGCAGATTTTGGTGTATTACCACAAGCTTCTCTGGCTGGTTGATGTATCATGATGCCAGTGGTGGCAGCAGAATCTTAGATAGCAATCTCTTCTTGTTTGGTTGGTTTAAAGTGGTATCTGCTTGTTAATTTTTACACATCGAGAAAACGAGGCCTAGTGGCTTGCTTAGCTTTCTCCGAATTTCCAATAATTCTAAATATTTAACAATATTAATGGAATTAAATTATTCCCCTTGTGATGAGTTGACGCTAGTTTGAATGTGGTATTTTGATTTTGTCTCCTGCAAGAGTATCTTTTTGATGGAAATGAGTTGAACTTGTGAAATAGCCGATTTAGCGTAAACATTTTTTTTTTTCATGAGATTTTTGTGGGTCAATACTTTCTAAGAACTATCAGAAGAGAAGATCTCGACAAATTTCTTGTCGTTAGATTCATATAACAGATTTTATCTAATCAATATAAAGGTCATAGATATTTACTTGTTCAAAACATTGTTTTTAAATTTTCTGCTGGAATATCCTCATTTAGACTTAATCTTGTTAGGACTTGTAATGAAAAAAGAAAAAGACGAACGGTCAGTGGAGTACATATGCAAGTGGTAATTTTTATTCATGGTTGTGGTCGAAGTAGTGGTTCGGAGTATAAATAAGAAGTCAGTTATTTAATTATTTCACTAAATTTTTAAATATATAATTTAGCAAATGAAAGTAACATTTTGTACGACTTAAATTTTTTTTTTTAAATCATGGGAAAAAAAGAAATAAAAGAAAAGCGAAAAGTCAATAGAATACGCGCATATCACCATCAACGTATTCAAATGGTCCAAGTAATGGCTTTAAATTTCTCGCAAGTAGACCTTCAAATAGCTAATTTGAAAATTTGTTGTGTGGTTATATCGACTTTATTTAGTTGGTTGATGAACAAAGACAAGCTTATAAAATTGAGATCATCACTGAGAAGCTCTGTGATTTTTCAATTAGGCAAATAAACAAAGCTGCTGCTTGTGACGTGAACCAAAAAGGCGGCTTCTACAAATATGCGTTGCCAGTAAGCTCAAGTAGAATTACAGAAAAAATTGCAAAACCACTGTCAGTTTTCCTTGTGAAAACACCCTGATGCGTTCGTTGTCTTAAGGGATTAGTCTAGTGGTGGTGGAGGGTTCCGTTAAGAAGTTAATTTTTTTGGCACACTTCTGGTACGCCTTATTTTATCTAATTTGAATTATGTTTTTTCTAAACGGAGTCATATATTTCAAAATTTGACACATACTTAGCGTGAACACAGGGGCTTCCAAGAAAGAGTTTCTGTTATCAGAGAAGAAAAATGAAAAAAAAAAACGAGCCTAATGTCAGGAACGGATTCATGATTATTGTTTAGTGGAGATTAAAAATACATAATTTAGTTCTGATATATGGATAACTTGTTCCATTGGGGGTTAAATTGATAAATTTTATCCTAAAAACACTTTAAATTCCAACTCACTCCTTAATAACTTCACTCTTAGTGTTAGTAGGGGTTGTAGCTCCCGTTAATCTATCAATGACTGCAATGGCCTATGCATTGCTGCTGAATTCTAACTTCAACTGAAAGTATCTCTTAAAATTCCATATACGAGATCACAAAGGACAAGGGCTCTTCCAAACACTGCAAACAATTTCCTACTTCTTCGGAAATCGAGTTGCGGATTGAGTGGCTAAGCAAAAATTATATGATAAGTTAGCAATTGACTGGAACTCTAATATTCTCCTGCTTTGGGATATTTTTGTAAATGATTTGACCCCTACGGGAGTAGGATAACATTTGCGTCTCTAAGGTTTCATTTCAATGAAATGCTTTACTTTTTCAAAAAAAAAGAAGAAAAAAAAAGAGCAAGCATAGCAGATTTTCTCCGCAAACAATTATCTATGTGAATGATATACCCTTCCCTCTTCGTCTTGACTCCATGTTACTGAAAGCAACTCATTGACTTACATCTTCTAGTTTGCATCAGGAATTAGATCCACACGTCTGCATGGAAAGACCGAGTTCACACGTGTAAAGGAGATGGTTTTTGACAAGAATGAGTGACATCGTCAGATTTATATAGTCGACCCCACTTAGTAGGGTAAAGCTTAATTTGGTTTGATTAAAATTTCACTTGCGTATGTGAATTGTCAGAAACAATTAATACAGTAACCAGTGGCGGAGCCACCCGAATTATTTATGTATAAAAATACACAAACAACGTAGGACTATTTTATTATTTTTTTCTTCAATAACAAGAGAAGCCTTAGAAGGAATTTGTAAGTATCACAATATATTTTGTTGGTCAGCCATGCTTGTCGCAAGACGATTTGGGAATATTTTTGGTATGTATATACAAAATTTTCCTATATTCTGGAGATCTTACCTAATCAAGTAAAATAAACAAAGAAAAAAAATCATCCAAAGTTGTTAATTTCATCATTATTGTTTGATACGTGCCTCCAGCTCATTTGTTGTGGCAATCAAAAGTTGCTCTTTCTTCTTCGTTCATTTGCAGATCTTTGGCGAAGGTAGGCTTTCTTGACAGGATCCTAGATTTTAATTTTTTTTTAATATAATATATAATAGAAAGGGATCTAGGTATTTTGGGTAGGTTTGTGGTTGTGTATGATTTTGTGGGTGTGGTTTGTAAGTTGTGAGTGTTTGTCTGTGTTTGTGTTTCTTTTGCTGATAATGTTGGCTGTGTGAGAAAAAGAATTAAAAGGATGAGGATGAAGAGGAAGAAGAAGTTGAAGAATGAGGGAAAAGAGTTTGATCTTGTGGGTGTGTGTTTTGTGTGATGGCACCCTTTAATTTAACCAACTCCTAACATAAGGGTTCTCAATCACACTTAATAAAAAATAGAAGATCTAAGTCTTCTTTTCAAAAAAAAAAAAAAGAGATTTAGATCAAAAATATTCTTTAATTTAATCATTATATTACAATTTACATATATACCCTTCAAAAAATGAGGGTGGGTCAAGGGGTGCATCTGGTGGACCAAGAAATGCATGTACACCTCCTCAGCCCTTACTGGCTTCGCCAGTGCAGTAACAACACATCATCAGTTGCAATGCTAAAAACCAGGGTGTGAATAGCTGACATTTCACATTTGGCACAAAATAGCATATGCAAGGAGTTCCAAGATGGTAGCTTCATCTTGCTGTAGTTCAATTATTCTTCTGTACCTGCTGCGATTCGCACTATCTGCTTCTGCAGCCAAATTTTACACGAATGAGACTGACCTACAAGCTTTGCTCGCGATCAAGAACCTGATCCGGGAAGATCCCTTCAATGCTCTTAGCTCGTGGAATCAATCTGTCCATTTCTGCAATTGGCGGGGAATCAGATGTAATGATCGTCATGAAAGAGTTACCGTCCTGAATATGTCGTCGTTTGGATTGGTAGGTAGCCTTTCTCCTTCTGTAGGGAACCTCACCTTTCTCAGGTAGATCAATATTCAGGAGAACAACTTTCGTGGAATTATCCCTGGAGAAGTTGGTAGACTTTTTCGCCTGGAAAATCTTCGTTTGGCGAATAACTCCTTCCAGGGACAACTTCCTATCAGTCTGAGTAATTGTTCCAATCTTCGGATTATTGATTTAAGGTCTAACAAACTTGAGGGGAGAATTCCTGTTGAGTTTACCATTTTGTCGAATCTTTACGCGCTCAGCATCGGCAGAAACAATTTTTCTGGAAATATTCCTCCATCTTTGGGGAACCTGTCGACTCTTCAGATACTTGGTCTTTCGCGAAACAATCTCCATGGAAGCATTCCTGAGGAGCTTGGACAGCTCTCCAACTTATTTGCCTTGGAGTTATCATCGAATAAGCTTTCTGGTACGGTTCCTCCTCTGATTTATAACATCTCATCTCTGCAAACTTTTTCCATCACAAACAATCAATTACATGGTCGTTTTCCAGATGATGTAGGCCTAACACTTCCCAACCTGAATTTATTTTTAGCTGATCTAAACCACTTCTCTGGGTCAATTCCATCATCACTAGGCAATGCTTCACGGCTCGTAAAAATTTCTATTGGAGACAATGATTTAACAGGACCCATACCTCTGAATTTAGGAAACCTTCAAGAACTGCAGGTGTTACATTTTGGTCATAACCCCCTTGGAACTAATAAAGCCAATGATATCAGCTTTATCCCCTCTTTGACCAATTGCACTAGTCTACAAATATTGAGTTTGTCCAGAATTGAAATTGGAGGAGTCTTGCCTAACTCCATTGTCAATCTCACTTCCAAGCTCATGTTTTTATGGCTGAATGATAACTACATTTCTGGAACAATACCTGTGGGGATCAAAAACCTTGTCGGCTTAACCTTTCTTGAATTACGTAACAACACGTTCACAGGTAGGCTCCCTGATTCCATAGGTAAACTTACAAACTTGCAAGAGCTCTACATCTCTGAAAATGAGTTTTCAGCTGAAATACCTTTTCCTATTGGAAACATCAGTGGACTGCAGATGTTCGAATTAGCGCAAAATATGTTTGAAGGAAGCATACCTATTTCTCTGAGTAATTGCAGTAACTTACAGATGCTGAATCTTAGCCAGAATAGCCTAACTGGAGAGCTACCCGGAGAAGTTATTGGTCTTCCCTCTCTTTCATTGGGAATTATACTAGCTTAGAACCAATTCACAGGATCATTACCATCAGAAGTTGGCTACTTGGAACGTCTTGCATTGTTGGATGTTTCAGAAAACCACTTGTCGGGTGAAATACCAATCACTCTTGGTGATTGTCAGATGTTGGAAGTCCTGCTCATGGAAGGTAACATGTTTGAAGGATCCATCCCTTCAGCTTTGGGAAAATTAGGGAGCATTGAAGTGATGGATCTATCGTGCAACAACTTGTCAGGGCTGATCCCAAATTCACTGGGAAAGTTAAATTTCATCAGGAGTCTCAATCTTTCCTTCAATAAGCTTGAGGGTGCAGTGCCAACAGAAGGAGTTTTTATGAATGTCACCGCGCTTTCACTTCTGGGAAATGAAAAACTCTGTGGTGGAATAAAACCACTGAACTTGTCAGCATGTTCTGAAGGCTCAAAGAAAGGGAAAAAGCTTTCTCGTAGTATAGTATTGGCTCTTGCAATCACTATTCCTCTAATTGTTATTTTACTTGTATCCTTTCTCTATGAAGTTTATAGAAGAAGAGGATCCAAACAACCAGTGTCCACCTTTGCAGATGGATATGATAAATATCCTAAAATTTCTTATGCAGAAATTTTCAGTTTGACAAATGGTTTCTCTTCAGAAAACTTGATAGGAGAGGGAAAATATGGATCCGTCTATGAAGGAATTCGTAGACCTAGTGAGCAAATGATTGCTGTTAAAGTGATCAAGCTCCAACAAGTTGGAGCCATCAAGAGCTTCTTGGCAGAATGCGAAGCAGTAAGGAACCTTCGCCATCGAAATCTTGTGAAGCTTATAAGTGCTTGCTCAAGTATAGATTCTGCGGGCAATGACTTTAAAGCTTTGCTTTTCGAGTTCATGCCTAATGGAAGTTTGGAAACCTGGTTACATCCAAGTTTACACGAGCATGAGGAGCCAAAGAAGTTGAAACTCGGAGAAAGGCTAAGCATTGCTATTGACATTGCCTCTGCCTTAGATTACCTTCATAATGATTGTGATACTCCAGTTATCCACTGCGATATAAAGCCCAGCAACATTCTTCTTGATACGGATCTCTGTGCCCGCGTAAGTGATTTTGGCCTGGCAAGGTTTCTTTCTGTGAAAAATAGTGAGACCAGCTCAATTGGGATTCGAGGAACAGTTGGATATGTTGCTCCAGGTAAACTTGTCCACTATTTCTTCATCTTATGTTTTTCATCTAGAGAAAATATTTTCAATTTTTCTGAAGAATTATCAGGTTTTCTTTAAATCTATAACAAAATTGTAGATTCCCACTTCATATTTTCCAGATAATACTATAATATTACTCCATCACCATATACAAACACAACCAAGATTTTGGTTGAGATGAACATTTCTCCTTTTGTTGTATCTTCGACAATTCTTGAAGAATGAATATTATTCTTTTTCCGATTGCAGAATATGGCATGGGAGGAGAGGTATCGACACAAGGTGACATGTATAGCTATGGAATCCTATTACTGGAGATGTTTACAGGAAAACGACCAACAGACAACACGCTTACCGAAAATCTTAGTCTCCATTACTATGTCAAGAAGGCTCTCCCCCATCATGTCACGAAAATTATTGATCCACGAATGTCAGTGGGAGAGGAAGATGGATCGGAGAACACAAGCCGAAAAGGCAAGGGAAGCATGTTTACGACAGAGGATTGCTTGGTGTCTGTTTTGCAGATTGGAATTTCATGTTCTGCTGAAATGCCAAGAGAAAGAATGGATGTTAAAGATGTCCTCAAGGAACTTTACACAATTAGGAACAAGTTTCTTCAGACTAGAATTGAGAGTCATAGATATGAATCAGAGATAGTCAATGTTTGAGACAACATATAGCTTCATAAGGTCTGGAATTTATGATGTAGAGCACACTTTTGTGCAGATAGAAATGATTCCTTGTACAAGCTTCTGTTTTCAATTCTGTGTATGCCTACGTTAGGGAATATAAATTAGTGGAACTTTTATCATAAATTACAAGTACTACTCATTGAACATTTAACATTTAAATTAGTGGATGTACTTACATCTAAGAAATAAAAATAAAGAGCCAAACATGTTATATTGAGACGACTAAATTGTTGTTAAAAAAACATGTTATATTGAGATGATAATTATATTTTAGTAAAACAATAGAATCATTAATCAAATGTGAATGTACTCATAACTCATTGATGTCCGGACTTGTTAATTTACCAAGTCTGGTAAACTATAATTTCTACAACCTAAATAATAAATTGCTAAAAAAAATACTATTATAATACTAAACTAAATAACAAACCGCCGAAAAAAAATACTATTGTAATACTAAATACAAAATATATTTGTTTAACTTAAATAAATTTAAGAATAAGGACACTACAAAATGGGGGAAATTTTTTTCTACTTTTCTTCTTTTTATTATTTCATTTTCTATCATGTTATGTTTCATTACACAGGCTCAAAAACCTTTCCAAAAATTAGAACACATTACTCCCATTATCTCATCATGAATAGTGTAATAAGTGTTCATAAATATTTACTAACCAATATTTCATAATACACATTAAATCGAGTCCAAAATAATATTTATTTAATATAGGCAAAGGGCCACTTACCGAATTTTTACTAAGATTTGGGGTCATTTCCAATTTCGAAAACTATATAAATAAAAAGAAGTTTTGACTCTTGTTTGTTCCCTTCACCGCTTCTCTATATCTCTTAAAGCGCCAAAAGCTACAGCGAAGAACTACTTCGTGTCTGCAATAATTAAACTCGTAAGCCCTTTTCTTTAAATTTTACAAATTTATTTATTTATTTATCAGTTTTTTCTTTGAATTTTTATTGGCTTCAAGTTCAATTTTTTTCTTTTTTTGGTATATACTTGAATCAATTATTATGACCGTTAATTGTTCCCATAAACTTGGGAAACATGGGTAATCATTATAAATTGAACTTATGTGAATATATGCATGTGGTTTCACACACACATATATTCAGCTTATGTGAAGAATGATATCATCTCAATAAGGGTATGAAGACAAATTTATATAGTTATAAGTTTTTTTGTTGAATTTTTGTTTGCTTCAAGTTTATTTATTTAAAATCTGAATCGATTATCGTGACTGTTAATTGTTCCAATAAACTTGGAATAGATGGGTAATAATTGTAGATTAAACTTATTTGAATATATGCATGTGGTTTGACACACACACACACACACACACACACACACACATGTATATTCAGCTTATGTGAAGAATAATATCATCTCAATAAGGGTATGCAGATATCTATTTTTTTTGCAAACAGATGTTGATATTTTTATTGGAAAGGTGAAAATTCAAAACTGTTACTTGGTATGAGAGCAATAAAATTTGGACCCAATGGGGGTGAAAGTTCTATGTATATATGCATGTGCGAGTCTGTGTTAAGCTATCCTTGCTCGTCGAATCTGATTAGTCTTTGGCGACCTGTATACAAAAGGGGATTTTGTGAAAAAGTGATTTTGGGGAAGTGATGATTGAAATTGTGACTATTGTGATAATCGGTTTTGGATGTTTGGCAGCAATAATCTGAGCATGGCTTTGACAACTATAATGGTCAATTGAGTCTGCTGCGTGCAATTAGATTGTGTTTTATGCCCGCTGTCAATATGGAACATGATGGGGTTGCTTTTGGAAAATGGAAATGTTGGAGGGCATGTTTGCTCATAAGATACTTAGTGGTGGCGTTTACCGGACATTGACAAGCATATTTGGATAATTCAAGTTGTCAACTAGCTCTCAAAATGACTTTTTTTCTGAACTTGATTGTGGAGCCTGGAAAGAGTTGCCTAACAGCAGCTTGAGGCGATGTATATATATGTAGATTAAGATTAAGAACCAGTCCGGAGATTATAAATGCTATTTTAAAGTGACTATTTGTGGGGCAGGTTTAATCTCTGGCTGACCAGAAATCAAGAAAGCACTATGGTCTAACACAGCATGTAACCTGATGTTGGGGTTTTTATTGATTCTTGAGCAAAAATTAAGTCTTGGCACGCGGTAGTAATTCACGGGAGTTTGAATCCAATATGCTAAAAAAGCATTCCTTGGTTCGTCACAATATTCACCTGTTACAGTACTTTGATGTTTACTTGAAACATAATAGCGTGGTAAAATGTTCAACTTTTCAGTAAAATTTAATGTCTCTAACAAATGATTAAATATAACAACTGGAGCTTAAATTTGGTGTTGACGGTAGGAAGTGAGAGGGTTGTGTGGAATGAGGGGGACTATTGCTAGAATATGGCTGTTTTGAGTGACAACCTGTAATCGTTTCATATATGCAGGGTGACACGTCAATTTAAGTTGGGCAGAGACAATGGTTTCTCAATTAATTAATGCCAACCCAATCGTGTATGAGAAGAAAGAGCGTCGAGATCGGACAGCACCAAGTAATGTGGATGAGTATGCAGCAGAAGCGATCGACCAATTAGAAATTTTTGATATCCTTTCAACTTGATTACATTTTATGGTAATTAGGTCAGTTGTCTTTATTTGTACTTTCTGTTATTTGCGCATCATTCTTTGTCAACCTGTACATAGGACTTGAAATTTTGATTTAATATTTTTTGATTTGTGGACTCTTTCTACCACATAAATTGACAAATTCCACAAGCTGAGGATTTTTTTTTTTTCATCGCATAGGTATTTCCATCAAATAATTTGTAACATATTTTTATTCTCTCTCTCATATGTACACGCAGATGTCTGTTTTCAGTTTGTAAGTCCCTAAAAGAATAAGTTTTTAAGAGAATTTCTTCTGATTTCGTTCTTGCTAAATCCATTTTGCCAATGCTTGCATTCTTTCATGTATCCAGGTTCAATAATAGAACAGTTAAATTTTTCTAATGATTTGTGGAGCATCCTCCATTAACTTATATGCCAGTCACCAATGAGTATATCTTGGGATGCATGAAATCTGAAATTGTGTAATTGATTCATCATCCTCCTTATCCACACCCACCCCTCCCCCCCCAACACACACACACACCTACTCACACAAAAAGGTTTTTCCCTTTCTCCATTAGTTTTCCTATTTGATATCTCCCACCAGTGTAGCAAGAAGCGGTATAATACAATCACAAAGGACAAAGTTGTTGTCATGAAATACTTGTGATTCCTTAACATTCTTACATCATCTTAGAGACATTAAAGATCCAGAGCATCCTTATTCCTTGGAAGAACTGAAAGTCATATCGGAAGATGCAATTGAGGTTGATGACAAGCGTAGTTATGTCAGGTACAGGCATGCTGGTTATTTCTCTCTCAATTTATGGTGGATTCGTTCTATATTTCTGATAAAGGGATTTCTTTGACTCAGGGTAACATTCACTCCAACTGTTGAGCATTGCAGCATGGCAACAATAATTGGTTTATGTTTGCGGGTGAAACTTGTACGCAGCCTGCCATCTCGCTATAAAGTATGTCTCTGTTTCCTTACAGTGATATTTTCCTTTTACTGGTATCATCAGTGCCTTACCTTATTTTGACTTGAGGAATGTATGAGAACTATCTACTTAGGTCATGTGACTTTTGTCAGGTTCTCTTAGTATAGTTAAAAACAAAGACTTCTTATCTTCTTACTCTATGAAATATGATACAGAGCCTTGCCAAAAGGGAAGTTGGAATTTCATTTAAAATACTGATTACCAGTTGAACAAAGAGACTACATCTATGAAATCTTTATCCTTTATGTTTCAACTACTAGAATCTCTTTAGATTATAAATTCCTCTTGTTACATACTTACATGAGGGAAGCCTTTGTACCACGTTTTCCGCATCCCTTCTAATTGGAGCAACTACTTGAATTATAATCAATATAATTTGTCAAGACAACTTTGACTTCTTAGCATAGTGGTCTGCTTGTAATGCTTTATGTTTTCCTTCATAAGATTGTAATTCTGTCTCTTATCATTACTAAAACTTTGATTAAGTAATCGGCATGTCACAGTGTTAGAGTCGGGAATTCATGTTGAATTAAGAGATCTTTTCCTTATTTGCTCTAAGGTTGGTGTCAATTCCTACCTGGTGTTGGCAGTAAATAGAAGCTTTAAAATGGTTAATAGGTTGTATAGGTCTAATCTGCCTGCCTGTGAGTTGTTTCTTTATCTGGAGTAGTCTACCACAAAAACCTGTACCCAATTAGTCCTGCATCATGGGGGGTAGCAAGAGATTAGCATGAATTGAAATTTCTTTGAAAGGGAGTGCTAATAATCCATGTATATATTTCTGCCTGTTTCATATCTTTCTTATTTATCCTTTTCCAGTTTCGACAATTATTGTCTCTCCTCTTGTCTGTGAATCTGTAGCGTTCCACTGATAATGTCTCTGTCATTTGGGGGTTGCATTAGTTACATGCATGACTGTGAATGGCACTTTCTGGAGCTGCTTTCTTGAATTTGTATGAGAATGCTAACATACGTGAACATGAGAAGTATATAGCAATCTTTTGCTGAACATGAGAAGTATGACTTCTGCTGAAGAAGTCAGCGACTTCTGGGCTCAAGTCATTTCTTTTCTCTGTAAATGAACTGTATCATAACTTCATGATCTCTCTGTTGCATTCTCTCAATTCTTATTTCACTTAATTACACATTTTTTGGCTTCAGTGACCCACTTGTGGGTAATAAGTCACTCAACTGAGAGAAACATTATAGTGTTTACGCAATGTTCTCAAAAGTTCAATTTCTTACTCAAAATTGAGTTTACACAGGTTGTAAGCTATATTATGTGATCCTTCACCTTTATCAAAGCTAAGGGTGTTCTATGCAAAAGGGTGAGTTAAGTCAAATAAATATGTAATAGCACTTATTGCAGAGTGAAAATCATTCTGATTGAGCTTAGTATTGATATTGATTTTGACAAAAGTATTCAAATCGTAGCTTGCTGTCATACTTATATTGTTGCATTAACTTCAAAAAAAATTTTTTAGTCACGGCTGCCATTAATAATAAATAAATGATAAATTTTAAGAGGGTTTCTTTTGCCATATTGTCTGATGGTAGCTATATCTTTTCTTTCTAGGTGGACATTAGAGTAGCTCCTGGAAGTCATGCCACTGAAGCTGCAGGTCTCTCTCTCTCTTTTTTTCTATGTGTGTGTCTATCTGTCTCTTCCCTTGTCCCCCTTGTCTGTGTGTCCTTTGTCGGCCTTTATAGCATTAACAAGCTTAAATCCCTACAATGGTTTATAGTTACAACCTTGTATCTTGATTCCCATATGGATGATAGCTGCCCCTGACCATTTGTTTGGTTTGTCCTTCATACTTCGGTTCAAATTTCTGTAAATATGCGGTTGCATCCATCCGGCTGCATATTTTACTTCCCACAAGGTCGTGTGGTTTCTATAGTCTTATGACCATTTTGTGATTAAGCAGTTGGATCATGAATGGTAGCTTCATGTTCTTGACCACCTTGTTGGCATATAGGGCTTGCCATTAATTGTTGAATCTGAGCATTTCAAGTGACAAGTGACAAAAGCATCTTCCGTTTTCTATTTGCAGTAAATAAACAGCTGAACGATAAAGAACGGGTGGCAGCTGCTTTGGAAAACCCTAACCTTGTAGATATGGTGGATGAATGCCTTGCACCATCATACGCGTGAAGTAGCCATGTCCATTAGTAAGCAAGGAAAAGACACTACAGGATCTCCTCAATCATCTTAGCGTTCTTTCAGAGTGCATTTGTTTTCTTTATACCCTTTTCACTCGTTCAATTTTCTGTTCTTTTGTTCTTCCACCTTTTGTATAATATTTAAGTTTGTCATTTGTATGATGTTGCCCATCGATGAAGTAGAATTTAAAATTACATCTGAGAATTACCGTGTAGAAATTCGTATTTATCCGAGATGATGCAAAGTTCGTTGCCATTTATGAATAAACTCCATTGCTAGACATTTATACACATGGTTAATGGAAGCATAATCTTCATTACTGCTGCTGTTCTCCATTGCTGTAATTTTCTCCATTGATGGTTAAGCTTTTACTCTTCCCCAGTCTTGCTACATTAAGCTGAGATCACATTGTGTGAGCCTGTGTGTATGTGAGATGTCCAGGATTGACACCATGTTGTCTTCAAACAAATAGCTTTGCTTCTTCCAAATTTGAAATGCATAGGTATACATTGCAGTGTCGAGACTCTTATACGAAAGCACAAATATAAAAAAATATAGAAAAGACAGCGGAAAATTTTTTTTAGCATAATTTTTCTGACTTTTAGAAAGAAGTCGAGCTTATTTTACGCACTTTAACACTAAGCAGGCAAGGCCAACTAATGCTATCAGCAGTTTCATACCCCAGGTCAGACCAAACTAAATCTAGGTAGGGTCAACTATGTAAATTTGATGATGTTATTCATCATTGCCGAGAATCATCTCTTTGTTAGATTAATACGCTCGATATCTTGTCTAAGTGTTTTCATTCACTCTTCTTAAATTTTCCTCTACAACTCATATAATATATTACTACCATATCGTTGCATAATTTAATAAGTGTTTCCATGAATCGTTTCTTAACATGCTCAAACTATGTCAAGCAATTCTCTCTCATGTAATCCTCAATCAAAGCTACGCTTCTTTTTACTCGGATCACCTCATTTCTAATCTTGTGATTCTACTTTTGCTTTCACTCTGCAAAAACGATGTAGGCCGTTGCTCCCAGAAATGATCACTTGGATGCATTTATGTAAACAGTGTTAACATGGAGTCCCCACACTGAAGCTTGACCTTGACTTAACTGATGTGAAACAAGTTTCTCAAACTCACATTATATTACAATAGTCAAAACTAACAGGCTCAAATATAGTCTACGAGCCATCAAATAGCTATCCTTTCAATCAGAAAAATGATTAAGAAAAGCATACATTGATAGTAGAAAAAGTCAAATCCATGAACAAGCATTTAAAGTTTTTCGAATGACATGGAAACCCAACTGACCACCAGATTATCTGGTGGAACCTGACTACCAACTGTTAAAAGCCCCAGGTGCAACGGAACGCCCCCACATAACAAGCATTTAAAGTTGATCCAATACTAGGTAAATTCTAGACTATTAATCCAAAGTTTTGAAAATGGTAATGGAATATACAAAAGATAATCATCACTATCAATTGGCACCAAAATTTTACAAGCATTTGCATTTGAATATGTGAATTTCATTTGCACCCCAAGTGATGCTACATCCAAACGAGATATCCAAATTAGCGAAGCTATATAGAAAACTTCACGCCTTCATCGTCAGCAGACGTACCCTTGAAGATTGCAAGCTTCCCCTTATGCTCTAGTAATTTCAAAGCTCGCAAAAGTACTGTTCGGTCCATTCCATGGAGCTCTGGAGAGAGAGAGAGCAAGTTAGCAGCAACAAAGTATACTTAACAGCATGCCTTGGTTAACAATAGAATAAAGTTCAACCAAATGGCAAAGAAAAGTTGAGGTAGGTTTATGCTTGATCTAGATACAAACCTATAAATCCAGAACTACATAAAAATAAAAATAAAAATAAAAACAAAAAAAAAAAACAAAAAACAAAAAACAAAAAACAAAAAAAAAAAGAAAAGAAAAAGAAGTGAGATAAATGCCTTATTTGTGGATTTGCTACGTAGAATATATAAACCCCAGAAAGTTCAAAGCAGAAAATGGAAATGATGGTGTCATCTATGTCCACTATCTGAATCTGTTTCACTGTGTTATGAAGTTATTTAAATATTTGTGAGGCAAAAAATGGCCCCTCAACCCAAAAGAAGAAGAAGGATGGGCCACTTTCTTCCCCTCAGCCAAAATGGTAAAAATTGTTGACAGCACGTAGACAAAGAAAACTAACTATTATGCATGATTTCATATCAACAGTTAAATTTTAGTAGATTGTTTTGTATCCATAAATTTGCGAATGGAAAAACACAGCCAAAATACCTGTTCCTCGGGATTCAGTCCCAGAACGGATTTCCTCTACTGTCATAACACTGTCCTCTAATCCATATTCTTTCACCTGGTTGGATTCATCAAACTTATAAAGATGGAAAACACACAAAATGAAAGAAAGAAGAACATATCAGATTACAACTCACAAATTGTACAATTAAGTCGGCCCAATCTTGGATCCTATGCCAAAGAATTAGACATCTCCTATGACCTTTATCCAGCCATTCCGCACGGCCTATGAAGCAAAGCTTGGAATTAAAGGTCTATTAACTCATTATCATCACCAAAAGACATAAAAAAAAGGCTTGAATAATTAATATTGAAAATAGAAATACAACAGCTACCATCTGAAACCAAGGCAGAGAGAAATGCCCCCCTAGCTTCATGACTTAGAGATCCTGCACTATCACAGAACATATGTAATCCAACTGACGTAAAGATTGAGCAAAATATAGTGCAGAACAAAACTCGATTAGCTAAACCATCAATCGACAAATCATTTCAACAATTTCCCTGGTCTAATCAAAATCAATCATATAGCTAGAAGCAAGTGACAATCTTTTAATATTATATGGACATTTAATTCCTCTTTCATTACTTGTACAGATACGAGGAAGTCCAGATATTCTCGATCTGTCAGCCAGCACAGTAGAAAATGGAAGAAGACATACTCAATATTGTTGAAAACTCACAAAACAAGCTTTAGCATTTACCTAGTAGCATAAGATCTCCAAAAGAAAGCCTCAGCCTATCCATTAAGTATGCCGAACTAGATGCAGAGTCATTTTTTACTAACATTCAGTTTTGACATGGTCTCATCTAGTAATTTCCCCTTATCAATATGTAACAAATACACTCTGACAAAATAATGCGGATTATAGATGAATACAAACGAAAACCACGAAAATTACATGTATACTGATACATTATTTAAGTCATCAAGATCCATCATTTAATTACCAAATCTAAGGCCAATTAGCGATATCGTTTAAGATGCTTCCTTTATTATCTTAGCATTATGCCACTCGTGTGATGCTTCATTGCCTCTTGCATGGTAAAAGTTGGACATTAAATGCATGAGATTTATATCATATAAGGGGTGGTTCGGTTTGCATGAACTATTTAGTTTTCCTCTTCCCACCCTACTCTCTTTTTATGTCTGTTTTCCTCTTTCTGTTTTGGGGGAAGGGATAAAGGAGCCAAAGAAGGTGGGGTGAGGTTCCTGTGAGAAACACAGGTCCATTAACCAAATCTAGAAAGATCTTCTGATGAGAAGAAAGTATTTACTCTCAATCACAGGATTATTGAACAAAGGAAAGTCTTCTTCTAGCCCAATCACAAAGATCTTCTGAGTTCGACAGAAATCAATGATGAGCTCCTTCCAAAGTTGTACCTGCTTCTCTCGAGTCTCCCTCACTGGCTGTAAACTGTGGAAAAGAGAAGTTAAAGAACATTATTTCCTGAAATCACATTGCTGGATCAGTGCCCAAACTTTATGCTATAATACATCCAAATGTAAGAGAAACATATTTTGGCCAGCTAAGCTTGTAAGTTTGGCCAAGGATTTAGACATTGTTGAGAAAAAGGACATCGTCCATGTTTATAGCATCAAGTTTTATCCTCTAATCAAGCCCTACAACAAGAAAATTTCTGATTTCTATATTAGAAGTGATGCAACGGACATTATCCAAAAAGAGAACAAAAGACTATGTTCAGTTTTGCATGTCCAAGATCAAGCCCCTTATGCTTGATCTGCTAGCAGAAGACCATCCTAACATAAAAAGCCGATTAATATAGCATTGATATGCTCTTCATTCTGGGTAGTCAAACAGAGGAGGAGGGGGATTTATTTAGCAGTCGACTTCATACCCACATTTCATATTCTCAAGCTGATAGTATTTGATACAGCACTCAGCACCTCGAGATCAAATATCTGCTTTCACTTCTTCTTTGCAGGATCGAGCTTCACAAGCTAGCTCACATATTCTACTAGCATAGTGCAAATACTAGAATATTACAAATTTCAAGCTCTCACATTTTACGTTTTGTGACTTCAACAAAAATGAGAGTGCAGCAAAACCAAACCCACCCAGGCGGGCTTGGCTATCATCACGTTCCTTCAATATTGAAAATTTGTTTTGACTTAATTCCACATACACAACCATCAAGTAGAAATTACACCACTCCTGTGCATTAAACCAAAAAGACGAACTTTTAATCTACATGTAAAATTTCACCCCTGGTATAACTTCAGCTAGCACAAAAGACTTTTTTCCACTTCATTTCATATATAACACATTACATATCTAGAATGTGAAAGATAAACACTAAACAAGAAGGTCAGGAAAGTACAGCAGAAACTCATCAAAACTCGTATATGATAAACAAAAACGTGGTAAATTCAGATCGTAGGAGTGTTTTACAAGTAATAACTCGGGTTGAACATTTTAAGTCAATGTATTTGAGACCCAGAGGCCAGAACAGTTATTATCAAGTCTACAAAATTAGTATCGCTTGCGAGTTTAAGGATTAAAGCACCCAAATCAGCATTAATCATCACTTTACATCAAAATAAGATAATATATATATATATATATATATATATATATATATATATATATATATATATATATATATATCAAAATGAAGCAAAAATTTACGTGAAGTAAGGTGGGTAGTTGAAGAATTGAGGCGGCTTAAAATCGCCCAATTTCTGCATCTTTTTCAATTGCTTTCTTCTCAACACGACCTCTTCTGCTACACAAGAAAAATAAATAGATAAACACGTTATAATTAATTAAAATTAAATGAAAAAAAAAAACCCAAAAAGGTTTATATATTTAGTGCACCGTGTATTTTCATTGATGTGTATGTATATACGTATATATATATACCTTTTTTTATGTAAGGTATAATATATGAGGAAGTGAAGCTTCTTCTTAATTCCGACAAGAAAAGCTTATTTTTAATGATGTCTCGATATATTGTGAAGAAATGCTGATTTTAAAGACCCAAGTTTTTTACACTTTTTACCTTTTCTTTCTTCTCTATTTAATGACAAGTAACTCATTCTATCGCACCATATTATATTTGTCAAGATTTATAAATTTTGTGTTATAATAGCACATATCGATACATACTATTATATTTATTAAGATTTGTAAATTCTATATTATAATAGCGAATTACAATGCATATTTTAGATTCTTATCATACCTCTAAATTTGTCAGGGCAAATTCAAAAATAAAACTTCTATGAATATAAAAAAATCAACTTCTTAACTAATGGCCTGAAAAACTTATAATTTTTAATTTGATAATAACAAAACATCTAAATTGTAATTTAAGAATTTTTATTTGTATCTTAGGTAAGTTATTCAAATCCATCAACACATGATTGTCCCAAGCAAAACTCACATCAACTTGTTCATTCAAAAGGATCAAATACTATCTTCAAATATACTGGATCAAAGTTAAAGCCCAATTAGAAATTGTATTAAAAGTCCAAAATGTATTCTTATAACTTGTTTCATTCAAATTAAGTCTCTCATGAGGAATCAAGCTATGAATACCCAAAGAAAAAGACTTGCCAACTCGAAGAAATGAAGTTGAAGACTCGATGATAAAAATGGAGTTACAAGGAAGGAGACGTGGCGACATAAGGGGTACCGGTATTAAAAATATTATTTGCCTAAGTATGACTTGTGTAGCTCATAATTTCTCCAAAAATATTTTTCATAAAAGATTTTTTATTTGCAAAATATCCTTGAACATATATTTTAAAAAAGATCAATGCAAACTCATTTTTGAAAAACAAGACTTTTTGGATTTCAAACTCTTGTGGCATAAAAATTATTCTATATCGTTTCAAGAGTTTTTGAAAATGTTTTGAGATGTTAAAAATGCTAGAAATACTTTTTATAAGTGCCATCAAAAGTGCCCAAATGCTTTATTATTTAACAATTGTTTTGAGACTCAAAAAGGTCACTTTTCAGCATTTTAAGCATCCGAGCGTTACTAGTTTCATCCGGTCGACCAGATGAGGGCCACAACACCCGGCAGAGAGCTCTGGTCCGGGCGTTACCTGCCCCATCCGGTCGACCGAATGAAGGGATCAGCGATTGAATGACTTAACGAAAAAATCAATAATTTTTGCATTTTATCCGTTATGTGTCTAATTTTTCCCTCTTTTAAAGCCATGCTTTATCACCATCTCAAAGACCTATCCAAGCCTTAATCTTTAGATTTCTAAGCTAATTCAAAAAGCTTTTCATATTACTTTCATTTAGAAATCTTGAGCTATCATTTTCATATCTTTGAGCATTCAAAGTATTCTTCAATTGTAATATCAAACTCAAATAGGATTTGTAATTGTTATTCATTACACAATCTTTGTAATACACTCTTTCACATAGATTGAGATAATCATTGTGAGAAGAAATATTGTAATCCTTTGTGGACTCAAAGGAATAGAGGATAGTAAATTAAGCTCCACCTATACTTGAAGGAGCTTGTGTAACTTTTGGGAACTCAAGAGTAATTGTAGTTGGTTTTTGCTTCACCAACATTTGAAAAAGCATCTTAGTGAAAAGTTGTTAAATCCTAAAGGAAGGGAAGACCTTAGGTGGTGGACTAGGCCTCCGGGAGTGCGAACCACTTGAAAATTATCGTGTTTAATTTCTCTTACTCTACTCTCGCTATTTTCAAGTCATTTATTTTTGTGTGGATATTGCTCATATTAACTGTTTGATAATTGTTGAGTTCTCTATTTATAATTTATTTTTGAAGTTCTAATTGCTTATCTAGTGCTATATACTTGTGTGCTCACTAAGTGTTTGATAAATTGTCAACAATAACTTCTAGAGTATTATTATCTTTCACTAGACATTAGTTTCGCATCAATAATTTTTAAATTGCTTAACTTTGCCAAACGACCTAATTCACCCCCCCTCCCCCCCCCCCCCCCCCTCTTAGGTTATCAAGGGTCTACAAGTAGTATCAAGAGCTAGTACTGTACATATAGCTTAACATCTAGTAGAGGGTCCCTATGGCAAGCTCATCAATGTCTAATATAGTTGAAGGACAATCTTCCTCTAGACCACAATTATTTAATGGAACAAACTATTCTTTTTGGAAAACTATGATGAGAATCTATATTCTAGCAAATGACATAAGAGTTTGAAATTTGATAAAAAATAGACCAACCAATCCTACTCTAACTAAAAAGGAAGAAGAACAAAGCATCATTGTCCCTAAACCGGAAAAAGACTATACTGATGATGATTTCAAAATGTGTGAAAGAAACTTTAAAGCTATGAACATGTTATATCTTGCTTTAGATTCAAATGAGTTCAACAAAATTTCTGGATGCAAAAGTGCTAAAGAAATTTGGGATCAATTAGAAGTCACATATGATGAAACTAACCAAGTTAAATAAACTAGAATAAACATGCTTGTTCATAAATATGAAATGTTCAAAATGTCTTTTGATGAAAATATTGAACAATTTTTTTCTACATTTACCGATATTGTTAATACTCTAAAATCTCTTGGAAAAGAGTATTCTAACGAATAATTAGTAGGAAAAGTTCTCCGAAGCTTAACCGAGCCATGTGAAGCTAAAGTAACGGTGATTGAGGAAGCTAGAGACCTCAAAACTCTCACTCTTAGTGAACTTATGGGATTTTTTATGAGCCATGAGTTGAAGAAGAAGGACCGAGAAGAAAAAAAAAGAAATAACAAGAAGTCACTTGCACTTCTTGCATCAAAGGCTTACTCAAGTGATGAAGAGGAAGAAAACAAAGAAGATGATGATGAGATAGCTCTTCTTATAAGGAACTTTAAGAAATTTCTCAAATTCAAAAAGGTAAGCAAAGTTCCTTACAATAAGTTTATGAACAAAGGGAGAAACAAACCAAAAGAAGAAGGAAGATGTTTCAATTGTGACAAGACGGGTCACATAAAAGCAAATTGTCCAAAACCAATCAAAACCAAGGGAGGAAAAGCTTTGAAAGCAACATACGTTGATGACAATGCATCAACCTGTGAAGAAAGCGAAAATGAAGAAGTGTCAAACATCGTTTGTCTTATGACAAAAGAGGATGATGAGGTATGTTCTTCTTTTAACTCCGAATATTACTCTTCTAGCTCATTAATTGATAATGAATGTTCTTTTGAAGAATTACAATATGAATTTTCTAAAATGCATGATAGTTTTGAAATTGCAATTATCAAGATACATGAATTTCAAAAGGAAAATAATGCTTTAAAAGAATAAAATAAGTTGCTTGAAAAAGACCGAAATTGTGCTCATGAAAAGGCACTTAAGATTCATTTTGAAAATGATAATCTTCAAACAAAAATTGAAAAGCTTGAAAAAGAAAATCAATGATTAAATGAAAGCCTAGCAAGATTTACAAAAGGAAAATAAAATCTTGATAAAATGCTTAGCTCACAAAAAAAGGCTTTTGTTAAAAGTGCAATAAGATATGAAACTTCTTCAAAACAAAAACTCTAAAAAGTTATTTTGTAAAAGTATATTCTTCTACAAATGAAGCATCAACATTCAAAGGATTTAAAAAATCATGCACCTATTGTGAAAAACAAGGTCATATAACATCACATTGTAAATTTCGACCGGATGAAGGCCACAACACCCGGTAGAGAGCTCTGGTCCGGGCGTTACCTGCCCCATCCGGTCGACCAGATGAAGGGATCAGCGACCGAATGGCTTAACAGAAAAATTCAGGATTTTTGCATTTTATCCGTTATGTGTCTAACTTTTCCCTCTTTTTAAGTCATTCTCTCTCACCATCTCAAACACCTCTCCAAGCCTAAACCTTCAGATTTCTAAGCTAATTCAAAGAGCTTTTTATATTATTTTCATTGAGAAATCTTGAACTATCATTTTCATATCTTTGTCATTCATTACACAATCTTTGTAATACACTATTTCACATAGATTGAGAGAATCATTGTGAGAAGAAGTATTGTAATCCTTTGTAAACTCAAAGGAATAGAGGATAGTAGATTAAGTTTCACTTACATTTGAAGGAGCTTGTGTAACTCTTGTAAACTCAAAAGTAATTGTAGTTGGTTTTTGCTCCACCAACATTTGAAGAAGCATCTTAGTGAAAAGTTGTTAAATCCTAAGGAAAGGGAAGACCTTAGGTAGTGGACTAGGCCTTCGGGAGTGCGAACCACTTGAAAATCATCGCGTTTGATTTCTCTTACTCTACTCTCGCTATTTTCAAGTCATTTACCCTTGTGTAGATATTGCTCATATTAACTGTTTGATAATTGTTGAGTTCTCTATTTGAAATTTATTTTTGAAGTTCTAATTGCTTATCTAGTGCTATAAACTTGTGTGCTTACTAAGTGTTTGATAAATTGTCAACAAGAACTTCTAGAGTATTATCATCTTTCACTAGACATTAGTTCCGCATCAAGAATTTTTAAATTACTTACTCTTGCCAAACAACCTAATTCACCCCCCTTCTTAGGTTATCAAGAGTCTACATTAACCCACAGACTTTATACGCTCAAAAGTAACAACAAAATAACCTAAAATATACTTGAAATAAATATGATAAAAAACTGAGTCACTAAAGCCTCATAAAGTTAAAAGCTTCAAATATCTAAATACATATATTTATTAAAAATCTTAATACATAAAAATGTAAACTCAATCGTCAAATCTCGCAATCAAAATCAGGGATCTCTATCTTTTTATTTACTCGTTCTTATTTGCAAGAGTCAAATAAAATAGTGAGTAAAACAATGCCCAATAAATGAACTCACCCCATAAAAAGTTGAGGCTAAAAAAATAATACAAGTTAGAGACCAATAATCGATACAAAATTCAATAATCACTATAATGATATAATATCAAAAACTAATAAAATTATAACAAGTTGTGGTTGCTTAACAACCAATAATATTCTCTACGTGTTGTAAATTTTGATGACAAATTCAGAAAATATATAAGCAATTACTTGAGTAGATTCTTTTTTGGGGTCAATTTTTTTGAGCTAGTTTTTTTTTTTTTTTCTTGTTCGGTCAAATTGTTTGAGCTAGGTGAAAAGACTCGAAAGGGGGGCAAATAGGGCTGTTGATTGAAAATCGACATGTATTTTGTGTTTCTCATCACAATTAGTGTAATGCTTATACTAGGAAAATCATTTCATTCGATAATTTTTGTTATACAAATTTAAGGGTGCAAAAATATTCAGAATTATGAAAAAGATAAACATGTTGGATTCAATAGTGAAGGATAATATGGTGATATTAGAAGTTTATGCATGAAATGTGTCAAATAAAGCTATAAGTTGAACGGTTTTGACTGTCCATAAACACTTAAAAATCATTTAAAAAACAATTAAATGGAGTAAAGCAGATAGCATTAAAATCCAGTTGAAGAAACCTCAAAAATGTACTATAGGAAGGTTTTAAACGCTAATAAGATTTTTAGAAAAAGAACTCTCATTCAACAATAAGATGTAATTCTATAATTAATATAGAGTGAGCTTCACATTCAGTGAAGTTCACCCCGAATCCATTCATTAATAAATGTGGCACCATAGTATTTCAATTTATAAAGCACCATTTCAACTATTTCACTAGTTGGGGCTCACCATACATTACTTGATATGAGCAATTTTTTATTTTTTATTTTTTTATTTTTAGAACATGTTATCGTTTTTCTTCAATTTATTCTATTTTGATTAAGTTGCTAATTGTGTAGTATTTCAATGCTCATCTCCAACTATTTCATTTTTTTTTTCCAATGGATTCTATCCAAGCATGAATAATCATAACAACGACACTGAAATATAAAGATATTTCACTTATATCTTGAGTGATAACCAATCAAGAAAACAACTAAAACCAAGTTTCATTTTATTGCTTTTTGTTCTTCTTTTTTTTTTTTTTGCTAATTAAGCAAAGTATTTTATTAAAATCAAACTCAAAATCTCAAGTACACAATCCTACCAAAAACAACCATAATGAAAGGATTACAAACAAAAATTCCCGAGACCCCAGTTCATGCACAATTCATTGTTAACCAGATTACGGCTAAACTTTTTACCCCCACAAACCTTCAATCGGATCCTGTTGACAATTTCATTTTTGATGTGCTTTTCAGTATTAAACCATTGTCCATAAAGTCTATTATTGCGTTACCTCCAAATGGAATACACCCTAGTACAGAACAAGAGTCTAATGATCAAAGCCTGTAGATCTTTCCCCTTACAGAACCTTCTAGTCCATTCACCAATACTATCTCACGAAGGCAAATGATGAGGAATGAGCGCAAGTTGTAATCCGTGATCCCAAACTCGCTTGCTCATCCCACATTAAAGGAACAGATGATGCCTATCTTCATTAGCCAATCCACAGATAACACAAATACTTTCATCAATGGTACCCCATTCAAGAAGCCTTGTCTTAACAGGAAGTCTATCAAGAATCGCCAACCAAGTAATGAAGCTATACTTATGAATAGAGAACTTACCCCAAATAGCATCGTGCCACTCCACAGCAGAGACTTTTTCTCTGAAGTATTCCCAAGCACTTGACACCGAGAATCTACCATTAGAACAACTCAACCATCTAATATGATTCTGGGTATTTCCTGGATTGAAAGCAATGATGCAAACTTGATGAAGTAGAGGGATGTTTGGCCAACTCCAAATTCCATTGCTAATAACCTTCGACACCTTATCATACCATCCAATCCCCGAATCCACAATATTTTTCCAAAAGAGGTGATCCTTGAGGAAACCCCACGGATGCCAAAGCTCACGCCAAAATAAAGTGTTCGAGCCATCCCTTATCTTTTTCACAAAAAGGTGCTTCACAGACTCCCTAATTTTTATAAGTTTACGCCATTGCCAAGAGCAAGAAGACCTGATTTGCAGTCCCAAATACACTCTTTTTTGATGCAGTAAATTTTGACCCATTTAGGCCAAAGAGCATTGTAGTAAGTCATAATGTTCCAATAATGTTTCAACATACCCGCCTTATTCACATCACCCAACCGCCTAAGGCCCAAACCACCTTCAATTTTGGGTTTGCAAATTTGATCCCAACTAACTTTGGCCCATTTTGCACTTCTATTCTTTCCTTTCCAGAGGTAGGCCGCCAACTTACTCTCAATCTGTTGAAGAACACCTTTAAGCAAACAAAGAATTCCAGTCAAATAAGCTTGGATGCCATAAAGCACCGATTTAATGAGAACAAGTATTTCGACATAAGACAGGCTCCTCGATGTCCAGTGGTCGACTCTAGTTAAAGGTCTTTACATGAAGCAATAGTGAGCCTTTTGGAAGACAAAGGCACTCCCAAATACTTGAATGGTATCAAATCCTCTTTAAAGTTTAGCAACCTAAGCAACTATATTTTGAGGTCAGTATTGCTACCTCCAAAGTACATACTACTTTTGCCTTCATTAACATTCAAATCGGACAGCTTGCTGAACAACATAAGAGCTTTTTGAGTCACCAAAATGGAACTCTTGTTAGCTCTTGCAAAAATTAAGACATCATCGGCAAAACAAAGATGAGTGATCTTCATTTTTGCACATTTAGGGTGGTAGGAACACTCATTACCTTTAGCCATCTTATCCATGATACCCGCTAACACCTCCATAGCAAGGACAAAAAGATAAGGAGATAACGGGTCCCCTTGCCTCAAACCTCTAGCTCCTTTGAAGTAGCCCTCAAGACTGCCATCAATAGCAACTGAAAATCTAGTTGAAGAGACACACGCCTTGATCCAATAGATCATCACAGAGGGAAAGTTAAAAGTTTCCAACACTTTGAACAGAAAATGCCAATCAATTGAATCATAAGCTTTACGCAAATCAACTTTAAGTGCACACCTCGGCGTAATATTCTTTATACCATAACCTTTGATAAGCTCATGAGCCATAAGAATGTTATCCGCAATAGACTTGTTAGGAATAAAAGCTGATTGGTTAACAGAGATAAGATCCTGCAAAAATGGTTTGATTCTATTAGCAATGATCTTTGACACACATTTGTAAACAACATTGCAACACGAAATTGGCCGAAAGTCAATCAATTTTGAAGGGCAACTACTCTTCGGAACAAGGGTGATGATAGTAGAATTGCACACCCCAAGCATTTGGCTAGAAGCAAAGAAAGATTTTACCGCTTCAATCATATCCCTGCTCACAATACTCCAAGCTTTCTTATAGAACAAAGAAGTAAAACCATCCGGCCCAGGGCTTTTATCGTCATTCATACCAAAGATTGTGCTTTTGATCTCCTCATCTGTAATAGCTCCAATCAATGACTTGTGATCCTCATTCAATATAGATTTGCCCAAGATCATTCTAATGTCCCTCGAAGTGAACATAAAGTTCTCACTACGAGTTGTGCCAAGATAACTCTCATAATGCTCCACAATCTCATTTCTGATCCCTTGTTCCTCAACAATACAAGAGCCGTCCTCCCTAACAATGCTCGCGATCTTATTGCGAATAATTCTACCCTTAATACACTTATGAAGGTAAGTTGAGTTCGTATCACCCTTAGCCATCCATGTGACTCGAGCTTTCTGATGAAGAACAACCTCCTCTTCTCTAATTATTTTGTCAAGTCTTCCCACAAGATGTCTTTCTTCAATCACAAGAGTGTCATCATGATTCAGTTGCATCAGAATTTGGACTTCTCTCAGTCTGCTCCTAATATTGTCAATCTCCTCAGGCACTTTTCGAAACCATTTTTCATTGAAAACTCTCAACTCCTTCTTAACTGCCTTTTGTTTTTGATAGAGAGTGAACATAGGAGTCCCGCCACCACAATAATTCCAAGCCCGTTGTACCGTAGGAATGAACTCTTCGTGATCCGCCCATAAGTTAAAGAACTTAAAGGGTTTGGGTCTCATAGAACTCCTAGATCTCAGCGATGCCACAATAGGGTTATGATCCGAGACACCCAGAACATCAACAAATAAATCCATATGAGGGAGGTCCATCCACCATTTGTCATTAACAAACATTCTATCCAATCTACTCTGCTGCAAATCGGACCCCATACTCTTGTTGCTCCAAGTGAAGAATTGACCGGAGTTATCAACTTCACTCAATTCATTATCTTTAACCTAATCTGCAAACTCTCTCATCCCCAATGTGATACCAGACTGCCTTAAACGATCATTAGGCCTGAGAACTTCATTAAAATCTCCAGCAATGCCCCACGGTTTGTCACCCACCATCTATTTCCATCTGGTGATCCCGCTCCACAAGGACACTCTATCGGCTCTATCACTAGCCGCATAAACAACAGTCAAAAAGAAATTCAAATTTTTTCCCTCGACCCAACAATGAATTGTCTGGTCCGACGCATCCCTTTTAGTAATCTTTACCTTAGAACCATTCCACAGCACCCAGACCTTGCCACGATGCACTTTGTCATAGTTGTTCAAAAATTCCTATCCTCTAAACCTTTTTTTAACAATCACAGGGGCTACCTCCGCTTTCACTTTGGTTTCAAGTAAGCAAAAAAAGTCAAGCTGTTTTTTATTCACAAAATTAACCACTTCTACTTGTTTAAAGGCTTTGTTGAGCCCTCTAATATTCCATGATGCGAACATCAGTAAGTAACCAGGACTTCAGAAGAATTCCCTTTAGCCATAGATTTGGTACTCGCAACCAAGTCCCTAATAGCTCCACCAAGATCCTCCCTCGAGTCACCAAGCACCCCAAATTTGTTACTATCAGAAACAGGATCTGGAGAAAGCGGTTTACTACAACTTGGAGCAGAATTTCTATGTCCAACAGTTGTCCATTCATCTGCAATAAGTTCTTGACTACTGTCAGCCACTAGCTTTCCTTTGTCCACATGTTCAACATTACCATTGCCTTTAGACGCCATCTGAATAAATGCTTACGCAACTTCTGATTGCACAGCTTGGGGGCGCCACTCAGGTTTGGTCGTGCATTTATTATCCACATGACCAATTCCTCTATACTTGGAACATATGAGAGGTTTCCATGTGTATTCCACTGCAATCTCTGCAACCTCACCCTTACCCATATTAAGTGTGATGTTATCACGAAGTTCTTTACGCAAATCAACTTCCACACAAACTCTAGCATATTTGAGTCGGGATCTATTTTTAGTAAATTTGTCAAGCTGAAGGGGAATACCAATACCACTTGCAATATAGCTCAAACCATCCTCCATCCAGTACTCCGTAGGAACATTATGGAACATAACCCAAAGGGGAATATTGTCCATCTTGAGTTTAACAGGCTACAACCTAGGTCTCCACTTACATAAAAATAACGGTCTCCCGTTCACATACCAATATTTCCCCATAATTTCCTCACAGTCTGCTTCACTACCTCACTTAAAAATCCATAAGCCATCTTCATTAGTCATGACCTCCACTTTTCCAAACTTTCTCCATTGATTATCAATAGTATATTTGACTTGATTATAGGAAACTGATTTGTCAAAAAAATGTCCAACTAAACAATTTTTCCAATGCTCACAACCTGCCTCCGCCACTTCTTCCGGAGGTGAAACAATCACTTTACCATCAACAAAAGTAGGAGGAAAATATTTAACTTTAGTTTTGTTACCTGCCATTCCGAACAAATCTTTCCATTCAGGTTCTACCCCCACAATATGTGTTCCTCCATCTGCCAAAGTGTTATTGTTCTCTTGGATATTCACAGTACCCAGGTTTTGAGTTGTCATAGTAGGTTTAACAACAAGACTATCACCAATCGTAACTTGAGAACTCACTAGACTCGAACTAAGAATTTGGCGACTAACATTGGGAGAGTCAGAGCCTTTCTTCACAGGACTACCAACACCCGTAAGCTTAGCTGGTAGAAGAGGAAAATTCACTACATCAAGACTGCGCCTTGCTGACAAGACCTCCACCTCCACCTCCACCAGCGAGGAATCACTTCCGACACTTGGAGAAACCGTCCCCTTCAGCACCGGCGAGATCTGCTCACCACCGATACCCATACCACGCAGTTGAGCAATGGATCTCAACCTTCCGCGACCACTCTTCTTATTGCCTGCCATGGAAAAAACTCTCAAGGAGGTGCAAGATTTCAAGCTGTCTTGCACCAGGAATGAACAGAGGAGCTGAAAGCTCACCATAACAAGTCTATCGTGCGTTGCAATGATGAAGATCTGGAAAAAAAAAAAAAGATGTGTAGGTTAGAAGACTAACCTACGCTGAGAGCAAAAAGCGAGTGCTTTTTGTTCTTTGCTAATCTGGGAATAAAATAAATTTGTGACAAAAGCACATTTCTTGTTGCATAAACTTGGTCAATTTTATCTATGCCTTCTTCTTTAATTAGCAAAAGCTAGCCCACCTGTTAGTTGGGGGAAGAGGAAATTTCAATCGCAAAGGATTTAATCCAGCCACAAGTTCCCAGATCCCACCATAGTATGCATCAATAAGACCACTAAAAGGCTTTGTAGCAATAGTAAGACATAGAAGTCATGTGTGACCATTAGCTCGATACTACGAACAAAACTGATTCTCAAAGTGTGATGATCGGAAGCAGATCAAAGTATATTTCTTGTCCAATAATCGAATTGGATTTGGATCATTTACTTCAAAAACTGGAATCTATCTTTAGGTAAAAGACTAAGACTATTTTCAATGGGGACTCTAAAATACAAAATTTTCTAAATTTGGATGATTTTAGAGCTCCGGGGCTCTAAAAGTAACACTATTCATGATAAAAGTACGTGAGGTCCACCACTTTCGATTTAAAAGATGCCAAAATAGAGCTTCAGGCTTTAAAAACATTAACAAATTTGTTGAAGAAAATAGAGTCTAGGGCTCTATTTTAACATCTTTTAAGCCAAAAGTGATAGACTCTACGTACTTTTATCATGAATAATATTACTTTTAGAGTCTTGGAGTTCTAAAAATACCCAAATTTAAAAATTTTTGATTTTAAAGCCCCCAAAGGATCATATTAGCAGAGAAAACAAAACAAAATTGACAGATGAAGATGTTAATTAATTATCTTTTTTAATTCTCTTTAGAACGCTATTGAATAATATTTATTAATAGCAATCTAGACCTAGGAGAAAGTAATAAAATAATCCCACCTACTCCAAAGCAAAAGCATGGACTTTAACATAATGAAGAGACTTTTTAACTTATGTCAAATTGTTATATTTTTATGTCGACCCAAACAAAATTCAGTATCTTAAATTAATTAATCCTTTAAGATACACTAATCCAAACTAATTGGTCACCTTGAATACTAAGTTGTACAAAAGCTCCTAATTTTAAAATCAGAATAGAAAAAAATACTATTTAGTTGTATTTGGCTGCATTGCACATCTTTTGTATAGATTGATGTCACTTTAAAATCTATGAATGAGATTATTTAATCTTTATAAAACTTAAGAAACCTTAGTTGAATTCAAAATCACAAGTACTTAAGCTTTTTTTAGCTTGTCGTTTTCAGAATGTAAGCTTTGCGAAAGCAATTTAAAATGAATATTTAATTTTTTTCAATTCAATGTGAAATCTTTTTTTTTTTTGTTTGTATTTTACTGTTTTACCCATTTATGTACTTTTCATTTTTAGTGAAATACAAATGTTTACTTAGCCAAAAATAAAAATAAAATGTGAGGAAGCATGTTTGAATTCACTTTTTTCAAGGGAAAGGAAAGAAAGAGTTGGATGAGAAAAACACTAACCTTGTTGAAAAGGATATGTCTATTTTATTTGATTAGAGTGGATTTGTTTTTCTCCCAAATTAGATAAATTAGAAGAAAAGAAAAGGTGATGGGCAAAAGGCTAAAATATTTTTGACTATCTAACATAAGAAGAATGTAAACGTATTACTCTAGTAATTTTTCTTTTAAAATTATTATTTCCTTTTTCAATCTAAACAATGAATTTCCCTTCATTTTTTGCTTGTTCTTTCATTTACTTAAATATTTTCTTCTCTACCTATCCTTTTATTTTAGTCACAAATCCCAAAATGGTGAAATATGGGCTCAAAAAATCAAAGGCGACTTGTAGTTAAATTCCCAAGTGGATTTAAATCCTCCTATATTATTATGGTACAATTATCTAATCAATACACTCAATAATTTAATCAGTATATCATAATTATATTACCGCTTCACCGTCATTTATCTTCCCTTCTACCATTAACACATACCAAACTCTGACTTGTAAAAAGGTCTTAACATGAGAAGCAGAAACCGCTCACAACACCATAAATATATCAAAATATTATCCACAACTAGATCAGCGACTCACTTTATATAAGTATGAGTAAAATTCATAATTATATCAAAATTTAACTAACGTTATGAGTATATCCATTACTATCGTAACCAACGAACAATTAAACTAAATCAAAGTCGATGTTAGGTATTAGTAGTAGGAGTAATGATTAAGGGCATCCTTAATGGAGTTTTCAAATGTAAATTTTTTTTAATTTAGGTATTTTTAGAGGCTTTAGTCTCTAAAAATAATACTATTCATGACAAAAGTATATGAGGTTCACCACTTTTAACTTAAAAGATGTCAAAATAGAGACCCTTTTTTAATTTGGGCATTTTTAAAGACATCAATCTCTAAAAATAATACTATTTATAATAAAAATACGTGAAGTTCACCACTTTTGACTTAAAAGATACTAATATAGAGACCCAATCTTTATTTTTTTTAACAAATTTGTGAAAAAAATAGAGATTGATCTCTATTTTTTTCACAAATTTGTGAAAAAAAATGAAGATTGAGTCTCTATATTAACATCTTTTAAGTTAAAAGTGGTGAACTTTACGTACTTTTATTATAAATAGTATTACTTTTAGAGATTGATGTCTTTAAAAATGTCCAAATTAAAAAAATTTTGTATTTTAGAGACTCGAGGATAGCCTAATGAACTAACAGAACTGTGCAAAGTGAAGTGGTACACGTTTGACCACACGAGTGTCAGCTTTCGTTGTTCTTGTTATAGTCGTCGCCAACACTTGGCATTAAATTTTCATTTCATTCTTCAATCTGCTAACTTCATTACTTAAATCACAACCATCTTTGCTCTCTCTCTCACACTCTTCTTTGCAGGTAAAAATTATCTCAATCTATACACACATATCTGTGTATATAGGTTTCATAAATACTTGATATTAATGTTTGATCCTTCATCAAACAAGATTGAATTGAAGATTTTTAATCAGTATTAGCATTTTCTTTGCAGATTAGATTAAGGGTCACTTTCTTTTTTTGTGTTTTATATTTATTTTGATCCATCAATTTATGTGATTTTCTTTTGCAGCTAGTCCAACTTTCAAGATCGCAGGATTCATAATTTTCTGAATAATGGCTGTGTAAGAATCCACCTTTTTTTAATTTTTCTGTTTATTTTAGTAGTCGTGTGACCGGAACTGGTCACACCGTTTTGAGTTCGAGTAATGAAAATATTCTCTTGTAAAGTGTAAATGCAGAACTCCAAAGTGGGTCCTTTCGCCGAGCCCACTATATGGTAGTTTTTTGCACCGAGCTCTCACTCTCGTTAGTGATGACTGGTGTGCTATATTGATATAGCCGACCCATCTAGTGGGATGAAAGGCATAATTTGGTTCGGTTTTTTTGGTCAAATTATATTTGTAAAAAACTTATATAGATTTGTATGTATGTACTGTTTATGGTTTTGATTATGTTTAAGCAGAGTTGCATCTGCGCCTGGAAAGGTTTTAATGACTGGAGGTTACCTTATATTGGAGAGGCCTAATGCTGGGATTGTACTGAGTACAAATGCTCGATTTTACGCGATTGTCAAGCCCTTCTATGATGAAGTTCAACCCGACAGTTGGGCATGGGTGGGTGATGCTTCACAGTTGAGCATGTTCTTTGTTCACGCCAGTACTGATTTTAGAGTGTTGATCCTTTTTCTTGCTGTTGTTTACGTTTCATTTTTCATGTAGACAACTTTATTGATTGTTGATGTGCGAGATTTTGTGTTCTTGCAATGAATTTAAGTTAATAGGATTTGAGATGACATTTGCGGACCCCATCTTGTGGGATAAAGGCTCGGTTTGGTTTAGAATGAGAGATGGAAGTTTGTATATTTTGTCTAATGATTCATTTTGCTTTCTCTAATTGTTGAACTGTGTGCTAATGTCCATCCATCTGTTTGTGTATGGTTGTGATGTTAGATTTCTACCCCAATTTCGCGATCCTGTCCCTTGCCAATCTCATGCTCGCTTCTCATGTTGAAATAGTGGTATACTTTGTTAAGTATTCTGTTATCACGGTTATTATGCGGAGCCAGCCATAGATAATTGCTTTCTGCAATTTGTATATAGAATTTTATATTTTCATTTTCCGCCACTAGTTTTGTCAGATGATAAACTATACTCTACTTTTGTCCAAAGTGCTAAAAGTAGGATGTGGAGTAGTTACAGATGCTCTCTTCCAAACAGTCAAGTAGTATGTGTTGTTTAACTGTATATACTGTTAAAATGTGTGGATATATACTGTTAATTGGAACCTATGCATTCTTAAGTGCTTGATATGATCTCTCTTAATTCTAATATTTTTTCCCACAATTCTCTCTCTCTCTTGGGCTAGAGTATCCGATGTCACATTTTTGTTTATCAACTTTCAGGCATGGGGGGATGTGAAATTAACTTCTCCTCAGATGTCAAGAGAAACTATGTACAAATTGTCTCTTAAGCATTTGATACTTCAGTCCGTTTCTTCAAGGCAAGTGAAAGCTGTATATTATTCTCCATGATGAGTTGAGTTTTTTCATTTACCAATTACAATTGATCATGATTGTATGTAAATATCAAAATTTTTGAAACATTACTATGTTAATTGGTTTTCTTGATTGATGACTAAAGAGTAGATCATGAGTACATAATGATGTTTACTTCCACTGGCCTAATTTCAGTGAATCGAGAAATCCTTTTGTAGAATATGCAGTGCAGTATGCTGTGGCAGCAGCACATGCAAGGTGTGACAAAACGAAGAAGGATGCACTGAATAAACTACTTTTGCAAGGTAATTTTTTATATTGACGTGTGCATCCTTCTTTCAGATATTATGGAATTTAGAAAAAAAAAAAAAAATCATATCAACTGATTACTTATGCAGGTCTTGATATCACTATCTTAGGTTGCAATGAGTTCTATTCATACCGTAATCAGGTATCCCATGTTTTGATATGGTTCCACAAATCACATCTGCTCATATGATGTTTGGTGATGTATATCTCGTTATCCTCATTCTTGGTGACGCTTCTAGTTTGTCCTAACATTCTCTTGAAAGGCCTGATCTAAATTCTACAATTATTACTTGGATAAATCTTCTACCCTCCGTAAAAGAGAGACCCAAAGTATGAAAAGGTTTACATGGAGAATTTTTTCAAAAGATGAACAAAATTAGTGCGCAATTGCAGATTCCTAGGACTTCAACTTTTCGGATAGTGGATATCTTTCATTCAGTTGGCGTTTCTACCCTAATTTATCTTCTTACACGACAATTTAGACATGCAGGCAATGCGTTTATCTAAATCACTTATTTTTCTACAAATGCATATTATGTTGTTATGGTCACTTAGTAAATTTGAATGTAAGATTTTTCAAAATGATGCTGAATATGCTCTCCTTTACAAAAAAATCATTCTTCTTAGCTTTTTCAGTTTCAGATTTGAACAGACCACATGTGTCATATGGCCTTCAAGTACATAATGTTATATGATCAGGACTATGTTGTTGTGTTTTTTTGGTTATGCTTATATAGTGTCTACATTTTTCATTTGAATATTTTCTTTATCCCAGTGTATATTTTCCAATATGATGATGCGATAAGTGTTAAGCTGTAACAATTAAGTACCTGGAGCTCCAGCAGTTCTGGTATCTTGAGTGAATTGCATATTTAAAAACCAGCATTAACTGAACTATTGCCTGGGAATAGTACAGGGAGATGATCTTGTCGATAGAAGCATACTAAGAGAAGATGAATGGATAATCTTCAATTCCATCCTCTATGAATTACGTGCTTCATAGAATCTTTTGGTTTCTCCTACATTCAAATTGTTGCAATACTTGATTCTCAAAATGTCAAACTGCTGCTATTTCTGTAGATTGAAGCACTTGGACTTCCTTTGACACCAGAATCATTGGCTTCCCTTCCACCTTTTACTTCAATTACCTTCAATGCGGAAGAATCTAGTGGGCAAAATAGCAAACCTGAAGTTGCAAAAACTGGTTTGGGATCATCTGCAGCTATGACAACTGCAGTTGTTGCTGCCTTGCTTCATTATCTTGGAGTTGTTAACCTTTCATCCACAGATAATAATGAGGCGGATCTTGATATTGTGCACATGATTGCTCAAACTGCTCACTGCATTGCCCAGGGTAAAGTTGGCAGTGGATTTGATGTCAGCTCTGCTGTTTATGGTAGTCAACGTTATGTAAGGTTTTCACCAGACGTGATTTCTTCTGCTCAGGTATTCTTCTCTCCTTCATGCTTCTATTGCATTATGCACTTATTTGCATGTAAGAATTGTTGTCCGATGCCATGAACCAATAGAAGAATACTATGCATGGTAAGGTCAACACTTCTTTCAAAATATTTGTGATCTGCCAAAGATTTTTCTCATCTTAGCATAAGGTTGATCATCTCTAGAGACTCACCAGTTGCAAAATTGATAGATTATCATCAGATGGAAAGAACTTTAATAGTTTTTATGGTATTGATTAGATCAATTAGATGAATGCTCTGTGAGAATGTGACAGTGATGAAGCATTGAATTTAAACTTTGAAAACATGAATACACAGCAACATATGGTTTGAACATTCTCGGGAACTCATTGTTATTATTGACTTTTAACTATTGAGTTGCAGGATGCCATAAAAGGTATGCCACTGGATGAAGTGATAGCTGATGTCTTAAAGGCCAAGTGGGACCATGAGAGGACCAAGTTCTCCTTGCCTCCGTTGATGACCCTTGTAAGTCATGCCAGACTGCCAGTTTGTTTCTATTTACATGTTTATTTGCATTGAACTGCTTATCATAGCAGCACTCTACAAGACAAACTGTGGATTGATGGCCTTTCTGGTTGCAAATTGAATTTGTTATTGAAAGCTCTCAGCCTACTCCTTGCCTATTCTCATTAAGGCAAATTTTTTTCTGCACCTTTCTTCACTTTCCTGATCTGCCACTCAATTGAAACCTGGCGTCTGTAGATTGTTAAAATTCTTGAAAATGGAAGACTAAAATTTGGTGGTCAGCATCAAGTTTTAGTTTGCTTTTGCTTCTAGAATAAAAAGGCAAATTCTGCAATGAGTATGATTCAGGCTTCATCCTTATTAGTTATCAGTAGGGTTAAGTTGATTGATAGTACGCAAAATTTTTGAGTTTCCTTTCTCTTTAGTCCTTATAGTTTCATTTTGAACTTTTTAGTCCCTGAAGTTTGGTTTTCCTGTTGATCCCTCACCTATGCTCCTGATACTTTTCAACTTGGTCAATGTTCTGTCAAAAACTTGTCGGAGAATCATGCCAAGGATTATCGTGATGCACTTGTAAAAACTCAGGAAAAAAATTTTCAAAAAGAAAAATTAGGGACTTAGATGCAATGTACATTCAATTCTTGAGGGACTATCAGTGGAATTAACGCTTGTCTGAAAGTCAGAATTTCCACTGGGTTCTGCTGCATTTACTGCTTTCTTGTGGATGAATTTCTCATTAGAGATCATTCTTTCAGGGCTGGGGTTGGCCTATGTTTGTTTTGGGGTAGAGGGAGTATGTATAGGGTGATAGTCTGTGATGTCGAGTTCACCTGACATGCTATTCATTGGTTCATTTGGTCAAATGTGACCCTTTGACGTGGTTGAGGTGAGTAGCAGTGAAGCTTACGAAATGTTATGCAGTCCTTGGCATGTCCTCTTGGAGTGATTTGCAAAATGATTGTTTTCTGGGATGCCAGAGTGTTGCTGGATTACCGGTGATCCTATTTAGCTAAAGCAGGTCTTGTTTGCCACATTTAGGCAATAAATACGTTAAGATAAATGTTATGAACCATTGAAATCAAAGAAACTTTTGCTTGCGAGACTAGCCACAATAAGCTCAAGGGCCTGCCCTTTCCTGAAACTCAAAGTTTAAACTTATAAAAAATATGTAAAGTGTGGAAATCACTTTGTCTGATGATCCTCTTCGAAAGTTGCATAATATTGGTATTTTGTTTTTTTCAACAATTTTTGAAAGATGCATAATACTGGTACGATGATTTTTAACTATCTCGATTATCAATAAGTTTAGTGAATGCTGTTTCTTCTCTTTATGTTTGAGATGATCATTATTTATTTGCAGCTACTAGGAGAACCAGGAGCTGGGGGATCATCAACGCCATCAATGGTTGGTGCTGTGAAGAAGTGGCAGAAATCTGACCCTCAATCGTCAATGGAGACCTGGAGAAAGTTGTTAGAAGGGAATTCCGCACTTGAAATGCAGCTCAGCTCCTTGAGCAGCCTGGCAGAAAAACATTATGATGCTTATAAACATGTAATCAACAGCTGCAGCATGCTGACCTCGGACAAGGTAACTTATGTTAGTGAAGACATAAGGTGGAACAGAAGGTTGGAACATTTTCAATTTTTTATACCACAAATCTCTGCACCTTAGATATGGGAACAATGACAGCCTGGAATTTGTTTAGACCACATCTCTGTACCTTAAATGTGGGACCAGTGACTATCCTCAAGGTGCATACGGAAGCAGTAAACTATATAGCTTTTGTATATTCTTTTTGTTTTTGTTTCTCCTCCAAGCTCAGCGTTGAATATTACTTACTAGCACAAAAACTATGGAGTATTTCTCATTAAATACGCAGTTCAACAAGACGTGGAAGTGTGTAAAGTATGCTATATGAAAGTCTTAAGACAGCTACTAAATCTTAATTTCTTTTTCTCTGAATTGAAACCACCAATTAGTTATGAATTTAGACACTTAACATTTGCTATTTATTGTACACCTCTCTCTCTCTCTCTCTCTCTATATATATATATATATATTACTTTTTTAGGTTTTCTGCATATGTATGCTGACCTTGCAAACTTCCATTCCATGTATAGTGGGTTGAGGGAGCAAATGAACCAAGCCAAATAGGAATTGTTAAAGCATTACTAGGAGCAAAAGATGCCATGCTTACGATAAGACATCACATGCGCAAGATGGGCGAGGCTGCAGGAATTCCAGTGGGTTCTTTTCTATTTTGTTGAAACTCTCTGTGCATCTGTTCGTCTAAACAATATCTGTTCGTTGTTAACATATATGTGCATTTGCAGATAGAACCTGAATCACAAACTCGGCTTTTAGATGCTACCATGGGTACCGAAGGAGTCCTGTTGGCTGGTGTGCCTGGTGCAGGTGGATTTGATGCTGTATTTGCTGTCACCTTGGGTGCTGCTAGTGACAAAATGATCAAAGCATGGAGTTCACTTAATGTTCTCGCCTTGCTAGTGAGAGAAGATCCTCATGGTGTCACTTTAGAGAGCACCGATCCACGAGCAAAGGAAGTCACATCTGGTGTTTCTGCAATTCAGATTCAATAGGACATACTAGGTTAATAGACTCAACTCAAAAAAAATTATTCTAGCCAGCCAATGTAATATCCTCGAGCAATAGTATTAAGGTTCAGCTGACCATTTTCAGTGAGGTACATAAACTTTGCCATACAATAAAGCAAACACTAAATGCCTGTTGTAGTTTTCTCAAACGCTGCAATCAACAGATGTATCTTCACATGATTTGTTCTGATTTATCTCTAAGTAAAGTTAATTCCAGCGGGGTTTGCATTTTGCTATAATTTGTTTTTGTCTCTGGCAGTGTGAAAAGTAATGGTCAAATATCTCGCAGTTCTTTGTAGTTGTTTAACCCAATAGCAAAAGTTTCGTAAGGGGACTAGAGCAGACTACCATGAGACAAAAGATCTCCTCGTCTCCTCAAGCAGTAACATTGAATAAATACCCTTCATGATTATATAGCAAAGGAGATGTATAACTAGATTTGCTTTCTGCAAAATACATACAGATTACAAGCATATACATATCCATACCTAATGACCGTTCAAATCCACTCAAGGGTGAAAACTGAGTGGACTAAAAGATAAGCCAAAATTTCGAGTATTTGAATCCCCTCATAGTGTTATGAAAGGATCTAACTCCAAAATCCGAACCACCAAATCTGTACATGATCATCGTGGCATTCATTCCTGCAATTGTTCGCCAAAAACTTCCCTGACAAGGCTAGATCTGAACAAATTCATATAATCTTGCTTCTTGGAAAAAACTTGACCTATCTTTATGAAATGCTCTCTCCAAGAAAAGCAAAAACTCTTTTCTTAAAAACCCGAGCTAACTCACAAATTTCAGATTCTCTGTTTTGCCTGGTTATAGTGTCGTCCTTCCACGAGCACTTGCCTTTGACACTTAATCTGTTAGAGATGTCAATGGTCAAGCTAGCCATATCTCTCCGACTAGTTAATGCTCGCAAGACAGGACCAGAATACCGAGGATGCGACACAAGTCTATTCAAAAGAATAAGCGTCTCTCGCATGAGCAAGGTTCTGCATCAGAGAAAGAGTGGAGATTTGAAGTCATTAACATCAAAGAGATGAAACGATTAGAACAATAATACAGGGAGAGATAATTAGATCTACATATAGCATATTTTTTCTGGAAGCTGATAGAAAACTTTTTGTTTGAAGCTTTATGAAATTGATTCCATCTTGTTCTCAGATCGTAACCTTAAAATAAAAGCTACCTAGATTTTTTGTAGCATCTCTTAGCATATTAACAAACAACAAGACACGTTGTATGTTCATGAGTATTACCTTTCCTTGAAAACTTCGGGTGGTTGAGCAGGATCTAGTGCTTCTTGATCCATATCTGAGGTCAACCCTCGTAAAATGGTTGCAAGCAAATGAGTCATCTTAGAAAGGCTGGGACTAAACAGAATCTCAAAGCTGGATTTTCCCGAAGATGCTAAGAAAGCTAGCAAAATTATTGCATTCCTCCGAAGCTTCAATTCCTGAATGTTTTGAAAATTTAAAATCATGAAATAGATAAGACTTCATGTTAAGCATGATTCGAAAAGGATTTGGAAGGCAAACAAGACAGCGACCGATGGATTACACTGATATGCCTTAGATAAGCCTCAAGTGTCAAAGGAACAATAATACAATCAGACTGATAAAAGAAATGAGTGAATGAACAAAGCCTGTGGTTTAAGATACAACATATAGCAACTAGTTGGGCTAGCTGTAGTTTAACCTCAACTCAGTCTTGGCGATTGGAGCGTCATTTTTAACTGATCACAGTTGACTGGGCATACAAGCAAAAGTGTGTTATATGGCCTGATAAAAACTTTATAGCTTTGCACTGAACTCATTAAGAGCTAGACAACATCATAATTGAGCTCAAAATACCTAAAAGGCGAGAAGAATGGTCAGAGGGATTTCATCCTGCCTTACTTGCCCTCTATCCGATTAGAAGTCTTAAAGTGAAAGAGGCAAGGCAGACCAGAAAATATCCGTATAGGAATTTGCAAGGTCTGTTACGTAAATCAGTCCGCCATCGGAGACTGAAAAATAAAAATATTGCTTCATGGACACAGATTACATTACTCAGCAGGTATAAATATTATGCAATTTAAAGAATTAAATACATCATCATTAGGAGGTGTAGCACTGCAGATGCTTCAACATGTTAAAATGCAGTTTCATCTCATTCGATGTGCACAGATACCAGGCAAAACAAAATAAAATGTCTTAAATCTACTTCACCCATACCTGCAACGCAAAATTGATTGCATGCAAGTAGTATATGCACAATGGGGATTGAAATCAATTCGACTCGTATCTATTCGCACATACCATGATCACTGCACTTGCACATTTAGAGACAAAGTGACGTGCTAGATACACCTCATTTTGTTCATGTATGATAGAAAATGACGAGGTACACGCTACATCCAATCATGAAAGTGTCTAACAATGCATAAGTGACATATTTACAGAAATTCATACTTTAATACAGCTCAAGAACACAAGTAGGATAAATTGATAACTCCAGAAAGTCGAGCGAGACAAGATCTACCTGAGCACCAGTTCCGCTGCAAGCTATGCAATCAGCCAGACCCTCAAAGATCATACTAAATCCTTGAAAAGCTGAATTACTATTTGCATTGGTATCTGCAGTATTGCCTGCAGTCTCTACTTCCTCTTTGCACATGGAACTAAACATCGCCATTACTTTAGGGCCTAGTTCAACATAATCACAATGACATCAGAAGTGGCATTAAGCTTATTTTATCAGAGCCTATATACATCATTTATGTAAGAAGTAAGAAAAATAATCAAATGCAGTTATAATATATATGAGTATTCTTTCAAATGACAAGATCTAAAACTACAATTGCTTATAAACTAAAGAACTATTCTCAGAGATTCTAAATGAAAGGATTGCTGTATGCATTTAGAGGTGAACACAAGCAGGTTAAACCAAATCTGGAGCTGCCTTAATGGCTTGACAGATTATAAAATTGAAAGAATAAAAATGTTTTACATCTAGTGGCACTTACAATTAAGTAGCAGGTAAAGAAGACGCAAGGCTTGTGTCTGTACGGACGAGCCAGCTTCTTTCCTTAATAGTTGTGAAATGCTTTGGAAAGCTACCTCCGATGCAAACCTAGATAAAAGATGATCCTATTTAGAGGACATAAAAGAACACAAGGGCAACAATCAGTAAGAAAACCTTACGAACTTACTTCTCCCTCTCGATGTAAGCATTACTTCTTATCAGAATTATATTCATGATAGAAATTGCTTCCAGTCTAACATACTCTTCTCTATTAGTTCTAAGAATTTGGCACATTAGCTCAAAGAGAGAGATCCAATTGATTTGACAACTTGACACTGCAGAGCTGTGGTTGAACATATACTTCCAGAGAGGAACTTTGGTATCAAATGGTTCTGGCCTTCGAAAGTTACAGCTCCGCCATGATGCCTCTTTGGCATTTGCACAAAACATGCTTCCAACTATAGAATACTCGTGTTCATCGGCAATATTATCAGAGCAAGGTTCCTCAACAATAACATCGTCCCTGGTAAAGCACACTGGAAAGATCAAATCAATGTATTATGGAATTGATTTCTTGGACCTTAAGACAAGCACCATTTCTTCCTTATACTAGGTTTGGGAAGGAGCTGCAGCAATGTGTGCAGGTGATTTGGAAGAAATTTCTTGAGCTCAGTTCTTGCGAACCATAGTAAATCAAGTATGCGCCTTATAAGTACGAAGTTCTTTTAAATGCATATCATGCGTGCAGTAAAACCATGGAATATCCCCAGATGCACTTGTGGGTCTTATATTCTTTTTGCTTCGTGATACTTGCTGATTGATCAACCAACATATAACCAATAGCCAACAAAGTTCCAAGGGAGAATGTATTCGGCCAATTATTCTTAAATTTATCGATCAGTTTCGTAAATTGCACAAGTTTCTTTCTTCTAGAGCTATTTAAGAACTAGTGGGGCTTTGAGAAATATTAGAGAAGGGGTATAACACCAATCTTAGATTCAATTATTCCACTAACTTGCACATCCTAACTGAGTTTGGCTGCATAAATCGTGCAGAGAAATTTGATGAGATTATACGCGACAATATATCTTCTAACTGTTTAATATTCATTATGTTTGATGGACGGATGGAACAGGGGGGGGACCAGAAAACAAAAATATATCAAGATTGCTTAGCGTGCCTTAAAAGCAGATAATCTATGGTATATCTTTGAATGGAACAAATATTGTTAACTATACTATTCTACAAGGAAATAAATACAAACTAAAGACAATATCATTCCCCTTTACAATCCTGGCTATAAGCAGGCATTTGTTCAAATTAAATAAGCTTATTATAGCAGCATCGTGGGGTGCCACATTTAGCATAGGACTGAATGACATGAACATGAATCAGCATTATTAAGAATATTCTAATGGGAGTAATGGGGTAAAGAAAGAGAAACATAAGGCAAGATCAAAAGGTACCTTCTATCATAATTGTTTCGGCTGAATGAGTATTTTAGAAGTACATGCAGAATACACAGCGATCTATGAACAATATTAACCTGCATGGTAAGGAACTAATTACTAAAGCAGTTGCAAGAAAAATTGGTGTAGAATCTGTAATCCAAATAACGCAGATGTACAGACCAGCACGTAAAGACAACAGAGAATTAGACAATTGATGCTTGACTAAAGTAAGTTGGAAACTACACATAGAAGCCACTGCATGTGCAACCTCATCTAAATCAGTTCGAAGGACACTCAATAATTGTGAAGCAAGGCAAGCATATCATTCAATGATGAGCAAGCAGACTGGAGCAAATGAAAAGACACTAATCTAAATTCAAAAAAAAAAAAAAAAAAGAGCTTGCGCTTCACATATCCCCCTAGAAATGTCATCTAATTCCTAAATCTCCCAGAGTACAGAAGTCAAACATCACCGCCCTTTTCCTTTTGGGGCGCACTCATATGCCTACACATGCCACGGGAGGGTGTATTTTCCCTTAGGGTAGTGGAGGAAAGAAGGAATGATTTACTGGTGCAAGTGCCAGGAAAGTGAATTTCAATCAAGTGCATGTAATTCAACTATTTCTCCCAATTAGAACACTGTAGCTGATATTCTGATTAATCTATTATTTCCAATTGAAAAGAAAGACATTTTTATAAAAGTAATATGCAGGCATGTGAAATCATAGATTTATAAAGTAGACGCGAATGAATCAACCAAGTCGTGAACTCACACTCTCAAGTCTGCAAAGAGAAATCAAAGCTTCTAACATATCCTCCAACCTTACAGTCTCCTCGCTGAACTGCAACAAATATGGAATTTACAACAGTTAATGTAGAAAGACAATTCCAGTGCATGTTCATGACAAGTAAACAAAAAAGGAAAGGACAGAATTCATAATGTACATTGTGAGTGACAGTTGAATTTGTGACTTCTCTTGAGTGAAAGATTGTGAGTTATGAGATTGGCTAATTGATCAAATATTCATATCCCTACGTATACTATGTGCGCATTGAACTAATGGAAAGTACATAGTAGGTCCTCATATATAATATTTTGGTATTTTGAGAGGTAATCAATCACTGGAGGGCATAATTTTGGAACACAAGAATTGAACCAGAAGACTTATGTTCAACACCAGATGAGACTGTTGAATATCAGTATATGACTTCATAAGAGGCTTACTTTATTGATGAAAAACATTCGTTTTATAGTAAAATTTTTCACATGTAACCAAGTTATTCCAGAAGAAACAATTAGTGCAACTTAAGTATATCCTACTGTTAGACAAAAACTGCTACAGGTCCACCTGCAACTGGTGTCCAAAAAACACAAGAACCACCAAAACATGAAACTGTAAAGAATATTTAAAGTTTATCGACAAGATAACAATGGAGAAACAAGGTGCAGTATGCTGCAAAGGGCTCCTAGTGCTCAATCTCAGTGGCACAAAGCAAGACTGTGCCTTAGTGAAGCAAAGTGCAAGTTGTAATGAAAAGGAAATATTTCTCTGGTTCAGCAAATACAACACATGCATCAGACTTCAAAATTTTAATTTATGAAGATAGGCAAATCAGGCTATCAGTAAATTAAATAAACATATTTGGCTAATTTCAATCAAATTGATGCGTATGCAGGTTACTGATCGGATTCAGTTAGCAAATTCACCAAATGATAATGTAGGTCAAAAGAATAAACATTTACTGAAAAACAGTTAAACTGAATCTTCATCAGATTTATGATTATATTTTCGGGCAATAATTCGACTATCAAGAGTAATTTGTATATAATGTAACTCTCTCAATAATCAGATATTTGCACCCCTATAAACTTGGGTTTAGGCATTCATTATGCGAAGTCCAAGAAATAAAGAAATGGAAAATATGACCGAGCAATGCATTTTTGAACAGTTACCTTGGACAGCGTAGAGTAAAGATGAGAAATTTTTGCAGCCTCAGCAGAATGACCAGATTGCAGGTCTCCCGAAGCCACCCTTGGTTCATATAAGGAAGAAGAGTCAATCTTTCCCTTACAGGGAAAACTCAAGTTCATGCATCCAAAAAGGGTACGAAAATCTGCTTCACAACTGACAAGCAACTTTGAAGCCAGAATCCTGCCTGATTGTGGGCCACTTTTTGAGTCCCACAAACTTATCAACTTCTCTGAACAATGATAAGTAGTAGGCAAATTACATTTAACAGTTCCATTGGTTGCTTCAATATTGTCTGTCTGAACTCCAACAGCTTTACAAGATGAAGTACCTGACATCACACCAAAGTAAACACACAACTCAAGAAAAGTAATTAAACGACAAAAGAGATGGAAGTGATCTCATGCTCACCTACATTGATAGAGGGATGGAACTGTTCATTTGAGAAATTTGTGTGTTGGCATTCCAGAGAAGTCTGAGGGTCAGCCCTGATATTAACACCATCACTCCTGCCATTATATACAGCGGCATGCACAATTTTACATCAAAACTAGCACAATAAAGTACAAGACAATAGGTAAGAAAAACGTATCACTTGTCCAACATAATTTTTATATCTCTAGTATAAGCCACTGAATTACATCTCAATTAGCATGTATTTTTCTAACTTCTAAGTATATCTCTTTAAATCCTTCATATCTCTATGACAAGACCCAGCATTAACATTCTATAATCTAGATTCCTTTCAGATTGGTGTGAGTCAATACATCTATATTTAATTTTTTTCAAATACATCCTGTAAACTGTAAAACAATAAAAGGTCCAGTTAAAATAAATGGTGCACTGGTGAGTCTACGCAGTTATCCCCTTCCTATTTTCAGACACTGTTGGATACTGATCCATAACCCAGATTTGGAGAGTTATGCAAATCCAATGCCTGGACACATACCAGCACCTGATCCCCTTACCTGAGTCTGTATAACATAGGACAGGACTCTGCTCAATTTCAAACAACCATGATTAACATATGAAGATCTTTCTTCTTCAAACACACTAACACTTATTCTATTGATCTGTCAAAAAAGCTTCCCCATTCCCCACCAGACTATAAAAAAACGTTTAATTCAGAAATCCCTGGATGTTCAGCTTGAGCACTCGAGTTACTGAAAAGTGAAAAACTACACATAAATTACAAGAATGAAGCTACCAATCAGATTCATCCAATCATAGACAGTCCTGTATTCAAGATTTTCAAGTTCTACTGAATTTCAAGTTGTGTGGGTTGACGTTTGTTATTGACAAAAATTTGAGACAGGGTCTGTAAAAATCAGACGCTCCAATTTCAAACAGATGAATTAGATGAAAGACATGGTTATACTTGTCATTAGCATTAATGCAGCATAGCTTTCTCATCCTCAAATAAGTTTCAGATGATTGATAAGAAGTATAAAGTAAACTGACAAACATAAAGAGGGCGAAGCACCCATCTGCCTTTCAAATACTTGAGAGACATGAAGCTCTACTTACAGATATGTATTCTTTCTACCAAGATCAGAATCTTTTGCTTGTATCCTTGAATCCACACATTTCAACTGCTCCTCTTTCTTGTCCCTTTCCTTTCTTAGCTTTAAGCACTCTTGCTCCTAAACTTATAAACAATTGATTACCAATGAAAGTCATCACAACAAGTTTGAAAATAGTTTAACTGTCGAAAGCATCAAGATTGAGCTTGAGTACCATTGTCCTATACGCTTCTCTACATCAGCAAATCTCTATTTTCAAGTATTTACTCTTACGCATAAAAACACTGATATAATGCATTATTACATGTCAAAATTGGATCAGCTAAAAAATAAGTACTCGAGATATTGGATATGCATCAAGATAGCATATATAGCTTATCAACGAGCGCTATAATCATTTACCAGTAAAGCACTCTGAGAGACAAATATAAATGAATCTTGATGGCCTGACTGAACTACCAGAAAATTATCCATAACACATAAAAAGAAGGATGAAAAATCTGTTATTCAGCACAAAACCAGCTTTGCGAAATTCTACCATATTTTTTCCTTTTTTCCTATAAATATAACGACTTTCTGAAATTATTTTACTTCTGATCTAGTTCCAAGTTGCTGAAAAAATAAAAGATACTTATACGCTGTCATATTATCAACTTCGTCTATAGTTATTGCTTAATAATTACTGGCAATTCACATTATATTAACAACATTTCAAAGCAATGAACCAAGGCCTCGTCTGATAACATATTTATCTCCAAAAACATTGGATAAACAAAACATTCATCTAATTCAAAAACTACCAATGTCAATTATATATATGTATGTATATAAATGTTTGTGTGCATATACGCGAATCTATATTTCATTATTCGTACCAGTTGAGTAAGCTGCTTCGAAACACGTCCAAGCTCTTTCTGTATCAACATTCAAAAAAAAAAAAAAACAATCGATCAATTTTTCTTCATAAAACAAACAAAAAATCAATTTTTTTAAAGTCAAAAACAAAATGCTATAAATTTTGTATTTATATGTATGCATCAACTATAATATATATGTGCGTATTATTCATTTGTATAGTGACCTTTAATCGATCAATTTCCTGATCTTTGGAGTTGCTGTGGACCCGACGGGGAGTGAGGTTGTAGTTCTCGCCGGAAGAATGATCGGAACCCTTGGCGACATCGTGGACGACTCGCTGAGACAACTCTCTCGGAGGGGAGTAGCTAACGTCGACGGTGTACGAAGCCGCCGTCTGCGGTGGAGGAGGCGGCGGCGGAAGTTGGGTGGCGGAGGATAAAGCAAGCTCTTCTGCTTGAACCAGTTGGTCTAAGAAATCTGCGTCCCATTCTTCCACTTCGAAACCTTCGTTCGCCATCGGACCCTTTTTTTTTTTTTTTTTGTGTGTGTGTGTTCCTTCGATTTTGCGCGCGCTTTATATAAAGCTCTATTTTACAATTTTTAATTGTTTTTTATATTTACTATCGGACAATCCACTAACTATATAACCAGCTGTTCATTGGGCTAGAGGCCCATGGGCTTCACAAGACTGACCCTTTAGAGAATGGGTCGTAGGTTTTAATGTCAATTTGGAAACTACCTCGAGCATAAAGGCCAAATTAGTAGCTCTTCTAGAAGGACTACAAGTGGAGACGGATTCTCGAGTTGTGTTTGCACTTACAGAAGGGGGAAGGCGGACAAATAATCATCTCAAACCATTAATTGAGGATTGTCAAAGAATTTTGCAAAGCAACACCAACTTTAGGGTGGTGTGTGTTTATGAGGAAGCAAACAAGTGTACAAATTAGATTTCAAATTTTGGGTTGCACTAGCAATTGGAAAGTAGAATGATTAAGCAAGTTTTAACGCCTGTAGAAGTACTTCTTGAGGAGAATAAAAGAGTACGACATCTCTTAAAATTATTGTTAGATGGATTAGCAGCTTAACATGCTTGTAATAGAAGAAAAAAAAATATTACAGTCTCACTGCTAGAAATAACTCTTCAAGCTTAATGTTTCATGAGATTGTAGCCTAAGAAAAGAGAAATATATCAGCATTGTACTTTATCATTTTGTGTTACGAACTAGTATATATACACCCATATACGCATACATGCCCATTCATATAAGTTTTGCCTATATATTAGCCCATTCCTCTGCTTTACCGGGCTTTTTGGATTCCGAAGAAAAAAAATAATAAAGGAAAGTAAAGGAAATGATTAAATCTTGTTTGGATTTGGTACAATTATAAAAGAAAGGTTCATAAAGGCTATGTGTATTATTTATTTAAATTGAAAAATAAATGATCAGTTTTATAAATAAATTAATATTTTTATCTTTTTCTAAGGGTACAAGGGTAATATTTATAATAATACAAGTACGATATAATTTTATAAAATTAAGAGGGATAATATAGACCACTAATTCAAATCAACCCAATTTGGGGTGATTACAAATTGGCTCAATAAATGAATTTTCAAAATCACACTTAATCCAATCATCCCCAAATCCATCCAATCCAAACTAGATAAATGATTTAAAATTCTCCCAAAATCCAATAATTTCCCCTTAAAATTATACATTAAGTCATTAACAAAATACATTTAAGTTCGTTTATGCTATTTGGAGGGAACGTAACCACATAATCCACAAGCAATAATTCAACTCTGAATAGCACATTTGGAAAGAGATTGAGCAACTCATTAGGTTGAAGCTTTCTCTGTGTGTGTGTGGGGGGGGGGGGGGGGGGGGGGGGTTTGGGAAGAAGTTTAGAAGGAGTCTTGCAAATAGGGAGATTAGCGTTCACTGGAGCCTTGGGGATATCATTTGTAATTTGGTATATTTGTTGCCTTTGGGGGGGGGGGGGGGGTTTGGGAAGAAGTTTAGAAGGAGTCTTGCAAATAGGGAGATTAGCATTAACTGGAGCCTTGGGGATATCATTTGTAATTTGGTGTATTTGTTGCCTTTGTTTCACTTTGGTTTCCTTTTTGGTAAGAGCTTGTACATGATTTTGAATTAAGTTTAATGAATATATTTTTCTTATTTAGCACCCAAAAAAAAATGATAATTTAGCGTTTTGGCTACAAAATCAGTTGCACGATTGATACTTTTCTTGAAATTTCTTTCATCCAAACCATCTGGTGCAGAAAGAGATAACAAATTGAGGTGTTTTTTCATTTTAGATTTATCTTAAAAACGTCTATCTGACTGTCCGGTTATTTAGCGTGTGAGTCTCGTGCTTATGTGAAGTTCGCATCACTCTTTTACAGATGTTCAAAAAATAATGTATTCTAAAAATTTATGCATTTCTTCATTTTTTTATCATTATTTTTTTTTTTGGGGGGGGGGGGTGGGTTTTCTTTTTTGAGTTTGGTCATTATTCGTCAAAAACTTACCACCATGGTACCATCACAAGTCACACCAATCCAACCCCAAATTTTAGCAAAAAGCAAATCGACATGCACGCTGTGGACAATCAATGAGTACAGATAGTACAATATATTTGATTAGGATTCAGGCAATAATTCAACTAACTGCACACACCTCCAAAGTTTATTAATTGTCTTGTTTTTACCAGTCTATCTACGACCCAGTTCACATTAATTATATGGTCCTCTAATTGTCATTGTCATGTCTCTCCCATTCATCCATTGACATTGGAAAATGAATCTGGGAACGTTCACCTAGTAACTGTGAATGCAGCACGTAAAAAGCTTTTATTTTTTTCAGTAAATTCGTGGAGTTGTTTTAAAAAAAAATTAACCGTACAACTAATCGAATTGAGATAAGGTTTCATCCGTATGACCTATTTACATATATATAGACCTCACAAATTTACTCAGCGGCCAAATGACTGTTGGTCAAATTGGAGAATTTTTCATTGGGTTGCGATTCTTGTTACATTAGCTAAGTTGGATGCTTTTTTAGGAGATACAAAAGCCTGTAGAATCGGAGGGAGAAAAAACATATAATTTAGCCAATGTAACAAGATCTGCACCGATGAAAAATTCTTCAGTCTGGCCAACGGCCACTCAGCCATTGAGTGAATTTGTGAGATCCACATGTATGTGTGGAGGTTGAATTACTGAAAGTCATATGGAAGCCTTACCCCTCGACAATTATGTTGAGGTAGCCCTTAGATGATATTGGCGAGCATCACAAAAATAGTAGGGCAATTTTTGCGATTCTTCAACAAAATTATGTCACATTTTCACAAATTTGGGATTTCTCGATATGAAAAAAGATTGAAGAATACTAATTAATAAAGGAATAATTATGAAATAATTTGAACAATTTATTACTATTAAATATTCCTTATAAAATTATATATTAAAATTTAATAGTGATGAAAAGTTGTATGTTATTTTGTTACATTGAGAATGCACGTTATTGAAAATGTATATTACCCCCTATGTTTCAACAAGTGAGATGTGTTGGTCATTATAATTGACATTTTCTGAAACAACGTGCATTTACATTAGAGTTAGCATGATAGGAATAATATTTTCATGCTTTACTATATTCGAAAAGAAAAAGGAAGTGGACACTCTTTCGATTTTTTCACTCAATAGGGTTTTTTCTTATAAAAAAAAAATGAATTAATGAAATAGAATTGAAATGGTATGATTCAACCTAGCATACCATTGATTTGTTAAACATCATTCTGGTGGCTACATAGAATGAAGAAAGGTTCATGTAATAGAAAAGTCATTGTTGCTATTTAGATCATGTCTTGACTTTTGACCATTGAGATAGAAATGACATAATCTATATTGTCATTGCCTCTCTACTAGTCAACATTAAGATCTAATTTAGGTTCAAGCATTATAATGTCAAGGCAAGCTTATACCTAAAAAAATCTAATGAATATTGACAAATTACAATAAATGCGGTCTCCAGTAATTAGGTAGAGTGGTCGGTAGTGAATTGTTATTGTCAAATATCTTAACTTTAAACTTTTTTATCCCATAAATAATATAGTTCTGGAGCATGCTTTAAAACTCACCACTGACAACACTAATACACAACATTTAGAAGCGACCGTATACAAGCATTTAAAAGATAAAAAAAATTATCAAGAAAGGATAAGTAATCTTGTAAATAAAATCGAATCGAAAAAACCTTATTCTAGTTCATATACTAATATTTTCAACGGTGGATAAAGAAATAACAAAATTAATTGAAATATTTGAATAAGAAAAATCAAAAGGAGCATTTGAAAGAAACCAATAAATTAAATTTTTTCAACTTGTCAAGATTAGGATTTCCTTTCTTCGAGACTTCAAATATCACAACGAACTTTGCCATTCTAATAGAGAAAGATATCTAATTTCTTAGAAAATTACTCTTCTCCTACCAAAACATGTAGCAGTGGATATTTAGAGTAAATTAACTTTTTCTTTTATGCTTTAGGAAATGCTCACACAACTTGGCTAGTAGTATGATTGATTTGCAAGTAATTTCGGCAACAACAATACAATTACCTACTTTTCACCACCTTACATTTGTTAGGGGAATTACCCATCATTAGACTATTGTTGAATCTCTTACCGCCCCCATTTTCATCACAAACGATTACTAATGAATAACCAACTCCTTTTCCCACTTGAGTTATCTCATTGGGGGCTAGAGTAAAGTAGCGTTATTTTAAGAACAAATTTTACAAACGGTGCCTAATGTTTGCATTTATTTATTTTTTAAAAAAACCTTGGCTCCAATTGTTTTAAAAGTAATGAGCTTGGTTTCTAATATTTACACTTTTTTTTTTTAATTTGATTCATATAGTTTCAAAAACGATACCTTAGTTTTTAAAGTTCGCAAATTTTTTCAATTTTGGTCCCTAGTACTTCTTCTTTTTTTCAATTTAGTTTCAAAAGTTTCATATTTAGGTCACAAATTAAAATTTCATTATAAGAACTAAATTAATTTTTTTTTACAAAGTTTGAGAATTAAGCGTGTCACTTTTAAAACAGTGGGAACAAAATTAAAAAAATATATAAATATTGAGTACTAAATTAGAACTTTCTATAATTTTTAGAGTCTAAACATATCACTTTAAAATAATAAGGATAAAATTTATAGGTGTAAACATTAAAAACCATTTGTGAAATTTATCATTCTTTTAATAGAACATTCACAAGTACCACCCCAAGAAAATATCTTTGCTCCTCATATTTTTATTACATTTCTTCTCGCACTCCTTGTCACTAGAGAGGTTTTTCTCCATTAATCATATCCCCTCATGATTAATGATTTATTTTGACATTTTAACGTTATATCTAAGTCATTTATTTATTCAAAAAATACATTCTTTTATATTTTTGTAGCTTGAAAATTAAATGAATAACTATATTTTTGTAGTTTAAAAATAAATTGAATAATTAAAGTGTAATATTAAAAGGTTTAAATAAATTATTAATTATGTGAATATCCAAATCATATATAAAATAAAGTCACCTGTCTGCATCATCACTGCCTTTTACACCTGCCCCAACCGTGCATTCATGTGGACCCCGCTCTTTCTCTCTGTTGTATTCAGCAAAATCCTATATATGAACATATAATATTTTTTACCAAAAAAAAAACATATAATATTCAAAATATTCATATTGTAACTAGATATAACATGAAAATAATTTATAAAACACATTTGTACTATTTTAAACAATAATTAAATTAACTTTTACAGAGTAGTTTTGACAAAAAAATACACTTATTCTTGGTCTGCTTATCATGTCGGATGAACTCAATTACTCAACTGCTGAACACGACATGTGACATATATATTTGCATGCAGTAATATATATGTATTCATATATATCAATCTACATCTATCTTTTTAGCTTTTTGCTTCTTCTTTAAAAGGTTAAAAATCCCAAAAAGGCCACATTTTTATCACACCCCATCTCATTTTTCATTGATTTGGATCTTTCAAAGTCTAAGTTCTCAACCCCATTTCGCTCAAACCTTGTTCCTTTCACAGGTACTTAATTAATACAAGTTTTCAAGTTTTATGCTTAGTTGTTGTAAAGTTAACGTTTTCAGTTGATTTTTTAACATTTTTTTTTATACCCATTTTTTTATTTTTTTATAAGAAAGATTTTGTTAGTATATACTAGTTTGTGTGTGTGTGTGTGTGCATATATGGTTTGGAAAAGTCTTTGACTGCTTGTATTTATCATTTGTCTAGTCAATGTTTGACCTTGAAACTTTCAAAATTGGTCGATTTTCAGTTCAAAGCTGCTAACAGCTTTGGCCTTCAAATATTCTAGAAAAAGGTAAGTTTTTGGCCATGTGGATATGTTGGTTTTGGACTGCTGAGGTGGAAATTGAACTGACCTCATGCTTTTGAACTGTTAAATTTTATGGGTTTTTTTAGTTTATGTAATTAATTGCTCCAAATTTGAAGGCTTTTTTGGTGGTTGGTAACCTTTCTTATGGTTCCATGAACAATTCAGTATCAGTTGAATTCTTGTTGATTATTGACTGCTCTGTGGGTTTTGAAATTTCAATTTTTTGTAGCAACCTATCGATGCAGTTGCTTTGATGTTACAATCTTTGAAGTAGTTTTAACTGTGTTTGAAGTGGATATGTTGAAGGTAGGGGTTGTTTAGAAGGTATAGATATTGAAATTGAGGCTACTAAGGGGAGTAGAATAAAGAACCCGTGCATTGTTGGAGCTTTGTGTACCGGGCTGTCCATTTACTTGTTTTTGAAGTGGAAATGTTGAAATTAGGGGTTATTTAGAAGGTCTATATAGAAATTGAGGCTACTAAGGGACATAGACTATAAAGATTGGTGCTTTATTGGGAGAAAGATGTCGAGAAAGGGAGAAGAGGATTGGAGGGAAACAGTGAGGAAGATGCTGCCTCCTGGAGCGCCTCTTCCAGAGGATGGAGAAAATCTGGATTATTCAATAGCTCTGGAGTACAAGGGACCTCCACCCGAGTATGAGCTTCCTAGAGTGGAGCCCCTTGATATGAATTCTGATGCAATTCCTACTGCATCTGCAGCAGAGTCTTTTTCGGAATCTAGAAGATTGGTTAGCCGTGATGGTCCTGGTCTCCCTGTGATAGAACCCATACATCTGGCGGTGTCTCGTACAGCTGATGTCACCAGTCCATCTAATCAAAGCCCCAGAGTATCAGGAAGTTCAGAGTCTCTGGAGTCAGTCTTGCAGAACCCTGATTCTTCTTCAGCTTCCCCAGCAGTGTCATCTGGTTCTGCACGCAATACTCCTAATGGTGCTGATAAAGAATTGGGCAATGGAAGGAGAGTCCAAATGGTCACTTTTAATACTATTGATAGATCTGAAAGAAAGGCTGTCAATGTGGACAAGCAAGTCTTTCCTGAGTATGTAGGTGTTTCCAAAGAAATGAAGAAGAAGAAAAAGAAAACAAGGGTTTGTTATCGATGTGGCAAAGGGAAGTGGGAAACGAAAGAATCCTGTCTGGTTTGTGATGCAAAGTATTGCAGCAATTGTGTGCTCAGAGCCATGGGTTCAATGCCAGAGGGGCGCAAGTGTGTTACTTGCATTGGGGAGCCAATTGATGAGTCAAAGAGGTCCAAGCTGGGTAAATATTCAAGGGTACTATCAAGATTGCTGAGTCCTATAGAAGTCAAGCATATAATGAAAGCAGAGAAAGAATGTTCTGCGAATCAGCTTCGGCCAGAGCAACTAGTTGTGAATGGATTTCCTCTGAAACCAGAAGAGATGGCAGAACTTTTTGGGTGTCCTTTACCCCCTCAGAAGCTGAAACCTGGTAGATATTGGTATGACAAAGAATCTGGTCTTTGGGGAAAGGTAACTTTATCACCCTTATTGCATGTATTCAGCCGATTCAGCTTTGCCTTAATCATTGGTTTCCTGGGAGGAAAAAAAGTTAATACAGTTTCAAATTATCAATCTGGCAGGAGGGAGAGAAACCATATAGAATTGTCAGTTCAAATTTAAATTTTACTGGGAAATTGAGTCCCTGTGCAAGCAATGGAAACACTGAGGTTTATGTCAATGGAAGAGAAATTACAAAGCTTGAGCTCAGAGTTCTGAAGGTCAGTTTCATAATTGATGGATAAGAATATAAGTTTATTATATTATTCTAGGATGAAGTCTTGATGCAATCAACTTATAACCACCTACTTCTAGGTGCCTACTTTAGCTTTAGATGCTTACACTGTAAATTCATCATAGCAACACGTGAAACCATATATCTGTGGAACAGGATGCTTCTATCCAGTTTCCAGTGTAATTTTTTAGCTTTTAAATTAGAAAATGGCTTTAAAGTTCTTTTACTTATCCTAATTACTCTTGGTGACTGTTTAATAATTAGTTTTTTACCATATCTGTCTGTTACTGTCATTTTTATTGTCAGATTACGAAGCTCTGCATCTTTATCATTTGCAGAATTAATCACTTGTAGCACTGCAATCTTTTGACTCTCCTTTTAGGAAAGAACTATAATATGGATCATGTATATCCATGTTATTACTTTCAGAAAGATAAAAGGCAAATATAAATTTGTAGCACGCCTCAGTATGATACATATATCATTTTCTGCTTTAGTTCAGTCTGATCTGTCCCTAAGGTCAAGAGCATGTGGGCCCACTAGAGGTCATCTAATTATTTGATTGCAATCTCAAATGACAAAACTTTATATTGGGGTTTATTTGATGTTTGAAAAGGTTGTTAAAAGCAATTAGTTTTCGAATCTTAATGAAGTTGCCAGAAACAGAATTGAAAACTAACCAACTAAACACCACTTGCCTAAAAAAGGCAAGGAACAAGAAGCAGCATGACCTGAATGTGTGCCCAGTGCTAATGAAAGTTGCTATCAAGCAAGATTAATTGATGATGTTTCATGCTGAAATAGAATTTTATATTGTCGGGAGAAAGATCTGATATGAAATTCATCTGCAGCGGTATTCTATTAATGTGTTGAGTTAAGCATATATATCCTCTTCTGATTGCAGGGCTAGTGGTTCATCCTTAATTTGGCTAGTTGCTTCATAGAATCAGTGGCTATGAATTCGATTTTCAACTAGGGTCTTAAGTTTTCTAGATCAGTTCTAAAGGTAAAGAGTTTATAATATTTCCACAGTAGTATCCGACGAATTATATAATCCACCTGCAGTAATAGAGTGAAATTAGTTGTTTCAAGAGGTTATGTGAAGAATTTGAAGTCTGCTTCCCTAAAACATTCTCCTTCTTCTTCTTCTTCTCCTCCTCCTCCTCCTCCTCCTTCTCCCCCTCTCCCTCCTCATCCCACGCTTCAAGCCAACAAAAAAAGGTTGTAATTAGCCCTAGGACTTGCGGTTTCACAGCACCATAACTGACCAGGATATTTTTTCTGATCTTCTTCTACCTCTTAATTTGCAGATTTGCTTCATACAATCAGTGGCTATGAATAACTGTGGACATGAATTACCAAGTGTTGTTCAATTTTCACCTAGGGTCCTAAGTTTTGTAGATCAGTGTTATAGCAAAAGAGTTAGCAAGTTGATTATTATTCCTCTCTAGTGTCCAAGGAAGTATATAATCCAACTGCAGTAAAAGAATGATGTGAGGTTTTTCTCTACAATTGTGGTTATTGTGAAAGTTCCTGAACACCAGCCTTTTTTTGTCCATATTTGCTCATAAGCTTTTACATGGTAAGCTAGTTTGTGCTTCACTTTTTCGTACAATTTCACCCCAAAAAACCTGCTGATTACATGCCTTTTCTCAAACTTTGCCAAACACCCTTTAATTTATACATCATATTGTGTTGAATTCGTTTGTGCTAACCAGGTTGCCGATCACCTTCAAAAAACAAAAAGAGATAAAGAAAGGAAGAAACATTGTTTTGCTCGTTGTTTCTTTCTTTTCTACTCTTGACCAGAAGAAGCAGCTCATAATTTGACTCTAAGCTGTAGCGGCAAAAATACGCGGAGCTCCCCTGTCTTCCTTAGAGCCTGGTTTAAAAGGCAGCCAGTCTGGTTTTGATACACTGAATAAATAGGTTTATAATGGTAATTCACATGTGCAGTAGCTAGGCACCATTCTCTGGTGCAGAGCTTTTGTCACGAAAAATACCAGTTTCTTGTATCATTTTGTTTGAGTCATTTCCAAACCAATGTATATCCCTTGCCTTCCTCCTCCAACTCTTCCAAAAGGAGAAAGCAAAATGGACCTAAAGAAAATAATAAGAGTGTGCTCATGAACAATATGATTTGTGCTATGAGATTTAATGCACTTCTGCTGCTATTCCTGTTGATTACTTCGTATCTTCAAGCTACTTTGTGTGTGTTATGGTTTATGCTATGAGATTTCAGCACTAGCCCTAAACTCCTCATATCTTTTCATTAATTTGTTTTCCTTTGCATCGTTGTCCTTCTAAAGTGAACAACTTTGACATGTTCTTTTTGTTTTTCTCTTTATGCGAACTCAATCCTGATTTATCTTACCTGTATTTCAGCTCGCTAATGTGCAATGTCCTCGTGATACTCATTTTTGGGTGTATGATGATGGTCGGTATGAGGAGGAAGGTCAAAATAATATTAGAAGCAATATTTGGGAAAAGGTTTGTATTAGAATAATCTATGGATGGCATTTAAGTGAGACAATGTTAGTGTTTTCTTGACTTAATGTATTTTTTGCTAGACAGGCATCAACACGTTTTGTATGCTCCTTGTTGTCGTTACCTGTACCACATGGCCAGCCTCAGAGGCAGAGGGATGAGCCAAGCAATTATGCCACTGTTCCAAATTATTTGGAGCAAAAAAAAATTCAGAAGCTTCTTCTAGTTGGGCTTCAAGGCTCTGGAACCAGCACGATCTTTAAACAGGTACTGTTATAAAGGTTTATCACCTAGGTTTTCATGAGAGATTTTATTAATAATGTGCTTGATTTGCATATGAAAATTTGAAGCTTCAATTGGTTTCTTAGTTCTTGCTGCCTCTTACTGGTTTGTGTTTTCCGAATATATGCTATTGTTACTTAATAGGGGGATCTTAGTTAATTGCTGTTGATTGTTGACCTTATTTTGTCCAACTAAAGGTTGAAGTTGATCAAGATGGTGTGTGGTGCTTTATTAATAATATCGTAAGATTTGCAACCAAGGGAAATGTTTGGACACCCTGGCAGAATGACCAAGCTGAATAGTTGTTGTATATAAAGCGATTTTAATCTACCCTTCAAAATATGCCACCTACCGGGATGAACTGTTATGCTGATTAGTTTCTTCTTTAACTTTTTCTTTCCAGACTCATTTGTGGGCTGTCCCCTGAAGCTTGACGTTTTGATTCATCTTGCGTAATAATAAACCAAATCGAACAAAGCCTTATCCCACTTGGTGGGGTTAGCTATACGAATTTGACAATGCCACACATTCTTATTGAAAGCCGTTTCCTTTGTTGGCTCCTTGCATGCGAGATCTTGTCTCAATGTCTCCATTCAACTCTTCTTGGGTCTTCCTCTACACCTCTTACGTGATAATGATGGTCTAAAATTTTGTGTTGTTTGAAGTAATCACTTCTTTGAGTGGGAACCTGAAATGAGATATACTAACATAGTGGCTTGGTGGAACACAATGTAACACCTTGGTCCTTGTTTATAATCTTTGGTGGATATAAAATTTCATTGCTCGATGTTCATTGTTATGACAAATGAACTTATTATTTTAAACACCTGAGGCTTTATTCAATCTGGGTATCTATTTCATGAAAGAGAGGTCCAAAGCACTCAAAATTTTTTATACTACACTTCCATCGTTTCAAAGCATTGAAAGGGAAAATATACATGCAATCTAAAACTTTTCCTCTTTGCGCATAGTCTCTCTCTCTCTCTCTCTCTCTATTTTTGTGAAAAACAATATACGATTTGCTTGGCTTATAAAAGATAAGGAAAATGGATTTCTTAATTTTTTTGTTCAACTTCTTCTTCTTGTCATAAACAGATAAATTTTCATGTTGAATGTGGTAAGGTAAATATAAATCAACTACTTAATTTGTCTTGTAAACATTAAAGGAATGTTTCTTCCATGGTAGAAGTGAAAAAGTAATATGTTGAAAGTGAAGCAATGTGACATTCATAATGGAAAGTGGGTCTTGAAATCACACTTTTTTTGCTTCTTTTTCTTTTTGGTGGTATAAAAAAAGCATATTATAGTAGACGTCTGGGAGATGCGTGCATGTTTTACCTGCTGTGCTTGAGTGTTAATACTTGTCCACTGTGCATCACGTCGTATGGCTTCTTTTACCGGTTAGGATGAGAGTTAATATCCTCAACCTTTTAATCTGTTTGTTATGTGTAACTGAGCAGGCCAAGTTTCTATATGGGAGTGAATTCACAGCTGAAGAACTGCAGGATATTAAGCTTATGATTCAAAGCAACATGTATAAGTACTTGAGCATTCTACTTGACGGACGGGAGCACTTTGAGGAGGAAGCTCTGTCAAAGATAAAAGTGGAAGGATTTTCTGAACCAAACTCTGTTACAGGTGAAAAATTAAAAGGCCCGTTTGTATGTCATCTTTATAAGTTTTTATCAAGATGTTTTCTACTATACATATTGCCTATTGGTTTTTGGAACGAAGCATGCTGCCGTCCCACAGAAGATGATTTGTTGTCATTTTTTAATGTATACGTAATATATTTGGGTTTTCCTCCCTCCTGTTTCTCTAATTACTCACCAACAATACAAGAACCACATGGATACTTAGTTGTACCAAGAAGCCTCTCTGTTAATATTTGTCATATTCTAGGAGTCAACTTCCTTATCTGTGTGATGGTCTAGATGTTCTGTAATAACATTCAATATAAAGCTCTGAGTGAGCGGGAATATGGTAGTCACCCTCAAAGTTTAATTTCATTTTATTTTAAGTATGAAATAACTATTAAAACTGAGGGAAATACTCTAAACAGATTTAGAGTTGCGTCATTAGATCCATACAACCAAGCCACCTATTGGTATAAGTCTTGGTTTGTTATGAGAGACTCAGTTGATCTCAAGTGAAGGTCTAAATCTCACCCTTTCAAGTATATCAAAGAGCTTTATGATCTAAACTAAGTAATGCTATTTTGGCACTAAACAAAGTACTAACTCAATCAATTGATGGAAGAAATCATTTTTAATTGTGTTTGTTGAGGGGGTAAGGGGTATAGAAATCTTTGATCTTCTGTTATGCTTTGAAGATATTACAGCTTTTTACCTCGATCCTGTTTCATGCTAATAGTTGAGAATTTCATCTAGGTGCAGAGGCTGAGTCCAAAGAAAATACTGAATGTGACTATTCCCTCAACCCGAGGTTGAAGCATTTTTCTGACTGGCTCCTGGATATTATAGCAACTGGAGACTTGGATGCATTTTTCCCTGCAGCAACACGTGAATATGCTCCACTGGTGGAAGAGGTGTGGAAGGATCCTGCTATACAGAAAACGTATAAGAGAAAGGATGAGCTTTTTTTTCTTCCGGACGTGGCCGAGTACTTCTTGAGCAGGGTATCTTCTGAAACTTATTCTTTGGTTTAGGCTAAGCTGTCCTCTTGAATTTCTTTGGATGGGGGTAATCTGGGTGAGGTGGTCCTGCTAACAATTTAATATGCATGGAGTCTTACGATGTATCTGTACACAATTTTTGGTTCTGGATAAAAGTAAAGCTGTATTTATATTGCTCATGAGATCTACAATGAAGCAAATATCCTTTGGACCCATCCTTTAGTTCACTTAATGCTAGTTGACATGTTGATGTATTACTCAATTAGTGTCTTGCTGGAAAAAATATTCCAGTGTATCTAAAACTGTTAATCTAAGATACGCTTTAAACTGTTAATCTAAGATCTGCTTTGCCCTCCATTTGATGGACTATTTGGAGGAAATAGTTAGGTCTCTCGTGATGCTGGCAATCTAAGTTTTTTTCCTTTTCATTTTTCTTTGAAAATCTAATTTATGCATAGAAGTGTGTTAAATTGGAGCTGGAAAAAAGAAAATCAATTTTTTGACCATAATTGATTTTAGCATATATTGATGACTGCAGCTCCCTTGTAATGTTGTTGCTGAAAGGTTAGTGATACTAAGTCACGACACCTATTGAATGGCCCATTATGCACTCGTATTTACATAGGAGATTAATTTTTGAAATCTTTTTAACTACTGATCCTTGTATATAAGCACATACATACTTGATGTGATTTAAATCAATCTCGGATTGTTTTTTACATTCATTTTTCGAGATTAAAGTAGAATAGTAGCAAACTGTAAGATTTGGTGTTGGTCTTCATCTGTGTGGTTGCATTAGATATATCATAAGCTTATCCAAAAACCAAGTTTTGAAACAAAATTCTTCTTTAAAAATTTAAATTTGAGCTCGAAATTGTTCATCGGAGATGTCATGTATTAAGTTATGGACACCATCTCTATGCTTTGATTGCAAAAGGTGCCTCAAGGATTACTAAAACTTACTTTTTGTACTCTGGTCTTAAATACTACTATGTTAAGTGGCCAAAGTTATTCCATTATGATTAGTTATATATGAGATCATAAATGTTAGTTGTATACCATTGTGAACAAGGTAGCTTCCCAAATCATGTGGAATTATTTCGTCTACTAATATATCCACCTTAAATGTACCAAATCGTCTAAAAATAGATCATTGCAAATTAATATATTTCTACATGTGAAATACAATATCTACAAGATAATAAAACCCCTTATATTTAAGAACTTATACTGAATTGAGAAACTGACCAGCTAAGAACAAGTCTGCTTGACTTGTCACACCTACCAACACTTTAGTAATAAAGTGTGGAAACATGGAGAAATGGTCTCATATTATCAACAAAATAAGACTTTATAATTTCATTGAGTTCTTCCCATATGTTTACTTACCGCTTGGCGTTTTTAGTCATAAAATATGGAAGCATGGGTAAAAATTCTCATATTTAGTCATAAAATATGAAGCATGGATAAAAATTATCATAGTATCAACTTAATAAGAGTTTATAATTTAGTTTGTTCTTTCAATATATTAACTTGCTATTTGGCATGCAAAGCACGGCCATCATCACTAGTTGAATTTCGCATGTCAAGCAGAGTTGCTCCTTCTTAAGAATACAGTGTGCATTGTCCATCCCCTTTTTCTTAGTCTCACCATGGGCATTTTCTCTAGGTAATGTAAAAAAAGAAAAACGAAAAAATTATGTTTTATTTACTTGCATGGTGTAATACAATTGTATTTTTGAGCCAGTTTTCTCTTGGTTAGGTTCAGGGCAAGCACCTTAATTAGTGAGCTAGAATGCTATGCAGATTCACTCCAATCATAATAATGAAGTCTGTTAGAAAGATGATGCCTTCTATGACTAGTATCTCATCAAAATCCCTTTCCTGAAGCCATATTTTTCGTAATGCATCTCTCTTCTTTTAAAACCGTTTCTGATATAAAAAAATCAATTCCAGTATCAACTGTTGATTTTCTCTTCCCCTTTAAACTGATGCCCGACAGCAGTTAACCACATCTATTACAATGCTTAGGTTACTCAATGTAATTACGTTAATCTGTGTTGGAAATTGTTGACTCAGTTGAAGTCGTGCCTAATTGATGCATCCCGATTCTTCCCTGTGTCAGTTGTGATGGAAGGATTAGTTATTTAGGCTAGTAACGATCTTTTGGCTTTTCAGGCTGTTGAGATATCAAGCAATGAATATGAGCCTAATGAGAGAGATATACTTTTTGCTGAAGGGGTCACGCAAGGTAATGGTTTGGCTTTTATGGAGTTCTCCTTTGACGATTTCAGTCCAATGTCTGAAACCTATGCTGAGAATCTTGAAGCACCACCCCCTCCTCTGACCAGGTAATGATTTTGTTTGTTTGTAGCATTCAGATAGCTTCGGTCATTGAAGCATAAAATTTATGGTTCTTCTCCAAGTGAAAATATTTTGCAACTATCCAGTCTCTGTCTTTTACTTCTCTAAAGATACCAGAACTGTTCCAGAAGCTAAAGTAGAGACTGTGATAGAAGCAGCTACTGTGTGAGATTGTTTGATAAGTAGAAATGCATTTCTGTGTTTTGTCCGGGAGTGTTCTTACTGCATTATGTTGATAAAAATCTGTATAATGCCTGAATATTGGATATGTACTGTATAATAACTTTTGTTTTCTGCTCCCATCACCACTCCTCCCAAGAGAAAGAAATTAATAGAAATAAATATTGTTGTTGGGTAATTTAGTTTGTTCGAAATAACTAGTTAATATGACATCTCTTCATTTAGCCATCGGTATTTATTAGCTGGACTTCTGTGTACCAGATACCAGCTTATCAGAGTAGATGCAAAGGGAATGAACGAAGGTTGCAAATGGGTAGAGATGTTTGAAGATGTGCGTATTGTAGTCTTCTGTGTTGCCCTAAGTGATTATGATCATATGTCAATTGCTCCAGAGCATGATGGTACTGAAGTGCTACTTCAGAATAAGATGATGCAAAGCAAAGAACTCTTTGAAAGAATGATTAGTCATCCCTGTTTCAAGTATACCCCGTTTGTTTTAATTTTGAACAAGTATGATCTTTTTGAGGAGAAGATCGGCCGGGTGCCTCTAAGTGCTTGTGAATGGTTCACAGACTTCTCTCCCGTGCGACTGCATCATAACAATCAGGCACTTGCTCAGCAAGCTTATTACTATGCTGCGATGAAGTTCAAAAACCTCTATGCTTCCCTCACAGGTCGAAAGCTTTTTGTATGGCAAACCAGAGCAAGAGACCGGTTAACAGTGGATGAAGCGTTAAAATATGTAAGAGAGGTTGTCAAGTGGGATGATGAGAAAGAAGAGAATTATTATGGCCCAGAAGATTCATTTTACAGTACAACAGATCTGAGCTCCTCTCCACTTGTCCCACAAGAGTAAGTTAACACAATGTAGTTGGTATTCTGTAGATAGAGTGAAAAGGAGAAGGTTACGATCCAATAAACTTGATTCGTTAGATAACCATTAAATTTGATGATGTCTAAGATGGTGTTTCAGTTGTCTCGAGCGCGAATTAACTATATTCTGCTGAGTGTATATTAAAGCTGTTGTAGATTTTTAGATGGATCAGAATGGTCAGAATTATGTCATGTTTTGACAGAGTATTTCATCAAGATGTTCTTTTGTACAATATCTTCCTTTTTCTGGGATTAGTTAAATCTCATGTATACTGTTGTATTGCATATGAAAATTATGGTTGGAGATGCCAGATGATCTCATAGTTTTATTTTTTTTTATCAAAATCTAATCTTAAGAGAGTGGATTCACTATTTTTAGGGTTCTGAACAAGGAAAGAAGAGAACCAAGCATTTGAGCAACAACTTTTACTTGCTCTGATGGAGAAGAAATTCCTACCGTGCATGGGTTCGTGCAAAACTCAAACTCGCTCTAAAATTTATCATACACAGTTTTACTTCACATTTTTGCGAAACTATCTTGATAACTCGAGCCTATGACTTCCCAGCCACATAGCACTACTCAACTAAAGGCAGGCAAGAGTTACTCAAGGCTTTAATACAATACCACTCAGCTCGTTATAGGCCATTAGTGGTCTAAAGTATAATCCTTCTTGTCTAGTAAGCAAGCAAGGGAACCACTTGACCTAATCATCGTAGGGGCTCAGTGCTTAGTTGAAAGACACTATGCCCCAAAAGAGATCTGCCTGCTTAGGACCAGGGTGATTCTTCAGTAGAGGAAGGTTCTCTCTTTATCCCGTTATGATAGATCCTGGAGTTCTTCATAAATCTGCCATGCGAAGGCCACTATGCATCAAACAGTAGCAGTAAGAACAACCACTTTCAAAGAATCACGCGAAACATGAATAGCAATGCAAATTTGAGCAAACGAAATTGGGAGCTAAGTAAATAAACGTTCTGTTTTCTCCTTTTGGGTGAAATTCCAGTTCAATTAGGCACTAAGAAATTGTTACAAAGAAAAGTAATTGTTCTATTTAGATCAAGCTGCAACTAGATCGGGTGTTTCTGCCTCAACAGATAACAAAGCAGTGTGTACTTTGTCCACCCAGTTATCCAGACGATCCCGTAAAGATTTGATCTGAGGAATTCCCAAAACTCTTGGTTGCACCCAGGACACATGAACTGTTCCCTCAACTTGATCGATTATTCCCTCAATGAGATGCACCTGCAGTAAGATTTCGAGGGTCAGTAATCAAAGCTCAGGTTAAAGTTTCTCCTTGGTGAGATAATAATAATGCAAAACGCGAATATACATAATAAATTCATCTTCGCAGAAGAAAAGGTACAAGAAACAATGTCTATGCAACAACTTGCCCCAAAGAGTATTCTTGATTCAGTAAATGAATAATGAATGAGAATCAAATCCATATCAGTTCCACATTATATGAATGCTAATGTTAAGTTTCATCTGAAACCTGCACCGTACAAAGCTATATGTAACTCAGTGGAGTCATAGCAATATTAAACTATTCTTAATCATTTTCGAGCAGCCATATATCCATTATGCTCGTTAACTTTGGTCATGCTCAGAATTCAGAATGAAAAATAATGAATGTAGACTTCAAATAAAGAAGATCTTTTAACAAGTGAGAAGAAACAGAAAGGAAAAGAAACCGAGAGAACATGCAGGAAAATGATCTCATAGATAGCGTAGTTCTACCTGGAGATGAAAAAACCATCTAACTTACACCCCCCGGAGTGGACACCAACACTACATTGCTAAACCATTTAACTATAATTCCAACTACTAAGTCTCTTGAAGAGTTCAGTTGTTAAATAGATGGATTCAAGATGCATAAATGCTGCTCTAAAGCTTTAAAAGTGGGATGAGCTTACTGCTAGGAGGGTTTAGTCCGAAATTCTGTAAAATTTCAATGAGTTCTATTACGATCCTTACAATAAATTGCTCATGTTTAGCATGCTTCCGCTTTTTATAATAAATTGCTCATGCTTTTTCCCTTCCGTATTAAGTTAAATTTGTCTTATTCAGAAACGTTAAAGCGATATCCCAAAAAACATGACAAACACACAAGGGGAAGATGCAATCTCACATGATATATGCCCATCTAGTATTAGGTCACAGTTATAGAATTTCAAGACTACATTTCTTAATTTTATAAAGGAACGTGTACTTACTGAAAGGCTCTTCATGAGGAGATACTCCACATCTTCCACGGTGAGTTTTGTGTGCTCAGCAATGACTCTTAACGGGATAGTTCTATCCTCTGATGATCGACTGCAAGAAAAAATAAACATATTGGATTCCGTAGTTATTATCTAAACCCCTTAAACAATGTAATTTCTCTAACTCCAGTCAGAAGGCAAAAGTTCTGCTGGTCTACCTGAAGATAATCTCCATCAGGCAGAGAATATTAATCTTCTCAAGAAGTTTCTTCTCATTCTGCACCAATGCTGGTTGAGCATTAAGAGCAGCGCTGTGGACGCGACACAATTCTTGATAACGAACTAAATCACCAGTGTTGAATGCTTCAAGAATGTAATAGAGCCACTCAACTTTAGTTCCTGCAAGACTTTTTATCTGCAAATACCAAAAGATATCAGGTTCCTTATGTACCATAATTAGTAGTATGCGGAATAACAGCCCATAAGTTGAAGCCAGTGAAAAGTTTCTGAAGTTAATGCCAATAAAAGATGTGAGAGAAAGTCCAATGAATATCCACTTACATGTAATACTGAATGTTCTAAATAATGGCAGAATAATTCACCATAACAGTAAAGATCTGAAGTTTACGCAAGTTTTACAATAGTTAGAAAAGAAAAAGGGAAAGAGAAAGGTCAATGACTCAATAACTAAAGCACGTAAACTACATAGACTAAATCTCCCTGCTCCTCTTTTGGAAGGTATTATATTCAGGTGAGTAATAAATTACTAATGAGTTTAAAGGACATTGCAATTACAGAAATGATATTTCTAGACAAAAGAGGGAATGAGAAAACATCAAATTAACTTCCTCCTTTTGCGTTTTGTTTCGCTAATGATAATTAGACACAAGAACGAAGTAGAAAATCAGATTAGCAATTGGAACAATGTTGAGTTCACCAACATCACTATAATACTCAGGAAGTTCCCCATCAGTAAATCTTAAACGTTGAGATCTTCAACCTTGTCTGAAGATATAAAGCTTTGATTAGATACATCTATTCTACTGGCACCTATGACCAAAAAAAGAAACATATTCTACTGGCACCGTGATGAGATCTTTTAGGCTGGTATTTGTTTTGGACATTGATGAAAATGGAAAGAGAATAAAATAAAGTTGTTCTCTTAAAAGAAAATAATGTTGTTGTAAATGTCCTTACAATTGGATGTGCAAGGAGTTCCCCGAAGTTGTAAATGTTCTCACCCAGCAGTGCCGAGAGGGATAAATCAAACGCCAAGTCCTAAAAAGACAACAGAAAGCCACAAATTAGCTTCCAGGCTTTGAACAACTGAAGCCACCCATGGATGCAATCTTTCAGAGGATATATTAACAGAGAAAGTAACATTCCTCTCCTGATACAAAGTATTTCATGCATGTAAGGAGGTAACTAATAGAGGAAAAATGATAATGCAGGCAGCCACAATACATGTATAAAAACAATTTCATCATGCATATCTTAGTCATCAAAGCGACCTGCCGCAACAATTACAATATAAAGAATAGAATAACTTGAGACTTCGCTAACTCCATCAATTTCCTTCATATGGGAAATAGAGTTTTATTCGATAGTGAATATGCTCCATGTTGTTTACAGTTTGATAGGCCTTTAGAAGACTCTATTAGTTTGTTTTAGTACTTTGGTATTTTTAATGTCTCTTCCCTTAGCCCCAAGGACAGCCCTCAGGTCAGTAGAATCCTTCATTTACTCCCCAAGCAAAATTGACTCCTTAGTCATCACCCAAGAAAGTTCATGCTTGCTTAAGAAACTAAGCTACCTTATTCAGCTTCAAAACATATTTGAAGGTTAAAGATAGAGAAACACAATAGAAAACAAGCTTTAGAATACATGTCCCAAACAAAATGATGCAAGATCGCATTATAACATGTACATGTGCTGAATCTATTCTGAAACAACCTATATCAAAAGCACTTCAGAAATATAAAAGAAATTGTCATCATATATGGCAAAAGAAAGAGTTTTTATTGTTAAAAGATAATGAAACTATAGGAACTGATAGTTTACCAGCTTAAATGACTCTGATAGAGACTCTACTGAAGTGTAAGCCAAAAACAGGAGAGCATTCTTATAGAACTCAGCGAATTCTTGACGAGATTTATGGTATTGAGATGAAACCCAATAGTAGCTAGCATATACGGAAGGATCAATGTCAGTCATGCTGTCAAGAGTAGTCTTTCCCTCTTCAATAACTTTCTTGCATTCTTTTTGATCGCCTTGCTCAAGCTTGAATAAAGCTATTTGCATCTTAATGTAAAGTATTGGCTCCTCTATACGCATCTCTTTAGTGTTGCGAAGCTTTTCAATTACCCCTTCGAGATAACTAATAGCAGCCTCTTTGTCCGAATACTGCCGAGAAACTATGACCGCAAAATGTGCAAGCTTAAGAAGATTGATCTTTGTCTCAAAATTGGTGATAAAATCATGATACAATTGTATCAATGCATCACCAGCCTGAAAAAACAACGAAGATATAAAAAGTTTTTAAAACGTAATGACCAGCATACCAAATGTTCCCCTCATGACCTCCCGTCATAACCATTTCATGCTTGCAAAAACATAAAAAGTTAACAACCATACAGATTCACAACAAAAGGTAAGAAGAAATCGTGAAATCAAAATTTTCCAATAAGCATAGTTATTGTTTTAAATAATTTACTTTGCATGCATGAGCTGAATCCCAGTTCGCAGCATGCATGTTTGAGCTGAAACCCAGTTGCCAGCGATCCTCCACGTTTTTATCAAGAGATGAGGAAATTCAATCTAGATTTGGAACATCAATACAAATTAAATTTGTAATGCAGCACGCACAATACCCAATCAACTTGATTGCACAATTGGAGATTTATCACAATAGCAATATAAATAAATAAGGCCTATAACAAAATATACCACAACCTCCAATTATAAAGTTTGTTCCATGAAGAAACACAATACTTGCAAAGATACATGATAAACAACTACCTCCATGAAATATTGGATACAATATCAATCTGCAGCATCATTCATACTCCACTAACGCAAAAAAGAATTACAACTTAATAAGCTTAATACTTTTTGTTCATATGCTTTTTAATTGGTTACTTCTCAAGGAAAAACTTAATAAGCTTAATACCAAGAAGTTAACACTACAAAAACCACACTAAACTATCCAACAATACTAACAGGTTTAATACCAAAAGATAATTGAGGTATTACACACTAAATTCTGAATCAGGGCACTGGTTGCACGGATACAACCCAGTCCAAGGTCTGCTTGGATGCGAGGAAGTACAAATCACCATATATGAAAAATTTACAAATTTTAAAGCCACATTTCCGGCTTAAGTACTACTTTCACCATTTAATGGCCAAAGAAGCCTTAGCCAGATCAAGTACCAAACAAACTCAGTTACATGCGAAATCATAATTACTTGCTCTAAAATTCCTTTTAAGACAGCTTTCCAAGTTGGAATGGACTTTTAAAAGAGAATTCCATTGACAGGCAACAAAATAACCAAAACTGACCAAATTCCGACTCTAGAAGCACATGCATATATCCTTCTAAATAAATCATTAAAAGCTCAAGAACGCACCCCTTTCCATCAAGAGAAAACCAATATATTTGCTCCTTTTTCACAGCAACTGTCTTTATGACATCCGGGCCTTCCGGTAACCACATTACCATTCTTCGTGCAGACAAACTCTCTACTTCCCACTTCTAAACAAAAATCCCTCAAATAAAAAATAAAAAAATTGTAAAATTCTTCTATTACACATAAAAATTTTCTAAGTACTTATCATATGCAATTCCAAAGATCCAAACTCACACCTCTTTCCTTCACAAACCCTAGTTTCCGAACCTCTTCAGAAATTCCAAAAACTTTTGCACCCAAATGCAAAACGCTGAGCCTAATGTAGCCTCCCATGCCACATGGGTTCTGTAAATGATATGTGTTTAGTTTATCATGACTTTCGTTCTCTACCACCGTCAACACAGGTTTAAACATTTTGGGCTAGTCCATTAATCTCAAATGCATTGGCAGTCAGACCCAGGGGTCTTTACTTAATTTTCCCAAAACCCTAACCCTAATTTTAACCCTGAAACACCCCAAAACCCTAAATTCCCCACAACATCTAATTAAACCAATTCCAAACAAATTTACACCCAAAAAACAAAAAAACCAAAAATTCATTCAAACAACACCAGAAAAACATAAACATCCATAATCAACAAACATATATATATATATGTGTGTGTGTGTGTATATGTGTACCTGAAAGACGGCGAGGGCGACGAACTGTTCGAGTTTGAGAGAAAGCTGATGCCACAGCTTGCGCTGGTAGAGATCTGCTAAGGAGCTGTACCAATCCGACAGCTCTGGATGCGCATTGCGTTGCGATTCCAAGTATTGCAGATCCGCCATTTCTCCAATGCTTTCTCAATGCCTTCCGGGTTTGAAGAGTATAAAAGATGAACTCTTTACTAAATCAAACCTTCTTGAGTTGAAGCCACAATAATATGTTCGTTTATTATATTTGTTATATGTGCGTTTGAATGAGCACGGAGAAATTAATGATATTTTTTTATCTTTTTTGAGGGAATTTGTCCGGTGTCTCGAAATCTTTAATCTATACCCATAAAAAGAAAATTAATATATTATATTTATAATTTGTCACCTAATTTTTGGTTTTGCTTGTAGTAAAAAAAATGATTTATAAGTTACTAAAGACTAAAGCTTTTATTATTTTTTCCAATTAAACATTTAAGCTCTTCAACTATCGGTATTGTCTTATTTTCTTCGACTCTTCGTTTGGATGATAAGAAAGTGTTTAAGGATTTAAGGTTTTGTTGGCAATTATTTTTTAAATAATATTAAACTTTTGAGTTGACTTTCAAACTTTAATTTTTTTTGAGATTTTTTATATGCAAAAAGTAGAGATAATATATATATATATATTTTTTTTGTGAAAATTGAGTTCTACACGTTCAAACATAGTTTCATTACTAATATATATTTCTAGTTTATCGATTCACATATTTAATTGATAGAGGCCATCATATCAAGTATTTTTAGTAATGAAATTATTGGTTAAATTAGAGATTAATTTGAATCATAATATATTGCATTGGAATTTGATGTGCCAATTTCTATGATCCAAATACAATGTTTATATTGATGATAGAAATATGCAAACCAACAAATACAAGAACATTTTTAGTCATATAAAGCAAAACCTTACTACTTGAAGTTGGCTAAAAGCATGATTTGAGCATATATATGTCATGCATATTTACTAATATTATTCCTGGAATTGAGATTCAAGATTGATGCTCGAAAGGCAATTTTTCAGAAGTGTACTTTGGTTTAAGTTTTGGGAGACTAATAAATCCTCATATAATTGATGAATTAAATAGAATTAGTTCTATAATTGTATTTTATTTTATTCCATTTTCAAATCCATAGTGTTTAGGTTGGAACTTTTTTGCAAAGCTTTAGGAATAAACTTAACATCACTTTTGCCTTTGGTTTTTATTACTCATATTCACCATGCACCACTAGAGCTTTAAATTGCTAATTTCCTCAAATTTCAAGGATCCATGAGAATGACATGCCTGAGAAATAATAATTAGAGCATAAAAAAATTTAAGAGCGGCTCAACTAGATAGGAGCGTGTGGGTTTCAAAGACACGTAAAATCCACACGCTTCTAATGTAATGATTGATCGTAAGACTGATCCTTAGAGTATTTAATAAACTTAGACAAATCATCAAACTATTTTTAATGATAATTTTCGAACCAGTAATTTGGTGAAGGGAGTAACTTTTTTGGTCCAACGTATGAATTTGCTCTATTAGTTTCATTTCATAGTTGGTATAACACAATTTCCATCATATCAGAAATTTGCTACGATTTATTTATTTTATACACTAGCATAATAGGGAGTCGTAACTTGTAAATTTGCTGTGGTTTTGACTAGGTGACACCATCTTCATAGAAGGCATGTTATGGAGACACCCTTGGTGCGATTGCAAATAAGATACACGTTCACGTAAAATTTGAACAAGCTCTAGATGCACGAATTTTATTCTTACGGTGAACTTTCTAGATAATTTCATCACAATTATATCACCGTATAACATCATAAGGAGATTCAAACCATCATACACCAATTGGAAGTACAAGGGCGGAAAGGGTAAACAGAAGACAAGCAAGAAGACAATGAAAAGGAAAAACAAGAAACAAACCAACGATATAGGAAAGTGAACAACAAATCTTGAAAGATAAGGCATGTTGCCTTTCTGTGACATTACTGTATTGACAGTAGCAGCAATAAATTTGGAAACTTGAGAGAGAACGCCATGTTCGAGTCAGATGAAGTTCAAATCATTCACTAACAAATATTTCAGCGGTCGCCCTTCAGAAGTGTTTTCTACGTCCACAGAACGAAACTATGATGCATTTTCGTGCAAAACATAGACATAGATAATCATATCAGTAAACCAAGCATGGAAATATTTGTGTGTGTCCGCGCACATATGTACTTATATCTCCAACACGTTTGCACGTCTTCATACATTCTCCAGAGAGGATGGTAAACTGCATAACGCTACTGTTAGCTCTCAGGATGACCAGTAAACCTCCCAAATCAGAATAGCAATGCTAGCATATTCAAGAAAAGGTATCACTTGCTGATTAATAAATGAATTTTCTTTTATTGAAGAGATTATACGCACATATGGTATGAGGTATAGACTTATACATATTTTCAACAGACTGTGTAAAGGACAAAAGAGATTTATAGAAGATAGAACACAGAAGATGGAGGCCACTTCTATCTGCAGATCGAGACTCAAGCATTCCAACCATGAGTAACAAGAAGCAGTTTTAAATTCCTGACTCTTCCAACAGTTTAAGAATATTATGTTCTGGGGCACTGATTGATGGCAGAATCACACGATTGGATGGAGGACGAGTTTTTCTTACAGCTGCCTCAAGTTCTGGAGGGGCCCCTTCCTGCATTACTGGCAGATCAGGCCGCCTAGGTACGCCTGCAGATACTCGCTCCTTCCATATTCTTCCATCCTAATAAGTGACAAAACAAATGTTAGACATTCCACATACAAAATTTCACCACTAAGGAGAGAGACAAGCGGGGAGGGTAATGCAGATATCTTATTAACGGGTAATGCAGATCTCTCTCTCTCTCTCTCTCTCTCACACATACACAGAGGCACACACAAACACAATGACTACTAACTAATCATTATGTATATGAAAAAGTTCATCTTATGTAAGATACTCAAACAGACATAGTGATGATTATGTTAAGATTATAAGCCTTCAGGTGTGGTTTTTTTCCGTTTGGCCTTTGAAGCAGCAATGAAAAACAAAGGTTTGAATACCGTTTATAAATGTCAAAAAGCTTAGACTAAAATTTTAAGAGTATAACGTGGACCACTTTTAGATTAGTGTATCCAATCAACAATAATCTTAAGAACGTATAACTTAAGCTAACCCAAATACCCTATAATTCAACTCTTTTGTATATCACTTTCTTGTCACTCTTTTCCTGTTAATACATGGTTTCGTTCTATCTATCTATATATGTTTATTTTGCTTGAATGAGGGAGCATAATTTCATAGAGAAATTTAATTGACAACACGGTAAATCCCATAATGCACTGGCAATCTAGGCTGCTTTATACTGTTCATGGACACAATTTTTTTCTTTTTTTCTTTTTAAGCTTTTTGGAATTTAAAAGCCAGTAAGAATAGCACTCTGGTCCACCAGCCAGCAGCATATGAAGTACTTCATACAGAATGCCCTAAAGATGCTGTTCGCTAACATAACAATCTGTCAACAAATATTAATCCATTTGTTCAAAGTTTATTTTTTCCAAGACACAAGTTGGATGAATTTTCATCAACCTTTGATCATGGACTACCATCATCCTTCCTTGTTATTATTCTTTCTCTTCAAGAACGAAATTCCTGAGTTACCACTATCAACAACCATCAGTACAATTATAAAAATTACATCACTTGCTCTCTCCATTTTGTACTCTAGACCAAAGATCAAGATTTTTTCAGTCTAGCTCGAATCATATCTAAGATTGCTGGCAACAATACGTGAACATACTACATAGAAAGAACTTGTACATAATGACTAATCAGATAAACTCTGTGTAACAGTGTAACTCATATACGGTCACACTTACATTAAGAATTGAAGGTTCTGGCAATGGACATTGAATTGGTCTATCATTGTCAAGAGGCTCAGTGGGGTGTTCAACTGGTTTGAACTCAATTGCAATTTCAATTCCATGGGTGGCAGCAGACACCACTCCACCTACACTTGCAGCACCTGTGGCCTCTGAATTTGGTGGTAATACTTCCCTTTCATCCTGGCCACGCATAGATAATTTATCAGGCACACACTCAGCACACGTAAGTTAAAGCATAAGTGACAAATTGACATTTTGGAGTACGCGTGAAGTTTGAGAATCGAATTCCACCAACTAGCAAGTATTAGGCCATGTTTGGTGCAACATTTGGTAAACACACGTTTTAAGAATCAAATTGAGGGTACCATGTTCTGCAAAAGCTGAGATTCCAAGATTTTGGAAAACGTGGATTATTCTGCATTTGGGAGCCAAAAGCACTTGCGAGACTTGAGGGGCCAAAAACTTATGTTCAGAATCTAAATGTGCATTTGAACTCCCAAAACGCTGGGCCAATTCATTATAGGTTAAACATCAAATGATTAGGGTAGAACCGAACAGTGACATCCCCAATTTAATTTGAAAATTATGCATCTGATAACCCACCCCCTTTATGCCCTAATAAGTCTTTAGTTATAGAATATGCAAGTCAATTATACCAAAAAGCGAACATGCCGCTGATTCTAAAAAATACTGTAGTAATACCCATGAGTTGAGTGGAATCTTCGAGTTGCAATAGGTTTTTGAGTTCGAACCACAGATTCCGTCTCAATTCTACCGACAACAAAATACCATAGTAAAAGCACAAGAATTAGACCTAATCAAATCTAACCTAGAGATCTATAACCCTGTGAACAAGTCAAATCACATCCAACTTTCTCAAAAAGAACACGAAAATCAATAGATAAATACTAAAAAAATAAATGGCAATCACCACATCTATATGTAAACAAAGCAGACCATGCCAAACTTATTTCACGATCAAACCACACTGTCACACACATACAAGGCAGGGCAAAAACACAATAAAATTCTTGATACCCAGATCGGAAAAGCAAGCAAGCAAGCAATCAACTGAACAATTTGCATAAAAAGAGAAACAATCAAACAAATATCAACACATAAAGAAAGGGGCGGTGAGGAGAGTTGCTTACAAGTGCACTTTGTGCACGACGATGACCAGCTTTGCCAGCAGAAAATCTAGAGAAAATACCCACCATGTTTGCCAAACTAGACTTGTATAACAACAACAGTAACAGCAAAACAGTTGAAGAAGGCAAAAAGGGTGCTGTTCTCTGACTCTGATCTTGGCTTTTTGTCCTATTATTTTAATACTATATATACTCTCTCTCTCGAAAGAGAGTGAAGATGGAAGATGATAAGGGTAAGCTAAGCTAGCTTGGCTTGTTGGGTTTTGTTTAGATTCTCCTTGTCTACTTGTACATGTAATAACTGCGTACTACACACTTGTAGTTCGTGTGTAAGTTGTAATTATAAATATTATTTGTACGGTGAAGTAAGAAGTTGAAGGTTGGCGTTACGTAGTTGAAAAGCTGCCAATCACTAGGAAAGGGCGGTTAAGTTATTTTTAATGGAATCTTTACAATAGATTTTTATAAATTATTTTAGAGATTTATATAGAGATTAAATAGTATTTTAGAGATCTATTTAGAGATTAAGACAAAAAAATTATTTTAGAGATTCATTTAGATATTAAGATAAAAAAAAATCTACAATGACGGTCTCTATAAAATTGAATCCCTATATCGTGTTAATTTTAATTTTACATAATAATTTGATTATGTGTAATTTTTTATCGTGTGTTACTTTTTTTATAATTAATTGTTATTTAGATTATCTCAATTTTTTTCCCAAATATTTCAAGCAAAAAATATATAATTTGCGTCAAACATAACGTTTAAAAAATTGAAATTACGTTTAATTACATAATTGCATTTTCAAAAAAATTAATTAAAAATCTCTAATTAAAAAAAACTCTACGTAAAAAAAATCTTAATTAAAAATCCTCATTAATTTACCCATTAAATTAAAATTTTCTCGTGTGTTGCGTTTATATTTGTTTTTTTGTTCTTCATTTTATTCAATTTGTAAATTAATTAATTTTATTAATTTAATCACAAATCTAAAATTAATTAATTTTACCTAAACTAAAAAAATGTAAAATAAAAAAATTATAAAAACTAAAAAAGTTTACCAAAGCAAAAAAACTAAATTAAAAAATTAAAATAAAAAAATAAAATACAAAACCATAATTAAAAAAAAAAGTCTAATTAAAAAATAAAAAAAAAACGCAAAGCAGCAAAAGCTAAAACAACAATGGCGAAAGCCCGCCGCCCCCCCACCCTCCCCTCTCCCCCCCTCCCCGCGCGCTGCTACCCCCCCCTCCCCTCTTTCCCTTCATGTTCGCTGCACAACCCCCCCCCCCCCCCCCCCACGCACCTACCCCCTCCCCTCTTTCCCTTTCCCTTCCTCGCTGTTGATGTTCAAAATCTTTTTTTGTACTTTTTTTTTTATATTTAAATCTGACGATGTCAGAAAAATCTGACATTGTCAGATCTGATCTTGTTTTTTTAGAGACTCGTTTTTGTCTTTTTGTATAGTCTCCATTTTTTTCAACAAATTTGTTGAAGAAAATGGAGACTAGGTGCTATTTTGGAGACTCAAAGCTTGAATGATGTCATAATTTTACCAAAAATTAGCAAATAGTATTTTAAAAACCCCCATTGGTGATGAATTTTGATCAATAGAGTCTCTAAAACAGTAATCATTACTGTTTAGAGACTTTTTAGAGATTTCATTGAGGATGCCCTTAAGATAATAAATAAACTAGTAAAAACCAAAAGTCAAGTTGGCAATTGCTTACCCCTATCTCCTTTTATTTTTTATTTTTATTTTGTATAATAAGGCTTAAAATAAATGCTTCTTTATTTTTAGAAATTTTTTATTTTAATTTCACTTTAATAATATTTTAATTTTATTTGATTCTAACGTCACCTTTTATTTTGATTGGTACATTCTTTTGTTGTTGATGGGTATGGTCTAATAGTGAGTGATAATATTAATGTTATTATTTATTATAATAAGTATATAATCTTTGGAAACCTTTTAATATTATTGCTATTTTATTATTTTAATTATATTTGTTTTTGTTAATTTAAAGTTTCAAATATGAATCGAGAATCAATTTGCCTCTCTATATTTAGAGAGTATAAAAGAAAATTTTATTGACTTTCTAAAATAAAGAGCCCATTTAGAGAGTTTGTTGAAGGAAAGAAAAGGAAAAAAAGATTAGGGAGTTTATAGAAAAAGTATTGCGTTTGATTATTTAAAATTATCAGATAATACTTATATGATGTGAATCCTATAATGTAAGTAAGCAGGAGTCATTGGATTGACAAGAATTCATCCCTTTATTCTAATAGACTTTTGAAAAAGAATAAGTTTATGGAGGGCTGCCATGTGAAATTTTTTTCCCCTCGTTATAAGAAGATAACTATTTTTTTTTTCCATAGAGGCAAAGCTGGTTTTATAATCCATCTAAAAAATTGTCACACCCTTATCCTTCTTCGAAAGGATAAATTGCTAAAGGCCCCACTCGAACTGGCTTTAGTTTACATGCATGTTACAACATCAGCAGTGAGCATATATACAATGTGACGTGGTTACGTCCCTACGTTGTATACTATCCTCCTAATCTCTATTTTATATATCTTGTCTAATAATAGAAGTTGGACGGGTGTCGGACTAAAAGATTTTATCCTCACGAGCATTTTTTTTTATTAGTTGGCGGAGCTAGATTATCGAAAATTGACGAAATTTAACTATTTTATAGTAAACTTTTAGGTGTAGCGATATATTTCAATATATGTACAAGTTTAATCGAGGTTACTCAGAACAAGTTGTGTAAATTAGATTCGGGATTATATTGCATTCGAAATACACCCCTTATCGCTAGATTATCCTTTGGGGACTCACGAGCATTATTATATATTATTTATATATAAAAAATTAAATGAAGATGTGAAAAAGTGATATAAAATATCATTTTATCCCAGTAATTTAATTTGTCATATAGGATCTGTTTGTTTATCGTAAAATAATTTGTTTGTCGAAAATATTTTCGTTTGTTTGCCATAAAATAATTTGTTAGAGAAAAATATTTTTTTTAAAAATAGAATACTGAAAAATATTTTATAGTGTTTAGATGTTTAGTAAAAAATATTTTTTGATATGAGATTTTATATAAAAAAATATACACATAATATATATGTTAATCGTGAAGGTAGATGATAGATTGGTGGGTGGGGTGGGGTGACGAGTTTTTGTGGGGTTGTGAGCGTGTGTGTGTGTGTGTTGTGGCATGTAAGAGAAGCGTTACGTGGTTGATGGATGCCAGGCAAGAGGTTGGCGTGGGTTAGTTAGTTGGCGGGATGCCTAACGTTATTCAATGCTAAGTGAGCAACCTCGAGACCATCGAATAGCATTGGCCCTTGGGTGTTAATTTCCTTCTCGTTTCTTGCCTTTGGAACATGGAGCTATCTCACATGATGTGCGGGACCGATACCGTTGACCAGACTGATACAATCGACCAAAAACAAAAAATAGACTGATATAATAATTTTGAGTTAGTCCCTCTATTATGATTGTTAAGAATTTTTAATTCCTTAATTTTTAAAATGAACTTTTTAGTATCTGAATTATGATCATTGAGAATTTTAGTCCCTTAACTTTTAAAATAAATATTTTAGTCCTTAGAGTTATATTAATAAGACGCATTAGTCCTAGATATCAATTTCATCTAAGATTAACGACGTCTCATTGATATAACTTCAAGAACTAAAAAGTTCAAGCATTAAAAGTTCGTAATGTCCACAGTTTAGAGACTAAAAAGTTCATTTTTGAAAGAATTTATATTGTACAAAGAAAAACAAGTCAGTATAGAAAATGAATAACAAAAATTAGTCTATTTTTCACACACGTATACCAATAGTTGAAGAAATCAGAACTCTCTCCATTTCTTGTTGTGTCTCCCTTTCTTTTTGAATTTTGTAAAACAATGGCAATTTTCGTTTGATAGAATTACCATACATTATTTGAACAATAAAATATATTAAACGTATTTCTTTGGATACACTCCAACTTGATAACTTTTACATCTTTAAAAAATAAAAATTTATAATTTTGCCTCACTTTGTATATCCAACGCTTCATATTATATTTTACTTTCAATACTGTACTTAATTTTCATGTAAGGTCAAATTAAATCATCCAATTTAAATGGGAGGAAGTAATATTTTAGTCTTTTATACATAAATCATTTCAAATTTTAAAATTGTGAATTTTAGGTAAAATTAGCGCTAAATAACTCAAGGAATTCGAATTAAAAAGAACGGACGGTATTTTTCCAATGGTCTTTCATCTCCGGAGTCTGACAACTTAGGAATGTCAGCTTGCAGATTAACTGGTGAAGACATAATAGCTTGCTTGAGGCGGCTTGGTGAGGTCAAGGACTAATAGATTATTGCACCACATTGTTCAAAATATGCCAGTCGAACGAGCAGTGCATACTAAATGCATATATATACTATATGCTTTAGCTAAGTAGATTATAAAGAATTATATGTTTCATTCTAAAATTAATTGATATTCAGTAAAGTAAGTTAAGATCTTATAAAGTAATATTAGAGTTTATGATTTTTCGATAAAGAATACATGAAATATGATTAAACACACGTATAACTTGATTTAAGATGAATTATATATTAAGAGATTTTAAAGTTTATTATTTTTCAATATAGGACACGTACACATAAAAAATAATAAATATATAATTTTTTAATGAGATGGGAGTTAGTTTACTTCTTGGATATGCATATCTACTGTTCCTATGCGCTGGACTAGGCCCAACTCATTGACTTTGGTTGACATGCATCTATCAAGATTAATATGTAGATTAGTTAACCAATTCTATGTTCTCATTTCTCAATCAATTTTTGAAGAATTCCAACGTAAATTATATTTTTGTACATTATTTTTTCAGTTGAAAAAAGATAGAAAGAGTGGAACATCTTTTAGAATAATTATTCTCTCCTTTGAAATAATAATAAAAAAGTTGTGGATAAACAAAAGCACATTGTTAATCACTACTTTATATTATGTATAGTCATCTCTTTTAGCTCACTATTCTTCTACCTTGTAAATTATGTAATAAGTTACATGTTAAACTTATAAATTTATAGTTTTTAAAGATTTTTTTGAATTAGTACATTCGGAGCTGATCGGCTGTAATCAAGTTTCAATCGGGTTTGATTTCAAATAAATTTTGAAAACTGAAAAAGATAAGGTGAAGAAGAAACCTAATAACATCATAGTAGTAGAAATAGCATTAAGTAGCTAGAAAGTATGAAACAATTTATTGGGCTTCGCGCGGTTTAAACCTTGTTGGGGGTATTTTCAAATCCTTGGTAAGTGTTAGTGTCTTAGGTTATTATGTAAATCACCCTAATCTTATATCAAACGAAGAACTCAAAATCCTCTATCAGTTGCCCATTATGCTTATATTTTTTCTTGGGGTGGGGTTAGGAGACATGATTCGGTTAAAATACATAATTACAAAAGTGGTACAAACTAAAACAAACAAACGACAACAAAAGGGAACTAACACGTCACAAAAGAAAGGGCCACGCCAAGAAACACACAAATGGGGCCGAAACAAAAGAAAGATTTTACAAAAAATTATCAAGCATAAAAACAACATACAAGGCCCCAGAGGAGGCCGAGAAACCTGGCCTAGCCCAACCAACACAATCTGAAAGTATAGCAGGAGCGCTCAGGCTCAAGCCCTCTAAACCACAATCACCGCTTCAAACAGGGGCATAAAAACTTGAAATAACTTTTTTTTTTCTTCTTCTTCTTGTTTTTAATTACATAATAACAGGGAAAAGAAGGCAAAGACAATAAAATTCATAACAAAATGAGAAAAAGAAAAGAAAAGTGGAATAAGATCAGGACTGGAAAATCCAAAGTGATGTTGGTTTCTCTCTTATGATGCCATCTTCATCCCTATTGACAATTTGCTTCGCCTCCATTTACCATCAACCTTATTTGCAATCATAACTTGAGAGATGTGAGCAAGCTTCTTAAAATCTGCACTTTCTTTGTCTATTTCTTGTAATTTATTTACCAATCTATCGGGCATTTCATATAAGTTAACATGTTGAAGATTTGTCAAATATTCCATACCCGTCGGCAACTCCTCCAATGATTTACACCTCCACATCCATATTTTTTCAAGAAAGGGCATTGAACCATTCTCCATTCTTACCCATCTCAATTCATCTAATGTCGATAAACTCAACGACTTGAGCGCTCGAAACCCCCCTGTATTAAAGCATAATCCCTCTCCCTTATAAGCTTGCGAAAGAGTAAGTTCCATAAGATTGGGCAAATCTTGAAGTAATGGTAGAGGGTCATCCCTCAATCGACTCCAATCGAGACTTATTGTAGTAAGCCCTTCAAGAGAAGAAATCCATTGTGGTAGCTCTTCCAATTGGCCCTTCAATTCTAGTAGGCGAAGAAATTGTGGAGTTGACGAAAGAGAATATTGTAGATCGAGGACCTCCTCTTCGTTAATCGAAAAAACCTTTAATGCGCGGAGATTTGACAACCTCTCAAGGGAAGAGCAAAGTTCCTTTCCATCTTCTTTTCTCAAATTGGTAATTCCCAATCTTCTTAGTTGGGTTAACTTTCCTATCTCCTTCACTATTTTGACATCACCCATTTGATCTGCATGTATGAAATAAAGGCTTACAAGGGACTGAAGGTATCCTAATTTATAAGGGGCCTTAGCTTCATCTAATAACAGATGCCGAAGTTGTTGAAGCTTTAAAATTTCAATTGGCAATTCTCTCACCTCAGTATATTGTAAATCCAAGGTTTCCAGTTTTTGAAGCTTACCAATAGATTTCGGAACAGTTTTCACCCTTGTTTTGCTTAAGCCCAAATACTTGAGATGAAGCAATTTGAAAATTTCGTCCCGGACTACCTCTAAAGGAGCACCTGACAATTCTAACACATTTAGTAGCCTAAAATCATCGAATGGTAGCTTAGATAGAAATGGCATGGACGAAGAACCAATGGACTCAAACGATACAAGTGAACGGAGACACTTAGGCAAGCCATTGCTAAATTGTATATTGTCATCAGAGGTATGGATTACCAAGCGTCGAACCTTGTTTGGAATCTGCATCCCTTGTCCACTAAGTATTGCTGTAATTCCCTGTTCTCTTGCCTTGCGAAGGATAATTTGTTGTATAATATCATGGATGCGACATGTCTCCACTAGTCCATCAATAGCTGTCTGGTCAATTTGGACTAAGCTTCTATTGATAAGTTCATTGAGATAATCCTCAGCCACTTCTTCCATTGTCATTCCTTCTTTCTTTTGCACAAATCCTTTGGCAATCCAAAGGAGAAACAATCTTGCCTTTTCTATGGAAGCATCCTCTGGAAGAATGCTTAGATACAAGAAACAAATTCTTAAATGGTCGGGCAAGTCATAATAACTGAGAGAGATCAACTTTATCATATTGTCCAGTTGACTGTTGTGTGCTAGTTGCTCACCGATGCTCCTGTTGAACAAGTCCCATTCTTCAGTTCTCCGACTCTTTCTGGCCAAGACGCCACCAATTACCACAATCGCAAGTGGCAAGCCAACACATTTATCTATGATGTTTCTCGAAATTTGTTCTAAATGTTGAGGGCAAGAAGCAACCCGAAATGCTTTCTTGCAAAATAGAGTCCAAGAGTCTTCCTTGTTTAGAGGCTCTAAAGGATAAATTTCACCTCCAATATCACTCATAGCAGTCTGGCCTACATCTTTGTGGCGTGATGTGATAATAATACGACTGCCACAGTTGTTTCGGGGAAAAGCCATTCGGATGGCATCCCAATCAATCGATCGCCAAATGTCGTCTAAAACAACAACGTAATCCTCTTGATGAAGGAGATCACGAACAAGTTGTCTCATGCTATCAACGTTCATGGTATCCAATTCAATGGGGGGTGGTTGCTTAACTTCCTTGAAAAATTGTCAAACTGCCTGGTTTAACAGTGTCTCAATCCTGAATAATTGTGAAACTGTGATCCATAAGTGATGCTTGAACCGTGTCTTTACATTTGGGTCATCATACACCTTTTTAACCAGTGTAGTTTTGCCTAAACCACCCATTCGAACTACTGAAATCACACAAAGTTCAGAATCTTCTGAAAGGAGCATATCCATGAGCTTCTTCTTTGGCCTTTCAATGCCAACCAAGTCTGCTTCTTCTAGAAAAAGTGCCTCGCCTCGACTATCATACCATGTATTTTGGTCGTGGGCAAAAACAGAAGATGAGCCTTGCTCAGAAATGCCATATCGGGTTTGGTATCTCTGATGTGCTTCAGAAATATTTTTTATCCTACCCTTGATGGTCTGTATTTCGGTAGCAAGTTGATGACGAGCAAATAATTTCATAATCCAGCTCCATGCCTCCTGGACTCGACCAAGACAGGTATCATCATAATGGCATCCAAATTTCAGGTTAAATTCATCAAGAACATCTTCAGCATCGTAAGCGACATCACGCACTTGATTGACCCATGCTGTAACTTCGGGACTAGTTTCTGCTAATGCTTCTGCTCTTCTGAGAAAGCCCTTCATTTGACCAAATTCATCTTTGATATGCTGGACTTCATGTCGAAGCCCTCCCAACAATGTGCTCTCCTCACGGAGAAAGGTTGAAAGTAGGTTTAGTATAGGGGATAGCGCAGCAACTGCCATTTTCACACACTCAAATTTCTCACAGCAAGGATTCTCTTTCACTGATGAGTATGGTTTGAGGCTGTATACTGTCTTGAATGGAGCAAAATAATAATAGAGTTAAAAACCAAACTTGCTGGCCGGTTTATCATGAAAACGACAAATTAATTACTTGTTTATCCAATTGCATAGAGAAAACGATAAATTTTATATTAAAACGACAACATAAAAAAAGTGAAAATTAGTTTGGTGAGACAACCGCTAATAAATAATCACTATTAGTCAAGTGGGACTATGACCACCCCCCCACCACCCCCCCCCCCTCCAAAAAAAAAAAAAGAAAAAAAAGTTTGGTGGGACTTAACTAACAAGTAATGATTTAAAGAACTTAATTTATTTATAAAGTAATGATTTAAAAAACTTAATTTGGTCAGAATTGTTGCTTTGTTATCAATGCCAGCTAATAATTGATTACTTAAAAAGCGTGGCCTATTTCGTTAGTCAATATATTATAACGAAGCTAGATCAGAAATATAATCTTTTTAAACAAGAAGTTGAAACAAATTATGTGAGGATAACAGCTGATCGAATATTCACAAAACATAGAATATTCGAATTCGAATCTGATTGACATTGCTCATTGCTAAAACCGAATCAGACATCCATTGAGTTCAAAATCAAATCCGAATTAGAAAAAATTGTAAATATCTAAATCGGAACTGTTTAATTAAAAAAAATTAATAAAATAATAGAAAACTTATCTAATATCTAAAAAATTAAAATGTAAAAATAAATATACATTTAAATTAGAAAATTAGACTTAGATGTTTAAAAAACTTACAAAATAACATGAATTAAAATCCATAAAGAATGATAAAATCCAAATGGCATCTGAAAAAAATATTATAGCATTTCTGATGTCATTTTTTAATAAAAATTCAATCGACGATTACACAAGTAATTTAGAATCTACATTCAAATGAAAATCTACGAAAAAACTAGAGTTTATAACTAAATCAAAATTCAATACAAGTTTACGAACAAAATCAAAGGAAATTGTATGAAATCTCAATAAAAATCAAAGTATGTATGTATGTATGTCAATTACCAAATAAAAAATGTGAATAAAATGATCAACTAACCTGGATAGATAAGTTTTACTCAAAAAGGTTTGTAGTGGTGAGATGATAGAAGAAAGAAGTGCTTGAGCATGGATTTGGATGGACAAGTGCCTGAACATTTGTTGTGATGGTTACATATTTTTCAAATCTCAATAAAAATCCAAGTATGTATGTATGTCAATTACCAAATAAAAAAATTGTGAATAAAAACGATCAACTAACCTGGATAGATAAGTTTTACTCAAAGAAGATTTGCAGTGGTGGGATGATAGAAGAAAGAAGTGCTTGTGAATTGATTTGGATATACAGTTAAAAATAGGAATGACAATGGGGCGAGGGAGCTATCTCCACGCCCTGCCCCACCACTCAAAAAACTTCTCCATCCCTGACCCCGTTCCCGCATTCTATACCTCCCTCCCCCACCCCGTCTTTGCCCCTAAATCCTTGTGGGGAATGGGGATTACTCGATGAGTTTTTATTATTCTTTCTAAACCTTAAGAATTATAATTAATTTGAATCATGCAACCTCAAAATATAAATTAAAGTTATACTAATGATAAATATAAATATAGATCTTAAATAAAGTCTAATATTAATTATTATTGCAATTAAATAGTAAAAATAATATTATAGTAATTGAGTCTCAAATATTTGAAATAAATTTTGACTTAACCATTGTGTATGAGAACTCTAATTGAAAAAAATATTTTTTTGTGTTAGTGAGATTGCATTGATTATTTTAATTTTTTTTCTTATCGCATGTCACATATAATATTATTGTAATTCTTTAAAATTCATCTTTAGTTATGTTATTTAAACCTTTTTTGAAGTGCAACTGAAATAACTAACAAATCTCTTAATTCACTATGAACAATAGTAAAATTGAGTTATTTATGTCAAATGATAGCAAATCTCAAGTTACGACATACAGTGATTTTAAGAATAATTATAAAATTCTTTCAAATAATCTAATTTTTCTTCTCCATTTTATAATACTTTGTTTAATGTTATTTTTTTATACTTTTATATGTATAATTTTAATACATATATAATACTAAAATAATAAAAATAACTATTTATATATGCGGGGCGGAAAATGCTTATTCCCGCACTCTGCCCCGCCTCTACGCGGGGATTAAAAGTTGATCCTTATTTCCTATTTCTCGCCTTAATCCCCACTCCATTTGGGGCGAGAGTGGGGCGGGTACCCGCAATCCCTGTCCCCATTGTCATCCCTAGTTAAGAATGTCAAAAATAGTGAGAAAGTAAGAAAAGTCTCACAAAATAAAAAGTAAGGATCATCTTAGCTGAAGGGCCAAGATTGCACCTCACATTCTACTAAGTTGGTTGTCCACCATTTTCTATACACTTGCTGGTAGCTTACATCATTTATTACATCATGCCTATCAACTATACAATTCAGTAAGAAACGGGGCGGACTGCCTGGCAATCGGGCGGGTTGTTGTCCATAAATTATTTGTATAAAACCAAAACTGCTTAAATTATTGGTCAATTATTTTTTATAAAAAATCAAATGCACTTCAATACTCCATTAATTTTATTATCGGGTCTATTAACAAATCGAATACCCATTAATTTCAAATTTTATCAAACTCGTTGTCATCCCAATTGAAAGTTGTCTATTGTTAGATCCATAAAAAGGTTATTTTGCTAAGCTTTCAATAAGTTATACTTTAAAGTTATTGGCAGTTTCAACAAGTTTATAGGTAAATTATTTTAGGTATTATTAAACTATTTTATCAGTTTTATTTTTATCATCAAACTATTTTTATTTTAAAAGAATTGTTAATCTTTTAAATTTAGAATTATATATTTCATCAACCATAAAACTAGTACGACAAAAATGTCATCACAATAACATAGTTACCAAGAAAAACACTAGCAATAATAACAACATCCACCCCTTTCTTTTCATCATTTTTATTTCACTTGTATCTTCATCTTAGCCTTTTCTTATTATGGTTTAAATACTCTTTTAAAAAAAGGAAAAAAAAAATAAAAAACAAAAAACAAAAACCAATATGACCTGACCTAGTTGCCTAGATGTACAATAAAAGTAAATCGTATTAAATTCCTGAATTGTCGACTTATAATTTATGAAAATTTTCGATTCACATGTTGAATCATATTGTTTAACTTGTAAATTGAATCGAAACATGAAATACGACGTATGAATCTTAGGATTTGGAAAACAATGATTTTCATCAAATTTGTCAACTGAACTATTAGTTGTGACTACTTTTCACTCTTTTCTTCGTGCTCTTTGTTCCTCTTCTCAGGTTCTTCAATTTTGATGATCTATCCCATTGCAAAGACCAACATGTTGATTTATATTTCTCAATAACATCGTATAAATTTCAATCTTCAGCTGTTGCACATTTGTTCTAATTCAAACTCCCATTTAACTCTGTTAATTTAAGGTCATAAAACACGTAATTGCCCTCACTTAATACTAGTTTGACAATAAGTACGTTTCACCACTTTTATCATTTTGAACTTCATATCTACTTTACAAAGCGAATCAGTTAGAGTGAGAGACAATACAAACTCAAATTTCATACATGCTTATGTTTTTAATAAAATGCTTTTAATTCTTTAATCCAAGAGGAAAAGGCAAAATAGTTTGTGTATTTTGATCATTAAAAAAATTTTGATAAAAAACATTCAAATAATATTTTTCTTCTCATTCTATTTGAAATTACGAATTTAATAAATAAGTTTCACGCGATTTGGACAAGAAATGTAAAAAAAATATACTAATTTTTGAATTTTTTTGATGACCTAAAATTCTGCAAGATAGAAGGTTGAAGATGACACAAAATAGACATGTGTGCACATTTTTACGATTAGATATTACTAATGACGAATGATATTGTGACAAGTGGTCGACTCTATATATTAATACAGAATTTTAATTCTTCAATTCAACTGGAGCTAAGAGTCTCTTTTGAGGATGAGTATGCTTGGAAACTACATTTAGAGCATCCTCAATTAGAGTCTTTAAAATATAATTTTTTTTAAATTTGGATATTTTTAAAGATTTTAATTTCTAAAAAACATTATTAATGATTTAAATATACATGGAATTCACTACTTTTGCCAACTTTTAAGTCAAAACAGAACCCCAATATCTATTTTAGTCTTCAAATTTGTTGAAGAAAATAGATATTAAGGCTCTATTTTGGCTTAAAGTTTGGCAAAAGTGGTGGGTCCTATATATATTTAAATCATTAATAATATTTTTTAGAGACGGGGTCTCTAAAAATATCTAAATTTAAAAAGTTTTGTATTTTGAACACCCCTAATTGAGGATGCTCTTATGAGGCTTGCTGACTGTTCCAGCAACTTGTCAATAGTTGGTGTGACTGCCATTCTTGTGTGATCGTCTAAAGAGTTGGTAAAAATGATCGAGGGCATCGAATTTCCAATTATACTATATTTATTGGAAAGTCAATTCTTATATTAATTGGTTAGTTAATTTTAGAATATAGTTCTCTTTTGGTATTCGACCATTGACCATATATTTGACTAGTTATAGCTTCTCCTGAATAAAAACAGAAAGGGAGAAAGCACCTATAAAATGATTAGTTATTACTCATCGATTTTTATCTTCAAATTAAAAAAAAGGATAAATAGCGTATTACCCTCGTGTATTTTGTTAAAAATGCACAATGCCCCCATGTGTTTTAAAAATTAGCTGATTATCTCTATGTGTTTTGCTAAAAATGCACAATACCCCCCTGTGTTTTAAAAATTAGCTGATTACCTCCTTGTAATTTACTAAAAGTAGCTGATTACTCCTTTGTGTTTTATAAAAGTAGTTGATTGCCCCCTTATATTTTCTAACAAAAGCGCTAATTTTTAAAAAGCATAGAGGGATAATTAGCTACTTTTATAAAATACAGGGGGGTAATCAGATAATTTTTAAAACACAAGGGAGTAATCAACTATTTTTAACAAATCACAGGGGAGTAATCAGCTAATTTTTAAAATACAAGAAGGTATTGTACATTTTTAACAAAACATAGGGGGTAATATGTTATTTACCCTAAAAAAAATAGTCGAAATAAGATCGATTGTAATTAGTATTTTCTAATTTAATTTTTTTATTATTTTTTTGTCTTTAGTAAAATGAAAAAGAACTTTGATGTAGGGCCATTTTTTTGTCTAGTCATATTTTTTTTGCTTCAGAAATATTTTTTATCCTACCCTTGATGGCCTGTATTTCGGTAGCAAGTTGATGAGGAGCAAATAATTTCATAATCCAGCTTCATGCCTCTTGGACTCGACCAAGACAGGTATCATCATAATGGCATCCAAATTTCAGGTTAATTCATCAAGAACATCTTCAGCATCGTAAGCCACATCACGCACTTGATTGACCCATGCTTCAAGTTAATTCAAAACTGGTTTCTGCTAATGCTTCTGCTCTTCTGGGAAATCCCTCATTTGACCAAATTCATCTTTGATATGCTGGACTTCATGCCGAAGCCCTCCCAACAATGCTCTCTCTTCACCGAGAAAGGTTGAAAGTAGGTTTAGCAGAGGGGATAACGCAGCAACTGCCATTTTCATTCACATTTTAAAAAATAAATTTAGTATTTTGGTGAGACTCACTTATGATTCATTTACATTTTTAATTTACATGTTAAATCATATCGTTTTGCTCGTAAATCGCATCGAATCATGAAATAGGACTCAAGAATCGTAGGATTTGGAAAATGTTGGGTACAAAATTCGCCGAGCCGATCTGAGAGCTTGAACAGCGCCTGTCCGAGCTGAGGTTCTGCACAAGTAGAAGAAAGAAATAACGGGGGTTATCTCTCGTATTTCTCCTCGGGCGAGAGAATTAGTGAATTGGCTCGGGAATAATCCAACATACAACAAATTTAGCAATTGGAATGAATTAGTTAACTTCACTCACTTTCCTTGTGCTATTTATAGTAGTATCAGGCACCTTTTTTGGGTGATTCCCACTTGTCCTTGTGTACTAATTTTGTGACAAGTGTTTTGTAACAATTATTCCGTTAGTTTCCATGAGCATTGTGGTAATTTCATTCTTGGGCCTTTTTCATATCTATATCAGGAAACTATGATTTTCATCACATTTGACCAGTGAACTATTACTTAACTTCTTTCCACCCTTTTCTTCGTGCTCTTGGTTCTTCTTCTCAGGTTTTTCAATTTTTGATGATTTGCCTAATTGCAAATATCAACATGTTTCTGATCAATAGAATCTTATAAATTTTAGTCTTCAGCTTAAGATCATGATCTAATTGAAGGATTTAGGATAGGATTTTATGGATACATACTTGGCCAAGGCAGCGGTAAAGTCTAAAATGACTTGGACAAAAATAACTAGACGAGATCTTGTATGTATGAAATTAATTAACAGAAGAGACGCTTCTTGACAGAAATAAATGACGTCGTATGATTTATATAACCGACCACACATAATGGGACAAGACAACAACAAAAAAGATGAAAAACAATTTTTCACATAAAATCTCACAATTTGATGTTAAACTACCCTAACCCAAAAGGAGGACAATCTACACAAGGAGTACAAGTACAATAGTTGGTCCAACATGCCATACTGCTACAGTAACTAACATATTTGGATACGCCTAATAGATGGCAACTTCTCTTGCTCTGAGGATCCATTTTGTAGATATCATTCAAAGTTGCATAGTAGACAGGATAGGTGTACATATGCCATTCTCACTCACTGAAATTTCTCAATTCTCAGTTCTCAAGACAAGGCTTGGCTTGCTGAATGTGATGCCTCACCAACTCAATGGAACCACTATTATGGCTGCTGGCTTTATATTTAAAAGGTTAATTAGGTATTGACTTCTCTGCTCTTTTAGTATAGCAAACGACATCGACAGAAAAAGAAATAGGAACCGTAACGACAAATATGTACGTATATTTTTGTAAGATTCCATTGTCTTGAATGGAACAAACTATCTAAGAGAGAACGGATGCTAATTGTGAAATATAATGGAGTAAAATACTTTAAACCCTTTGTGTTTAGCGAAATTGTATTTAATACTCTGTGTTTTTAAAGTAGTACAAAATTTCTTATAGGGTAAATAGCACCACAACCCCCTGTGATTTAGCAAAAGTGCACATGACCCCTTTGTGGTTTAAAAAGTGCACCGAACCCCCCTGTGGTTTCAAAAGTGTAGCACCACAGACCCCTCCGTTAAAAAAACCGTTACTTTTAACGGAGAGTGTGTTACACGCGCGTTTGATGCAATTTTTCATGTTTTTAGGCTTAAATTATTACTTAAGTGGACAAAAATGCCCTTATATATTTTTTTTTCTTTTTTTTCTCCCAATGCAATTTTTACCAAAAAAAAAAACCCATCTTCCTCAAACCACCGCCCCCCCCACCCTCCACCCCCACCATCCCCACCCCCCCCCACCCCCCCATCACACCCACCTCATCACCCTACACAGACACACATACACAGACACACACACACACGCACACACACACACACACACAGACGCATACACACACACACACAGACGCACACACACACACACAGACGCACACACACAGACGCGCATGCACACACCTGCAAATCTTTATATATATATGTGTGTGTGTGTGTGTGTGTGTGTATATTATATATATATATGTGTGTGCGTGTGTATATATATATATGTGTATATGTGTGTGTCTGTGTGTCTGTGTGTATGTGTGTATGTGTGTCTGTCTGTGTGTGTATGTGTATGTGTGTGTGTGTGTGTGTGTGTATGTCTCTGTGTGTGTGTGTATGTGTGTAAACAAAAAAGAAAAGAAAAAGAGAAATACAAAATAAAAAATTGAAGGGCATTTTAGTCTTTTTATACAATTCAGTTAAATTTGTTGACAGAAAATTAGGGAGGGGGTGCGTGTGCACGGTTTGAAAACCATAGGGGGTTCCGGTGCACTTTTTAAATCACAGGGGGGTCATGTGCACTTTTGCTAAAGCATAGGGGGTTGTGGTGCTATTTACCCTTTCTTATATTATTATTCAAACAGCTGCTTCGTGGACTGCTCTTGCTCTTATTGCTGTTTCCTATGCTTCCTGTTGAAGGTTGCCCACTGATGACACCTTTTGACAAACAAAGTAAAGTCTCTTGACCGGTTGACAGGCAGGCAGACATGTTACTCCTATGACTTGAAGTCAGCCACTGATCGGTGGTTATTTAGTAGTCAAAGGTAGTCCGCTTATTAGATTGAATTGAACCTTATATAACAACCGATACCTTATTAATTAAGAGACTTTCTTAATAGTATAAGTGAATCTCTCAAGGTATAAATAGACATTAGTCTTGCAGGTTCGTTCGGGACCTATGGCCTTTTTCAAATCGGAGACTACTTAAAAAAGAAGAGAGTTGTAGATCCCACCAAATCATTAAACTTGACGGTTGCTCGCTCTTTGATCAGTGATTCACCAACCACTAGATCAATGAAGAATCTCTCCAAAACAATCCACCGATACTGACCAACCATGGTGGGGTTTATTCCATACCATGCCCTTGGGATAAAGTATAGTATAGTAAGGGCTCACGCCTCTGGTGTCTGCTGCTAAGTCATACATTCAATCGAGAGATATTGCACACTTGTCCTAATTCAAACTTCCGTTTAACTCCCTTAGTTTAAAGATCATAAAAGAGGTAATTACCCCATTTAAAACTAATTTAACAATAAGTTTTCACCACTTTTACCAATTAAATTTTGTATCTACTTTATAAAAAGAATCAGTTAGAGTAAGAGACAACACACTCATATTTCATACATGTGTATGTTTATAATAAAATGCTTTTAATTCTTTAATCAAAGAGAAAAAGGTAAAATAGTGTGTGTATTTGATCTTACTTTTAATGAATTTTCTTTTTTAACACATGTTATCTCTTCGTGAATATGTACCACATTAACAAAATTTTGATAAAAAATTCATATAATTTTTTTCATGTCATTCTATTGGAAATCACGAATTTAATGGTTCAAATTTCACACGATTTGGAGAAAAATGAAAAGAATATGAATTTTTTTATGGCCTAAAATTCTGCAAGATAGAAGGTTGAAGATGATACAAAACGGTGCTGTTTTGCTTGTTTAAATAAAGACCAATTTTACATGGTGAACTTTTTTATGATATATTACTATTGACTAATTATATTGTGACACATGACCGATGCTATTAAGACAAAAATTTTCATCTTTGCCACAACCAAACCCTTACGGTTGATGTTTTGTAGACCTATTGTTGGAGGTGGCCTTCCCAAGGCTAGAGGATTGTTGTCGAATACTGCTTTTTATTTTAAAGCAACACAAGTTATCGCGTGAGGTCGTGGTCGTAGTTCATTGGTGATTATCAACTAAGGGAGTGGAAAATTTTCACGTAAGTCATACTTCCAAGGTCTCATAAGGTGAATATATTTTTGGAGATAAGCGTTTTATACAGCTGTTATTAAGACTCCAATTCTGCGTCAATTAAAATTTTTTTATTGTTGGATTCAACTACAAGGCTATTTTGGTAATCTTTTAATAAACTACTTTTAAGGTTTTTTTGTCAATTTCAACCAAAAAAGGTTACCCAAGAGGATTCAAATCCCAAAGTAGTGACCACTGACCATTTGACTTAGTAGTATGATTCTTGTTTTAAATGTGAGGGATTTCGAGATTTATTATTATATGTAATAATATCTTAAATGATATAAAATAATTTATGTCTCCCTTAAATTTAAAAAAAAATACAAAATAGTGAATATTAATTAGGGGAGACTTGACTAATGTAATGACCGGAAACACTTAATTCGGTGAGAATTGAAATTTTGCAATCAATGCCAGCTAATAATTGATTATTAAAATGACACTTGTATGTCAACAAATCATGATCAAAACTTAAGATATTATTTTAAAGAAGGTTCAATGAGATCTAAACAACTAATTGTTTGACTTTACAATAATAAGTTGATAATGATAAAAAAAAATGATTATTACTATATCACCTTTACACATGGCCAAGAAATACCACTCTTTCACCATCTACCAATATAAGATGCACCACCTACCAATCTAACAAATATTCCACATATATATGGGCACTGTCTACAAAATAGTCCCTGTAATACTAGTATGTGGAACTCAAGCACAAGTGAGGCCCGTGCATTTTGTGTCTGGATTTAACGTGAAGAAGAAAAATTCCATATATGTGTTCATAGCTTTTTTTCCCTTTTGGGATAGGAATGGCGAAAGAATGACTTTCACTAAGGAATTATATGAGGGGAGCAGTTGGGTTCGTTTTTATGTAAAAGAAAAGAAGCCAGAAGAAAATAAGTTATTAAATTGTTGTGCTAACTCACTCGCTCTAGCTCAGTGGCGAATCTTTTTATCTCATGAGAATGTGCTTGTACACATCTTCAACTTGAAAAAAAAAAAAAAAAATGTATATATATATATATATATATAGTACTGTGTACTCATATAGTAAAAATATCCAATATAATAATTTTTTAAAATAACATATATATATATATGTTATTTTAAAAAATTATTATATTGGATATTTTTACTATATGAGTACACAGTACTCTAACCTTTCTTATTGCACGACTGCACAAGGGCGGAGCCAGAAATTATTGTTAGTGGGGGCTAAAATTCATAATTTTTGAATTATATGAATATTTTTTTTTTTCAGTGGGGCTAATTAATTTTTTTAATTAAAAATACATAGTATTTAATTTTTTTTTCAAAAAATACATATAAATTTTAATATTTTTATGGGCAAGGTGGGGCTAAAATTCATAATTTTTAAACTATATGAGTACTTTTATTTTTCAATGGGGCTAATTAATTTTTTTTAACTAAAAATACATAGAAATTTAAACGTTTTTATGAGTCAGTGAGGGCTAAAATCCATAATTTTTGAACTATACGAGTACTTTTATTTTTCAGTAGGGGCTAATTAATTTTTTTTTAACTAAAAATACATAGATATCTAATTTTTTTTTAAAAAATACATAAAAATTTTAACGATTTTTATGGGTCAGTGAGGCTGCAGCCCCCATTCGCCCTACTGTGCCTCCGCCAGTGTGACTGCACACCCTAAACTTGGGTGCTGAATCTGCCGCTGCTTCTGTTCTTGGCTTGCGATCATTGATAGACTTCCAACTAAGGCACGTTTGCTTGGATGGGGTTTACAAATTACCAGTCATTGTGAGCTTTGTCACATGGGCATTGAGACACGCGATCATGTTTGGGTTTTGAATTTGAAATCTAGATGAACTCTAGCCTTGCTCAAAAATGCCGTATTGGCTTTGGTACCTCTGTTGTGTTTCTGAAATATTTCTGATCCTGCCCTTGATGGTATTTATTTTTGAAGCAATTTGACGACGAGCTTTTAAATTCTTAATCGAGCCACAAACCTTCCGGACTTGACCATGAAATCCGTCGCCATAGTGGCGCCCAAAACGCAGGATAAACACATCAAGAACATCTTCGGCATCATAAGCCACATTACGCACTTGATTGATCCATGTTTCAAGTTCGGGATTATTTTCCACCATTACTTCTGCTCTTTTGAGAAAGCCCTTCATTTGACCAAGTTCATCTTTAATATGCTGGACTTCATCTCGAAGGCCTCCCGACAATGCACTTTCTTCACGGACAAAGGTTGAAAGTTCGCATAGTAGAAAGGATAGAACAACAGCTGTCATTCTCACTCATTCAATTAATCTATCAAGAAAAGGAATCTGTTTCTGGGATTATTGTGTTTGGTGGTGGTTCTATCTTGAGTGAAGCAAATTATATGAAGTGTGAGAAAAAATATTGTATTAACCGGACTGATTGGTCAATCTCTCAGACGGCACAAGGCTGCCATTCTCACTCACTCAATCTTTCAAGAAAGGGAATATCTTTCGGGGATTATTGTGTTTGGTGGCTTTTCTCTCTTGAGTGGAGCAAATTATATAAAGTTTTGAATGCTTGCTGAATGTGAACTGTCAGCAACTCTCTTCGGCGGCCGGGTATATATTAAAAAAGGCAACTTTTGGGTGTTCGCTAGGAAGGTGTGGTGGAAAATCATGTATGACTTTCCTTTCAGAGGATGGCAAGTTGCCTTCCATATAAAAATACATACTTCCTATCTATCCTTTGAATTTTCAACTAACACAATGCATTTTAGAGCCCTATATCTTTTTGTTAAGGTATGAATTTGCACGGTTTGCAATTCTGCTCCACCTGCAAAATCAAATGACGTGGGCTATATTCGGGGGATAGCTCCATGAACCTTGTTGAAGTATTTATAGAAGTGATGAGCTATTTCCAAGGTGCTTGGTGGAAGATGATAGCATCGTTATGGTGTTTAGCGTGTTAGGTTAACCATCATTAATTTGACACGATGTTTCCGGGGAGAGTTCACCATACTGTTTGTTAAGGTGCAGTTGAATTCGCCTCGGGTCGAGGAGTGTCGACCCGAGGGTCTCTGTCTTTTACTCAGAAAATTATTCTATGCGGCAAGAGAGAGATGACGTGACAAGCAAATGGAGAGAGTTTTGACATGTGGCGTGTCATTATGGCTTTATTGTTATATGTTTTGCACCGAATTGACAGTTTAAGCCTTGGCTGAAATGACATGCATAAATACAAATTTAAAAAATGAAATTTCAAATGACCAAAGTAGACAAGCAAATGATGAGAAAAATTGTTGTTAAATGACCATATTAGGTCCCTTACATGTAGACTGACTTGTTTGCAGTCATAAATTTTATTGATATTTTGTACGTGTAATAAAGTGGGATGAAAATTTTTTGGTTGTACGTGTGAGTGATATTGCCAAACTCCATGCAATATTTTTTTGAAAAAAAATAAAAATTCACGCAATCCATTTGAAATATTCATAAAATTCGAAATATGTAGTACAAGAGTTGGTTAGCAATTGTAATGTTCTTCTACGAAATATTCATTTATCGAGTGTATCGTTATGAAAATGTAATTAAAAATTATTTAATCTTATTCTCGAAATATAGCAACATGGAGGTCGTTATATAGAAATAAGCCGAAATTAGCTTTATCATGCAAATAATGTCATAACATATTTCTAAAAGATTTATTGTAGAACTTAAATATTTTTCATGTGATGAAAACGTGCAATAAACAAATAACTAATATTAGTTTATATTGCGCAACCAATGTCCTATATAATGTGAATGAAAATGTAAAAATCGGCATATATACATAATTAATGATTTAATTTCAATTAATAGTGACTATTTTTGGTGATACATAATGCATAGCCTACTTAAGACAATGTTGGATTTTAAAAAATATAAAAGAGTATGTTTGATAAAAAGATAAAGGAAAATAGATTCCCCATTATGGAAAAATAATTTAATAAAATTCTATTTTCAAAAGTTTTTAAATGAGTCAAATAAAGTAGCCTGACTTATACACTGAAAGGATACTTTTGGGCATAAAAAATTTAGACGAAACACCAATTTTTTGTGCTATTGATGATCTCCGATTCCATCTTTTGATGTTTAGCCTGAATATGTCAGCCTTTTTGATACATAATTCATGTTAGCGGCCTATATCTTGGGCTTGAGTTTGTTGTGTATTGATGAACCTATGTGTTTTGGGTCGATTAGTTGTATTGGGTTTTTATTTTGTTGTTTTCTTTGCAAAGTAAATTGAGGATTTGAATCCTCTCAATTTTGACATGGCGTACACGGTCATAAAAATTGTTTCTCTTTGATTTCAACTATTACATCTAAATTAATAACTATAGAGTTTTAAAAGGATAGTTTAAAATAAAATTTAAAATAAATAGTTGAGATTTAAAAGAAACAAATCTAATGATTCATAGTACACGTCATGTAAAATGAGAAAGTGATAAATTGAGAGGATATTTATTACTAATATAGACTGAGTATTATGATTAATTTTCTAATGCAAGTATATTTTATATCTACACTACACACCCGAAACGGAAAGAAGAAAGAAAAAATAGCAACTATCTTGTGAAATCTAGGGTATTTTGATTTAAGGTTCTTTTTCGTTGGGTCAATTTAAGGTTCAATAAGACAAAATTGAAATACTTATATTTATATACGTTTCATGCTTGAGATAATATGATTTCTCACTCATCTATTAATAAATTGTTGTCGCTATGAAAACCAATATATTTTAAAGTTCACAAGGCACATGACAATTATTTCAAGTTTTATTTTTTGTGTACACAATATTATATAAACCTTTTCTTTTTGTCATTATTATTATTATAATTATAATATAAACTCTCAAAACAAAATATCTATCAACCATACCTTGCTCTGTCCAACATAAATTTACTCTCTTATTTAACGGATCCTTAACGCTGTCCAATTGCATGAGAGTATCACAACAATAATCATATTATTCTCTAATAGCCTAATTTTCAATCGCTCTATATTAGTGAAAACTCAAATTCGATTTTAAATAAGTTATGTTTAGTAAGTGTTAGAAAATGGTATTGTTAAAATAGTGTTTGTTCGACCAATAAAAAAATTAATGTGTGCAAAGAATATGTCACGTAGGTATTATTATAAACACCAACCTAAATTGATAATCAATGTTATTCTTGATGGGCTGTTGTTTGAAACAGTGGCAAAAAACCACTCACTTCATCAATAAGGCTGAGTTATGACTAGTCCCCAAACCCAAATGTTATAAGTATAAACATATTCCTTTTACAGACGTTATCAAAATAAGCATATATTGGCCCAACTTGACAAGGTTGTCTGTATATGTAAGATGGGCCCAATACTCAATGTAACATCAAAAGTCTATTAGTGACCCATAAATAAATGTGTATATGCACACAACATTCCAACGATATAAAGAACTATGGCCCAAATATTTTCTCTGTGCTAAGTTCTTGAAATATATTTATATATGTTATGGTCCAAAATTTGCAAGAGTATTTACATAATTTTAATTTACCATTTGTACGTGTGGGTAAGAAAATACGTGATAATAATAATAGCAATGACATTAAAAGCATCAATAATAGTACTACTAATACATCTTATTTTTTAATAATAATAATAATAATAATAATAATAATAATAATAATAATAATAATAATAATAATGTTAATACTAATACAATTTGAATGATAATGTTTTAAAAATAATATTCATTAATATTATGAATTTATATTATTAAAACCACTAATACTAATTCTTTTACAACTAACATTTAATAATAATAATATTACTAATAATACAAATACCTATTAATACTTATAATAATGTCAATAAGAATATAATGTTTCCATAAAATTAAGACCATTAATACTACTACTACTAATACAACTAATACTACTAAGTATTAGTAATAATAATAATGGTGATAATAAGGGATTCTTTTGGTATTATTACAATAACTAGTACCAATAATAATACTAATAAAGATTAATAATAATTATGATAAAAATCATAGATTATTTTGCTAATATTACTAGTACTACTACTACTAGTATTAACACTATTATGCACTAACTAGTAATAATAAAAATATTATTACTAAAACTGCTAACTACTAATAATACAAATGTTAATAATACGAGATTATTTTGGCAATAATAGTACTAATACTACTAATACCATTCATTCTCAATAACAATAACAATATTGATAACAATAATGTTAATAATTGAAGATTATATTGCTAGTATTACTAGTACTACTTCTAATGGGACGTTTGGTTCGCGGATTACAAATAGATTCTTGGGAATAAGGAGTTAGGAATGTAACATTCTCATGTTTGGTTCGTGGATTAAAAAATTATTCTTGGGAATATTAGATTCCTAGGATTCCCTTATTCTCATGTTTTAGCCAAAATTTATTCCCATGTCAAGGGGTGAGAATATGTTATTCATGAGTTGTGCGAATAATTTGAAAAACATAAAAAGACGAAAACATTCTAACTAAAAATAACTTTTTCCTATTTTCTTTGATATAATCGTTGCTTAACCTAGTGCATCCATCAAACATCATCATCTTCTCACCTTACGATCTCAAACTCTCCACAGATAGAACATTAATTTATCCTTTTTACTGCAGATCATATTGAATCAGATACTTTTTTTTTTTTTTTTTAAAGCCTTTTCGTGTGAAGTTGACTGCATTGAGATTCTTGGATATTCTTTGGTTTTTGACTTATATGAAAAATGGTTACATCTGATCGGTTGTTTAATTATTAATTATTAATAATAAAAGATTATATTGCTAATATTGATAACACGAGATAAAGAATGGTGACTCGATTTTTTTTAAATTTGACCAAAAAAAAAAAAAAAAAAAAAAAAAAAAAAAAAAAAAATATATATATATATATATAAATATATAAATATATATATAAATATATATATATATATATATACATATACGTGCTCATTATCTGGGTTATGTTTAGATTTTAAATGGTCCAAAGTTCTCCATAGTAGTTACACAATATTAATAGTAATAATATTAATAATACTCCTAACAATAATGATTATAATTAGAATTAAACTAATACTAATAACAATACAAATAAATAATCATCATTTACTTTACAAGATTATTATCCAATGTTATTATTATTATTAATATTGTTAAGCTACCGTAACATAACTATTTGGAATATGTTTACATCTGTGTGCACAACATCTAAATGAGCATCTGAAAAAGAAGAAAAAAAATCTAAATGAGCACCGTATTGCTATGAATTTTCCAGAACATGTGGTAAGCCTTGAAATTGAAATCTTTCAGTTCGGGCTTAATTTTCGTTCGTTAAGTTGCTTACAATGAAATTCATATTTTTTTTTTGTTAGGAGGAAATTCATTATGTTCTTGGTTGAAAATGTTATGAAAGATAAAAATGAAAATCAAGAATAATAGTCAAATTGTTGTCACAATCTCATTAATGCATCTCATGATTGCACCAATACTTCCCTTGTTGCCTACTTGTCGACATCGTAATCTTCATACTAAATGCACTAGTTAGTGTTTGCTCATCTACAAACCCGCTCATGAAATGGCAAATGAATGCTCAAGTAAGAAATTACTAACGTCGAAGTTCTATAAATAATCCCAATTCACGTATCCAACTCCCCTGCCAAAAAAAAAGTAGTTTGTTCGAGGAAGGAATAATTTGTATTTGAGATTAGTACAGCTCCATGTTTATTACCTACATTTATTAATTTTACAATCATTGAACTAACGCATACTGAATAATTTCGTTAATTTACATTTGTTCGTTAAAGTTATTATGTGATTTATCTCATACATCAAATATATTAATTCATACTATTTAAGACGTACATAATTTTTAATAATATAGTAATATGTTGTGTCCTGTGGCTAAAACATTTTATATTGCAGATATATAAAGATGAATAACAACGTGGTCTCTGATATTGTGATTGACTACCACTCATCAAATTCGCTAGAGTTAACTGAAGCTGAAATTTGGCAAATGACATTTCCTTCTGAAGATGATGCATATAGGTTCTACAATGAATATGCACATGTGCATGGATTTAGTGTTAAAAAAGACACAATGCATAGAGATAACGATACCGGTGTAATGTTGAATCGTCAATTTGTATGTTATCGTGAAGGAACATGAGATGATAAACACGTGCATATGCCCAATCGACAACGGGAACATCGTGCATTAACGCGATGCAGTTGTAGAGCACGTCTTCGAATTAAACTTAACAGATCAACTATGGATTACATCGTTAGTAACTTCGTCGATGAACACAATCACAATTTGGTGCCCGCGTACGGCATCTCACACCTCCATTCACACAGACACGTTGCCGATGGACGTAGGAAAGAAGCACACGTAATGATGAGATCAGGAATAAAGACAAACAGAATAATGGATTTCTTCCACCTTTCATCCGGAGGATATCAAACAGTCGGGTTCCTCAGGAGGGATTTATACAATCAGATCAACCGCGACCGGTATAAGGAAGTTGTCGATAGGGACGCTAAAGTTGCTTTGGCTTATCTTCAGAGGAAATTGGAGGATGATAATAGGTTCTTTTATCATTATACAGTGAATGGCAATAATCAACTAGATAAGCTATTCTGGATGGACGGGAGATCGAGGGATGAGTATGCAGTATCCGGTGATGTCCTGATTTTTGACGCAACGTACAAAACGAATGCGTACAGATTTCCTTTGATCATTTTGGCTGGGGTGAACAATCACCATAACACATGTGTCTTCGGAGCCGCTTTGGTTGAGAACGAAACCGCAGGTTCATATATCTGGGTGCTGAGCATATTTTTTACTGCAATGAAAGGTAGGATTCTAACATCGGTGGTCACTGACGGTGACAGATCAATGCAAGCAGCAATATCATTGGTATTCCCTAACGCTGTCCACAGGCTGTGCCGGTGGCATCTACAAAGGAATGCAAGTTTGAATGTGAAAATAAGAAAATTCAATCATATTTTCAGTTATTACATGTCACTGAGATGTACCGTCGATGAGTTCGAGAATCACTGGAGTGATATGGTTGTTCGACACGGCCTTCAAAATCACAAGTGGACCATTGATGTATACGAGAGGAGACATATGTGGTCAGAGGCGTATTTGCGGAGATATTTCTTTGCCGGAGTGAAAAGCACACAACGGTGTGAAGGCTTGAATGCATTCCTAAATAGTTACCTTGGTACCGACAGGAAGCTCATGGACTTCGTTAGGGATTATCATCGAGGGTTAGAGTGCGTGCGGATTAGTGTGATTGATGAAGAAGTCAAAATGAACTACACAACGCCAGTCCTTACCACCCCATTAGTAGGTATTCAGCATCATGCATCTATTATCTATACCCGAGCTATTTTCTTGAAGATTAAAAAGCACATTGAATCTCATGCAACGCTTTGGCACGATACAGTTATTTCGCACACCGTCGATTCTCGCACCTACGCCGTTGCTGATTATAGTCATGAAGGGCTAGTATGTAATGTTTTATTCAACAGCGGCACATTGCAAATCAATTGCGAATGTAGGAGGCTTGAGTCGTCAGGGATGCTGTGTAAGCATATTATATATGTGCTTAAATGCGAGGGATTGAATGAGATGCCATCGACATGTATCAATCGACGATGGACTTCTGACATAAGCAAAGAGTTCTGCCATAAGAACCTGTTATGTGCCACACGAGCGGAAATTGAAATCTCTCGGTACATGTTCATAACCTCGAAGTGCAACGAGCTATTGTTGTATGCTAGTAAGACGAGCCAGGGATACAATGAGGTAATTGAAGGCATTGCGAATCTAACCGCTCGTGCAAAGGAGTTGTGGTCGATGGAGGTGCTAAGTGATGAAGGTGGTCTATCCCAACCTGTGAACATCGATATTTTGGATCCGAACAAAGCTAAGCCAAAAGGGTCGAGGGTGAAAGGTCAGGCATCCACCAGAGCACCTAGGAGATGTAGGCGATGCAGGTTAGTCCATGAAATTATAACATACACAATTAATTGATCTCATTTTAATTTCACATATAATTATAAATTTTCCCATCCTAAACTTGGTACTGACCATTACGTGTAATATGCAAACCCAATGTAGCATATTATGTATACATCAGATATAATAATGTCCATTACTTACGTTTAATATGGTAGTAAATTTGATCGTAATGTTTAGTAAATCCCTTCATGAAAATACAAATTCTTTTCTTGTAGACTTATTGGACACCAAGCAAATAATTGTCCCAAGAATGCGACGTGACGATGTATCAGATGATGGAGATACGCACAATGAGAATTTCCAGAACATGCCAAGTCAGTCAAACGTGGGGCATTCTTATTTAGGGGATCATGGACGTGGTATTTTAATTGGTTCGTTACAGTTTGGAGATCCCAAGAATAGTGTTGGACAACAGATTTTTGGAACCCAGTATGACTACGTTGGAATGATATCTGCATTATATACAAACTATTCCTGGTCGAAATAGTTGATGCCATGCCATCACATGCAGTGTAGTTGTTATTTCATATGAGTCACAGTTATATGATTACATTCAGGCACATTGCAAATCACATTGTAATAAGTTTTGGAGTATGAATATAGAATTTAAATGAAGTTTGTGTAAAAATTTGCCTAATATTATACTACAAAATACTTAACAACAAAAATAATTAACTTATTATTTAATGAATTATAAAATAATTCAATTTAATAAAACAATATTTATTTTTACCAATTTAATAGTTCAAAACATTTAAATTGTTTTACAAATAGTAAATATAACGTATTGATTATTTATCGATATTACACCTAACAAATAAATAGTTTAAATTTTTTGGGTATGTCATTCAGTCACAAAATGTGCAACTAACATCCATCCTATGCATACATGAAGACTATGCATACGTAAAGACTCTGGGAGTTGTTGCTCTTATTGCTATTTCAATGATTAACACATGTCACTTCTTATCCCACTATATCTATCTTTCACGTTTCTCTCCTCCCTCTAACTATATTTCTCTCTCTATATCTTTTGCATTTTCTACGCCACAGTTTCTTGCTTGCCTTCTTTCCCATATTAGTGTCATTGGAAATATATCATTTTTATATATTAACATTTTTCATACATGGCTACATCAACCACTCGCTACAGAAGAACTGAGGATCCAGCGCTCGACTTATGGTACGTGAGGAAGAGGTGCCTATGTAACGTTAATGCAGAAATTTGGGTTGTGGTTGATCCTAAGAAGGACAGTGTAGGTCGTTTATACTATACTTGCAATAGATGCCGATTTTTTAGGTGGTGTGAGCCAACTTCCACATCGTGGTTCGGCACCGAGCTTGATGTTCGAAAACGATTACAAGATCCCGACGGTGATGTCGGATATGGAGAAGAGGTATCTTCCACTATGAGAATGAGGGTTTCAGACTATGATAACAATGTGAAGATGAACAAATTGCTCCTTAGTGTGGGTGTCGCTTGTTGCATGTTGTTGCTAATACTCGTTATTGTATCAATATTTAAATGATTTCTTACGTCGTATTTTTATAAATAATTGTATTGTAATACGTTGTATTTGCATAATTAATTTATGCAATATATGTATTTCATATACTTTTAACGTCAGGCAAATATTGGCGCATTAACACATAAATCAAAATATGTACGATTAGGCATTAAATCCATATGGATGATTAATTTAAAAGTGGTTGTATGAATTTTAAAAATCCTCACCTCCGACTTAGGTAATTGTGACATCTCCTTGTACAATTGCTTCGAAAATAATAATAATCAAAAGTTTTAGTTTGAGGAACAACAAACTATATAGTGAGGAAAACAAAGTGAAAGCACTGAAATTTGATTTATCATATTGATATCCTACTCTACCTGGTGGACAACTTATTTATTTTTTCTATATTGATTCCCCTTGCCCAATTGGAAAATCGCTGATGCTTATACGAATCATAAAATGTGGCATGCGTGAAGGAAATAATAGAGTACGTGTCAACGTAAATATAAACTGCTATCATAGGTCCATCGCCTTAAAATGATGATAATTGTGATGCTTTTTGTTATAGTAGTTTGAGAGTTTAATACATCGAATTTATGGAATAGTACATATTGTTAATGTAATTTTCATGTGGTAAATTCTCAAAAAACTCACTAAAGTTATGCGTTTAATAACATCATCTATTATGGTTTGTTTGTTTGTTTGTTTGTTTTTTTTATACATCAAATTATATACTCTTCATATTTATGAATTAGATAATTTATTTTCCAAGTATTTGTTTATATAAGTCTTATATGTTTATTATCTTCTTCAATCCCTCTACGCGTATGTTATCATTTGAATTTTTCATTAATGCAGTCAAGTAAGTAGTTCGGGTAGTTAGGTAAAACTATTTTGGATTACTATTGTTTCTAAATAATATTACACCCGACAAACATTCACACAAACATAAATAAACCTTTTATTTTTATCATAGCTAGATTTAAGGTGTGCACACGATTCAGTTATACTTATTTAAAAATATTTACATGCTATTAAGTTTATATATACAAAATTTATTGGACAAGGACGAGTTTTTTGCCGATCATGGACGTATTTTTTTTTTTTTTGTTTTTTTTTTTTGGGATAACGATTACATTACACCAATTCATGATGTAATCAGAACAGCTGGATCTGTTGGCCCTTGAAGACTTCATGGGTTAATAGAAACGTGATTAATGGATGTGTGATAGTAATGGGAACAGTTTAGTTTTGTCCCCTCCAATTGTGGACATCGAGGTGACAATGTCCTGGGAAGTGAAAGTGCATTTAATTGCTGGAAATCAAAATTGGATACGAATGTGCCTTGGAAATTGGATACCACTTGGCCCCTACGTGAATCCGTGTTGACCCCTACACACGAGATCCGCATTTAAGAGACAGATTTTAGTGTTCGCCCCTATGTGACCCCTTATTGACCCCTACACACGTTCGAAGATATGTGAAGAGAAATATTGATATTTCAATTCGATCATGGAAAGTTATTATGGAACAATATCATAATCAAACCAAATCACACATAGTTGGCTATACAAGTCTTATTATTAATTTTTAAAATTTGTTCCACGATGCACAAGTCGAATGTTTTCATTGTACACATGTGTGTTGTTTTGGGATAAGGAATATAATATACGATTTAAGAGGTAATGAATAATTTATTAATTTGCCATATAAAGAAAAGTCAAATGATAAAAGAATATTATCAAAAATTGATTAACTAGTTGGCCTTTCAAACCAACAAGAGTCAATTGTCCCATCCACCTGAAGATAGCTATAGGACAGGCCTTGGAATACTACCCCTATACAAGTTTTAATTATGGTAATTACTCATACTCTATCTACCCGATCACGATTACAAGGAGCAATTTTTTTTCTTTTCAAAGTAATAATTGTATTCCACAAATTTTGGTCTAATCAAATTTATGACGATCAAATCAAGATATGTGATTAATTAAATTAGGTGAAAAAGCCATCATCATATGTATACATCAGATCTATTCTAATTAATGAACATCAATTTAATTTTGTGGCTTAAATAAGGATGTAGATTGATACGGAAGTGGAAGTGCATATTGTGACTGATCCAAAATTGCCGTTTGAGCAGGTTTTGCCGTGACATTGTGATCCCGTCGCTTTCCAGACAATGTAAGTTGACAAAACTAGGTATTTATTTTGATGAGTTTTTTTAGAAACGAGATACATAAATAGTTTTCTTCTTTTAGTCATATGAAATTAGCTTGTTTTGGGTGTAAGTACAGTGCCTATGGACAATCAAATGCCTAAAGCGAATTTGTGCAGGTTATTTTATTCAATACAACATGGGCTTTATGTAATTTTGGCATTGTTAACATTATCTTAGGGATTCCCGAATGGTCGTAGAGGGTGTTGACAATACAGAAGCAGTACAGGCTCCGCATTATGAGGTATAGCAAAATTCACTAAAATGCATTCCTAATTACTTGGGTATGAAATAACTTTTAAAAAATAAAATTTTAATATCTGCACAAAGGAAAAATTCTTAAATCTTTTTTGACGTCCTTATTGATTGTTAATACCGTATAAGTTAAACTTGTGTAGGCTACTCTTGAAACCATCGAAGAAAAACAGCTTACTGCAACAGGGAGTTGCACAAGTTGCAAGGTTCGGCTTATTAATTCATTAATGTGATTACAAGCTATTGAACACAAAGTATTATATTTAAACCATGTTTCTATGGCATATATGTATGAATATAAATCTGGGTATTAATCAACTTCTAACATAACAAAATATTCTGTAGGGTGTAAAAAGGAATTTGAAGAAAATGAACATCAAGCTTGATGCGTTGACCGATCTATTTCTGAGTACATCCACCAAATTGGATGACATGGGTAATCCGTTTGTAACATACATTGCAAACATAAGCGACATTGCTGGTCAAAAGAAAAAAAGAGTTGAACATACTGGAATGGATGATAACAATGTAAGGGTAGGTTCAGATTTTATTAGGAGACGTAGAGGTAAAAGAAAAATGGAAATGTCGGATGATTCAATCTATGCGTCTCCCGTTACCCACAACTCCAAGTTATGCAAGAAATTATTCACAGATGTGGGTACCGATACCAATGTTGGCACAATAAATGTGAGCAGCGATACGAATCAAAGTGTCCATGGTTGTGCCTACCTTCAACTAGGTTATGCATCCAACCTTGCTGTAAATGATGAACTCTTAAAAGTGCATTTGTTCTCTGAGAAGCTGGACCAGAGGTAAATATTATTAATTTGGCATAACTGAACCAATTTTTGCATAGGATGGTAATTAATGACAAATCATAATTATTCTTCGCCCAGAGAATTATTGGTCGACACAGGGAAATCCCACATAACAAGGTTTCACATGAGACACTTGCTTCTGAAAACTTATGTCGATGATATTGTGGGTACATTACTCTTTTTTGGTTGATATGTTGAACATGGATATGATGGATTAACATGAGACACTAATTTAATTAGATAATCGACTGCTTTGTTGCGCAATGTGCGAGGAATTTGACACGATTCCACAATGCGATGCCCCGTTGGTACATGCCTACGTCTCTCTTGGTATGAAGGGGATAGGAAATGTACATTTGTGGTGTATCTCATGTTGTTTTACCTTTATTGTGCTCATGGTATGCTTTAGTTCATAGTGCAAATTTAGTGTTGATAGAATATATGTAAAATGCAGCAACAAATTCTCGGAGAAGAGTATGGAGTGTCATTCCCAAGGGAGAAGTGCATCCGCAGCTACTTCACCTCGGGGCAGACCGGAGCGCTTGCGGATTGCAAGCAGGTGGTATTAATGAGTTGCTTGTGGAGATATTGAAGTGAAATAACAAGATAGGAATATTTTGAATTAACATATATAGCCGATTTTGTAGATATTTATACCAATGAACCTCATGAATTCACATTGGTACCTCGTCGTGGTGGACTTTGAAAGCAAGAACCTGAACATATTGGACACTCTGCCAGATCCCGATGGTAGATGGCCTATACTAGATCAAGTCACGATAGTGGTATTATTTTTGCTCATGGACATTATATTATTATGTGGTTTACACTATTATGGTATAAACTATTGTGTTCAAATCTTTGCAGGCGTCTTACTTGGATGGGATTTTACAGGAACTTGATTTCGTGGTTTATGCCCAAATGCCGAGGGTCACCACGTGACCTCTCACTTATCCGGTTTGGACGCCAATTCAGTTCGGCTTATTTGATTGTGGAGTTTATGTGTGCATAATGATGCGTGATTACGCAGAGACCGTTGCATTTCGTTTGGATGAGTCCGAGAAGAAACGACAAGAGTTGGCGTTTGGTCTTTGGCGTCACTGGGCTAACTGGTGCAACTCTGCTGCTGAATACATGTATTCGGGAAAAATGGTCTATAATTATTAAATATTTATATGCTTGGACAATTATATGCGTAGGAATATATATAAAATTATATATATTATATTACTAGGTTTAACATAATGCTAATGCAGCCCGTTAACTTGATTTTGGTAAAAAAATGAACCTGTCCCATCTGTTTTGTGCAAATTTTGGGTTTGTATCAAAATGTATGATGTGCAAAGATGGGTCATATTCATTTTCCATTGGCTGTAGCGTATATGTTGATGTGATGGGTTTATGTTTAAGTTTTATATTTAAGCACCGTATTTGTAAAGCCATGCTCCAGCGTCAATTTTTGATTGTTTTGGGACGGTGAAACATTATATTTGACCATGTGAATGTGATGGAGCACGGTCATTGGGATCGTATATAAAAGATAACTACTTTCTCTATGTATGCTAATTGAACTAGTGTTATCGATTACAATATTAGTTTATTAAACTAGTTCAACAATACTTAATTTTATGTTAGCATTATGGTACTGTAATTGATTTACAAATATAAAATTTTTAATACGCAATTAATCAAATGTAATGTATACTCCTACAATAATTAAGGCATAAAAGCTTCTAGATTATAATTAAATATAATAATCAACTTTTTTATGTGTCTGCAAGATGCGGTAGTTATTTTTTTATATTTTATGTGGGTCGAGTTTGGCCCACATGCCTGTTTTATATTCACAGGCTTTTGATGGGAAATAAAAAATTATCTCAAAGATATTGACGTGTGTTTTGTTTTTTTCGGAATCTTCAAGTATCAAAATTTCTCATACTACATAAAATATTTGACCTGGAAAAAATAAAATACATAAAGCATAACAAGGACTACCAATGAGAAAGAAGAAGCACTAAAGCTCTTCCAATGACATCTCTCGCATATCGGAAGGGATGACCACGAAAAATACCAATTAAGCAAAATGCACAACCCAGATTACAACACAAATCAACGCACACAACACATAGGAAGTCAAACATAACATCAAACTACTAGTTTTCTCCACATGCTGTCGTGGGTTTTCTGAACCATAAAAATCATTTTCCTCTTTAATTCACTATATATCCAACATAAAATACACATGCTAGAAGAAACTATGTATTCCTTCTCAATCCGTCCAACAATTGGCTCATAAAATTTCAATGAAAACGACCCAAGATCAGCACAACACATATAGCATGATAACCCTGAGCCTTTTTCAGGGTAGCAAATTAACTCACTAACTATTAAAAGTTGACTAACTGATGAGAAGAATGGCATATTCATTTATACACGTATAACAATATTCACCAGTATTATTACATAATTCTCATACTTATAAATGCATTCACTAAAATAGAAGATATAAAATTAAATTATTTTCAAATTTTATTACCTTTTGATTTTAACTCCTAATAAGTCAAATGTTAAGCCTTTACCGTGAAAGTTGTTGGCATATTCCAGTTAAAGAGCTGAGTTGTTTTCACCCTAGCATTTGACCACATAACCCATGCGAAAGCATCAGTAATCTAGTACATTAGAAAACAAGGGTCATTTTACACATAATGTCCTGTAAGGGAAATATAACGGGCTATTGTTGCATGTTCGATATGATACTTACGCAACTAGTTATGTCTCTAACGGGAATGAGTCATTGCATCTCAGCCCGAGTGATGTGGCCAATTTCAGCAACAACGATCATTTCCCTGCCATACAGCTAACGATATTCATATCATCTCTTTCCTCATTTCCTTAAAAATGAAAAGCCAAATTAATTAAAAACAAATAATTACTACTTACAGGAGAACAAATAATTGTACAAGGAAAGGATGCAAACACTTGTGCTAAACCCATAAATAGACACAACATACAACATGCATGAAGAACATAAACCAAATAAGGAGATGGCTATGATACAACTAAAGAACATAGGGCACACAATGCCAAATGAAGCAGTCCCAAATGCACACAGGTCATTGTATATGTGAATCTACATCAATTACAAAGAATAAAGACATGAGATTACATTACAACATGTAAATTATACTTCACTATTATACAGGATTCATTTCAAATGTCTCCAATTTCCTGAAAAGAATAACTCATATCAATAACTCTACACTACTTTGACTTGGATACAAAGTGAGAGTTAAAATCCTAGTTTCAAAAACTGTTAACAAACTTTGGAATTAAATAAGCAACTTTTCCTTCATTTCTTTTTCCTTTTTTTTTTGTATAAAAAAAATAAAGTTTGGTACCAAATAACATGATCAAATACACTTGTTGAATACAAAGGCACTAAAACCCTAGAAATCAGAAAACAAACTGCAACAAAATAATGGTACTCCTATTTTAAAACCTCAAAAGTTACTGAAGCCCATACTCAAGGTCTTTCCCGGGGTTTACATGAGTTCTTAACCAAAATTCATATTAAACAAATATCTAGGCATATTATTGAAAAGAACTTCCAATTCATTTTAATTTATCGTTCAGAACTAATTATTCATTATGAAATTGATTCACCCAAGTAAAATAAATACATAACGAGTAAATAAAGAATTATAAATTTGTAAGAATGGAAGCATCTGTTAAGATAAAATGTGTGTGTGATAATCTATTTTCTTGAATCTATAGAAAACACGGTTCCTTGAGTATATATCTAGTTAAAGTTCTAACACAATTAGTACACACGCGGCTCTGAAATCATCATCACCCAACTCTCCAAAACAAGAAATAAAAGGGATAATGTGATAGCTCCTACACATCTATTTCTTCTACCTGCTCTTTGTCTGCAAAATTTCATACATGTTTTGAGATCATATAGCAACTCTCACTACTTTCAGCATGGGCCAATAAAACCACATGCATAAAAATAACTTGCAGACGTATTTGCTTCTTCACATGTAAAACATACATCCTCCACACCCTTATGGTTCTAATAAGGGCTAAATTTCTACCAAAATCCACTTCGATGCACTACAAAAATCATTATGAAACTACGACAAGTGTTAATTAATCTATCCTGTCTGATTCCGTTCAAGTTAACAATTCAAATTTTAGCATTTAATGATGCATTAACCAGTTTGGTTTTATGCCTTATCAAATCCTTTAAAAAAGACAACAAAAGGAAAACGAATTGGAGACAGTTCAACAAAATGTTTACAAAAAATATCAGGCAACTTAGAAAAGGTTCGAGGAGAAAAAAGTTTTCTTCTATGTTATATAGTATAAATTAAATTATTTTATTTGATATTCTCTTTGAAGAGAGTGGATTCATTTATGGAGCCTGAAATAGAAAGTAATGCATTCCATTTTGGAGTGAATAGAGTAACTTTCAGATATCTTTGATGTTTGAGATAATACAATTCATATCGTTTACCAAACGGAACTTGCTTGAAGCTAGCTGGTTAAAAAACTTTCTCAAATCTGCATCTCTATGGAGACCTTTTAATTATGGTCATAGATCTGTGTTTCAAACAACTTTATCTGATTTTCTGTTTTCACCAATGCAAAGAATTGTCCAGAGTTTAGATGCACTCATGTTTTCTTTCTATTTATGATGTTGCATATTCCTTGTCTTTCAGTTTGATCTTTAACTATTCTGAATTGTTGTTGACAGAGTTATAATTTGTCAAAAATATCCTTCTTTTTGTGAAATATCAGAAAATGTAGCGCTCGTGGTTGAGAGCATTCAATAAAAATAAAGAAAGCTGATAAATCTGCATACATTATGGCATTATCAACTAAAATAGGCACAAGAAGATGACAACACAATTGAAAGAGACTACATGATTGATTAACTGATGCATGTATAACAGCACATCCATCTCAATGACCATGTAATAGTTTTACTCTTGTACTGATACTTGTTACCAGTATTATCTTCTAGTTTTAACCATTTTACAAAGGATCAAAACCAGACTAAAAAGGGAGTCCGCGCGGGCGCGTAGATGGATACGGGAGCAGAAAACATAATTATTATACATTGCAACTAAAAAACTCCTGACTTAATGCCCAATCTAATGATGTAAGAAACTCCAGAAATTTTCTATATCAACTAACGATGTTTCGTCTATACATCACAATGTTATGATAAGGACTAGTAAGTTCACTTCACCAGTCACGCTATCCTTTCTTTTCCATTCAGAGACAAATTATTCGGGATAAGATAACAAAAGGGTGAAAGTGAAGGTTACCTCCATTGAGCAACTGTAACTTGCCAGAGATGAAGGCTGTAGATTATAGCCATTTTTCTCATTGAGGTGATGACATTGCTTCAGAGATTCTATAAAACGTTTCCCTAAACTATCTTCATTTGTTAGTTGTCACAAAATATAGGAAAACATTAGCATTTGCATTTACAATTTCCAGCCTGGAGAGTTTGGATTTTCAAGCGAGGTAACAAATTTAAGGCACAGCCTCAACTTATATAACATTACTTTAAACTCTTCCCAATTGAATCTGATCAGATATAAGGTGTAGCCTCAAATTTAGTTCTTACGATTCCTCCCATATCCATGGATACAATAAGGGAGAAGAACGCAAAATCCACATAGGTAGATCCATAGAAAGGACTATCCGCGTTTTACATAGTGCGCTGTCAACACTTGCCAAATTTTAATTTAGTTTCTCTCACACATTAATTAGGCCATCCCACCAGCCAAGATGGCTCAAGATCATATGCAATATTCCTAAAACTAGTCTATTTCAATACTGTTGCAAGTAGCTTTCTCAAGTTTCACTAAAAAGGTAATATATTCAGCTAGTCAATCACCAGGGAAGAAAGAGTCTGATAATCTCTTCCCAAAACCAGCTTCAGCCCTCAAAAGGAAAATTGAACAACCGAGCAATCTCTCATATGGCCATAAATTCCATATTATTAACAGAGAAGCGTATATGATGACAACACAAAACAAAATAACCGTGAAGCCATTTGAAAGAGGAATAACCAAAGACACATAGAAACAACTAATTATCTGAGATGGAAATGTGTCCATCAGGTTAAAGCATTCGATGGCAATCAGAGGATTAATATTTTTCAAGTTGGTATACTAAGATATTCAAGGAAAATCATAAAAAATAAAATTATTATGAAATATACATACCGTAATCTGATATTATTTTCCGACGCCGGCGTCTTATAGGGGATGAACAAGACCCAGATATAAACTACAGTGCCTGATGATGGAAAATATATGAAAGGATTATCTATCGGTTTTTGAGTAAGATGAAGAGTTGTTGAGTTTTTTTGCATGCGTTTGGAGTGGGCAAAGGAAGGAAATCTGATCGGACAGAGTAAAAGGGAAATGGGAAGTTTTTAGGACAGAGTGAACGGGTAAAAACGTAAAAGTAGTTAATCAATTCTAATACTGAAGGTTGTTTTTGTTAAAAAAGCAACAAAGGGTAGTATAGGCAATAAGTTTTCTGTTATGGGCATAAGAGTAATACTATTTCAATTAGTTTATTTATGCATAAAAAAATTATTGATGTGACATGGAGAGACAGAAATTTTAGCCGCATAGAAGACTCTCTCCTTTTACTCTAGTCGAGCCAATCTGACGTGAGATACGTTACAAAATTCTATTAGTTTCATTTAAACATCTACTTTTTCTTATGTAACTTTTATTTTTGAGCATTATTATATATTATTATAATTTTGTCACTTATTTATCATTAAATATTTAATTAATATGTTAAAATAGTAAACTTTTTTATACATAAATATATGTTCCCCTGTGTCATCTAATTCATTAACTATGTTGGACGCGGCGCAACACCCCGATTCACCATGCAATTTCCAGCCTTGCGGTTCCTCTGATCAATTCTTCAAGTCAGTGTTGAACAAGACGACTCCTCCATCTCACCGTTTCTTTAAATAATTGCACTTCCCACATCGTTCAACAAGTTGGAGAAAAAATAATTGAAGGAACCATGTTTGAATTAGTCTTCCCTTTCTGTTGGGACAACACCAAAATGATTTACTTAAAATATATTAATAGTCAATTTATAATTGAGGAAATAGGCTAATGGCACTACAATATTTTTTATTTATTGCAATACTTAAAACTGTTGTAGAAAGACTAAAACCCGTTGCACGTAACTTTACACAATGAAACAATTGCATATGATCTCGTTGTAAATTTTGTATTACAATGATTTTTCGTAAATAATAAGCAACAATTTAATATACCGTTGCAAAAAAGTACTCTCATAAGTAATTATTTACAAAAGTGATAAAAAAATTTAACCGTTGCAAAAAAACTTTAGTTTATTAAACAGTTTAAATTGCATTAAGACACAAATTGCAATGGTTTTATTTTTCAAATTGAAGTATTGCAAAGAAACTAAAATGTTGTAGTGTAGCACTTGAAATTTCTTCCAAAAATTAAAATTGTGAAAACTTCTTCTGGGTGTTTAAGTAAATTAATATGAATGGAGTTCTTAATTTCAGTATCTAAGAATGACAATTGCTTCTTTAGAGATACCAGTAATAGATACAAAGAAAATGACAAGGATCGAAACTCCCAATGAGATATCCGTTAATAGTTAATTATTTAAAAAATGTGACTATTTTGGCTAGTCAATATCGTACAGCGGTGCTAGCATTAGATATGTAATTTGTAATTAACAAGTTGAAATTGATTATATAAACGAATGTTGGCTTTTACTAGATTCAACTAGAAGGTTCTTTGACTTAGTAAAAAAAACTAGAAGGTACTTTGCCCCCAAGAGTATAGTTTAGCGATAGTGGAGTGTCAATATTATCTATTGTTTTGAAGTTCTTTCATTAACTGACTTAGTTTATGTGTGAGGACGCACCGTTACACTTGGGAATTTACTAATTAATGGTTGGACTTTGTTAAATGATTAACGTCGTACAAAAATTAGAAGGTACTTTGATAAGCTTTTTATATGCTATTTTAAAGTTTTTGGCAACTTCTACAAATTGAAGTTTATAAACAACGTAGAATTGATGGTTTGATTTACGCCTCCTCACCATTTACTTATATTTAACGCCAAAACAACATAGTTTTGTCCAACTTCATAAAAAGTTGATTTCAAAAGGAATTATATACATGTATATTTATATATTTATGTATATACATAGAAGCATAAATTTCATAACCATACTAATTGTTTATAGAAAAATTCACGCCAAAGGTTAAGTTTGTAAATCATTTTCATCATGACATACTTTCTATATAAAAATTATTTTTCGTAAATTATTATTTTTATATAAATGAAAAACTATGTTATTCTAGTGTTAAATAAAAGTTGGTATTTTTGTGTAATAAATATGATCTTTTAATTTTATTTCCGTAAATCATTTTATTTTTTTGAAAATGTACAAAATTATGTCGTTTTAGTATTAAGTATAAGCACGTAATGGGGTGGCAAAAGCCACCTATGTAAGGGTAAGGGTTTAGTGATAGACTCTTCTAGCAATCGTTTAGATGGAGCAAGGCTTCGGAGGGACAAGATTGAGGAAGTTAGGAAGACGGACGCCTTATGGTGAATTGAACGAGATAACAGAAGCCTTGTCCGCGACTTGAAAGAGAAGCTGTTCTAACAGAAAGGCGAGGCGTTTTAGCTAGATTATACTCGTGATTTTAGCTACATTATGTGCTTGTGATTCTAACCATTTGATCATAAAAATTAGATGAAAGTAATGTGTCACTTTTTTAAAGAGTATTGGATTGAAAAGCGACATGTATTGCTTTCCTTTTGTGCCATATTCCGCATGTTACTATGCCTCACAAATAACAAATCGCACTAGTCCCTCTTAATTCTTGGAAGGCTTCAAATTAAAGTCATTATCTGTCGATACATATCTATACTTGGCCAATCTAACACAATGTGCCGCATACTCCAGTCCAGCGAAGGTAAGACAATATTTAAGATAGAATAACATAAGTTTACATTTGAAACATTAAACTATAATAAGTTATTATTTAACTACTCAACCCAACGGTTAAAGGACTCTGTCATGTAAAAGTTTAATATTTACAAATAGGAAAAATCTCACAATTAGTCTCTATTGTTTGCAAAAAATTTCAGTTTGGTCCTTATTATTTAAAATGTCTCAATTTAGTTCCTATTGTTTCTCCAAATTTTTTAATTTCATCCCTATTGTTTAAAATTTTTCAATTTCGTTCTTATTGTTCGTCAAAAAGTTTTAATTTCGTCCTTATTATTTTTTTAAAATTTTAAATTCGTCCATATTATTTCTCAAATAATTTTAATTTAGTCCTTGAATAATAGAGACGAATTTAAAACTTTAAGAAAACAGTAGGGATAAAATTGAAACTTTTTAAAAATAATAAGGACAAAATTAAAACTTTTTGAGAAACAATAAGGGTGAAATTGAGAAATTTTAAACAATAGGAAAGAAATTGGATTTTTTTTACAAATAATAGGAACTAAATTGAGACAAATAAAATAATAGAAATTAAACTGAAATAATTGGATAACAATAGGGACTATTTGTGAAATTTTCCCTTTTCAAATACCAATCTAGTATGCAATGCCTATGGGTTGGTCATATATCCCATGCATGTTACTTGCACTACATGTTTTGCTTCCCTCTTTCTCATCATCTACTAGTTAGGACAGGCCATAGAATATGCTCGAGTGCCGCCATCATCTACCCATCACATTTTCGTAATCTACTAATCAAACATACATCCCATGTCTTATATATTTACAAAGTTTTTCTTTTCAGCTTGATTTATTTTTAACTTGAATGAAAAGCCAGAATGAGGAGCAGAGAGGGTATGTTATCAAATATTACAATCAGTACACTGTCCGGTGTAGAAGAAACAAAAGCATATACAAGCTAGGGCCAAAACCAAAAATTTAATATAATATTGAGGCACTTTCGCCCGCTTTTTTTTTTTTGTGCCGGGATCAAGATTCAAACAAAAAGATTGATGATATAAAAAAAAAAAATAGGGGAGCCGATAACTTTTTTTTTTTTTAATAATACTACATAATGTTTTTTGAAAACAAAAATTCCCAGCCCCCTAGATTCGCCCTTCATACAAGCTTTCATTTTCTGCTTCCATTGCAAACATATTTCCCTCAAATGGCCATCTCCATTCCCATCCCCATCGACAGGTTGTGTTTATAAAATTCACCAAATTTCAACTTTAGGGATGTGAGCAATCTTATGATAATCAGCACCTTCTTTGTCCAAATCTTTCCAACGTTTTTCAAATCTATCAGACATTTGAAAAAATTCAACATAATGAAGATTTATCAAATGTTCTATTCCCATTGGCAAATCCTCCATTAATTCACATTCTCCAAAGTTGTTGAAGTAAGGGCATTGCACCTTTCTCCACTGTTACCCATCTCAATTCTGGCATATTCCACATTTGTAATTGTCGAGGTTGAAAATCTCACAGTTGGAGTTAGGAGCTGCTTTCGCCGAGCTGGACTTTTCAGGTTGGCCTCCGAGCTGTACTTTTCTGGTCGGCTGTCAGACCTGCACAAGAAAAGAAAGGAAAAGGCGGGGTGACGACCCGGATTTTCCCCTCAAGCGTATGAATGATTAGTATGTCCGAGCTGGCAAAGTAGCTGAGAGCATTTAATAGCGAGATCCCCTTAAATGAAGAGGGTGAAACTCTATTTATACTAGGTTCGGGTTTGATAGCATTTAATGCGATGCAGCTTTATGTCCCATCAGCGCTTTATGTCCCATCGGAACAACTAGAACTGAGGTCGGGGGATCCGGGGTCGGGCCAGTCATCTTGGTTGGACATTTAGATCAACGCGCTAGCCTTGGCGCTGACTAGCCCGCTTCGGCTCGGGACAGAATCTACCTCAGCTCGGGAACCCCTCGACAATTCCCCCCCCCCCCCCCCCCAAGTCGAGATCGAGATGGTGAGATCTAGAATTTGGCGGTTCCTCCCGAGCTGTAGGTGTCCGACCCCGAGAGAGCAGGGATGGCCATGTTAGCGGTGCATGCCCAACGGATGGCTGACGCGTCACTTGGTGGTTCTGACGAGACGCGACATTTGGGCTTCCCGAGGTGACTTTTAGGGGCGCCTATAAATAGGGCTTTGACATCCGAGATTCATTCCACATTTTGCTTTCAATCCCTCAAGAATTTTAGGTCAGACACCAGAGTGGTCGGAAAAAATTAGCTCGGAAGGAATCTTCTCGGGATTTGTCAGCTCGGAGCCAGCTTGGTCGGTCGCCTTCCGCAGTCAAGAGCAGTAGGTACGTCCCGACTCCCTTTAGTCATTCCTGTTCATTTATATTTAGTCTGTAGACAAGATGGGGAGGTCGGAGTCGGAAGACTCTCAGGCTATGGAAGTAAGGTCCTACGATGGAGACGAGAGTCCGTCGAGCTCGGAGTCTGCCTCGAATAGGGACCACGGTAGAGAGAGGACCAGTTCGTCTTCAGGGTCGGCTCGGAAATCCTTGCCCTGGGAGAGCAATGATGACTGCCAGGTTATAGGGGTCAGAATGGCGCAAGAAGAGGCCGAGGCAGATCCTTTGGCCGACCTGGGAGACTTGGGGGATGGAGAGGATGACGAGCCATTGAACAAGTTGGAGGGGGTCGAGATTCCACATGAGTACTTAGCTGGAGTTTCAGCCTCGGAGCCGACTGCAGCGATCCCGATTAGGGCAGTCCGACCTCGGAGCTCAGCTACAGCTAGTGGTTCTTCAGGTCGGGGGAAGAGGATAGAGCAGTTATTCGCTTGTTGCCAGAGCGAGTGTCATTCGACCATCGAGATGGCCAACGCTCGGCTGAGAGACTGGTCGGTGGACCGGCACCACAAACTGAAGGTCCCTGGTCGGAATGACCCTGCCTGTTATCCTCCGCCCGATCACTTTACGATTTACGACCTCGCCTTCGATGTCGTCCGCCTTCCACTTCCCGGCTTCATTACAGGCATTCTGAACTACTTTGAGCTCAACCCGGGTTAGATGTCACCAAACGGTTGGGCCATAATGGTGGCATTCTTCGTGTTCTGCCTTGAGAGGAAGATAGAGCCGACCTTGTACCGTTTCAGGTATTTTTTCGTTTGCAAGCCCAACCCGAAGTAGCGAGGCTGGTTCCACTTCGCGGCTCGGGTCAACAATGCCATATTCACCAAGTGGCATTCCTCTAACAAGGGCTGGCACAACGACTACTATTGGGTCAAGTCGACAGTGAACCCGGGGTGCAGGATGGATTGGAATCTTTCACTGAAAAAGACTTTAAATGACGACCCCAAGCTTTCCAAAGAGGAACTCGTAGAGGTCAGCGTGCTGAGGCCCGAGCCGGGTATGCTGATCGACATCGATAGTGTCCTCAGGTGGGACAGGATATGGAAGTCCAAGTTATTCGGGAGAGAACCCGACCTGAGCGAATAGCACCCACACTTGCTTCCCGAGCCTAGAAAGAACGCTCATTCCGACTCAGAAGAGGGTCAGTTCGAAGGATCAAAGCCCGACCTCCCCGTCTCCTAATTTGTCGTTGCTCTTCTCGATTGGTAATTGGTCATTTTTCACCTTCTTTTCCTTTGTTTTTGCAGGCATGGCAGATACGGTGAAGCTCGCGTACCTCCAAAGAAGGAGAAAGCCCGACGCCAGCGGCAAGGCATCGGCTCGGTCCGGTCTTGGCTCCGTCCCTCAGGAGCAGAGGCAGCGGCCCGGGGGCCATGCGCGGGAGGTAGACGCAGAGGTCTTGTTGGGATCTCCCTTGACAAAGAAGACGAGCTCGGGTGTGGCGATCCCCGAGAGCTTGGCATCCCGTCCTGACAACAGGAAGCAGCCCCGGCCCGAGTACTTCGGTAGGGGCAAGGCCACGGAGGTGAGCCCTCCAAGTAAGGATTTTGTGGAGGCTGCAAGGGTCGCCCGTTATCCCAAGTTGGGGTCGGTCCCGGCAGAGCAGTTTTCACTTGACCTAAGGACGGCCATAGTTACGGTAAGACATACCCAGACGTTCTGTCATGGTTTCTTTTGTTGATTACTTTGACTAACTGCTTTGCTTTCTTCCGCGCAGGCTGAGTCCCACATCCTTTCGGCGCCTGGCCTGCTTGCCCGGGCCCAGACTTACTGTGTGGAGCTCGAGCAGCGCTACACAGATTCCCGAGCCGAGCTGGAGTCCTTTAGGACTGATGCAGCCGAGAGGCATAAAGCGGATGAGGCGGAGATCGCCCGGCTAAGGAAGGAGCTCGAGGCTGAGAAGTCCAGGCGCGAGGCCGCGGCCAAGGACGTTGAGCGCTACAAGCGGGAGAAGCGCGAGGCCGAAGCAAAGCATAAGGACCTCTTGGATCAGGTCGGCCCGCGAGGGGAGAAGGCAGTGGAGGCCTTTAAGTCCAGCCAAGAGGCTGTGGACTGGCTAGCCACTGAGGGTGGGGTGATGGCCCGGTACGCCGAGTTGGAGTACTACTTCCGAGGCCAGGTTGCAGCTCGCGAGAGGGCGAAGACCTTTTTCCCTGCCGCCAAGAATGATTATATCGAGATCTTGGAGGCCCCGCCCCCGGAATTCTGGGAGATTCCCGAGCTACCAGCCGATCTGACGTCCCAGGCCAAAGAGGTGCTAGCGTTCGTCGAGAAGGGTATGGACCAGGTTGGCGATGTAGCCAAGGCCACAACCTCTACCGCGCCTCCCAAATAATAATAATTTCTTTTGTAGTCGCCCGAGTCAGGCTTTTGTAATTGATTTCAGCATTAATGAAATGTTTGCTTTATTTTCATTTGCGTTTTAATTGAGTTCGTACACATGTACTTTTCTTTTCGCAAATTTTTCTCAAGTAACTGGGGTCAGACCAATTTTAATGGACCGTACAAACTTAAGCGTAATGAACCGAGCTGGACGCGACTAGTGAATTAACACCCTAATTCGAGCTGGTTAATTGGGCGACTTATTTAATCGTCACCGACCTGGACTCGTCAGTCCGATTTAAAACTGGTCAAACTAATGTTGACAAATGTTGAGCTCGAGTTCGGACCCCAAACTAACATACCGACCCGAAGCCGGACTAAACCAAGTTGGAACTTAATCCGAACTGGCAAAACTTAAATCAAATTGTTATTGATTATACCCGAGCTGGAACTTAGTCCGAGCTGGTTTACTTCGTGATTAAGCGTGGCCACTGCGTTAATCCGAGTTGGAGTAATTTTGTAGTTGTAGCACTTGGGCCCGGGTCGGGAAATGCGCCGGTTTGTGTACCGATTCCCATGTCAGGAATTGCACTAGTTTACAAAATTGCATTGTATTAAATTTGTACAAGTAATGTCTTGGCCCGGGGCCTTTACAAAATGTTTCGGCTCGGGGCCGTTTTACAAAATGTCTCGGCTCGGGGCCGTTTTAGACAAAATACCGCTTTAGATGTTCTGAATGCTATGCATTTTTTGACAGTTTTCTGTTCTTGTCGCGAATGTAAAAGGTCCCGGGTCGGACTTCTTTCACGACTTCATAGGGTCCCTTCCAAGTCGGGGATAGTTTGTTAGCGGTGCGCGACAAAAAGATGGCCTTTCTGAGTACGAGGTCGCCAACCTTAATAGGCTTAGGCTTGACCTGCTTGGCAAAGGCTCTTTTCATGGCAGCTTTGCTGGCCAGCATTCTGATTTGAGCTTTAGCTCGGAGCTCTTCAGTAAGGTCGAGCTCTTCACGGATTCGTGCTCCGTTTGTTTTTGGATCATGGTGGAGGGTTCTACTGGTCGGAGAACCGATCTCCACTGGCAGCACCGCTTGAGTGCCGAAAGTCAGTTCGTAGGGCGATTCTCCCATGGCCGAGCTGGTGTTGGTCCGCTGAGCCCACATCACCTCGGGAAGAATTGATGCCCATTGGCCCTCTGCTTCCTCCAGCTTGGTTTTCAGGCCCTACAAAATGATTTGGTTAGTCCTTTCAACTTGGCCATTACTTTGAGGGTGAGCAATGGACGAGAATCTGAGGTCGATCTCAATCTCAGCACATTTGCCTCGAAAGTATGCACTGTCGAATTGTTTACCGTGGTCAGTGACGATGACCTTTGGCACCCCAAATCGGCAAATGATGTTTTTCCATACGAAATCCCAAGCTGCCTTTTCTGTTATTCTAGCAACACCTTCAGCCTCGGGCCATTTAGTGAAGTAGTCTACAGCTACGAAGGCGTGCTTCTTTTGGCTGACACCGGTCGGCAATGGGCCGATGATGTCTAAACCCCACTGATAAAATGGCCAAGGGCTTACCATCACTGTAAGGTCCACAGCGGGCTTCCGCTGCACGTTGGCGAACCTCTGGCAGGTGTCGCACTTTTTTACATACTCTTTGGCATCTTGTTCTAAGGTTGGCCAGAAATAGCCTTGTCTTAATGCCTTCCGAGCCAGAGCTTTGCCCCCCAAGTGGTTTCCACATACCCCTTCATGAATCTCCCGGAGTACATAGTTTCCTTCTTCGGGTCCAACACATTTCAAAAGAGGCCAGGTGTAGGCTCTCTTATAGAGTTGCCCGGCGATTATGACAAACCTTGAGGCCTGTTTCATGAGTTTCCGAGATGCTTTTTCATCTTCTGGGGTCATACCCCCCTCCAAGTAGTCCATGATTGGTTTGGTCCAGTCTGGACTTAGATTGAGCTCGGCTACTACCTGTACTCCCAATTGAATACTAGGTTCGGATATTTCCTCCACATGGACCAGGGCGGGTCGGCTTTCGCCCAAGGCCAACCTGGACAGGGTATCAGCCTTCATATTCTCTTCCCTAGGAATCTGCTGTATCGTGAACCTTCTGAGCGCTGAGGTCAGATCCTTGACTCTGTTGAGGTAGGCTAGTATAGCACTGTCCTTGGCTTCGAACTCTCCCGATATCTGACTAGAGACCAATTGAGAGTCGGTGCTCATGTCGACTGTTTGTGCCCCGAGCTGAGCTGCAATTTTCAGTCCTGCAATCACCGCTTCGTATTCTGCTTCATTGTTGGACGCCGGGAAGGTGAACTTGAGGGAATACTGGTTCTCATGCCGGGTTGGGTCAAGGATGACCACCCCAGCTCCGCTTCCGGACTTCCCTGAGGCCCCATCCACATGGACTTTCCATACATCCTCCGGGTCATGCTCTGCTCGGCCAGTGCATTCTACAACAAAGTCCGCAATGGCTTGGGCTTTGATGGCTGTCCTGGGCTGGTAGGTGATGTCAAATTGCCTCAGCTCAACTGCCCATTTTAGTAGCCTGCCCGACGCCTCTGGCTTGTGCATGATGGACTTGAGTGGAGCATCAGTCATGACCTTAACTGGATGAGCATCAAAGTATGGCTTCAACTTTCTTGCCGCGGTGATGAGCGCGAGGGCGAGTTTTTCCAAGGAGGAGTATCTCGCCTCGGCCCCTTGCAAGGTTTTACTAACATAATAGACCTGCTTCTGCTCCTTTCCTTCTTCTTGGACTAGTGCCGCCGCCACTCCTGTTCCCGAGCATGCTAAGTATAGTATTAGCTCCTCCCCCACCTCAGGTCGGGATAACAGGGGTGGCGAAGCTAGATACATTTTTAGCTCTTGGAAGGTGTTCTGGCATTCCTCAGTCCATTCAAAGTTCTTAGGGTTCCTCAATATTTTGAACAGAGGAGCACACTTGTCAGCTGACCTGGACATGAATCTGCTCAGCGCCACGACCTTGCCTGCTAACACCTGGACGTCCTTCACGCAGGTCGGTGGCGCCAGGTCAAGTATCGCCTGGACCTTCTCCGGGTTGGCTTCTATTCCGCGGGCTGTGACCATGAAGCCCAGGAATTTGCCTGCCTTGACGCCTAATGCGCACTTTTCCGGGTTCAGTTTTATTCCAAAGTGCTCCATTATGGCAAAGGCTTCAGCCAGGTCAGCTACATGGTCTTCCGCCCTCCTGCTCTTGACCAACATGTCATCTACATAGATTTTCATATTCCGGCCGATCTGATTTTTGAAGACCTTGTTCACCATCCGAGTGTACGTGGCTCCAGCATTCTTGAGGCCAAAAGGCATGACCTCATAGTAGTAGAGTCCTTTATCGGTAGTGAAAGCGGTCTTCTCTTTGTCTCCGGGAGCCATCTTGATTTGATTATAACCTTTGAAGGCATCCATGAAGGAGAGTAGCTCGAATCCGGAGGTGGCATCCACCATCTGGTCAATCCGTGGTAGGGGGAAGCAGTCCTTGGGCCAGGCTTTGTTGAGGTCGGTGAAATCAATACACAGTCTCCATCCACCCGAGGACTTAGTCACCAGCACCACATTGGATAACCAGGTTAGGTACTGTATTTCCTTTATGTGGCCGGCATCCACCAACTTGTCTACCTCTTCTGCTATGATTTGTTGCTTATCATAATGGAAGTGCCGGCGCTTTTGCTTTACCGGATAGTGATTTGGGTCGGCATTCAGTTGATGCTCAATCACATTTGGGTCAATTCCTGTCATGTCAGAGGCAGACCAGGAAAATACATGTTAATTCTTTAAAAGAAATTGTCTTATACCTTTCTTGAGGTTGGCAGATAGTTCGCTCCCGATCTTTGCTCTCTTGGTTTCATCGGAGAGCTCCACCCCCTGAAGGTCTTCAGCCGGGCTTCCTCTCTTAGCATCTCTCTTTTCTTCGGGCAGATCTGGTCCCCAGCCAATTTGATATTTGGGCCGGAGTGAGTTTTCATAACATTCTCTAGCTGAGAGCTGGGCTCCGCGAATGGTGGCTACCCCGGTCGGGGTCGGGAATTCCAGGGCCTGGTGGTAAGTTGAGGGGACGGCCCTGAAGTGATTAAGCGCCACCCGATCTAAGATCCCATTATAAGTGGAATTACAATCCATTACAATGAAGTTGGCTTGCATCGACACCCACTTATCCCCATCCTCTAGCTTCAGCGGGAGGTTGATGACCCCTTCGGCCCGATGGGACTACCCGGTGAAACCTGCTAAAGTACCCCTCAATGGCTTTAATCGGCTCCTGTCCAACCCCATTTGCTCAAAAGCGCTGAAGAATAAGACTTCTGCCGAGCTCCCGGTGTCCACCATCAGCCTTTTGACGGTGAAGTTGGCTATTTCTGCGCTGATCACCAGTGGGTCATCATGAGGCAATATCACCCCCTCCAAGTCTTCTGAGGAGAAGGTGAGCTCCTGCATCTCCGGGGCCGGTCCCCGCATTGGTCCATATTCCCTCCCAGCACGAACATAACCCTTCCTTCCTGCTGAGGTCTCGCCCTCTGACGCCAAACCTCCCGCAATGGTTTCAATCACAGCCAAGCGTCCGCCCCCAGCCTGGCGCCTGGGCGGACTCCTTTCCCTATCCCTTTGGTCCAGATTTCGGGTCGGCTGCGGATCTATATACCTCCGGAGGTGGCCTCGGGCTATCAGTGCCTCTATCTCCTGTTTCAAATCTTTATACTCTTCGGTGGTATGGCCGTAGTCCATGTGGTAGCGACAATATTTGGTCCTATTGCGCATCTCGGGTCGGCCTTTCATTCTCGGAGCTGGAGGCAGGTGGTTTTGGTGCTGGATCTCCATCAGGATCTGCTCCCTCGAGGTGTTAAGAGGAGTGAACATAGTGAACCGGGGGTTCGGCTTCGGCTGTTAAGGCTGTTTGCCTCGGTCGTTCTGGGCTTTGGCCCCAGGTTGGGCTCGGGAGGCCTCTCATTTCTTCCAGCCTCCTTCTCCTTGTCATCATCCCTTTTCGCCTGATGGATTTCCTCCGAGTGTATGTACCCTTCTGCTCGTACCATCAGCTTGGACACAGTATTTACGGGGTCGATTGCCAAGGAAGATGTGAGGGGGCCCAACCTCAGCCCGCTTTGGTAAGCCATCAGAGCCATGGAGTTCTCCAGGTTGGGAATTCGGAGGGACTCTTCATTGAATCTGGCTGTGTAAGCCCTCAAACTTTCCCCTCTATGCTGGTTCACCAACAGCAATGTAGAAGTATGGCGGGTGGCGCGTCGACTTCCCGCGAATCGGGACAGGAAAGCCTCAGCCAGCTGGTAAAAACTTGCAATTGAACCAGGATGAAGTTTTTGGAACCAATCCAAGGCATTACCAACCAGGGTGGTCGGGAATATCTTCGCCTTCATGAGATATGGCATGTCATGCAGAGTCATGTGGTGATCAAAATTGAGCAGGTGGCTGGCTGGGTCTCCATCTCTGTTGTAGACGGCCAGGTTGGGCATTCGGTTGCCGGTGGGGAGAGGCGTAGCCAGTACCTCAGGGGAGAGTGGGCTTATGCCGAGCTGGTTGATGACCTTGGTTATGGCAGCCGCAGTTTTTGCCTGCTCGGGGTCGGCTTAGGCCGCCCTTTTACCTCTCGCCGCGTCGGATCTTGGTGTCGGCTTTAGGAAGCCCTCCTCGTCCTGCGTCCATTTCCGCCTTGACTCTGGGATGTGGAATTGCGGACGCGATGGCCACGGCACAGCCTCCTGCGGAGCCAGGGGGCCCTCAGCTAGCCGGGCTACCTGCTCCTTAAGTTCTTCGAACATCCTCAGCATCATCCTTATCTCCGGTGACAGGTTGGAGTTGGGGTCTCCTTCTGCTGTGGGGTTGGTTTGAGTGGCTAAGTGTATACGTTGGCTCGTTCCAACGTTGGCTTGGGTTAGGTTCTGGCTGGGCGCTTGCGTGGTTTCGAGGTCCCTTCCAGGTTGGGTGAATCCTCTACCGATATGTTGTGACTTCTAGTTTGCACCATAATGGTTTCTCAATGAGTGGCGAAGAGAGCTATAAAAGAACTCGTCGTTCCCACAGACGGCGCCAAACTGTCGAGGTTGGAAATCTCACAGTTGGAGTTAGGAGCTGCTTTCGCCGAGCTGAACTTTTCAGGTTGGCCTCCGAGCTGTACTTTCCTGGTCGGCTGTCAGACCTGCACAAGGAAAGGAAGGAAAAGGCGGGGTAATGACCCGGATTTTCTCCTCAAGTGTACGAATGATTAGTATGTCCAAGCTGGAAAAGTAGCTGAGAGCATTTAATAGCGAGATCCCCTTAAATGAAGATGGTGGAGCTCTATTTATACTAGGTTCGGGTCTGACAGCATTTAATGCGATGCAGCTTTATGTCCCATCAGCGCTTTATGTCCCATCGGAACAGCTGGAACTGAGGTCGGGGGATCCGGGGTCGGGCCAATCATCTTGGTTGGACATTTAGATCAACGCGCTGGCCTTGGCGCTGACTAGCCCGCTTCGGCTCGGGACAGAATCTACCTCAGCTCGGGAACCCCTCGTCAGTAATATCTTGAGCTCCTGAAACCCTCCGGCCTTGAAACATAATCCCTCTCCTTCATAAGCTTTTCCAAGTGCAAGTTCCACCAAATTTGGAAAATCTTGAAGTAATAGCAAAGGGTCATCCCTTAACCGACTCCGACTGAGACATATTCTAGTAAGTCCTTGAAGAGAAAGAATCCATTGTGGCTCCTTTTCCAATCGCCCTCTCAATTCTAGATTGCGAAGAAATTGTGGAGTTGAGGAAAGAGATTATTGTAGATCGATGACATACTCTTCAAATCTTGAGGAAACAAGACGTAATGAGTGGAAATTGGTCAGCTTCTCAAGGGAAGAGCATAATTCATTTCCGTCTTCTCTTCTCAGATTGGTAATTCCCAATTTCCTTAGTTGGGTTAACTTTCCAATCTCCTTCACTATTTTGATATCACCTATTTGATCGGCATCTATATAACAAAGACTTTGGAGGTATTGCAAGTTTCCTATTTTATACGGGGCCTGAAATCCCGTATACTTTTGACTCACTAACAGATGTCGAAGTTGTTGAAGTTCCAAAATCTCAATTGGCAGTTGTGTGACATTGGTGTTTCTTAGATCTAATGTTTCTAGCCTTTGAAGGTTTTCGATTGATTTTGGAACAGTCAGTATTCACATGTGTACCTTAAGTTCAAATACTTGAGATGAAACAACTTGAAAATTTCTTTTGGGATCGTTTCTAAAGGAGCACGTCTCAGTTCTAAAACTTTCAATAGTTTATGACTATCAGTTAACAGCTTAGACAGAAATTGTTTGGAGATAGAACTAGTGGACTCAAATAATAAAAGTGAACGAAGATAATTAAGTGAGCCATTGCTTACTTGTGTATTGTCATCAGAGCTATGGATTATCATGCGTCGAACCTTGTCTAGAAACTGCATCCCTTGTCCATTAAATATGGTTGTAATTTCCTGTTCTTTGGCCTTGCCAAGTACAAGTTGTAGTATAATATCATGGATGCGACATGCCTTCACTCTTCCATCTTCAGTTGTCTTGGCAACTTGGACTAAGTTTCTATTGATAAGTTCATTGAGGTAATCCTCAGCCACTTCCTCTGAAATCATTCCTTCTTTTGTACAAACCCTTCGGCAATCCAGAGCCGGATTAGTCTCGTCTTCTCTATGGTAACATCTTCAGGAAGAATGCTTAGATACAAGAAACAAATTCTTAAATAGTCAGGCAAGCTATAATAACTGAGAGAAATTAACTTCATCATATTGTCGAGTTGGTTGTTGCATTTTAGCTGCTCACCAATACTTCTATTGAACATGTCCCATTCTTCAATTCTACGACTCTTCCTTGCTAAGACGCCACCTATTACCACGATTGCAAGTGGCAAACCATTGCATCTGTCTATGATGTCTTCCAAAATTTTCTCTAAATGCTGAGGGCAAGAAATAGAACCAAATGCTTTATTGCAAAACAATGTCCGTGACTCATCCTTGGTCAAATGGTCTAAAGGATAAACGTCACCTCCGATATCACTTGTAGCAGCTTGGGCTACCTCAGTGATACGCGTTGTGATCATAATACGACTGCCATAGTTGTTTTTGGGAAATGCCATCCGGATGGCATCCCAATCTGTCGTTATCCAAATGTCATCGAATACAAGAATGTAATTCTCTTGATGAGGAAAATCACGAACAAATTCTTTCATGCTATAAATGTCCATGGTATCTAATTCATCTGGTGCTGGTCGGTTGACTTCCTTGAAGAGTTGTTGAACTACCTGTTTAATAGTGTCTCAGTCTTAAATGACTGTGAAAGTGTGATCCATGCGTGATGCTTGAACCGATTCTTTACAGTTGCATCATCATACACCTTTTTAACCAAGGTTGTTTTCCCCAACCCCTCCCATGCCAACTACGCAGATCACACGGAGTTTGGGATCAATTGTGAAAAGCATATTCATGAGCTTCTTCTTTAGCCTTTCAATGCCAACAAGGTCTGCCTCTTCAAGAAGAAGTGCATCACCTCGACTATCATTCAATGTACTATGAATATGATCCGCACTTGAGCCTTGCCCAAAAATTCCATATTGGTTTTGGTATCTCTGATGTGCTTCCGAAATATTTCTGATCCTATTCTTGATGGTATGGATTTTTATAGCAATTTGATGGCGAGCTTTCAAATCCTTAATCGAGACACAAAGCTTCCAGACTCGACCAAGAAATCCATCACCATAATGGCGTCCAAGTCGCAGGACAAATTCATCAAGAACATCTTCGGCATCATATGCGACATCACGCAATTGACTGACCCATGCTTCAAGTTCGGGGTTATTTTCTACCATTACTTCTGCTTTTCTGAGAAAGCCCTTCATTTGCCCAAGTTCGTCTTTAATAAGCTGGATTTCATCTCGAAGCCCTCCCAACAATGCACTCTCTTCACGAAGAAATGTTGAAAGTTGTTGTAGTGTAGAGGATAGGACAGCATATGCCATTCTCATTCACTAAATTTTCGCACACAGGAGTCTTTTTTTTTTTTTTTGGGATGAAAGGTTGCAATGTCTTAAATGGAGCAGAGATTATTTTTGAGAGAAGACTTGCTAAGCGTGGACTTCAGCAACTCAATGATCAATGGTTGGCGGCTATTAAAATGGTTAGATACATATATATATATTTTTTTTTGGATTGATGGGAGGTCTAACCGTATTGAAATATTAAGAGACAACAGAGAGGGGTGCCGTTGCCGGACATGCTCTCACAATCCTACGTAAGCTTCTATATAATAAAATTTTTATTATTTAAAATATAAAATTATCCTTTACTATATATTACTTATTCACTCTTTTTTATATAATAAAAATATAAAAAATATATTAAAAAAAAAGAATGAAAATATAAAAGACGGTCATCAAGCATTACTCTACCCCATAATTTAATTTGTCATCTAAGAGGCTACATCTACTGTTCCGTATGTGCCTCCTCCTCCTCATCTTTTGTCCCTGTCCTGTCTTTAAATCCGTGTGAAGAATGGTAGTTGCCTGCAACTTTTTCCTAAATATTTTTAATAATACGGGATTCAATTTAATTTAAAATACATAGTTTCAAACATAATAACATAATCATAGATGTTTAGAAGAAATCAAATATAGATGACAAATTGAGTTTTATGCCTTCAATCTGGTATTAAAAAAAAATAACTTTTCAATAATCGAATTTCAAGTATTTAAAACAATATATTTTCGTACGAATGATACATACTATCCTACTAATAATCTCTAATCTATCTTATATCGTCTTTATTATTACTCTACCTTGTAATTTATATAATAAGCTACAGGTTAAATCTCAAAGTCTATTATCTTTAACAAAAAAAAAAAAACTTGCAATACATCTGCCTTATCGGCTTTAATCGAGTTTCCATCCAGTTTGGATTGAATAAAACTTGTAAACTTAGGAATGACAGCGGTTTGGTTAACCGCGAAAATTAACAAAATCGTAACCAAAACCGTTAAGTAAATCAATAACTATAACCGTAACCAAAACCTAACGGTTTTCAAAATTAATAATCATAACCGTAACTGTTAAGGATTTAAAAAATCGCGGTTAACCGTAACCGTTTAATTAAAAAATAATTAGTTTAAATAAAAAAACCTAAAAAAAATATAAGAAAAATTAGTTTAAATGTAAAGAAACCAAAAATAAAAGAATTCAAACTAATGATAAAACTTGAAATAAATTACATAATAGTTTTATGAGCAAAAATCAAAATCAAGAAGTTATGTAAACAAAAATTCATTCTCAAGCGCCGAGCGAGAAACATCTCTTTTTTTATTTTGTCAAGTAAAAATGACAATTCTTAAGAGTATAAGTATTGGTCTAATAAGCTTATCTCATCTCTTTTAATTGAGTTTAGTTCACTTTTTCTTAATTGAGTTTAGTTCAAATTTTTATCATTTTAATTACCAATTTTAGTTAGTCTTCTATTATTTTAAGTTTATATATATATGTTAGATTTTTTTTATTAAATTAATAATCGAGTTTCAGATTTTGATTTTTTTTAACTTTAAAAATCAAAACGTCAGTTTCGGATAAAGCATGTATCCATTGTCATTCTCAGTTTTAGTAAAAGATAATATAAAAACGAAACCTTATACCACATAAAAAAAAAAAAGAAGTGAGAATGCAGTGCAAGATTTTATTTATTTATTTAATTTTAGGCTAATAGTAATTTTCATTCCATATATATATATATATATATATATATATATATATATATATATATAAAGACATAATTTGTTTCTAACATCACCAATGACTCTCTCCAGCACACCATGGGTAGTTGACTTTCCCTATGTGCCCCTCGTAAAATACGCAATAATTATTTCCTAATCTATTGGCATTAACTCTGGACGTAAAGAACAATATGAGTAGTTAATCACAAGAAAGTTGTTTTTTTTTTTTGGGGGCGAAATAAAAAATCAATTGAAAAAAAAAAAGAAAAATATATCAGTTTAGCTAATTCCAATTGGAATAATTTCAAAATGAAGAATCTCAAAAAATAGGTTTGGCAAGTTACAAACTCAGTTTAGATTCAAATTACAATTCAATCATCTCTTAACTCTCCAATCTATAACTTGGTCAGGGGTGTTGAAAGCACTAATAATATATAACGGATGCATTTGATATTACACAAGAATTAAGAATTGAGTCCCTTAGAATTCCATTAAAGTCCTGTACCATTAATATCACTCGTATCTTGCAAAAGAGCATTCATATGGAACATATCCAAACACATGCCTCGAAGAAAAGGAAGAGAAAAAAGAAATTAAAATACACGAGCACATAAAAAAATGATAACTCTTTCTTTAGGAATTACTTTCTTCTATCCTTGAAATTTTGACGAAAGACTAAAGGGGTTCACTCCCATTAGGATGTTTGTGACAAGGGTGAAATACAAAGATCAACTAATAATTAAGACCTTTAATTATGTCCTTGGTATATATTTTCTATCGTTATGGCATATGAATTTAGGATGACAAAGACTAATATAATAAAAATAAAGAAGAGTCATAAGGAATATGAATAACAAAAATTAGTCTCTTTTTCACACTCGTATACCAATAGTTGAAGAAATCAGAACTTTCTCTAGTTGTAATTGTGTCACGCCCCGAAATTTCATATGCCTAGGAGATCTCGGTACGTAACACGCCGCGTGCCAAAAGAGTAAAATCCCAAAAGCTTGTTAGGCGCACAACCAGTGAACAATTAACTCAAAGCAACTAGAAATCCAAATATTTAAGAATCTCCAATCAAGCTGTAAATATTCCAATACAATCTAAATCTTTAAAAATATTTATAAAGGAAAGTATAAATCCCTCAATTATTACAATCCAAACCAAGTGTCAAAAGATAAAGATTTCACTCCAAATCAAACCATATTCCAAAAAGACAAAGATTTCATCACTGAATCATTTGGTTTGGATGCAATCCTCTTCACATTGCAGTGCTTATTTTGTTCTAACTGCAAAGAAAGCAGGCGGAAGCAAAAGTTGTGAGCGAACGAAAGCTCAGTAAGGAAATTCAATCCACAATAAAAATACAACTTGAGGATTGAGTCAGGAAATTTTTGATTGGAATTCACAAATTTCACAATAGATGCTATACATATAACAATTGGTTAATAATTGACAAACCAATACATTTAGTGGAACATAAGGGAATAGTCACTAACACAATGCATAAACAAAATATATAGAAATAGTTGTGACTACATTTAACCTGTGCAGTGTTGGTTTAGTAATAAATTTGAGCCAATTCATATAGTGGCGGTATCAGTACCTGCTTAAAACGGTACAGTTACAATTCATGTACCGTAACAGTGTCGATACAACTAAAGTAACACAATTATAAGAAAAAAAATTTGATATAGAAAATCATAAATAAAAGAACACGTACAAAGTTAACGAGGATTGAAGAGCTTTTAGATGGTAATCAAACAATACAATAGAGTTCTTAAGAATTTATTAGGACTTGGAGACAAAATCACAATACTACTAAATAACATGAGTTTTATTACGTAATGAATGAAATTTAATTCCACAACTAAAATGTATAGAATAACAACACAGACCCTTTAAATGCTACTTTTGACTTTCTTATAAAATAAATAAAATATACAATGTATATATATTATAATTAAAAATTAATATCGATAAAATATTAATGTCTCTGGTCGACTGACGAGAGACGTTAGTCATTAAGTGACTATTTTGAACTTTCTTTTTTTTTATTTTTTATTTTTTTGGTTTAAAATCAATCTTTTAATTTCAATAGTTTAAAATTTTATCTTTTAATTTTAATAGTTTCAATCAAACTCATGTTCGGATATATAATGAAAGATGAAAAGGACAATCAAAAGTACAAAGTCTAACAATTACATAATATTTTAAATTTGGTCATTTTAATAGAACAAAATCCAAAATAATAATAATTTTATTTAACAATTCCATATGAACTTAATCATTAAATACTCAAAGTCCGGAGTAATCCTTAAAGGGAAAACTAACAATAAGAGATCTTAACGAATGAAATATCAAATTCACTTTCGAATTAAACTTATACTAACAGAACAATATAACACAAGAGGGAACAAATCTCGGATCTAAAAATTAAGATGAGCATAGGAAATATTTGGAGGAGGATAGATGAATTCCACTTATACTTTGTTCTCAAAGCAAAATTCTCAATTCACAAAATTGCAAATCTTAGTCACCACTTCAATCTCCTAAACATATAAATCAAACTTTCTATTACCAAATAAATCATCAACAATTAATTCTAGAAATTATCTCAAACCTTATGATAAATTTTCTAGCCTATGAATTAAATCACTTAGCTTACTTGATGAAGTCTTTGATTATGAGCCTTCATTGTTGTCTAAACTTCTCTACTTATTTGAGTGATGAATCCAGAAGGAAAAATGGCAGCAGCAAGGGAAAGAAAAATGGTTCTAAGCTTATGCACGGCTTTGCAATAAATCTGATTCTTCTTCTTCTTTTTTTATTTTATTTTTTATTTTAGAAAAGTGGTCTAACTCATCATTGTCATGCTTTTCATCATTACCCCCACTCTACTTTATTCCCCACTTCACTTTACTTTTCCCCATTTCATGCTACTTTGTTTCCCCTTTGTCTTTTGCTTTTCTCTTTTTTAATCGGGTATTACATCCTCCCTCCCTTATAAAAAGTTTCGTCCTCGAAACTTACTTCATCCTTGAAGAAGAAGGGATAGTTCGCCCTTGTTTCATGCTCGACTTTCTATGTAGCTTCTACCACTGGACTTTACAAAGCAATAGTAAGATGCCTTGACACTTTACTCATTTCTCTCCTCCTTCTTTCAATACTTCAATCACTTAGTGGTTTGCATTAGGGAGCATGAGAAAGAGTGTTGATTATAACTTGGTTAGAAGGTTGGGCTATCTTTGACTGATAAGGGCTATACGTGTTGTAGTACTAAGATAAATGATGTCGTCTCCAAGATTTTTCACTTACTTCTGTTTATCAAGATTTGATCCACCAATTTAGCATCACATATGATAGTGCGAAAAAGGTTTGGCTATTTGTCCAAGAAGTGTCGTTAAACCTCTCATTCCTCAAAAGAGATTTTGTCCTCATAATCATATTGTTCATGAACAGGCTCCATAAGATCCAAAATCTCATTTTCTTTTTGTCCCTTTACTAAAATATTTCAAATTGAGAAACCCTCAAACTGAAGCTCCAAATTATATTAACATACCACAAGTACGATAATCATCTTAGTGAACATTATTGGCAAAAGTTTTATCTCAATATCTTTCCATTTACAGATTAGTAGAACCTGATAGGTTTACAAATGATATGCCAAATTCATATCTTCCAATACTAGTAACGATAATAGTGTTGATAATTCCTCAAATATTCAATACATTAACCTCGAGTAGTCTACTACTCAACTCTCAAACTTCATAACTTGAGAACATATTCACAAACAAAATATATACAATTATTTTCCAGTATACTAAGACAACCCAGATAGCTCAAGAAATAAGGATATAGAATCCCCGATATGTTGTTTGAACCCATAAGGTTAGTAATCTATTTCACTATAGCTAAACTTATCAAAATTTTATTTTATCATATGGAAGTAGAACAAAGCTCCTATAATGTGTTCTTCCTTGGACTAACATAGACTATAAAGATCATTCTATCAAATCAACATAATTCTTATATGAGCTCGCAACGTAGAGTTTCACCGAATCAACAATTAAGATTTGTCGTCACTTCAACCAGAAAAGGAATTATTGATCTTGGGCATAATCGTTATGGTTTTTATCCAATCAAATGCTCCTTTACTAAATCAATGTTCATTCACACTCATCAAAAATCATAATACACATATAATTATTTGATGCAACACTACATTCATTCCATGAAGTAACTTTTCAATAATCAAATGACCAATAAAGAGATTAGCAACATCAATTAATTAAGTGCTACTGAAGGTCGCCAATTCAATCTCTTATAAGACAAATTCAAAAGTTGTATTAAGAGGGAACAAACAATTAAATTTCCAGCGAATCTAAAATGATATTACGATTCAGAATCAGAACTGATAGCTGGGTTGAAACAGTATCCCAAAATCATAACTGATATACCACAAACTCTCAGAACAGTAACAAAAATAGCATTTAAAACATTCCAAAATGGAATTATAATAGAAGACAAGTAAGACTAACTTACAATTAAAAGACAACACATTAACAATTTATATATATATATCAAGTCAAATTCTAAGTAATGTCAAATCTTTCAATCTCAAACCATATAGGAAAAACAAGTACCATAATGACTTCCCTACTATTTTCTTATTCATTACACAATAGTAGTCTCTGAAGTATTTCTAACATTCACTATAATATTTATAATAACTCTCGTTGGAGAATTTCCTTAGATGCCCAAAGTGCATCCTTAATTCCACTATAATATGTGTATTAGCTCCAATATTCACAAATTACCACACGATCTATAAACCCACACATGACAACTAACTCCAAAATAATACCAAAGGTAAATTTGAACAGTTTTGCAAATCATCTTATTACTTGTTATGATCCTTCAATATCCGAATCTAGTTTATCATTTCTTTTACTTGTATCCTTTATGAAAATACTACTTAAATGCATCTAAACTTACCATTTGATCATAATGAGGGAAAACTAAGACCTTTTTTTTTTTTATCATTTGTTCATCTTCCAATCAAACAGACTATGAAGATCACATCGTAAGTAGGAACGTTCACACTTAAGTTCACTATATAGAACTTGATCACACAAATAGATTTGTTTTAACTTAAAGTATTGAAATTCAAATATTCATATAGATTTATCCACTTAGCTATACCAAGCTACATCAACTTGAGGGTTTTGACTTCCTTATTCCATTTCTAATTGTCATCCGAAGCATAACAATTGAACCCAAGAGTCAACTATTTAACTTGAAAGTAAGGATGTTGAATTCATTCCTTATTCTCATTACATGTAATTTGCTACAAAATTTTAAAGCTAATTCCCCAATCACATTATTATTATGCCTAAGAATCAGAACCAAATTATAGGCAAAATCGTATACATACTCTCCAGAAATCTAATCCTCTTAAACTAGATAACAAAATATCATATACATAATTTTATTTTTCTGCCAATTACCACATAATACACGAACCTATATATTTGACAACTAAATCCAACATGATATATAAGGCAACTTGAAATTTTTTTTTTTTCAAAATATCCAGGTGTAGTTTATCATCTCAAACATGTGTTCTTTTTTGCTAATAGTACTTCACTTGCATCTAAACCTTTTATTTGATCATAACAAGGCAAAATAAGACTCCAGTCATATATTCACAGTCAAAAACTATGAATATTACTTCGGAAAATAACACATTCATACCTAGGCACTCCATATAGAACGTACTTAATACTACAGATAGATTTGGCTTAACTTAAAATGTTCAAATGACTATACTTAAAAAAAAAATCATCCACCAAGCAGTCATCAAGCTGTACTATCTTGAACGTTCTAATTCCTTTGTTTTATTTCTAATGGTTATCCTGATTGTAGAACTTGAATCCAAAAATCAATTATACTTACTAGATCATCAGAACATCAAAGTTCTGATCAGAATCATAGACCACAATATTAAGGGTTAAACAATCAATACGTATGGTAAATTTACAACTTAGAGCAATTAATGAGATACATACTAAGGAGGACTGAAATACAAATTTTGTTTTTCTCAAGAAGAAAACTAATAATCAAAATTTTAACACTACCAAGATTCAATTATCTAAAATGCACACATACCTAACAATAAGACTCAGATCTGTGGCGCAGAACTTGATTTGCAACACTTCTAACTGATTTCACATTTTTACTCCAAGTACTAGTTTAAAGTAAAAATAAACAAAAATAAGAGTCACTATGAACAATCCTTTAACAATTTACATTATGCGAACAAACCCATCTTTCTTTGTCAATTTTTTTTTTTACTACTAAAAAATATTGGGGTATTACATTTTTCTCCCCTTAGAAAAGTTTCATCCTCGAAACTTAATCTCTTAGATACGAATCCTGCAAGAGACAATTCAAACCTCCAAAATCATAAATAAAAATCTAAGCGCTCTTATAATCAAAATAATAAATTTAATCCTAATCACTCTTTTAATACGCAACAAAATTTAGCTACTCAATGCACAAGTCCTCAAATAATCATAACCTATGGCTCTGATACCATTCTGTCACGCTCTGAAATTTAACACGGTAAATCCGGGACGAGACCGCCGCGTGCCTAGAACGACAAGTCTTCCTAAGCCCGCAAGTTTCAAATCTTTCTATAACACAAGCTATAATCCATTAATAAATAAATAATCCTAAACTTCTACAGTCCCAAAAATAAGTATTTAAAACTTTAATTACAATAAAATTCTCCAAAAATAATAATAATTATTATTATCAACAAATCCACTCGAATCTTTAGCTTTGATCACATGATTTCTAGCCCAATCTAACTTTGTTGTCTGCAAGAAGAAAATAAAAGAAGTGAGTGGAACAATGCTCAATAAGTAGATTTACCCCGAAGAAAGCGATGGTTAGATCAATAAAATAACCAAATAATCACAAAGTAATATCAGACACTACGGGACACTATAACAAGCCGTGGCTGCTTAATAGCAGCGCGATCACAAGTTCATATTCACAATTCATAACAATCGATAACAGTAGTCAATAACAAGAGACGGCTAATTAACTCCCAACCGCATAGGATTCGATATACAACTTATATAGTTTGTAGGACATAAATCAAAAGCTCAGATTGACTTATCAAAAGGATCAATACAGATAACTGAACAAGAATCACAAACGAATGACAAAATAACAAACTTAACTATATTTGCAGAACAACAAATGAGGTAAATCAAAAGCAAAGGTAAACTACTTACAAATAATATATCTTTCAAGCCGAAATATAAAAATTAGATTCATAATACTTAGCAAATATTTTTAGTCTGCAAGGAATGTGTAAACATAACTGATAGGTTGTCAAACCTATTATCTCCTACTTGGATCTCAATGAAATGAAACAATCTCATTTTGGTTCCTATTTTTGATTCCCGTATTGCTAAACTCCTTTCATTTATAGTAGTAGAGTTTTAATATAATAATAGTAGATAAACATAATGATAGAACTTTTATAATAAAAAGTTTGTGTAATGAGTAGTTGAAGGGGAGAAAAATGTGCAATTGCCAAAAGCAAATAAACTTTGGAGCAATATTTTTTATCTTTTGTTATTTAAATAGATCCCATATGACTTTGTTAGTTCCTTTAATAGGATATCAAGTGCCCAACTTGATTCAAAAGGTTAGAAAATAATATTTAATATAAGCAAAGCATTTGCAATATAATACACTATTAAAAGACAATCAATATTAAAATCTTATTTTTGTACAATAGCCTTATCAGACAATGCTTTCTTGCTTTGGATCATAGTCACGTTACTGTTTGTGTGAATAGTAACCAATTTTTTTTTCTCTCTTTTTTTTTTTGCCACTAAAACATTGGGGTATTACATAGTGTCTCCCTTTCTTTTTGAATTTTCTAAAACAATTGCAATTTTCATTTGATAGAAACTTCTATACATTATTTAAATAATAAAATACATTAAACATATTTCTTTGGATACACTCCAACTTGATAACTTTTACATCTTTAAAAAATAAAAAAAGTATAATTTTACTTCACTTTGTATACCCAACGCTTCATATTATATTTTACTTTCAATACTGTACTTAATATCCATGTAAGGTCAAATTAAATCATTCAATTTAAATGGGAAGAAGTAATATTTTAGTCTTTTATACATGAATCATTTCACATTTTAAAGTTGTGAATTTTAGGTAAAATTAGCGCTAAATAACTCAAAGAACTCAAATTAAAAAGAACAAATGGTATCTTTGTAATACCCCATAAATATGCATACATATTTACTAGTTGTCATCATGCTTATAAAATATCATTTGTCTTTTATTTGGAGTCTTTTGCATGAGTGAGTAAATTAGTTGGGACCACTTATTATTAAACTAAACTAATAAAATATCCTACACTTAAGATAAGACTAAAATTTGACTAAACAAAACAGAAAAGCAGAACTCTCATCTTTTCTCTCTCTTTCTACCCGTTGCCACCAACCCCAAAACAGAAAAGCAAACCCAGCTGCAAAACCATTGAGAAAATAGCTTTTAACACTAAGCAATTAAAATTTCAGCATCTTTGAAACTCTATTAAGTAAATGGGTTTAGTTATATTTTGTTATTTTCATTTGTTTAGATATATATGTTTATGTTTTTATGTACAAATTTAAATAATATCATGACTAAATCTTTGTTAGATATTATATGAGCTTTGAGTTTATATGGGTTGAAGGTGGTGATGATCTTGTTTGTGTGTAAGTAGGTATATTAGCTAATTATAGTTTGTGTTAATAAAGCTTATGACTTAAATAGATAAAACTGTACAACTTATATATATATTCATATCCATGTGTATATATGTGTAAATGAATGATGTTAGCTTGGCCATGTGAATGGTGGTTTTGTCGTGGGTATGCCATAGAGAAAAGAAGTTATTATATGTGATGTTTAATATATGGTCAGATAGTGTTTTTGTCAATTTGGTAGAAAATCTTTTGTCTACATACATATAAGTTGTCTTTTATAAAATAGTAAAAAGAAATAGAAAGATACAAACATGAAAGAGAATATGATAGATAAATGAATTGAAAATGATGTTTCTTTTCTTGGCTTATTTGACATATATTATAAATTGAATTGTGTAATTGTAGAAACTAAGTTGACTTTGGTAAATGACTAGATAAGCTTGATATAATTAATTGGGTATTTGACTTGTATGTTTAATGTTAGTCTAGTACTTGTACTTTTGCTTATGTTTCATAATCTTAGTAAAAATGTTATTTTGCAGCATCCGATTAAACTGAGAGTATAGTTAGAGAAAGGAAACTGTATTACTTATAACTCTGGATTGAGGTAAGTAGGATACCTACCATACACTTTCACTTTCTTTCAATTTGATTTATATACTCCTTATATGCATTGGTTCATTGTTGATATATCATTCGTTATTTCTTGAATATACCACTTGTTCACATTAGTTGTACTCTGTGTCACCTAGACGACAGGGTGCGATATATGGTCGTCACTAGCCTCTAGGCATATTACAATGTTATTGTTACTGTCATGGCAGGAGAGCTAGCTACTCTTTATCGGATCAATGGTTATTGTATTGTATTGTTAACCTGATACATAGTATCAGAGGTCAAATATATTGTACAATGGTTATTTGCAATTGTTATTATAATGGTTATTTGCTAATGTTATTCTCATAGTTGTACAGGGATGTTCAAAGTTTATTTCACCTGCTTCATATGTTTATATATTAGATGCTTAATTGATTTCTTTTAGTTGTTCACAAGGTATCCTGCTTAATGAGCTTTCTTTGCTCATTTGAATTATTTGTGCAGAGGGAATTGGGGAGGAATATCAGGGTGATGTGTATCAGGGAGAGGAATACCAGATAGAGGAGAATCAGGGAGAGGACCAGACATAAACTTTTACTAGTTGTACTTTTTGAGTACTGGATGATGTAACTTTTAAAGGAAATGGTTATGTAATATAAATAAAGCTAAGTTGTGTGTAATACTTACAGAAGTTGTACTCGAACTGATGATCGTGGTTTATAGATGCTCTGATGTAGTTTTTGCAGATTAACTCTTATAAATAATTCATGTACTAGATCGCCTTGCATACTTAGGTTGTTTAACTTAGGTCTGTGGCATCACAACCCCGAGTTTGCTCTTATGAATTTGGGGGCGTGATAGTTGGCATCAGAGCAATAGGTTTATTGATCAAAGAAGACCTAGGCATGGGTAGTTAGGCTTTCTTACACTGATTGTTTATATCTTATTGTATTATGATTGTAATGGGTTGGAAGTGCTTTCATGTTTATATACAGGAAATGGAACATCATGCTAGCTTTAGTCAGGAACTTCTTTCTACTGAGATGACAGGCCTCAATGGGCAGAGTACTGATACTAGAGAGTCAGAGCCTCAAACTGAACCAATACCACAGATAGATTCAGCATCAGTTGCTAATGCTATATTACAACAGGTGGCTGCTAATATGGCTAGAGAGGCATCAACACTAGAAAGGGTAGAGGTAGATGAGTATCAGGTACTAAAGAACTTTACAGATATGGGGCTATCACCGTTTAAGGGAGGGAACGACCCACAAATAGCTTATGAATGGCTCGATGTTGTGGAAAGAATCTTCAGGGTATTGCATTATGATAATGAAAGAAATGTACGCTTTGGAACTCATATGTTTCGTGGTAATGCTGAGACGTGGTGGAACATTAAGAGGACTGAGTTGTACGGACCAGTTAGTTGGGAAAGTTTTCGTGAAATGTTTCAGGAAGAATTTTATCTGGAATCCTATAAAGACTTGAAGTAGGAAGAGTTTATCACCCTTAAACAAAACAACATGACTGTGAATGAATACACAGAGAAGTTTAACGAGCTCTCTAAATTTGCGCCCCAAATGGTAGTACCGGAGCGAACTAAGGTAAAGAGGTATGAGTTGGGTTTGAGACCATATATATATCATTTGTGGCAACTCAATGACACCAGGTCTTTCGATATGCCTATGAGGCAGTTGTGATTGTAGAAAAAGGAGAGAATATGCAGTTTCATGCATAAATTCAGCCACATCAGCAACAACCTGCAAGGGATAAAAGAAGAGATAGATCATGGGGTGTACCACAAACTAGTCAGTTTTTGGGTAGTTCTTCAAAGAAACCTTTCATACAGTACACCAATTGAAAGTTGTCTATTGTCAGATCCATAAAAGGTTATTTTGCTAAGCTTTCAATAAGCTATACTTTAAAGTTATTGACAGTTTCAACAAGTTTATAGGTAAATTATTTCAGGTATTATTAAACTATTTTATCAGTTTTATTTTCATCGTCAAACTATTTTTATTTTAAAAGAATTGTTAATCTTTTAAATTTAGAATTATATGTTTCATCAACCATAAAACTAGTACGACAAAAATGTCATCACAATAACATAGTTAGCAAGAAAAAAACACTAGCAATAATAACAACATCCACCCCTTTCTTTTCATCATTTTATTTCACTTGTATCTTCATCTTAGCCTTTTCTTATTATGGTTTAAATACTCTTTTAAAAACAGGGAAACAAAAAATAAAAAACAAAAAACAAAAACCAATATGACCTGACCTAGTTGCCTAGATGTACAATAAAAGTAAATCGTATTAAATTCTTGAATTGTCGACTTATAATTTATGAAAATTTTCGATTCACATGTTGAATCATATTGTTTAACTTGTAAATTGAATCGAAACATGAAATACGACGTATGAATCTTAGGATTTGGAAAACAATGATTGTCATCAAAATTTTCAACTGAACTATTAGTTGTGACTACTTTCCACTCTTTTCTTCGTGCTCTTTGTTCCTCTTCTCAGGTTCTTCAATTTTTGATGATCTATCCCATTGCAAAGACCAACATGTTGATTTATATTTCTCAATAACATCGTATAAATTTCAATCTTCAGCTGTTGCACATTTGTTCTAATTCAAACTCCCATTTAACTCTGTTAATTTAAGGTCATAAAACACGTAATTGCCCTCACTTAATACTAGTTTGACAATAAGTACGTTTCACCACTTTTATCATTTTGAACTTCATATCTACTTTACAAAGCGAATCAGTTAGAGTGAGAGACAATACAAACTCAAATTTCATACATGCTTATGTTTTTAATAAAATGCTTTTAATTCTTTAATCGAAGAGGAAAAGGCAAAATAGTTTGTGTATTTTGATCATTAAAAAATTTTTGATAAAAAAAATTCAAATAATATTTTTCTTCTCATTCTATTTGAAATTACGAATTTAATAAATAAGTTTCACGCAATTTGGACAAGAAATGTAAAAAAATATACTAATTTTTGAATTTTTTTGATGACCTAAAATTCTGCAAGATAGAAGGTTGAAGATGACACAAAACAGACATGTGTGCACATTTTTACGATTAGATATTACTAATGACGAATGATATTGTGACAAGTGGTCGACTCTATATATTAATACATAATTTTAATTCTTCAATTCAACTGGAGCTAAGAGTCTCTTTTGAGGATGGGTATGCTTGGAAACTACACTTAAAGCATCCTCAATGAGGGTCTTTAAAATATAAAACTTTTTAAATTTGAACATTTTTAAAGATTCCAATCTCTAAAAAATATTATTAATGATTTAAATATACATGGAACTTACTACTTTTGCAAACTTTTAAATCAAAAAAGAGCCCCAATCTCTATTTTGGTCTTCAAATTTGTTAAAGAAAATAGAGATTGAGGCTCTATTTTAGCTTAAAAGTTGGCAAAAGTTGTGGGTCCTATATATATTTAAATTATTAATAATATTTTTTTAGAGACGGGGTCTTTAAAAATATCCAAATTTAAAAAGTTTTGCATTTTAAACACCCCCATTGAGGATGCTCTTATGAGGCTTGCTGACTGTTCCAGCGACTTGTCAATAGTTGGTGTGACCGCTATTCTTGTGTGATCGTCTAAAGAGTTGGTAAAAATGATTGAGGGCATTGAATTTCCAATTTCACTATATTTAATGGAAAGTCAATTCTTGTATTAATTGGTTAGTTAATTTTAGAATATAGTTCTCTCTTGGTATTCGACCATTGACCATATATTTTACTAGTTATAGCTTCTTCTGAATAAAAACAGAAAGGGAGAACGCACCTATAAAATGATTAGTTATTACTCATCGATTTTTATCTTTAAATTAAAAAAAATAGTCGAAATAAGATCGATTGTAATTAGTATTTTCTAATTGAAATTATTTTTTTTTGTCTTTAGTAAAATGAAAAAGAACTTTGATGTTGGGCCATTTTTTTTGTCTAGTCATATTTTTTTTTGCTTCAAAAATATTTTTTATCCTACCTTGATGGCCTGTATTTTGGTAGCAAGTTGATGAGGAGCAAATAATTTCATAATCCAGCTTCATGCCTCCTGGGAAATCGACCAAGACAGGTATCATCATAATGGCATCCAAATTTTAGGTTAAATTCATCAAGAACATCTTCAGCATCGTAAGCCACATCACGCACTTGATTGACCCATGCTTCAACTTCGGAACTGGTTTCTGCTAATGCTTCTGCTCTTCTGGGAAATCCCTCATTTGACCAAATTCATCTTTGAAAGAAACAATTAAAAGAAAGAAACAACGGGGGTTATCTCTTGCATTTCTCTTTGGGCGAGAGAATTAATGAATTGGCTCGGGAATAATCCAACATACAACAAATTTAGCAATTAGAATGAATTAGTTAACTTCACTCACTTTCCTTGTGCTATTTATAGTAGTGTCGGACACCTTTTTTGGGTGATCCCCACTTGTCATTGTGTACTAATTTTGTGACAAGTGTTTTGTAACAATTATTCCGTTAGTTTCCATGAGCATTGTGGTAATTTTATTCTTGGGTTTTTTTCATATCCATATCAGGAAACTATGATTTTCATCACATTTGACCAGTGAACTATTACTTAACTTCTTTCCACCCTTTTCTTCGTGCTCTTGGTTCTTCTTCTCAGGTTTTTCAATTTTGATGATTTGCCCAATTGCAAATATCAACATGTTTCTGATCAATAGCATCTTATAAAATGCAGGCTTCATCTTAAGATCATGATCTAATTGAAGGATTTAGGATAGGATTTTATGGATACATACTTGGCCAAGGCAGCGGGAAAGTCTAAAATGACTTGGACGAAAACAATTAGACAAGATATTGTATGTATGAAATTAACTAACAGAAGAGACGCTTTTTGATAGAAATGAATGACGTCGTATGATTTATATAACCGACCACACATAGTGGAACAAGACAACAACAAAAAAGATGAAAAACAATTTTTCACATAAAATCCCACAATTTGATGTTAAATTACCCTAACCCAAAAGGAGGACAATCTACACAAGGAGCACAAGTACAATAGTTGGTCCAACATGCCATACTGCTACAGTAACTAACCTATTTGGATACGCCTAATAGATGGCAACTTCTCTTGCTCTTAGGATCCATTTTGCAGATATCATTCAAAGTTGCATAGTAGACAGGATAGGTGCACATATGCCATTCTCACTCACTGAAATTTCTCAATTCTCAGTTCTACGACAAGGCTTGGCTTGCTGAATGTGATGCCTCACCAACTCAATGGTCTGTGGTTTGTTTAAAAACCACTATTATGGCTGCTGGCTTTATATTTAAAAGGTTAATTAGGTATTGACTTCTCTGATCTTTTAGTACAACAAACGACGTTGAAAGAAAAAGAAATAGGTGAAAAAGAAATAGGAACCGTAACGACAAATATGTATGTACGTATATTTTTGTAAGATTCCATTGTCTTGAATGGAACAAACTATCTAAGAGAGAACGAATGCTAATTGTGAAATATAATGGAGTAAAATACTTAAAACCCTTTATATTTAGCGAAATTGTATTTAATACTCTGTGTTTTTAAAGTGGCACAAAACAAAATTTCTTATATTATTATTCAAACAGCTGCTTCGTGGACTGCTCTTGCTCTTACTGTTGTTTCCTATGCTTCATGTCGAAAGTTGCCTACTGATGACACCTTTTGACAAACAAAGCAAAGCCTCTTGACCGGTTGACAGGTAGACAGACATGTTACTCCTATGACTTGAAGTCAGCCACTGATCGGTGGTCATTTAGTAGCCAAAGGTAGTCCGCTTGTTAAATTGAATTGAACCTTATATAACAACCGATGCCTTATTAATTAAGAGACTTTCTTATTAGTATAAGTGGACCTCTCAAAGGTATAAATAGACATTAGTCTTGTCAGTTCGTTCGGGACCTATGCCCTTTTTCAAATCGGAGACTACTTAAAAAAGAAGAGAGTTGTGGATCCCACCAAATCATTAAACCTGGCGGCTGCTCGTTCTTTGATCAGTGATTCACCAACCACTAGATCGATGAAGAATCTCTCCAAAACGATCCACCGATGCTGACCAACCACAGTGGAGTTTATTCTATACCATGCCCTTGGGAGAAAGTATAGTATAGTAAGGGCTCGCGTCTCTGGCGTCTGCTGCTAAGTCATACGTTCAATCGAGAGATATTGCACACTTGTCCTAATTCAAACTTCCGTTTAACTCCCTTAGTTTAAAGATCATAAAAGAGGTAATTACCCCATTTAAAACTAATTTGACAATAAGTTTTCACCACTTTTATCAGTTAAATTTTATATCTACTTTATAAAGAGAATCAGTTAGAGTAAGAGACAACACAAACTCAAATTTTATACATGTGTATGTTTATAATAAAATGCTTTTAATTCTTTAGTCAAAGAGAAAAAGGTAAAATAGTGTGTGTATTTTGATCTTACTTTTAATGAATTTCCTTTTTTAACACATGTTATCTCTTCGTGAATATGAACCACATTAACAAAATTTTGATAAAAAATTCATATAATTTTTTTCACGTCATTCTATTGAAAATCACGAATTTAATGGTTTAAGTTTCACACGATTTGGACAAAAATGAAAAGAATATGAATTTTTTTATGGCCTAAAATTCTGCAAGATAGAAGGTTGAAGATGATGCAAAGCGGTGTTGTTTTGCTTGTTTAAATAAAGACCAATTCTACATGGTGCACATTTTTATGATATATTACTATTGACAAATTATACTGTGACAGTGATCGATGCTATTAAGACAAAAATTTTAATCTTTGCCACAACCAAACCCTTACGGTTGATGTGTTGTATTTTCGCCTTCAATGACCTATTGTAGGAGGTAGCCTTCCCAAGGCTTGGAGATATGCGTTTTATACAGTTGTTATTAAGACTCCAACTCTGCATCAATTAAAATCTTTTTATTGTTAGATTCAACAACAAGGCTATTTTGGTAATCTTTTGGTAAACAACTTTCAAGGTTTTTGTTAGTTTCAACCAAAAAAAAGTTACTCAAGAGGATTCAAATCTCAAAGTAGTAATCATTAGTCATTTGGTCTAATAATATAATTCTTATTTTAAATTTAAAAAGTTTTGAGATTTATTATCTTATGTAATAATATTTTAAATAATTTAAATAATTTATACCTCCCTTAAATCGAAAAAAAATCCCGAAATAGTTAATATTAATTAGGTGAGAACTAACTAATGTAATGACCGAAAATACTTAATTCGGGGAGAATTGTAATTTTGCAATCAATGCCATCTAATAATTGATTATTAAAATGACACTTGTATGTCAACAAATCAGGATCATAACTTAAGATTTTATTTTAAAGAAGGTTCAATGAGATCTAAACAACTAATTGTTTGATTTCACGATAATAAGTTGATAATGATAAAAAAAAAACGATTATTACTATATCACCTTTAGACATGGCCAAGAAATACCACTATTTCACCATCTACCAATATTAGATGCACCACCAACTAATCTAACAAAATATTCCACATATATATGGGCACTGTCTACAAAAATAGTCCTTGTGGAACTCAAGCACAAGTGAGGCCCGTGCATTTTGTGCCTGGATTTAACGTTAAGAAGAAAAATTCCATATAAGTGTTCATAGCTTTCTTTCCCTTTTGAGATAGGAATGGTCAAAGAATGGCCTTCACTAAGGAATTAGATGAGGGAAGCATTTGTTTTCGTTTAAATGTAAAAGAAAAAAAGCAGGAAGAAAATAAGTTACTAAATTGTTGTGCTAACTCACTCACTCACTCTAGCACAATGGCAGACCTATTAATTATGTTTTCATTTAAATGTAAAAGAAAAATAGCAGGAAGAAAATAAGTTACTAAATTGTTGTGCTAACTCACTCACTCTAGCACAGTGGCGAACTTATTGTCTCATGAGGATGTGTTTGTACATATCTTCAACTTGAAAAATATATATATATATATATATTTATTTATTTATTTAAAAAAATCATTATATTGGACATTTTTACTATATGAGTACATACTCTAATTTTTTTTATTGCACGACTGCACACCCTAAACTTGGGTGCCTGAATCTGCCCTTGCTTTTGTTATTGGCTTGCGATCATTGATAGACTTCCAACTAAGGCACGTTTGCTTGGATGGGGTTTACAAATTACCAGTCATTGTGAGCTTTGTCACATGGGCATTGAGACACGTGATCATGTTTGGGTTTTGAATTTGAAATCTAGATGAACTTGAGCCTTGCGCAAAAATGCCGTATTAGCCTTGGTACGTCTGTTGTGTTTCTGAAATATTTCTGATCCTATCCTTGATGGTATCTATTTTTGATGCTGTCGAGGTTGAAAATCTCACAGTTAGATTCAGGAGCTGCTTTGGCCGAGCTGGACTTCTCTGGTCCGCCTCCGAGCTAGACTTTCTTGGTCGGCTGTAGGTCCTGCACAAGGAAACAAGGAAAAGGCGGGGTGACGACCCGGATTTTCCCCTCAGGCGTGCGAACGATTAGTATGTCCGAGCTGGCAAAGTAGTTGAGAGCAATTAATAACGAGAGAGCAAATGAGGAGGGTTGAGCTCTATTTATACTAAGTTTAGGTCTGATAGCATTTAATGCGGCGCAGCTTTATGTCCCATCAGTGCTTTATGTCCCATCGGAACAGCTGGAACTGAGGTCGGGGTTAACGGGGTCGGGTCAGTCATCTGGGGTTGGACATCGTGTTGAGCAAACTGCTGATGGAGCGCGGATTGGCCCATCTCTGATCAGAAGGTCGGCTCATTTAGCTCAGCTCGGGAACCCCTCGTCAATTCCCCCCCCCCGAGTCGAGATCGAGTGGGCGAGATCTAGAGGTAAGAGCTAATCCCGAGCTGTAGGTGCCCGAACCCGATAGAGTAGGGATGGCCACTTCAGCAGTGGATGCCCAACGGATGGCTGCCACGTCACCTGGCGGTTCTGACAAGACGCGACGTTTGGCCTTCCCGAGGCGAATTTCACGGGCGCTTATAAATAGGGCCACCTCCTACGAGATTCACTGCATACTTCACTTTCTATTTCTCGAGGAATTTAGGTCGGACGCAAGAGTGGTCGGACGCAACTAGCTCGGAAAGAATATTCTCGGGATTCTTCAGCTCGGACCAGAATAGTCGGCCGCACTCCGCAGTTCGAGAGCATTAGGTACGTCCCGACTCCCTTTAGTCATTCCTGTACATTTGTATTTGCTGTAGACAGGATGGGGAGGTCGGAATCAGAAGATTCTCAGGCAATGGAAGTAAGGTCTTATGGTGGAGATGAAAGTCCGCCGAGCTCGGCATCTACCTCGAACAGGATCCGTGGCGGAGAGAGCACCAGCCCGTCCTCTGGGCCAGCTCGGAAATCTAACCGCGAGGAGAGCGACGACGACTGCCAAGTTATCGGGGTCAGACTGGTGCGAGAGGAGGCAGAAGAGGACCCTTTGGCCGACCTGGGAGAATTCGATGCCGGGGAGGATGAGGAGCCGCTGAACCGACTGGAGGGCATCGAGATACCGCAAGAGTTCTTAGCCGGGGTGTCTGCCACCGAGCCAATCGAGGCTGTCCTAGTCAGTGCTGTTCGACCTCGGAGCTCGGCTTCAGCCAGCGCTTCTTCAATTCGAGGGAATAGGATTGAGCAGTTGTTTGCCTGCTGCAAGCGCGAGTGCCATTCTACAGTGCAGATGGCGAACGCAAGGCTGAGGAACTGGTCAGTGGACCGGCATCACAAGTTGAAGGTTCCAGGTCGGCTAGAATCGGCGTGTTACCCCCCAGCCAACCACTACACCATATATGATCTGGCCTTCGACGTCATCCAGCTCCCCCTCCCTGGCTTCATCGTTGGAATCCTGAACCATTTCGAGCTCAGCCCGGGTCAGATGTCACCAAATGGTTGGGCCATAATGGTGGCTTTCTACGTGTTCTGTTTGGAGAAGGGAGTGGAGCCGACCTTGCGCCGATTCAGGCATTTCTTCGTATGTAAGCCCAACCCGAAGCAGCCAGGGTGGTTCCACTTCGCAGCTCGGGTCGGCCACTCCGTATTCACCAAGTGGCACTCATCTAACAAGGGCTGGCATAATGATTACTATTGGGTGGAGTCGTCTGTGAATCCTGGATGTAGGTTGGACTGGCTCCCGAGCCTGAGGAAAACCGTCAATGATGATCCTAAACTCTCAAAGGAGGAGCGTAGAGAAGTTGCAGTGCTCAGGCCCGCGCCCGGGATGCTGATAAACATTGACAGTGTGCTGAAATGGGAGCGAATCTGGGATTCCAAGTTATTTGGTCGGGAGCCCGACCTCTCGAGGGATCATCCCCACCTGATTCCCGACCTGGAAGGAGATGACGGGACTGGCTCGGAAGAGGGTCAGTTTGTAGGATTGGCGTCCGACCTCCCGTCCCGTTTTATTAGCTTCGCTTTAGCTGGGTCTTCGACTCACTTTTAACCCCTTTCCCTCTACCTTTTGCAGATATGGCGGATATGAGGAAGCTCGCGTACGCCCAGGTGCGGAGGAAGGGTGAAGTCAGTGGCGATGCCTCTGCTCGGTCAGGACCGGGCAGCACTGGACAAGGCCAAAGGCAACGCCCCAGCGGTCAAGGGCGTGAGGTCGGTCCCGAGGTCTCTTCAAAAGGGGTTTCGGGGTCCCCTTTGCCGAAGAAATCAGGGTCGAGCCTAACGATTCCGGAGCGCTCCTCCCCCCGATCCGAGAACAGAAAGCGGCCTCGGCCCGGGCACTCTGGGAAGGGCAAAGGCACGGAGTTCAGCCCTCCCACCAGCACATCATGGAGGCGTCCAAGGTGGACCGCGACCCCAAACTGGCGACGGTCCCAGCCGAGCAACTCTCGCTGGACTTGAGGACGGCCATTGTTACGGTAAGTCCTTAACCATCTTATGTAAAGGTCACATTCTTAGCTCGGCTAATTGCTTTACCCTCTGCTGAACAGGCCGAGTCTCACATCCTCTCTGCCCCCAGCTTCTTAATCAAGGCCCAAACTCACTGCGTTGAGCTCGAGCAACGGTATGTGGACGCCCGATCCGAGCTTGAAACAGTGAGAGAGGAGGCTGCTCAGAGGCAGAGGGTTGATGCGGCGGAGGTCGAGCGCTTGAGGAAGGAGCTGGACCTAGAGAAGGGCCGACGCGAAGCCGCGGCCAAGGACGTCGATCGCTATAAGCGAGAGAAGCGGGAGGCAGAGGCTAAGTTTAAGGAACTGGCGGAGCAGGTCGGCGTCCAGGGGGAGAAGGCAGTGGAGGCCTTCAAGTCCAGCGACGCGGCGGTGGACTGGTTGGCCACGGAAGGTGGGGCCATGGCGAAGTACGCGGAAATAGAGTTCTACTTCCGAGGTCAAGTTGCGGCTCGGGAGAGAGCGAAGACTTTCTTTCCATCCTCCAAGAACGACTACATCGAGATCTTGGAGGTCCCGCCGCCAGAATTCTGGGAGATCCCCGAGCTTCCGTCCGACCTGATATCCCAGGCCAAGGAGGTTACTGAGTTTGTCCAGAAGGGCCTGGACCAGGTTGGGGATGAAGCTGAGGCCACCACCTCCGCTGCCGCGCCAAAGTAGATTTAGCAATGTTTCCCTGATAGGGCTATTGTAATTTTGCCCGAGCTAGGCCTTTGTAATCACTTTCCGGTTTTAATGAAATATTTATTTTGGCTTTATTTGCGTTTCAATTGAGTTTGTACACGCGTACTTTTCTCTCCGCAAATTTTCTTCAAGTTAGTGGGGTCGGACCAATTTTAATGGACCATACAAACTTAGGAGTAATAACCCGAGCTGGACGCGACTAATGTTTTAACATCCTAATCCGAGCTGGTATAATAGGGGCAACTCATAATGGTTACCGATTCGAACTCGTCAGTCCGTTATAAAATTGGTCAAACTAATGTTGACAAGTATTGAGCTCGAGTTTAGACCCAAGCTAATATACCGACCTGAGACCGGAATGCACTGAGTTAGAACTTAATCCGAACTGGCAAAACTAATCAAATTGTTATCGATTATGCCCGAGCTGGAACTTAGTCCGAGCTGGTTTACTTTATCGTTTGCTCGTGATTAAGCGTGGCCACCGCGTTAATCCGAGTTCGAGTAATTTTGTAGTTGTAGCATTTGCACTCGGGTCGGGCATTGCGCTGGTTTGTGTACTTGTTCCCAAGTTGGGAATTGCACTAGTTTACAAAATCGCATTGTATTGAATTTGTACAAGTAATGTTTCGGCCCGGGGCCTTTACAAAATACTTTGGCTCGGGGCCGTTTACAGAATATTCCGGCTCGGGGCCGTTTTTAGACAAAATACCGCTTCAAATGTTCTGAATGCCATGCATTTTTTAACAGTTTTCCGTTCTTGTCTCGAAGGTAGAAGGTCCCGGGTCGGACTTCTTTCATGACCTCGTAGGGTCCCTCACAGGGGGGGGAAAGTTTGTTAGTGGAGCGCGGCAAAAAGATGGCCTTCCTGAGTACGAGGTCGCCGACCTTAATAGGCTTAGGCTTGACCTGTTTGGAAAAGGCTCTTTTCATTGCAGCTTTGCTGGCCAGCATTCTGATTTGAGCTTTAGCTCGGAGCTCTTCGGCGAGGTCGAGCTCTTCACGGATTCGTGCTCCGTTTATTTCTGGGTCATGGTGGAGGGTTCTACTGGTTGGAGACCCGATCTCCACTGGCAGCACTGCTTGAGTGCCGAAGGTCAGTTCGAAGGGCGATTCTCCCGTCGCCGAGCTGATATTGGTCCGCTGAGCCCACATCACTTCTGGGAGAATTGATGCCCATTGGCCCCCTGCTTCCTCCAGCTTGGTTTTCAGACCCTGCAAAATGATTTGGTTAGTCCTTTCAACTTGGCCATTACTTTGAGGGTGAGCAACAGACGAGAATCTGAGGTCGATCCCAATCTCAGCACATTTGCCTCGAAAGTATGCACTGTCGAATTGCTTGCCGTGGTCGGTGACAATGACCTTTGGTACCCCAAATCGGCATATGATGTTTTTCCATACGAAATCCCAAGCTGCCTTTTCTGTTATTCTGGCAACACCTTCAGCCTCGGGCCATTTAGTGAAGTAGTCTACGGCCACGAAGGCGTGTTTCTTTTGGCCGAGACTGGTCGGCAAGGGGCCGATGATGTCTAGACCCCACTGATAGAATGGCCAAGGGCTTATCATCACTGTGAGGTCTACAGCAGGCTTCCGCTGCACGTTGGCGAACCTCTGGCAGGTGTCGCACTTTTTTACATACTCTTTGGCATCTTGCTCTAAGGTTGGCCAAAAATAGCCGTACCTTAACGCCTTCCGAGCCAGAGATTTACCCCCCAAGTGGTTTCCACACACCCCTTCATGAATCTCCCGGAGTACATAGTTTCCTTCCTCGGGTGCAACACATTTCAAAAGAGGCTAGGTGTAGGCTCTTTTGTAGAGCTGCCCGGCGATTATGACAAACCTTGAGGCCTGCTTCATGAGTTTCCGAGCAGCTTTTTCATCCTCCGGGGTCATACCCCCTTCCAAATAGTCCATGATTGGTTTGGTCCAATCTGGATTTAAGTTGAGCTCGGCTACCGCTCGTATCCCCAACTGGATACTAGGTTCAGATACTTCTTCCACGTGGACAAGGGTAGGTCGGCTCTCGCCCAAGGCTAGCCTGGATAGGGCGTCAGCCTTCATGTTCTCTTCCCTGGGAATCTGCTGTATCGTGAACCTTCTGAGTGTTGAGGTCAAGTCCTTGACTCTGTTGAGGTAGGCTAGCATAGCACTGTCCTTGGCTTCGAACTCCCCTGATATCTGACTAGAAACCAACTGAGAGTCGGTGCTTAGGTCGATTGTCTGTGCCCCGAGCTGAGCAGCAATTTTTAGCCCTGCAATCACCGCTTCATACTCTGCTTCATTGTTGGACGCCGAAAAGGTGAACTTGAGGGAGTATTGGTGCTCATTTCGGTTTGGGTAGAGGATGACCACCCCAGCTCCACTCTCAGACTTCCCTGAGGCCCCATCCATATGGACCTTCCATACATCCTCCGGGTCATACTCTGCTCGGCCAGTGCACTCTACGACAAAGTCAGCAATGGCTTGGGCTTTGATGGCTATCCTGGGCTGGTAGGTGATGTCGAATTGACTCATCTCAACTGCCCATTTCAGTAGCCTGCCCGACGCCTCTGGCTTGTGCATGATGGATTTGAGCGGAGCATCAGTCATGACTTTAATCGGATGAGCATCGAAGTATGGCTTCAACTTTCTAGTCGCCGTGATGAGCGCGAGGGCGAGTTTTTCCAAGGAGGAGTATCTCGCCTCGGCTCCCTGCAAGGTTTTACTAACGTAGTAGACCGGCTTCTGCTCCTTGCCTTCTTCTCGGACTAGCGCCGCCGCCACCGCTGTTCCCGAGCATGCCAAGTATACTACCAGCTCCTCCCCCACCTCAGGTCGGGATAACAGAGGTGGCGAGGCTAAGTACCTTTTCAGCTCCTGGAAGGCGTTTTGGCATTTCTCAGTCCATTCAAAGTTCTTAGGGTTCCTCAATATTTTGAATAGGGGAGCGCACTTGTCAGCCGACCTGGACATGAATCTGCTCAGTGCCGCGACTTTTCCTGCCAACACCTGGACGTCCTTCACGCAGGTCGGGGGCGCCAGGTCTAGTATCGCCTGGACTTTCTCCGGGTTGGCTTCTATTCCGCGGGCTGTTACCATGAAGCCCAGGAACTTGCCTGCCTTGACGCCGAATGCGCACTTTTCCGGGTTCAATTTCATCCCAAAGTGCTCCATTACGGCGAAGGCCTCAGCCAGGTCGGTTACATGGTCTTCCGCCCTCCTGCTCTTGACCAACATGTCATCTACATAGATCTCCATATTCCGGCCAATCTGGTTCTTGAAGACCTTGTTCACCATCCGAGTGTATGTGGCTCCAGCATTCTTGAGGCCAAAAGGCATGACCTCATAGTAGTAGAGTCCTTTATCGGTGGTGAAGGCGGTCTTTTCTTTGTCCCCGGGAGCCATCTTGATTTGATTATAACCTTTGAAGGCATCCATGAAGGAGAGCAGCTCGAACCCGGAGGTGGCGTCCACCATTTGGTCAATCCGTGGCAGGGGGAAGCAATCCTTGGGGCAAGCTTTGTTGAGGTCGGTGAAATCAATACATAGTCTCCATCCACCCGAAGACTTCGTCACCAGCACCACATTGGACAGCCAGGTTGGGTATTGTATTTCCTTTATGTGGCCGGCGTCCACCAACTTGTCCACTTCCTCCGCTATGATTTGTTGCTTATCATAATAAAAGTGCCGGCGTTTTTGTTTTACTGGATAGTGATTTGGGTCGGCATTCAGGTGATGCTCAATTACATTCGGGTCAATTCCTGTCATGTCAGAAGCAGACCAGGCAAATACATGCTCATTCTTTAAAAGAAATCGGCTTATACCTTTCTTGAGGTTGGCAGATAGTTCACTCCCAATCTTTGCTCTCTTTGTTTCATCGGAGAGCTCCACCTCCTGAAGATCCTCAGCCGGGCTTCCTCTCTTAGCGTCTCTTTTTTCTTCGGGCAGATCCAGTCCCCAGCCGATTTGATATTTGGGTCGGAGTGAGTTTTCATAACACTCCCGAGCTGAGAGCTGGGCTCCGCGAATGGTGGCTACCCCAGACGGGGTCGGGAACTTCAGGGCCTGGTGGTACGTTGAGGGGACGGCCCTGAAATGATTAAGCGCCACCCGACCTAAGATCCCGTTGTAGGTGGAGTTACAATTCATTACAATGAAGTTGGCCTGCATCGACACCCACTTATCCCCAGCCTCCAACTTCAGCGGGAGGTTGATAACTCCCTCGGCTCGGTGGGACTGCCCGGTGAAACCCGCTAAAGTACCACGCAATGGCCTGAGTCGGCTCCTGTCCAACCCCATCTGCTCAAAAGCGCTGAGGAATAAGACTTCTGCCGAGCTCCCGGTGTCTACCATCAGCCTTTTAACGGTGAAGTTGGCTATCTCTGCGCTGATCACCAGGGGGTCGTCATGAGGCAATATGACCCCTCCAAGTCTTTTGAAGAGAAGGTGAACTCTTGCATCCCCGGGGCCGGTCCTCTCACTGGTCTATATTCCCTCCCTGCGCGAACATAACCTTTTCTGCCTGCCGAGGTGACGCCACTCCTCCCGCTATGGTTTCAATCACGGCCAAACGTCCGCCCCCAACCTGGCGCCTGGGCGGACTCCTCTCCCTATCCCTTTGCTCCGGATTTCGGGTCGGCTGTTGATCTACATACCTCCGGAGGTAGCCTCGGGCTATCAGTGCCTCGATCTCCTGCTTCAAGTCTTTACACTCTTCGGTGGTATGGCCATAGTCCATGTGGTAGCGGCAATATTTGGTCTTATTGCGCTTATCAGGCCGGCCTTTCATTCTCGGTGCCAGAGGCAGGTGGTTTTGGTGCTGGATCTCCATCAGGATCTGCTCCCTCGAGGTGTTGAGGGGAGTGAACATCGTGAACTGGGGGTTCGGCTTCGGCTGCTGGGGCTGCTTGCCTCGGTCATTCTGGGCTTTGGCCCCAGGTTGGGCTCGGGAGGCCTCTCCTTTCTTCCTGGCCTCATTCTCCTTGTCATCATCCCTTTTCGCCTGGTGGATTTTCTCCGAGTGTATGTACCCTTCTGCTCGTACCATCAGCTCGGACACAGTATCCACAGGATCGATTGCTAAGGAAGACGTGAGTGGGCCCGACCTAAGCCCACTCTGGTAAGCCATCAGAGCCATGGAGTCCTCCAGGTTCGGAATTCGGAGGGACTCCTCATTAAATCTGGCCGTGTAAGCCCTCAAGCTTTCCCCTCGATGCTGCTTCACCAGCAGCAATGCTGAAGTATGACGAGTGGCGCGGCGGCTTCCCGCAAAGAGAGACAGGAATGCCTCAGCCAGCTGGTGAAAACTTGCAATTGAACCTGGACGAAGTTTTTGGAACCAGTCCAAGGCATTGCCAACCAAGGTGGTCGGGAACGTCTTCGCCTTCATGAGATCTGGCATATCATGCAGAGTCATGTGGTGGTCAAAATTGAGCAGGTGGCTGGCTGGGTCTCCGTCTCCATTGTAGACGGCCAGGTTGGGCATGCGATTGCCGGTGGGTAGGGGCGTGGCCAATACCTCGGGAGAGAGTGGGCTTACACCGAGTTGGTTGATGACCTTAGCTATGGCAGGCGCGGTCTTTGCTTGCTCGGGGTCGGCTTGAACCGCCCTTTTACCTCTCGTCGGGTCGGATCTTGGCATTGGCTCCAAGAAGCCCTCCTCTTCCTGCGTCCGTTTTCGTCTAGACTCCGGGATGTGGAACTGGGGGCGCGATGGCCGCGGCGCGACCTCTTGCGGTGCCAGGGGGCCCTCAGCCAGCCGGGCCACCTGCTCCTTAAGTTCTTCAAACATCCTCAGCATCATCCTTATCTCCGGTGATATGCCGGAGTTTGGGTCTCCTTCTGCTGCGGGTTGGGTTTGAGTGGCTAAGTGCATACGTTGGCTCGTTCCAACGTCGGCTTGGGTCAGGTTCTGGCTGGGCGCCTGCGCGGCTTCGAGGTCCCCTTCCAGGTTGGGCGAATCCTCTACCGGTATGTTGTGGCTTCTAGTTTGCACCATAATGGTTTCTCAATGAGTGGTGAAGAGAGTTATAGAAGAACTCGTTGTTCCCCACAAACGGCGCCAAACTGTCGAGGTTGAAAATCTCACAGTTAGATTCGGGAGCTGCTTTGGCCGAGCTGGACTTCTCTGGTCCGCCTCCGAGCTAGACTTTCTTGGTCGGCTGTAGGTCCTGCACAAGGAAACAAGGAAAAGGCGGGGTGACGACCCGGATTTTCCCCTCAGGCGTGCGAACGATTAGTATGTCCGAGCTGGCAAAGTAGTTGAGAGCAATTAATAACGAGAGAGCAAATGAGGAGGGTTGAGCTCTATTTATACTAAGTTTAGGTCTGACAGCATTTAATGCGGCGCAGCTTTATGTCCCATCAGTGCTTTATGTCCCATCGGAACAGCTGGAACTGAGGTCGGGGTTAACGGGGTCGGGTCAGTCATCTGGGGTTGGACATCGTGTTGAGCGAACTGCTGATGGAGCGCAGATTGGCCCATCTCTGATCAGAAGGTCGGCTCATTTAGCTCAGCTCGGGAACCCCTCGTCAGATGCAATTTGATGACGAGCTTTTAAATTCTTAATCGAGCCACAAACCTTCCGGACTTGACCAAGAAATCCGTCGCCATAGTGGCGCCCAAAATGCAGGATAAACACATTAAGAACATCTTCGGCATCGTAAGCCACATTACACACTTGATTGATCCATGTTTCAAGTTTGGGATTATTTTCCACCATTACTTCTGCTCTTCTAAGAAAGCCCTTCATTTGAGCAGGTTCATCTTTAATATGTTGGACTTCATCTCGAAGGCCTCCCAACAATGCGCTTTCTTCACGGACAAAGGTTGAAAGTCCGCGTAATAGAAAGGATAAAATGTTATAGCTAATACCAGCCCAACTGTGAGTAGCCCACAAGGTGCGATAACCTAAAAGCGAACCATCAAACACAAGCCCAAGAAGAGGTACTCGTATCAGGACAAAGCCCGGCTACTTAGTTGATTTTATGGCTTAGCAATACAACAAAGATAGTTAAAGAAGTTGTTACAACAGATTCCGTTAGAAGGAATCCATGAAAGAAGTGTTGTGCACATTACTTATATATTGTAGATGTGGCTACTGGAAAATCAATGAAAATACATTATATTTCTCAGCTCAGATTTCTCTTTTGTTTTTGTTCTTAACTTTTCTTAAAATTCAATCATAACATTTGGTGCTTTCGTTGAGCTATTCATCGGCTTCCATGGCTAACGGCACTCGACTGAAATCGCTAGATGACAATATGAAGAAGGTCCAGGAGGTTACAGAATCCCATTCACAGTGTTTGGATGTGCAGCAGCAGTCTATGGGGGAACTCATCTCTAAGATCACGGTGTTAAATGGTAAACTTGAGCAAACTTTGAAATTACTGAATGCTAAACCTGCTACGCAGCTGCCTGGCTCACCGTCGACGACCATTCCACCGCCGCTTACATTACCCACTTCAGGTATCCAGCTCACAGCTCTTTTTTGCATGTCGTCCGTGCTTTCACCTACCCTTCCCCACTAACCACATCGGTGGGTTCATTTGGGCTTTCCTCTGGCATTCCATTCACTGGGGTTAGTGCTCAGTTTCTGGGTATGGTAGTTCCATCTCCGGTGGGCTCTTTTCAGATTGGGCAGATGAGCCCAAATGGTCTACATAACCAATTGGTTCATATGAGTTCTTTCGGCCAGACAGGTCAATTATCGCTACAATCTCGACCCATGAAATTAGATTTTCTGTGCTTTGACGGTGATGGTCCAGTTGGGTGGATCTTTAAAGCGGAACATTTTTTTACATATCACCATACTCCGGATGATCAACGTCTCTTGATCAGCTCATTCCATATAGACGGACGGGCCTTGCCGTGGTTTCAATGGATGAGTAAAAATTGACAGTTTGTAACTTGGGATCAGTTTACACGAGCACTTGAGGTTCGCTTTGGCCCAACGGAGTTTGAGGATCATCAAAGGTCTCTCTCTAAACTAGTTCAAACCTCTACTGTGGAACTTTACCAGACCCAATTCGAAGCCTCTCCAATCGGACCATTAGCCTACCATCATCGTTTCTTTTGAGTTGCTTTGTGGCTGGGTTGCGCAGTGACATACGGGCTGAAGTTATGGCCCTTCGTCCTGCGACTTTAACCCACGCAATTGGGCTCGCTAAATTGCAGGAGGCAAAACTTAACGATCAACGGAAATATGCCTATCGGCCCAAATGGTCCTCTCATAGCCTAAACACTAACCCAGACCCCACTTCAGCCCAAATCCATTCATCAAATACATCATTCGCACACAGACAACACAATACTACTTCCAAGCCTAACGTATATTACCTTGCCTCACCTTGTTCACCTAACCTCACAACTCAGACACCTATTCCATCTCACCCCAACGTAAACCCAACCTCATAGACAACCTGTCATATTACATCCAAAGCAATGCAAACCCGACGTGAGAGAGGCCTTTGTTATTATTGTGATAAGAAGTATATGCCCGGACATCGTTGCAAAACTAACCCTTAGTTCTTTTTAGTCGAAGGTGATAAAGATTTTGTTGACTCATCAAGTGATGAGCAGGTAGCTGAAGCTTTACAGTTGGAAGAACTTGGGGCTGCACCGGAAATATCTTTGAATGCCCTGTCAGGTAACCATTCACCTGCTACCTTGAGTTTTCGTGGCAACCTCGCAGGATATTCAGTGCAAGTATTTGGTGGACGGTGGTAGTACCCATAACTTTGTGCAAACTAGAGTGGCCAAATTCTTGAATTTGCCTATTGAGACTACTCATAATCTATCGGTGGCAGTGGGTAATGGTCAGAAATTGATGAGTGCCGGATGTGTGTGTCAAGCTCAGTTAAACATTCAAGGTCATTGGGTTACGACTGACTTATATGTGTTGCCTTTGGAAGGTTCGGATATGGTGTTGGGTCTGTCATGGCTTGCTACATTGGGTCCGGTAGTCCATGACTATGCTAACCTTACGATGAAGTTCACGGTGAATAGTGCTGAGGTATTCTTGCAAGGGGGCGTCAGTCATTCTTTAATGGAGATTCAGTACAAGGGTGTGAAGAGAATGACTTCGACAGGTTCAGTTGCAGCATTTTTTTAGTTTGTCAGTAGTGACAGATCAAGACTCTCACCTACCTCCAATACAGAGCCCTATCCAGCAGCTACTGCTCAAATATACTGAAGTTTTTTGCAATTCTACATGGTCTGCCCCCTCAACGCAGTCAGGATCACGTTATTTATTTGCAACCAAACGCTGCTCCTGTCAATGTTAAACCATACAGGTATCCTCATTTTCAAAAAACTGAGATAGAACGATTAGTTCAAGAAATGTTGACGGAAGGAATTATTAGACCGAGTACCAGTCCGTTTTCGTCCCCAGTATTGTTGGTTAAAAAGAAAGATGGAACTTGGCGATTTTGTACTGACTACCGTGCCCTCAACGGGGTAACCGTAAAATATCGTTTTCCCATTCTGACGGTGGATGAGTTATTGGATGAATTGCAATGGGCCAAGTATTTTTCGAAGTTGGATTCGGGCTATCATCAGATTAGAGTTCAGGCTGAAGATGTTCACAAGACGGCATTTCGCACTCACGATGGGCATTACGAATTCCTCGTTATGCCTTTCGGGTTGACAAATGCCCCATCTACATTTCAAGCACTTATGAATGATACCTTTCGCCCTTTCTTACGCAAATTTGTGTTAGTAGTTTTTGATGACATTTTGGTATATAGTGCAGATTAGGATAAACATTTGAAGCATCTTGACATGGTACTGGATACTTTACGTGCGAATTGCTTTTATGCTAAACACACGAAATGTCTTTTTGCTCAACAACAGGTGAAATACCTTGGGCACATTATTTCTTACAATGGGGTTTCAATGGACCCGAGGAAGGTGCAGGCAATGCAAGAGTGGCCCAAGCCACATAACATCAAGAGCCTCCGTGGATTTTTGGGCCTATCGAGTTATTATAGGCAATTTATAAAAGGTTATGCTAAAGTTGCTGTTCCTTTAACTAATCTTTTAAAAGCTAATGCGTTTACTTGGACCATAGCAGCATTAGAAGCTTTTTTTGCATTGCAACGAGCTCTCGTTTCTGCTCCAATATTAGCCTTGCCCGATTTTCACAAGACATTTGTTGTAGAGACGGATGCGTCTGAGATTGGCATTGGGGGTGCCTTATTGCAAGACAACAGGCCCATTGCCTATTTTAGTCAGAAGCTCAGCCCCCGACTTCAAGCAGCTTATACATATCAACGAGAGATGATGGCAATTACCGCGGCAATTGCTAAATGGCGCCAATATCTCTTAGGCCGCCATTTCATCATTCACACTGATCAGGTCAGTTTGAAGGCATTAATGGATGAAAAAAATTCATACTCCTGATCAACAGCGATGGCTGACTAAACTATTGGGTTTCGAATTTAAGATTGAGTACAAGCCAGGTCGTGAGAATATGGTGGCCGATGCACTTTCTCGCCAGCCCTTGGAGGCTTCATTTCATGCTTTTTCCACTGTTCATATTAGATTCTTAGATCAATTGAAGCTTGCAAATCAACAAGAGTTTGACTTGCTCAAATTGCATGAACAACTGCGGCTGCACCCTTCGGAGTTAACAAAATACAGTTGCCATGATGGAATTTTGTATTTTCGAAACAGATTAGTAATTCCAAAATCATTACAAGCTATTGCATTGACGGAGTTCCATGATTCTCCAATAGGAGGTCATGCGGGATTCTTCAGAACTTTTCAGAGGATTGCAGCAAATTGTTATTGGCAACACTTGCGTAGGGACGTGAAACAATATGTGGATAACTGCTTAGTCTGTCGACAAACAAAAACTAGTAGCTTGGCTCCTTCTGGATTACTTCAGCCTCTACCGATTCCTACGCAAGTATGGGAAGATGTATCATTGGACTTCATTCAGGGGTTGCCAATGTCCCGGGGATTTGTTGAAATTTTAGTAGTAGTGGATCGTTTGTCGAAGTATGCGCATTTTTTACCTTTGGGATCGCACCCGACTAGTGCAAAGGTAGCAGATATTTTTATGAAAGAAGTAGTTCGTTTGCATGGCATTCCACGTTCAATAGTCAGTGATCGTGACAAATTGTTCATCAGTTCTTTTTGGAAGGATTTGTTTAAATTACATGGCACATCCTTGAATATGAGTAGCTCGTATCACCCTCAATCCGATGGTCAAACAAAAAGGCTAAATCGCACCTTGAAACTTTATTTGCGTTGTTTTGTTATAGACACTCCAAAGTTGTGGGTCAAATACCTCCCATGGGCTGAGTACTGGAATAATACAACGTTTCATACGTCGGCAGGTATGACACCTTTTGTGGCGGTTTACGGTCGCCATCCTCCAACGCTGGCCAATTATCTTCCTTATTCAACTTCAAATGCCACTCTTAAGACTGAACTTCAGCATAGGGATGTCATTTTGGTTTAGCTCAAGAAGAATTTGCAAGTCACTCAAGAGTACATGAAACATCAGGCTGATAAGAAACATATTGATAAAGAGTTTTTAGCCGGCGATTGGGTTTTTGTTCGACTGCAACCTTATAAGAAGCTGACGGTGCGTGGTCATGGGAATCAGAAATTGGGCAGGAAATTTTTTGGACCATTTTGTATCATTGAACGGATCGATCTCGTGGCATACAAGTTGCAACTTCCAGATACTGCAAGAATCCACAATGTTTTCCATGTTTCATTGCTTAAAAAGGCAGTTGGTTTCACATCTCAAAAGCAGCAGCCTGTCATCATTCCTCCATATCCGTTGTTGCCTCAATGGAGCCTCAGCAGGTTTTGGCAACTCGTACTATTATGCAACAGGGGCAGCCCCGTCAACAGGTACTCATTCTCTGGCAGCATTTTCCACTTGAAGATGCTACTTGGATCGATCTTCAGGAGGCTCGAACAACATTTCCGTCTCTGAACCTTGAGGACAAGGTTCTTCTTCCAGATGGGGGTAATGCTATAGCTGATACCAGCCCAACTGTGAGTAGCCCACAAGGTGCGATAGCCCAAAGCGAACCATCAAACACAAGCCCAAGAAGAGGTACTCGTATCAGGACAAAGCCCGGCTACTTAGTTGATTTTATGGCTTAGAAATACAACAAAGATAGTTAAAGAAGTTGTTGCAATAGATTCCGTTAGAAGGAATCCATGAAAGAAGTGCTGTGCACATTACTTATATATTGTAGACGTGGCTACTGGAAAATCAATGAAAATACATTCAATTTCTCAGCTCAGATTTCTCTTTTGTTTTTGTTCTTAGCTTTTCTTAAAATTCAATCATAACATAAAACATCAGTTGCCATTCTCTCTCACTCAATTAATCTATCAGGAAAAGGAATCTGTTTATGGGATTATTGTGTTTGGTGGTGGTTCTATCTTGAGTGAAGCAAATTATATAAAGTGTGGGAAAAATATTGTATTAACCGGACTGATTGTTCAATCTCTCATACGGTTGTCATTCGCACAAGGCTGCCATTCTCACTCACTCAAATCTTTCAAGAAAGGGAATATTTTTCGGGGATTATTGTGTTTGGTGGCTTTTCTCTCTTGAGTGGAGCAGATTATATAAAGTTTTGAAAGCTTGCTGAATGTGAACTGTCAGCAACTCTCTTCGACGACCGGGTATATATTAAAAAAGACAACTTTCTGGGTGTTCGCTGGGAAGATGTGGTGGAAAATCATGTATGACTTTCCTTTCTGAGGATGGCAAGTTGCCTTCCATATAAAAATACATACTTCCGATCGATCCTTTGAATTTTCAACTAGCACAATGCATTTTAGAGCCCTATAGCTATTTGTTAATGTATGAATTTGTGCGGCTTGCGATTTTGTTCCACCTGCAAAATGAAATGACGTGGGCTATATTCCAGGGATAACTCCATGAACCTTGTTGAAGTATTTATAGAAGTGAGGAGCTATTTCCAAGGTGCTTGGTGGAAGATGATAGCCTCGTAATGGTGTTTAGCGTGTTAGGTTAACCATCATTAATTTGACAAGATGTTTCCAGGGAGAGTACTTCACCATACTGTTTGTTAGGGTGCAGTTGAATTTGCCTCGTCGATCCGAGGGTTTGTCTCTTTTACTCCAGTCGAGTCAATTTAACGAGAGATACGTGACAAAATCCTATTAGTTTCATTTCAACATCTACTTTCTTCTCATGTAATTTTTTTTTTTGAGCATTATTATATACTATTATATTTTTATTATTTATTTATTATTTTTATGTATATATTTAATTAGTATGCTAAAATAGTAAACTTTTTTAAACATAAGTAAATGTTCCCTTGTGTCATCTAATTCATTAACCATGTTGGACGCGGCGCAACACCCCGATTCACCATGCAATTTCTAGCCTTGCGGTTCGTCTGATCAATTATTCAAGTCAGTGTTGAACAAGACGACGACTTCATCTCACCGTTTCTTTAAATAATCGCACTTCCCTCATCGTTCAACAAGTTGGAGAAAAAATAATTGAAGGAACCATGTTTGAATTAGTCTTCCCTTTCTCTTGGGACAACACCAAATTGATTTACTTAAAATATATTAATAGTCAATTTATAATTGAGGAAATAGGCTAATGGCACTATGATATTTTTCCTTTGTTATAACACTTAAAACTGTTATAAAAAAACTAAAACCGTTGGACATAACTTTACACAATGGAACCATTGCATATGATCTCATTATAAATTTTGTATTGCAATAATTTTTTATAAATAATAAGCAACAATTTAAAATACTGTTACCAAAAAGTACTCTCATAAGTAATTATTTACAAAAAGTGATAAAAAAATTTAACCGTTGCAAAAAAACTTTAGTTTATTAAACGGCTTAAATTGCATTAAAACACATATTGCAACGGTTTTATTTTTCAAATTGAAGTATTGCAAAGAAATTAAAATGTTGTAGTGTAGCACTTGAAATTTCTTCCAAAAATTAAAATTGTGAAAACTTCTTCTGGGTGTTTAAGTAAAATATGAATGGAGTTCTTAATTTCAGTATATAAGAATGAGAATTGCTTCTTTAGAGAAGAGTTCAGGAGAAAATGACAAGGATCGAAACTCCCAATGAGATATCCGTAATTAATAGTTAATTATTTAAAAAATGTGACTATTTTAGCTAGTCAATATCGTACAGCGGTGCTAGCTTTAGATATGTAATTTGTAATTAACAAGTTGAAATTGATTATATAAACGAATGTTGGCTTTTAGTAGATTCAACTAGAAGGTTCTTTGACTCAGTAAAAAAAACTAGAAGGTACTTTGTCCCCAGGGACATGGTTTAGTGATAGTGGGGTAGAGTGTTAATTAACACTATCTATTGTTTTACAATTCTGTCTTTAACTGACTTAGTTTATATGCGGAAACACACTCCTATCAATTAGTGATCGAATTTCGTTAAATAATTAACATCGTCCAAAAACTAGAAGGTACTTTGATAAGCTTTTTATATGCTATTTTAAAGTTTTTGGCAAATTCTACAAATTGAAGAAGTTTATAAACTCCAGATAAGAAGCACTTTCTGAGCTTTTTCTTGAGGTAGCGTGAGGGTGTTTTTGTCTAACATTCTTTCTAAATTCTAAAAACAAACTCAAGAAGAATTTATTTTTGGAGTATCTCCCACATTACTTTTTATTTTTTGATTAATTCTTGAGCTTATAAGCTAACTTCTTGAAAACTAAAATAGTTTTACGATAGGATTTGAATATTCTCTAATTAAGTAGCCATTAGATGATCTTCCAATTACCTTTTAAGAGAGTAAAATATCATCTCTACTAAGAATTGATGGTTTGATTTAAGCCTCCTCACCATTTACTTATATTTAACGCCAAAACAACATAGTTTTGTCCAACTTCATAAATAGTTGATTTCAAAAGGAATTATATACATGTATATTTATATATTTATGTATATACATAGAAGTATAAATTTCATAACCATACTATTTGTTTATAAAAAAATTCACGCCAAAGGTTAAGTTTGTAAATCATTTTCATAATGACATACTTTCTATATAAAAATTATTTTTCTTAAATTATTATTTTTATATAAATGAAAAACTATGTTATTCTAGTGTTAAATAAAAGTTAGTATGTGTAATAAATATGATCTTTTAATTTTATTTCCTTAAATCATTTTTTTTCTGAAAATGTATAAAATTATATCGTTTTAGTATTAAGTATAAGCACGTAAGGTAAGGGTTTAGTGATAGACTCTTCTAGCAATCGTTTAGATAGAGCAAGGCATTGGAGGGACAAGATTGAGGAAGTTAGGAAGACGGACGTTTTATGGTGAACTGAACGAGATAACAGAAGCCTTGTTCGCGACTTGAAAGAGAAGCTGTTCTAACAGAAGGGCGAGGCGTTTTAGCTAGATTATACTCGTGATTTTAGCTACATTATGTGCTTGTGATTCTAACCATTTGATCATAAAAATTAGATGAAAGTAATGTGTCACTTTTTTAAAGAGTATTGGATTGAAAAGCGACATGTATTACTTTCCTTTTGTGCCATATTCCGCATGTTACTATGCCTCACAATTAACAAATCGCACTAGTCCCTCTTAATTCTTGGAAGGCTTCAAATTAAAGACATTATCTGTCGATACATATCTATACTTGGCCAATCTAATACAATGTGCCGCATACTCCAGTCCAGTGAAGGTAAGACAATATTTAAGATAGAATAACATAAGTTTACATTTGAAACGTTAAACTATAATAAATTATTATTTAACTACTCAACTCAACGGTTAAAGGACTCCGTCATGTAAAAGTTTCATATTTACAAATAGGAAAAATCTCACAATTAGTCTCTATTGTTTGCAAAAAATTTCAGTTTGGTCTTTATTATTTAAAATGTCTCAATTTAGTTCCTATTGTTTCTCCAAAATTTTTAATTTCATCCCTATTGTTTAAAATTTTTCAATTTCGTTCTTATTGTTTGTCAAAAAGTTTTAATTTCGTCCTTATTATTTTTAAAAAAATTTAAATTTGTCCCTATTGTTTTTCAAATAATTTTAATTTAGTCATTGAATAATAGAGACGAATTTAAAACTTTAAGAAAACAGTAGGGATGAAATTAAAACTTTTTAAAAATAATAAGAAAAAAATTAAAACTTTTTGAGAAACAATAAAGACGAAATTGAGAAATTTTAAACAATAGGAATGAAATTAGATTTTTTTTACAAACAATAGAGACTAAATTGAAACAAATAAAATAATAGAAATTAAACTGAAATAATTGGATAACAATAGGGACTATTTGTGAAATTTTCCCTTTTCAAATACCAATCTAGTATGCAATAACTATGGGTTGGTCATATATCCCATGCATGTTACTTGCACTACATGTTTTGCTTCCCTTTTTCTCATCATCTACTAGTTAGGACAGGCCATAGAATATGCTCGAGTGCCGCCATCATCTACCCATCACATTTTCGCAATCTACTAATCAAACATACATCCCATGTCTTATATATTTACAAAGTTTTTCTTTTCAGCTTGATTTATTTTTAACTTGAATGAAAAGCCAGAATGAGGTGCAGGGAGGGCATGTTATCAAATATTACAATCAATACACTGTCCGGTGTAGAAGAAACAAAAGCATATACAAGTTAGGGACATAACCAAAAATTTAATATAATATTGAGGCACTTTCATCCGCCCTTTCTTTTGTGCCAGGATCAAGATTCAAACAAAAAAATTGATGACATGAAAAAAATAAAATATAAAAATAGGAGAGCCGATAATTTTTTTTTTTTTTAACGATCCTACATAATGCTTTTTGAAAACAAAAATACCCTGTCCCCCTAGCTTCGCCCCTCATACAAGCATTCATTTTCTGCTTCCATTGCCAACATCTTTCCCTCAAATGGCCATCTCCATTCCCATCCCCATCGACAGGTTGCGTTTATAAAATTCACCAAATTTCAACTTTAGGGATGTGAGCAATCTTATGATAATCAGCACCTTCTTTGTCCACATCTTTCCAGCGTTTCTCAAATCTATCTGACATTTGAAAAAATTCAACATAATGAAGATTTATCAAATGTTCTATTCCCACTGGCAAATCCTCCATTAATTCACATTCTCCAATCCAAAGTTGTTGAAGTAAGGGCATTGCACCTTTCTCCACTGTTACCCATCTCAATTCTGGTATATTCCACATCTGTAATATCTTGAGCTCCTGAAACCTTCCGGCCTTAAAACATAATCCCTCTCCTTCATAAGCTTTTCCAAGTGCAAGTTCCACCAAATTTGGCAAATCTTGAAGTAATTGCAAAGGATCATCCCTCAACCGACACCGACTGAGACATATTCTTGCAAGTCCTTGAAGAGAAAGAATCCATTGTGGTGCCTTTTCCAATCGCCCTCTCAACTCTAGATTGCGAAGAAATTGTGGAGGTGGGAAAAGAGAATATTGTAGATCGATGACCTCCTCTTCAAATCTTGTGGAAACAAGACGTAATGAGCGGAGATTGATCAGTTTCTCAAGGTAAGAGCATAATTCCTTTCCGTCTTCTCTTCTTAGAATGGTAATTCCCAGTTTCTTTAGTTGGGTTAACTTTCCAATCTCCTTCACTATTTTGATATCACCTATTTGATCGGCATCTATATAACAAAGACTTTGGAGGTATTGCAAGTTTCCTATTTTATTCGGGGCTTGAAATCCCGTATACTTTTGACTCTCTAACAGATGTCGAAGTTGTTGAAGTTTCAAAATCTCAATTGGCAGTTGTGTCACATTGGTGTTTCTTAGATCTAAAGTTTCTAGCCTTTGAAGGTTTCCGATTGATTTTGGAACATTATTCACATATGTGTACCTTAAGTTCAAATACTTGAGATGAAACAATTTGAAAATTTCTTTTGGGATGGTTTCTAAAGGAGCACGTCTCAGTTCTAAAACTTTCAATAGCTTATGACTATCAGTTAACAGCTTAGACAGAAATTTCTTGGACATAGAAATAGTGGACTCAAATAATAAAAGTGAACGAAGACACTTAAGTGAGCCATTGCTTACTTGTGTATTGTCATCAGAGCTGTGGATTATCATGCGTCGAACCTTATCTAGAAACTGCATCCCTTGTCCATTAAATATGGTTGTAATGTCCTGTTCTTTGGCATTGCGAAGTACAAGTTGTAGTGTAATATCATGGATGCGACAGGCCTTCACTCTTCCATCTTCAGTTGTCTTGGCAACTTAGACTAAGTTTCTATTGATAAGTTCATTGAGATAATCCTCAGCCACTTCCTCTGAAATCATTCCTTCTTTCTTTTGCACAAACCCTTCGGCAATCCAGAGCCGGATTAGTCTCGTCTTCTCTATGGTAACATCTTCAGGACGAATGCTTAGATACAAGAAACAAATTCTTTCTTAGATAGTCAGGCAAGCTATAATAACTGAGAGAAATTAATTTCATCATATTGTCGAGTTGGTTGTTGCATTTTAGCTGCTCACCAATACTTCTATTGAACATGTCCCATTCTTCAATTCTACGACTCTTCCTTGCTAAGACGCCACCTATTACCACGATTGCAAGTGGCAAACCATTGCATCTGTCTATGATGTCTTCCAAAATTTTCTCTAAATGCTGAGGGCAAGAAATAGAACCAAATGCTTTATTGCAAAACAATGTCCGTGACTCATCCTTGGTCAAATGGTCTAAAGGATAAACGTCACCTCCGATATCACTTGTAGCAGCTTGGGCCACCTCTGTGATGCGCGTTGTGATCATAATACGACTGCCATAGTTGTTTTTAGGAAATGCCATCCGGATGGCATCCCAATCTGTCGTTCTCCGAATGTCATCAAATACAAGAATGTAATTCTCTTGATGAAGAAACTCACGAACAAGTTCTTTCATGCTATAAATGTCCATGATATCTAATTTATCTGGTGCTGGTCGGTTGACTTCCTTGAAGAGTTATTGAACTACCTGCTTTAATAGTGTCTCAGTCTTAAATGACTGTGAAAGTGTGATCCATGCGTGATGCTTGAACCGATTCTTTACAGTTGCATCATCATACACCTTTTTAACCAAGGTTGTTTTCCCCAACCCTCCCATGCCAACTACGCAGATCACACGGAGTTTGGGATCAATTGTGAAAAGCATATTCATGAGCTTCTTCTTTAGCCTTTCAAAGCCAACAAGGTCTGCCTCTTCAAGAAGAAGTGCATCACCTCGACTATCATTCAATGTACTATGAACATGATCAGAGCTTGAGCCTTGCTCAAAAATTCCATATTGGTTTTGGTATCTCTGATGTGCTTCTGAAATATTTCTGATCCTATTCTTGATGGTATGAATTTTTATAGCAATTTGATGGCGAGCTTTCAAATCCTTAATCGAGCCACAAAGCTTCCAGACTCGACCAAGAAATCCATCACCATAATGGCGTCCAAGTCTCAGGACAAATTCATCAAGAACATCTTCGGCATCATATGCGACATCACGCAATTGACTGACCCATGCTTCAAGTTCGGGGTTATTTTCTACCATTACTTCTGCTTTTCTGAGAAAGCCCTTCATTTGCCCAAGTTTGTCTTTCATAAGCTGGATTTCATCTCGAAGCCCTCCCAACAATGCACTCTCTTCACGAAGAAATGTTGAAAGTTGTTGTAGTGTCGAGGATAGGACAGCATATGCCATTCTCATTCACTAAATTTTCGCACACAGGAGTCTTTTTTTTTGGGCTGAAAGGTTGCAATGTCTTAAATGGAGCAGAGATTATTTTTGAGAGAAGACTTGCTAAGCGTGGACTTCAGCAACTCACTGATCAATGGTTGGCGGCTATTGAAATGGTTAGATATTTTTTTCTTTTTGGATTGATGAGAGGTTTAACCGTATTGAAATATTAAGAGACAACAGAGAGGGGTGCCGTTGCCGGACATGCTCTCACAATCCTAAGATAAGCTTCTATATAATAAAATTTTTATTATTCACAATATAAAATTATCCTTTACTATATATTACTTATTCACTCTTTTTTATATAATAAAAATATAAAAAATATATTAAAAAAAAGAATGAAAATATAAAAGAGGGTCATCAAGCATTACTCTACCCCATAATTTAATTTGTCATCTAAGAGGCTACATCTACTGTTCCGTATGTGCCTCCTCCTCCTCATCTTTTATCCCTGTCCTGTCCCTAAATCCGTGTGAAGAATGGTAGTTGCCTGCAACTTTTTCCTAAATATTTTTAATAATATGGGATTCAATTTAATTTAAAATACATAGTTTCAAACATAATAACATAATCATAGATGTTTAGAAGAAATCAAATATAGATGACAAATTGAGTTTTATGCCTTCAATCTGGTATTAAAAAAAAATAACTTTTCAATAATCGAATTTCAAGTATTTAAAACAATATATTTTCGTACGAATGATACATACTATCCTACTAATAATCTCTAATCTATATTATACCGTCTTTATTATTACTCTACCTTGTAATTTATATAATAAGCTACAGGTTAAATCTCAAAGTCTATTATCTTTAACAAAAAAAAAAACTTGCAATACATCTGCCTTATCGGCTTTAATCAAGTTTTCATCCAGTTTGGATTGAATAAAACTTGTAAACTTAGGAATGGCAGCGGTTTGGTTAACCACAAAAAATAACAAAACTGTAACCAAAACCGTTACGTAAATCAATAACTATAACCGTAACCAAAACCTAACGGTTTTCAAAATTAATAATCATAACCTTAACTATTAAGCATTTAAAAAATCGCAGTTAACCGTAACCGTTTAATTAAACAATAATTAGTTTAAATAAAAAAACCCAAAAAAAAATATAAGAAAAATTAGTTTAAATGTAAAGAAACCAAAAATAAAAGAATTCAAACTAATGATAAAACTTGAAATAAATTACATAATAGTTTTATAAGCAAAAATCAAAATCAAGAAGTTATGCAAAAAAAAATTCATTCCCAAGCGCCGAGCGAAAAACATCTTTTTTTTTCATTTTGCCAAGTAAATATAATAATTCTTAAGAGTATAAGTATTGGTCTAATAAGCTTATCACATCTCTTTTAATTGAGTTTAGTTCACTTTTTCTAAATTGAGTTTAGTTCAAATTTTTATCATTTTAATTACCAATTTTAGTTAGTCTTCTATTATTTTAAGTTTATATATATATGTTAGATTTTTTTATTAAATTAATAATTGGGTTTCGAATTTCGATTTTTTTTTAACTTCAAAAATCAAAATGTCGGTTTCGGATAAAGTGGGTATCCATTGTCATTCTTAGTTTTAGTAAAAGATAATATAAAAACGAAACCCTATACCACATAAAAATAAAAATAAAAAAGAAGTGAGAATGCAGTGCAAGATTTTATTTATTTATTTAATTTTAGGCTAGTAGTAATTTTCATTCCATATATATATATATATATATATATATATATATATATATATATATATATATAAAGACATATTTTGTTTCTAACATCACCAATGACTCTCTCCAGCAGTATTAGCTCTATTCACCTTGGGTAGTTGACTTTCCCTATGTGCCCCTCGTAAAATATGCAATAATTATTTCCTGATCTATTGGTATTAACTCTGGACGTAAAGAACAATATGAGTAGTTAATCACAAGAAAGTTGTTCTTTTTTTTTTTTTGGGCGAAATAAAAAATCCATTGAAAAAAAAAAGAAAAATATATCAGTTTAACAAATTCCAATTGGAATAATCTCAAAATGAAGAATCTTAGAAAATAGGTTTGGCAAGTTACAAACTCAGTTTAGATTCAAATTATAATTCAATTATCTCTTAACTCTCCAATCTATAACTTGGTCAGGGGTGTTGAAAGCACTAATAATATATAACGGATGCATTTGATATTACACAAGAATTAAGAATTGAGTCCCTTAGAATTCCATTAAAGTCATGTACCATTAATATCACTCGTATCTTGCAAAAGAGCATCCATATGGAACATATCCAAACACATGCCTCGAAGAAAAGGAAGAGAAAAAATAAATTAAAATACATGAGCACACAAAAAAATGATAACTCTTTCTTTAGGAATTACTTTCTTCTATCCTTGAAATTTTGACGAAAGACTAAAGGGGTTCACTCCCATTAGGATGTTTGTGACAAGGGTGAAATACAAAGATCAACTAATAATTAAGACCTTTAATTATGTCCTTTGTATATATTTTCTATCGTTATGGCATATGAATTTAGGATGACAAAGACTAATATAATAAAAATAAAGAAGAGTCGTAAGGAATATGAATAACAAAAATTAGTCTCTTTTTTCACACTCGTATACCAATAGTTGAAGAAATCAGAACTCTCTCCAGTTGTAATTGTGTCACGCCCCAAAATTTCATATGCCTAGTAGATCTCGGTATGTAACACACCGCGTGCCAAAAGAGTAAAATCCCAAAAGCCTGTTAGGCGCACAACCAGTGAACAATTAACTCAAAGCAACTAGAAATCCAAATATTTAAAAATCTCCAATCAAGCCGTAAATATTCCAATACAGTCTAAATCTTTAAAAATATCTATAAAGGAAAGTATAAATCCCTCAATTATTACAATCCAAACCAAGTGTCACAAGATAAAGATTTCACTCCAAATCAAACCATATTCCAAAAAGACAAAGATTTCATCACTGAATCATTTGGTTTGGATGCAATCCTCTTCACATTGCAGTGCTTATTTTGTTCTAACTGCAAAGAAAGCAGACGGAAGCAAAAGTTGTGAGCGAATGAAAGCTCAGTAAGGAAATTCAATCCACAATAAAAATACAACTTGAGGATTGAGTCAGGAAATTTTTGACTGGAATTCACAAATTTCACAATAGATGCTATACATATAACAGTTGGTTAATAATTGACAGACCAATACATTTAGTGGAACATAAGGGAACATTCACTAACACAACGCATAAACAAAATATATAGAAATAGTTGTGACTACATTTAACCCGTGCAGTGTCGGTTTAGTAATAAATTTGGGCCAATTCATATAGTGGCGGTATCAGTACTCGCTTAAAACGGTACAGTTACAGTTCATGTACCGTAACAGTATCGGTACAACTAAAGTAACACAATTATAAGAAAAAAAAATTGATATAGAAAATCATAAATAAAAGAACACGTACGAAGTTAATGAGGACTGAAGAGCTTTTATACGGTAATCAAACAATACAATAGAGTTCTTAAGAATTTATCCGGACTTGGAGACAAAATCATAATACGACTAAATAACAGGAGTTTTATTTACGTAATGAATGAAATTTAATTCCACAACTAAAATGTATAGAATAACAACACAGACCCTTTAAATGCTACTTTTGACTTTCTTATAAAATAAATAAAATATACAATATATATATATATATATATATATATATATATATATATATATATATATATATATATATATATATATATATTATAATTAAAAATTAATATCGATAAAATATTAATGTCTCTGGTCGACTGACCAGAGACGTTAGTCATTAAGTGACTATTTCGAACTTTCATTTTTTTTATTTTTTTATTTTTTTGGTTTAAAATCAATCTTTTAATTTCAATAGTTTAAAATTTTATCTTTTAATTTTAACAGTTTCAATCAAACTCATGTTCGGATATATAATGAAAGATGAAAAGGACAATCAAAAGTACAAAGTCTAACAATTACATAATATTTTAAATTTGGTCATTTTAATTAAACAAAATCCAAAATAATAATAATTGTATTTAACAATTCCATATGAACTTAATCATTAAATACTCAAAGTCCGGAGTAATCCTTAAAGGGAAAACTAACAATAAGAGATCTTAACGAATGAAATATCAAATTCACTTTCGGATTAAACTTATACTAAGAGAATGATATAACACAAGAGGGAACAAATCTCAGATTTAAAAATTAAGATGAACATAGGAAATATTTGGAGGAGGATAGATGAATTCCACTTACGCTTTGTTCTCAAAGCAAAATTCTCAATTCACAAAATTGCAAATCTTAGTCACCACTTCAATCTCCTAAACATATAAATCAAACTTTCTATTACCAAATAAATCATCAACAATTAATTCTAGAAATTATCTCAAACCTTATGATAAATTTTCTAGCCTATGAATTAAATCACTCAGCTTACTTGATGAAGTCTTTGATTATGAGCCTTCATTGTTGTCTAAACTTCTCTACTTATTTGAGTGATGAATCCAGAAGGAAAAATGGCAGAAGCAAGGGAAAGAAAAATGGTTCTAAGCTTACGCACGGCTTTGCAATAAATCTGATTCTTCTTCTTCTTTTTTTTATTTTATTTTTTATTTTATAAAAGTGGTCTAACTCATCATTGCCATGCTTTTCATCATTACCCCCACTCTACTTTATTCTCTACTTCACTTTACTTTTCCCCATTTCATGCTACTTTGTTTCCTCTTTGTCTTTTGCTTTTATCTTTTTTAACCGGGTATTACATCTTCCCTCACTTATAAAAAGTTTCGTCCTCGAAACTTACTTCATCCTTGAAGAAGAAGGGATACTTCGCCCTTGTTTCATGCTCAACTTTCCATGTAGCTTCTACCACTAGACTTTACAAAGCAATAGTAAGATGCCTTGACACTTTACTCATTTCTCTCCTCCTTCTTTCAATACTTCAATCACTTAGTGGTTTGCATTAGGGAGCATGAGAAAGAGTGTTGATTTTATACTTGGTTAGAAGGTTGGGCTATCTTTGACTGATAAGGGCTATACGTGTTGTAGTACTAAGATAAATGATGTCGTCTCCAAGATTTTTCACTTACTTCTGTTTATCAAGATTTGATCCACCAATTTAGCATCACATACAATAGTGCAAAAAAGGTTTGGCTATTTGTCCAAGAAGTGTCGTTAAACCTCTCATTCCTCAAAAGAGGTTTTGTCCTCATAATCATATTGTTCATGAACAGGCTCCGTAAGATCCAAAATCTCATTTTCTTTTTGTCCCTTTACTAAAATATTTCAAATTGAGAAACCCTCAAACTGAAGCTCCAAATTATATTAACACACCACAAGTACGATAATCATCTTAGTGAACATTATTGGCAAAAGTTCTATCTCAATATCTTTCCACTTATCGATTAGTAGAACCTGATAGGTTTACAAATGATATGCCAAATTCATATATTCCAATACTAGTAACGATAATAGTGTTGATAATTTCTCAAATATTCAATACATTAACCTCGAGTAGTCTACTACTCAACTCTCAAACTTCATAACTTGAGAACATATTCATAAAAAAATATATATACAATTATTTTCCAGTATACTAAGACAACCCAGATAGCTCAAGAAATAAGGATATAGAATCCCCGATATGTTGTAATCCTTTTAGAAATACCTTGTCATTTTCCTATAAGTAAAACTTTTACAAAATATGTGAACCCATAAGGTTAGTAATCTATTTCACTATAGCTAAACTTATCAAAATTTTATTTTATCATATGGTAGTAGAACAAAGCTCCTTTAATGTGTTCTTCCTTGGACTAACATAGACTATAGAGATCATTCTATCAAATCAACACAATTCTTATATGAGCTCGCAACGTAGAGTTTCACCTAATCAACAATTAAGATTTGTTGTCACTTCAACCAGAAAAGGAATTATTGATCTTGGCCATAATCGTTATGGTTTTTATCCAATCAAATGCTCCTTTACTAAATCAATGTTCATTCACACTCATCAAAAATCATAATACACATATAATTATTTGATGCAACACTACATTCATTCCATGAAGTAACTTTTCAATAATCAAATGAGCAATAAAGAGATTAGCAACATCAATTAATTAAGTGCTACTAAAGGTCACCAATTCAATCTCTTATAAGACAAATTCAAAAGTTGTATTAAGAGGGAACAAACAATTAAATTTCCAGCGAATCTAAAATGACGTTACAATTCAGAATCAGAACTGATAGCTGGGTTGAAACAGTATCCCAAAATCATAACTGATATACCACAAACTCTCAGAACAGTAACAGAAATAACATTCAAAACATTCCAAAATGGAATTATAATAGAAGACAAGTAAGACTAACTTACAATTAAAAGACAACACATTAACAATTTATATATATATCAAGTCAAATTCTAAGTAATGTCAAATCTTTCAATCTCAAACCATATAGGAAAAACAAGTACCATAATGACTTCACTACTATTTTCTTATTCATTACACAATAGTAGTCTCTGAAGTATTTCTAACATTCACTATAATATTTATAATAACTCTCGTCGGAGAATTTCCTTAGATGCCCAAAGTGCATCCTTAATTCCACTATAATATGTGTATTAGCTCCAATATTCACAAATTACCACACGATCTATAAACCCACACATGACAACTAACTCCAAAATAATACCAAAGGTAAATTTGAACAGTTTTGCAAATCATCTTATTACTTGTTATGATCCTTCAATATCCGAATCCAGTTTATCATTTCTTTTACTTGTATCCTTTATGGAAATACTACTTAAATGCATCTAAACTTTCCATTTGATCATAATGAGGCAAAACTAAGACCTTTTTTTTATCATTTGTTCATCTTCCAATCAAACAGACTATGAAGATCACATCGTAAGTAGGAACGTTCACACTTAAGTTCACTATATAGAACTTGATCACACAAATAGATTTGTTTTAACTTAAAGTATTGAAATTCAAATATTCATATAGATTTATCCACTCAGCTATACCAAGCTACATCAACTTGAGGGTTTTGACTTCCTTATTCCATTTCTAATTGTCATCCGAAGCATAACAATTGAACCCAAGAGTCAACTATTTAACTTGAAAGTAAGGATGTTGAATTCATTCCTTATTCTCATTACATGTAATTTGCTACAAAATTTTAAAGCTAATTCCCCAATCACATTATTATTATGCCTAAGAATCAGAACCAAATTATAGGGAAAATCGTATCCACACTCTCCAGAAATCTAATCCTCTTAAACTAGATAACAAAATATCATATACATAAATTTTTTTTTTCTGCCAATTACCACATAATACTCGAACCTATATATTTGACAACTAAATCCAACATGATATATAAGGCAACTTGAAAAAAAAAATTCACAATTAATTTTAGCACTCGCTATGATCCTCAACTTATTATCAAAATATCCAGGTGTAGTTTATCATCTCAAACATGTATTCTTTTTGCCAATAGTACTTCACCTGCATCTAAACCTTTTATTTGATCATAACAAGGCAAAATAAGACTCCAGTCATATATTCATAGTCAAAAACTATGAATATTACTCCGGGAAATAACACATTCATACCTAGGCACTCCATATAGAACGTACTTGATACTACAGATAGATTTGGCTTAACTTAAAATGTTCAAATGACTATACTTAAAAAAAAATATCATCCACCAAGCAGTCATCAAGCTGTACTATCTTGAACATTCTAATTCCTTTGTTTCATTTCTAATGGTTATCCTGATTGTAGAACTTGAATCCAAAAATCAATTATACTTACTAGATCATCAGAACATCAAAGTCCTGATCAGAATCATAGACCACAATATTAAGGGTTAAACAATCAATACGTATGGTAAATTTACAACTTAGAGCAATTAATGAGATACATACTAAGGAGAACTGAAATACAAATTTTGTTTTTCTCAAGAAGAAAACTGATAATCAAAATTTTAACACTACCAAGATTCAATTATCTAAAATGCACACATACCTAACAATAAGACTCAGATCTGTGGCTCAAAACTTGATTTGCAACACTTCTAACTGATTTCACATTTTTACTCCAAGTACTAGTTTAAAGTAAAAATAAAAAAAAATAAGAGTCACTATGAACAATCCTTTAACAATTTACATTATGCGAACAAACCCATCTTCCTTTGTCAATTTTTTTTTTTACTACTAAAAAATATTGGGGTATTACATTTTTCTCCCCTTAGAAAAGTTTCGTCCTCGAAACTTAATCTCTTAGATACGAATCCTACAAGAGACAATTCAAACCTCCAAAATCATAAATAAAAATCTAAGCGCTCTTATAATCAAAATAATAAATTTAATCCTAATCACTCTTTTAATACGCAACAAAATTTAGCTACTCAATGCACAAGTCCTCAAATAATCATAACCTATGGCTCTGATACCATTCTGTCACGCTCCAAAATTTAACACGGTAAATCCGGGACGAGACCACCGCGTGCCTAGAAAGTCAAGTCTTCTTAAGCCCGCAAGGCTCAAATCTTTCGATAACACAAGCTATAATCCATTAATAAATAAATAATCCTGAACTTCTACAGTCCCAAAAATAAGTATTTAAAACTTTAATTACATTAAAATTCTCCAAAAATAATAATAATTATTATTATCAACAAATCCACTCGAATCTTTAGCTCTGATCACATGATTTCTAGCCCGATCTAACTTTGTTGTTTGCAAGAAGAAAATGAAAGGAGTGAGTGGAACAATACTCAGTAAGTAGATTTACCCCGAAGAAAGCAATGGTTAGATCAATAAAATAACCAAATAATCACGAAGTAATATCAGACACTACGGGACACTATAACAAGCCGTGGCTGCTTAATAGCAGCGCGATCACAAGTTCATATTCACAATTCATAACAATCGACAACAGTAGTCAATAACAAGATACGGCTAATTAACTCACAGCCGCATAGGATTCGATACACAGCTTATATAGTTTGTAGGACCTGAATCAAAAGTTCAGATTGACTTATCAAAAGGATCAATTCAGATAACTGAACAAGAATCACAAACGAATGACAAAATAACAAACTTAACGATATTTGCAGAACAACAAATGAGGTAAATCAAAAGAAAAGGTAAACTACTTACAAATAATAGATCTTTCAAGCCGAAATATCAAAATCAGATTCATAATACTTAACAAATATTTTTAGTCTGCAAGGAATGTGTAAACATAACTGATAGGTTGTCAAACCTATTATCTCCTACTTGGATCTCAATGAAATGAAACAATCTCATTTTGGTTCCTATTTTTAATTCCTGTATTGCTAAACTCCTTTCATTTATAGTAGTAGAGTTTTAATATAATAATAGTTGATAAACATAATGATAGAACTTTTATAATAAAAAGTTTGTGTAATGAGTAGTTGTAGGGGAGAAAAATGTGCAATTGCCAAAAGCAAATAAACTTTGGAGCAATATTTTTTATCTTTTGTTATTTAAATAGATCCCATATGACTTTGTTAGCTCCTTTAATATGATATCACATGCCCAACTTGATTCAAAAGGTTAGAAAACAATATTTAATATAAGCAAAGCATTTGCAATATAATACACTATTAAAAGACAATCAATATTAAAATCTTGTTTTTTGTACAATAGCCTTATCAGACTATGCTTTCTTGCTTTGGATCATAGTCACGTTACTGTTCGTGTGAATAGTAACCGATTTTTTTTTTCTCTCTTTTTTTTTTGCCACTAAAACATTGGGGTATTACATATTGTGTCTCCCGTTCTTTTTGAATTTTCTAAAACAATGGCAATTTTCGTTTGATAGAAACTTCTATACATTATTTAAATAATAAAATACATTAAACATATTTCTTTGGATACACTCCAACTTGATAACTTTTACATCTTTAAAAAATAAAAAAAAGTATAATTTTGCCTCACTTTGTATACCCAACGCTTCATATTATATTTTACTTTCAATACTGTACTTAATATCCATGTAAGGTCAAATTAAATCATTCAATTTAACTGGGAGGAAGTAATATTTTAGTCTTTTATACATAAATCATTTCACATTTTAAAGTTGTGAATTTTAGGTAAAATTGGCGCTAAATAACTCAAAGAACTCAAATTAAAAAGAACAGATGGTATCTTTGTAATACCCCATAAATATGCATACATATTTACTAGTTGTCATCATGCTTATAAAATATCATTTGTCTTTTATTTGGAGTCTTTTGCATGAGTGAGTAAATTAGTTGGGACCACTTATTATTAAACTAAACTAATAAAATATCTTACACTTAAGATAAGACTAAAATTTGACTAAACAAAACAGAAAAGCAAAACTCTCATCTTTTCTCTCTCTTTCTACCTGTTACCACCAACCCCAAAACAGAAAAGCAAACCCAGCTGCAAAACGATTGAGAAAATAGCTTTTAACACTAAGCAATTGAAATTTCAGCATCTTTGAAACTCTAGTAAGTAAATGGGTTTAGTTATATTTTGTTATTTTCATTTGTTTAGATATATATGTTTATGTTTTTATGTACAAATTTAAATAATATCATGACTAAATCTTCGTTAGATATTATATGAGCTTTGAGTTTATATGGGTTGAAGGTGGTGATGATCTTGTTTGTGTGTAAGTGGTACATGTGGGTATATTAGCTAATTATAGTTTCTGTTAGTAAAGCTTATGAATTAAATAGATAAAACTGTACAACTTATATATATATATTCATATCCATGTGTATATATGTGTAAATGAATGATGTTAGCTTGGCCATGTGAATGGTGGTTTTGTCGTGGGTATGCCATAGAGAAAAGAAGTTATTATATGTGATGTTTAATATATGGTCAGATAGTGTTTTTGTCAATTTGGTAGAGAATCTTTTGTCTACATACATATAAGTTGTCTTTTATAAAATAGTAAAAAGAAATAGAAAGATACAAACATGAAAGAGAATATGATAGATAAATGAATTGAAAATGATGTTTCTTTTCTTGGCTTATTTGACATATATTATAAATTGAATTGTGTAATTGTAGAAACTAAGTTGACTTTGGTAAATGACTAAATAAGCTTGATATAATTAATTGGGTATTTGACATGTATGTTTAATGTTAGTCTAGTACTTGTACTTTTGCTTATGTTTCATAATCTTAGTAAAAATGTTATTTTGCAGCATCCGATTAAACTGAGAGTATAGTTAGAGAAAGGAAACTGTATTACTTATAACTCTGGATTGAGGTAAGTAGGATACCTATCACACACTTTCACTTTCTTTTAATTTGATTTATATACTCCTTATATGCATTGGTTCATTGTTGATATATCATTCGTTATTTCTTGAATATACCACTTATTCACATTAGTTGTACTCTGTGTCACCTAGACGACAGGGTGCGATATATGGTCGTCACTAGCCTCTAGGCATATTACAATGTTATTGTTACTGTCATGGCAGGAGAGCTAGCTACTCTTTATCGGATCAATGGTTATTGTATTGTATTGTTAACCTGATACATAGTATCAGAGGTCAAATATATTGTACAATGGTTATTTGCAATTGTTATTATAATGGTTATTTGTTAATGTTATTCTCATAGTTGTACAGGGATGTTCAAAGTTTATTTCACCTGCTTCATATATTTATATATTAGATGCTTACTTGATTTCTTTTAGTTGTTCACAAGGTATCCTGCCTAATGACCTTTCTTTGCTCATTTGAATTATTTGTGCAGAGGGAATTGGGGAGGAATATCAGGGTGATGTGTATCAGGGAAAGGAGTACCAGATAGAGGAGAATCAGGGAGAAGACCAGACATAGACTTTTACTAGTTGTACTTTTTGAGTACTGGATGATGTAACTTTTAAAGGAAATGGTTATATATATAAATAAAGCTAAGTTGTGTGTAATACTTACAGAAGTTGTACTCGAACTGATGATTGTGGTTTATAGATGCTCTGATGTAGTTTTTGCAGATTAACTCTTATAAATAATTCATGTGCTAGATCGCCTTGCAGGCTTAGGTTGTTTAACTTAGGTCTGTGGCATCACAACCCCCAGTTTGCTCTTGCGAATTTGGGGGCGTGACAGTTGGTATCAGAGAAATAGGTTTATTGATCAAAGGGGACATAGGCATGGGTAGTTAGGCTTTCTTACACTGATTGTGTATATCTTATTGTATTATGATTGTAATGGGTTGGAAGTGCTTTCATGTTTATATACAGGAAATGGAGCATCATGATAGCTTTAGTCAGGAACTTCCTTCTACTGAGATGACAGGCCTCAATGGGCAGAGTACTGATACTAGAGAGTCAGAGCCTCAAACTGAGCCAATACCACAGATAGATTCAGCATCAGTTGCTAATGCTATATTACAACAGGTGGCTGCTAATATGGCTAAAGAGGCATCAACACCAAAATGGGTAGAGGTAGATGAGTATCAGGTACTAAAGAACTTTACAGATATGAGGCCATCACTGTTTAAGGGAGGGAACGACCCACAAATAGCTTATGAATGGCTCGATGTTGTGGAAAGAATCTTCAGGGTATTGCATTATGATGATGAAAGAAAGGTTCGCTTTGGAACTCACATGTTTCGTGGTAATGCTGAGACGTGGTGGAACATTAAGAGGACTGAGTTGTGCGGACCAGTCAGTTGGGAAAGTTTTCGTGAAATATTTTAGGAAGAATTTTATCCGGAATCCTATAATGACTTGAAGCAGGAAGAGTTTATCACCCTTAAACAAAACAACATGACTGTGAATGAATACATAGAGAAGTTTAACGAGCTCTCTAAATTTGCTCCCCAAATGGTAGTACCAAAGCGAACTAAGGTAAAGAGGTATGAGTTGGGTTTGAGACCATATATATATATATATCAGTTTGTGGCAACTCAACGACACCAGGTCTTTCGATATGCCTATGAGGCAGCTGTGATTGCAGAAAAAGGAGAGAATATGCAGTTTCAGGCATAAATTCAGCCACATCAGCAACAACCTGCAGGGGATAAAAGAAGAGATAGATCATGGGGTGTACCACAAACTAGTCAGTTTTTGGGTAGTTCTTCAAAGAAACCTTTCATACAGTACACTACTGGTCAGACTTATGCTTCAAGACCAGTAGACCAGAGACCAGCTTTAACGGTAGTACCTAAATGTACGCATTGTGGCAAAGCTCATCCTACTGAGAATTGTCGTTGGTTGACTGGGGCATGTTTATGGTGTGGATCTTCAAATCATCATGTTCGAAATTGCCCTCGGAGATTGAGTACTTCAGTAGCTGAGCAGGGATGGGTTCATCCACTTGTTGTTAGGCCAACTCAGAGACCAGCACAGAGACTAATTTTTCCTCCCACAGTTCGACCTGTTCAGCAATTCATACCTAGAGGTGGTGGGCAGGGGTCTCAACCTCGGGCTAGATTATATGCTTTGACTTACGGAGATGCCCAAGCCCCAGACTCAATGGTGACAGGTATCTTACAAATTTTCGGTGTATGTGCACATGTGTTATTTGATACTGGCTCAAATTATTCTTTTACATCCTTGGCATTTGCATCCATGTTAAACATTTTACCTCAGTCATTAGAATCAACATTGTGTGTGAAATCTCCTGTTGGGGCATTTATTAAGACAGATACCATACATAAAAACTGCATAGTACATGTAGAGGACAGGGAATTGTTAGCCAATTTAATTTGCTTGGATATGAAAGATTTTGATGTTATCTTGGGAATGGATTGGCTATCGACATATCATGGTTTTATGGACTGCTTTGTTAAAAAGGTTATATTTTGCTTACCTGGTGAGTCTGAGTTTGAGTTCCAAGGAAGAAAAGAGGAGATGCCTTGTGTTATATCCACATTGAAGACTCAAAAATTGTTGAGGAAGGGTTACGAAGGGTTTCTAGCCTATGTGGTGGATATAGAGCAGAAAGAACAAAAAGTTGAAGATATTTCTATAGTTAGAGAATTCCCAGATGTATTTCCAGATGATATTCCGGGATTACCCCCACTGCATGAAGTTGAGTTTGTTATTGAACTCTTACCAGACACTTAGCCTATATCAAAGGTAGCATATAGAATGGCTCCGGCAGAACTTAAGGAGTTGAAGATACAGCTGCAAGAATTACTTGACAAGGGTCAAATTCGCCCTAGTGTTTCTTCTTGAAGAGCACCGGTATTATTTGTAAAGAAGAAAGATGGCAGTTTGAGATTATGCATAGACTACCGTGAGCTGAATAAAGTAACAGTGAAGAATAGATATCCTTTGCCCCGCATAGACGACCTATTCGATCAACTTCAGGGTGCTCAAGTGTTTTCAAAAATATATTTGAGGTCGGGTTATCATTAGTTAAGAGTTAAAGCAGAGGATATTTCAAAGACAGCCTTCTGGACTAGATATGGGCACTATGAGTTTGTGGTAATGCCATTCGGCTTGACAAATGCTCCAGCAGCTTTCATGGATTTGATGAACAGGGTATTCAAGCCTCATCTGGATCAATTTGTAGTTGTGTTTATAGATGATATCTTGATATATTCTAGAAGCCGGGAAGATCATAAGCATTATTTGAGATCAGTTTTGCAGACTCTTCGTGAGAAGCAATTATATGCTAAGTTTAAGAAATGTGAATTCTGGTTAGACAGTATGATATTCTTAGGTCACATTATATCTAAAGATGGAATCTCTGTTGACCCCCAGAAAATTGAAGCAGTGAGTAATTGGCCAAGACCGACTTCAGTTACTGAGGTTCGTAGTTTTCTCGGTTTAGCTGGTTATTACAGGAAGTTTGTTGAGGGATTTGCACGGTTAGCTATACCTTTGACACAATTGACACGGAAAAGCTTTAAGTTCGAGTAGACTGAAAAATGTGAGCAAAGCTTCCAACAATTAAAGAATTGTTTGGTCTCTGCACCAGTAGTAGCTCTTCCTATTGGATTAGAGGGTTTTTCCATATACAGTGATGCTTCCAAGAATGGTTTGGGTTGTGTACTGATGCAGTATGGAAAGGTGATTGCGTATGCTTCTAGAAAATTGAAAACTTTTGAACAAAATTACCCCACACATGATCTGGAACTAGCGGCAGTCATATTTGCTCTCAAGATCTGGCGCTACTATCTGTATGGGGTTACCTGCAATGTATATACTGATCATTAGAGTCTGAAATATATTTTTGCACAAAAAGAATTGAATCTCAGACAAAGGAGATGGCTAGAGCTCTTAAAGGACTATGATTTGACAATTCACTACCATCTTGGGAAAACTAATAGAGTAGCAGATGCTTTGAGTAGAAGACCACCAACAGTAGTAGCAACTTTGTTAACCTCACAAGAAGATTTAATTGAAGAATTTGAAAAACTACGGTTGGAGATAGTTAATCCCGGTGAAAAAGGTTTCTTGGCAGCTTTAACTATTCAATCAACTTTGCTGGATCGAATCAAGGAAGCACAGAGTGATGATTCATTCTTAAAAAAGGTTAGGGACAAATTAAAGAATGGGGAAAAATCTGAATTTCTGGTACAAGAAGATGGCATCATTCGGTACAACAACAGATTATGTATACCGGATGATTTAGCACTGAAGAAAGAAATTTTGTCTGAAGCACATGAATCTTGGTTTGTAATTCATCCAGGTAGAACGAAGATGTATAGAGATATTTGAGAGCACTTTTGGTGGAATAATATGAAACGTAATATTGGGGATTACATGGCTAGATGTTTAACTTGCCAAAAGATAAAAGCTGAACACCAGAAGCCCTCGGGATTACTACAACCACTGGAAATTCCAGAATGGAAATGGGACAGTATATCGATGGACTTTGTTGTGGGGTTACCGAAGACAAGAGATAAAAATGATGCAATATGGGTGATCATGGACAGACTAACTAAGACATCTCATTTCTTTCCTATTCGGATTGATGAAAGTAGAGACAAGTTGGCCAAACTTTACATGGATGAGATAGTGTGCCTACATGGAGTACCAAAGCAGATTGCATCTGATCGAGATCCTAGATTCACATCTAGATTTTGGCAAGGTATGCAAGATGCATTGGGTACGCAGTTGAGAATAAGCATTGTATTTCATCCTCAAACAAATGGTCAAACAGAGAGAACTATCCAAACACTAGAGGATATGCTTCGAGCTTGTGTCGTGGACTGGGGAGGTAATTGGGATTCATATATATCATTAGTTGAATTTTCATATAACAATAGCTACCAGTTCAGCATTCAGATGACGCCCTATGAAGCACTGTATGGAAGAAAATGCAGAACTCTATTATATTGGGATTTGGGTGAAAGAAAAGTATTAAACTCCCAACTACTCGAGGATACATAAGAGAAAGTTAAATTGATTCGAACATAGCTTAAAAAAGCACAAGACAGACAAAAGAGTTAGGCAGACATAAGGCGAAAAGATCTGGCATTCAAGGTAGGTGATCATGTGTTCTTAAAGGTATCACCTACTAGGGGCGTGATAAGAATTGGTCAACGAGGGAAACTGAATGCTCGGTATGTGGGTCCGTTCGAGATTCTAGAACGAATTGGAGAAGTTGCATACAAAATTGATTTACTACCATCATTAACAGGTATTCATAATGTATTCCATGTTTCTCAGCTACGAAAATATGTTCCAGATCCCGATCACATTCTGCATTATGATAAGCTACAAGTACAGGACAACTTGACGTACGATGAGCATCCAGTGGCTATTGTTGACAGAAAAGAGCAAGTTCTTCGACGCCGCAATATTCCGTATGTAAAAGTTCGATGGAGCAAAAATCATACAAACAGAGAAGCCACTTGGGAACTAGAATCGGAGATACGTGAAAAGTATCCAATTCTATTTGAAGTGCCAGGTAAAACCTAGTTTCGAGGACGAAACTTTTTGAAGGAGGGAAGGATGTAATACCCCATAAATATGCATACATATTTACTAGTTGTCATCATGCTTATAAAATATCATTTGTCTTTTATTTGGAGTCTTTTGCATGAGTGAGTAAATTAGTTGGGACCACTTATTATTAAACTAAACTAATAAAATATCCTACACTTAAGATAAGACTAAAATTTGACTAAACAAAACAGAAAAGCAAAACTCTAATCTTTTCTCTCTCTTTCTACACGTTGCCATCAACCCCAAAACAGAAAAGCAAACCCAGCTGCAAAACCATTGAGAAAATAGCTTTTAACACTAAGCAATTGAAATTTCAGCATCTTTGAAACTCTAGTAAATAAATGGGTTTAGTTATATTTTGTTATTTTCATTTGTTTAGATATATATGTTTATGTTTTTATGTACAAATTTAAATAATATCATGACTAAATCTTTGTTAGATATTATATGAACTTTGAGTTTATATGGGTTGAAGGTGTTGATGATCCTGTTTGTGTGTAAGTGGTACATGTGGGTATATTAGCTAATTATAGTTTGTGTTAGTAAAGCTTATGACTTAAATAGATAAAACTGTACAGCTTATATATATATTCATATCCATGTGTATATATGTGTAAATGAATAATGTTAGCTTGACCATGTGAATGGTGGTTTTGTTGTGGGTATGCCATAGAGAAAAGAAGTTATTATATGTGATGTTTAATATATGGTCAGATAGTGTTTTTGTCAATTTGGTAGATAATCTTTTGTCTACATACATATAAGTTGTCTTTTATAAAATAGTAAAAAGAAATAGAAAGATACAAACATGAAAGAGAATATGATAGATAAATGAATTGAAAATGATGTTTCTTTTCTTGGCTTATTTGACATATATTATAAATTGAATTGTGTAATTGTAGAAACTAAGTTGACTTTGGTAAATGACTAAATAAGCTTGATATAATTAATTGGGTATTTGACTTTTATGTTTAATGTTAGTCTAGTACTTGTACTTTTGTTTATGTTTCATAATCTTAGTAAAAATGTTATTTTGCAGCATCCGATTAAACTGAGAGTATAGTTAGAGAAAGGAAACTGTATTACTTATAATTCTAGATTGAGGTAAGTAAGATACCTACCATACACTTTTACTTTCATTCAATTTGATTTGTATACTCCTTATATGCATTGGTTCATTGTTGATATATCATTCGTTATTTCTTGAATATACCACTTGTTCACATTAGTTGTACTCTGTGTCACCTAGAAGATAGGGTACGATATATGGTCGTCACTAGCCGCTAGGCATATTACAATGTTATTGTTACTGTCATGGCAGGAGAGCTAGCTACTCTTTATCGGATCAATGGTTATTGTATTGTATTGTTAACCTGATACATAGTATCAGAGGTCAAATATATTGTACAATGGTTATTTGCAATTGTTATTATAATGGTTATTTGCTAATGTTATTCTCATAGTTGTACAGAGATGTTCAAAGTTTATTTCACCTGCTTCATATGTTTATATATTAGATGCTTAATTGATTTCTTTTAGTTGTTCACAAGGTATCCTGCTTAATGAGCTTTCTTTGCTCATTTGAATTATTTGTACAGAGGGAATTGGGGTGGAATATCAGGGTGATGTGTATCAGGGAGAGGAGTACCAGATAGAGGAGAATCAGGGAGAGGACCAGACATAGACTTTTACTAGTTGTACTTTTTGAGTACTGGATGATGTAACTTTTAAAGGAAATGGTTATGTAATATAAATAAAGCTAAGTTGTGTGTAATACTTACAGAAGTTGTACTTGAACTGATGATCGTGGTTTATAGATGCTCTGATGTAGTTTTTGCAGATTAACTCTTATAAATAATTCATGTGCTAGATCGCCTTGCAAGCTTAGGTTGTTTAACTTAGGTCTGTGGCATCACAACCCCCAGTTTGCTCTTGCGAATTTGGGGGCGTGACAATCTTTCCATGGCCCTTCATCTCGGATCGGAGTGTGACAACTTAGGAAGAACTAGTCGGTTAATGCCTAATGTCAGCTTGCAGATTCGCACATAATTGGTGAAGACATAAAAGCTTGTTATCACTAAACTATACATTAAGAGGCAGCTTAGTGAGGTGAAGGACTAATAGATTATTGCACCACATTGTTCAAAATATGCCAGTCAAACAAGCAGTGCATAATAAATGCATATATATACTATATGCTTTAGTTATGTAGATTATAAATAATTATGAGTTTTATTTTAAAATTAATTGATATTAAATGATGTAATCTAAGATTTATATATGTAGAAGAAAATTGAAGACACGTGTGAATTGATTTAAGATGGATCATATGTTAAGATAATTTTAGAGTTTATAATTTTTCAATGTAGGACACGTAGAATATAACAAATATATAACTTTTTAATGAGATGGTAGCTAGTTTAATTGTTGGATATGCATATCTACTGTTGCTATGCACTGGACTGGGCACTACTCATTGGCTTTGGTTGACATGCACGTATCAAGATTAATATTAGATTAGTTAACCAATTATACATTCTCAATCAATTTTTGAAGAATTTCAACGTAAATTATATTTCACGTACAATATTTTTTCAATTGAAAAAAGATAGAAAGAGTCAAAATATCGTTTAGAATAATTATTCTCTCCTTTAAAATAATCCAAAAAAAAGTTGTGGATAAGCAAAAGCAAATCGTTAGTCAACTACTTTATATTATATATTGTCATCTCTTTTATCCCACTATTATTTTACCTTGTAAATTATGTAATAAGTTACATGTTAAACTTATAAATTTAAAATTTTTAAAGATTTTTTTGAATTAGTACATCTGGAGCTGATCGGCTGTAATCAAGCTTCAATCAGGTTTGATTTCAAATAAATTTTGTGAACTAAAAAAGATAACGTGAAGAAGAAACCTAATAATATTATAGTAGTAGAAATAGAATTAAGTAGCTAGAAAGTATAAAACAATTTATTGGGCTACGGTTTAAACCTTGTTAGGGGTATTTTCAAATCCTTGGTAAGTGTTAGTGTCTTGGGTTATTACCCTAATCTTATATCAGTTGCCCATTATGCGTATCATTTTTCTTGAGAGGGTTAGGAGACATGATTCGGTTAAAATACATAATTACAAAGTAGTCCGACCCGAAAACAACAAACAACAACAAAAGAACTAAAAAGTCATAAATAAAATATTTTGCTTGCTGAATTGGCCCCAAAAAGACAAAAAGTCACAAACGAAAGGGGCAAGAAACGCACTAATGGGTAGAGGTGGCATTTGGGTTGGGCCGACATAGGTCCAACTCAACCCAACATACAAAAATTCGGGATCAACCCAATTCAGTTGAAAGTGGGTTCGACTCAACTCAACTCACCACATATAGGTGGAACGAGGTAGGTCATATAATTTTTTATCCAACCCATTTGAGCCCAGACCCATTTAAGCCTAGGCCTAACTCATCTCAACCCATGAGCTCATCCCAATTCGAACCCATATAAGGCCCATCTAGAGCCTAGATAAGGCCCAACTTGGGCCCAACACAAATTAAGCATAATTTGAGCTCACTTATTAAAAGAAATTGAAATATTAATGTAAGTCGTAATAACTATATTTTTTTTAAACAAACTAGCAAGTCGTAGTAACTATTTTTTTAACAAACTAATAATAACAAGTAACAAATTTATTTCTTAAGTTGATATTAAATAACTTGTTATCAAATCTTTTTTATGATATTGTAAGTTTGCAACTTGCAATTTTGAAGTCATTTCATATTATTTTTAAAAGATTTTAGGTACAATTTTTTACAACTTTTATAATCGTACATATAATTTTTTCTATAAATATTTATTGATATAGTGTTTTAGTCAATATGTATATTTAACTTTATTTTTTCACAAGTCTACAACATTATATATAACTATATCCATGAGAGAAGAAAATCTTTCATGACGATTACATTCGTCAGTAGTTTGAAATCATTTTACGTTCTTTGAAGAAAATGAGTATGTAATTTATAACTATTAGGAGAAGAAAATCTTTCGCGACGATTACTCATGTCTCATTAACTTGTAGTTTGTTATGTAGTGTTTTATCATTTATGTTAATTGTTAATATTATCAATTAACTTATGTATTGTCTCGTTAATAGTTAAATTAACTTTTCTTAAAAAAATTAAGCTTAAATTTTATTTTTTTAATAATTAACTCCACTATCCAAATAACATATATATATATATATATATATATATATATATATATATATATATATATATATATATATATATATATATTACTATTGGTGTTTGTATATATATGTGTGTGCATGTGTTTGAATATATATTAGTATAATTATATATTAAAATTACACTAATCATAAAAAAATGAATTGGCTCGGCCCAGCTCACTTCAGCCTAACTCGCGACTCGTAATAGTGGGCTTGTGGGCTGAATTGGGTCCTATATTATGATAAATAATCCCAACCCAGCTCAACTCACTTAACATCTGTGCCGAGTCGGGCTCAATTTTCTCAACTCATGATTCGATTAGGTCGTGTTGGGGTGCCCTATGTGCCAGCTCTACTAATGGGGCCCAAACAAAATAAAAATTTAACAAAAAATTATCCAACCTAAAAACAACATAGAAGGCCCTAAAGGAGGCCGAGAAACTTAACCTAGCCCAACCCACACAATCTGAAGGTAGAGCAGGAACACTCGGGCTCAAGGCCTCTAAACCACAATCACCGATAGAAAAACTTGAAATAACTTTTTTTTATTTGTTTTTTTTTATGTTTATTACATATTTAAAAATAAAAAGAAGACAATAAAATCCATAACAAAATGAGAAAAGAAAATAAAAGTAGAATAAGATGAGGACTGCAAAATCCAAAGTGATGTTGGTTTCTGGCTTATGATGCCATCTTTGTCCCTATTGACAATTTGCGTCGCGTCCATTTACCAGCAACCAAATTTGCAATTTCAACTTGAGAGATATGAGCAATCTTGTCAAAATCTGCTCTTTCTTTGTCCATATCTTGTAATTTATTTACCAATCTATCAAGCATCTCGAATAACTCAACATGTTGAAGATTTGTCAAATATTCCATACCCGTCGGCAACTCCTCCAATGATTTACACCTCCACATATATAGTGTATCAAGAAAAGGCATTGCACCATTCTCCACACTTACCCATCTCAATTCATCTAATCCCGATAACCACAACGACTTGAGCCCTTGAAACCCCCCAGCCTTAAAGCATAATCTTTCTCCTTCATAAGCTATATAAAGATCAAGTTCCATCAGATTGGGCAAATATTGAAGCAATTTTAGAGGGTCATCCCTAAGTCGACTGTCAGCGAAACGTATTATAGTAAGCCTTTGAAGAGAAGAAATCCATTGTGGTGGCTTTTCCAATCGCCCTACCAATTCTAATACGCGAAGAAATCGTGAAGTTGATGAAAGAGAATATTGTAGATCGAGGACCTCCTCATCATTAATCGAAACAACCCTTAATGAGCGGAGATTTGACAACCTCTCAAGGGAAGAGCAGAGTTCCTTTCCATCTTCTCTTCTCAGCTTGGTAATTCTCAATCTTCTTAGTTGGGTTAACTTTCCCACCTCATTCACTATTTTGATATCACCCATTTGATCTACATCTATGTTCTCAAGGCTTTCAAAGGACCGCAGGTACCCTAATTTATACGGGGGCTTAACTCCACCAAAGTATTCTTCACCCAATAACAGATGCCGAAGTTGTTGAAGCTTTAAAATTTCAACTGGCAATTTTGTCACCATGGTATATGTTAAATCCAAGGTTTCTAGTTTTTGAAGCTTACTAATAGATTTCGAAACGGTTTTCACCCTTGTCTTGCTTAAGCCCAAATACTTGAGATGAAACAATTTGAAAATTTCGTCCGGGATTACCTCTAAAGGAGCACCTTTCAGTTCTAACACATTTAGTAGCCTAACATCATCGAATGATAGCTTAGACAGAAATGGCATGAACATAGAACCAATCGACTCGAACAATACAAGTGAATGGAGACACTTAAGCAAGCCATTGCTTACTTGTGTATTATCATCAGAGGTATGGATTACCAAGCGTCGAACCTTGTTTGGAATCTGCATCCCTCGTTCACTAAGTATGGTTGTAATGCCCTGCTCTCTTGCCTTAAGAAGGATAATTTTGTGTATAATATCATGGACGCGACATGTCTCCACTAGTCCATCAATAGTTGTCTTGGCAATTTGGAGTAAGCTTCTACTGATAAGTTCATTGAGATAATCCTCAGCCACTTCTTCCATTGTCATTCCTTCTTTCGTTTGCACAAATCCTTCGGCAATCCAAAGGCGAATCAATAGTGTATTGGCTATGAAAAAATCCTCGGGAAAATTGCTTAGATACAAGAAACAAATTCTTAAATGATCAGGCAAGTCATAATAACTGAGAAAGATCAACTTCATCATATTGTCGAGTTGACTGTTGTATGCTAGTTGCCCACCCATGCTCCTGTTGAACAAGTCCCATTCTTCAGTTCTACGACTCTTTCTGGCCATGACGCCACCAATTACCACAATTGCAAGTGGCAAGCCAACACATTTATCTAGGATGTTTCTCGAAATTTGCTCTAAATGTTGAGGGCAAGAAGTAGCCCGGAATGCTTTCTTGCAAAATAGAGTCCAAGATTCTTCCTTGTTTAGAGGCTTTAAAGGATAAATTTCACCTCTAATATCACTCGTAGCAGCCTGGCCTACATCAGTGATGCGTGTTGTGATGATAATATGACTGCCATAGTTGTTTCGGGGAAAAGCCATTCGGATGGCATCCCAATCAATCGATCTCCAAATGTCGTCTAAAACAACAATATAATCCTCTTCATAAAGGAAATCACGAATAAGTTGTCTCATGCTATCAGCATTCATGGTATCCAATTCATCAGGGGCCGGTTGATTAGCTTCCTTGAAAAGTTGTCGAATTGCCTGGTTTAACAGTGTCTCAATCCTGAATGATTGTGAAACTGTGATCCATAAGTGATGCTTGAACCGTATCTTTACGTCTGGGTCATCATACACCTTTTTAACTAGTGTAGTTTTGCCTAACCCACCCATTCTAACCACTGAAATTACACGAAGTTCAGAAGCTTCTGAAATAAGCATATTCATGAGCTTCTTCTTTGGCCTTTCAATGCCAACCAAGTCTGCTTCTTCTAGAAAAAGTGCCTCACCTCGACTATCATACCATGTATTTTGGTTGTCGAATAAAACTTGCTCAGAAATGCCATATTGGATTTGGTATCTCTGATGTGCTTCAGAAATATTTTTTATCCTACCCTTGATGGCCTGTATTTCGATAGCAAGTTGATGACGAGCTCTTAATTTCTTAATTAAGCTCCCTGCCTTGCGGACTTGACCAAGAAATCCATCTCGATAACGGCGTCCAAACTTGAGGATAAATTCATCAAGAACATCTTCAGCATCGTAAGCGACATCACGCACTTGACTGACCCATGCTTCAAGTTCGGGACTGTTTTCTGCTAATGCTTCTGCTCTTCTGAGAAAGCTCTTCATTTGAGCAAGTTCATCTTTAATATGCTGGACTTCATGTCGAAGCCCTCCCAACAATGTGCTCTCCTCACGGAGAAAGGTTGAAAGTAGGTTTAGTATAGGGGATAGCGCAGCAACTGCCATTTTCACACACTCAAATTTCTCACAGCAAGGAATCTCTTTCCCTGATGAGTATGGTTTGAGGCTATATACTGTCTTGAATGGAGCAAAATAATAATAGAGTTAAAAACCAAACTTGCTGACCGGTTATCATGAAAACGACAAATTAAGTACTTGTTTATCCAATTGCATAGAGAAAACGATAAATTTTATATTAAAACGACAAACAAACAAAAAAAAAAGTGAAAATTAGTTAGGTGAGACAACCGCTAATAAATAATCACTATTAGTCAAGTGGGACTATGACCAAAAAAGAAAAGAAAGAAAGAAAGAAAGAAAGAAAAGCTAGGTGGGACTTAAATAACAAAAATATAAAGTAATGATTCAAAAAGCTTAATTTGGTCAGAATTGTTGCTTTGCTATCAATGCCAGCTAATAATTGATTACTAAAACAACATTAGTATTTAAAAAGCGTGGCCTATTTGGTTAGTCAATATAATACAACGAAGCTAGATCAGAAATATAATCTTTTTTAAACAAGTGGAAACAAATTATGTGAAAATGATAGTGGATCAGATATCCATAAAAAGTGGAATATTCAAATTCGAATCTAATTGACATCACTCATTGCCAAAACCGAGTCGAATATCCGTCGAGTTTAAAACTAAATCCGAATTAAAAAAACAGTGAATATTTGATTCCGAACTCTTTAATTAAATAAATTAATTAAATAATAGAAAACCTATCTAATGTTTAAAAAATTAAAATATAAAAATAAATTTACATTTAAATTAGAAAATTAGAGTTAGATGTTTAAAAAACTTACAAAATAACATGATTTAAAATCCATAAAGAATGATAAAATCCAAATGGCATCAGAAAAAATATTATAACATTTCTGATGTCATTTTTTTAATAAAAAATCAATCGACAATTACACAAGGAATTTAGAATCTACATTCAAATGAAAATCTACGAAAAAAAAACTAGATCTTATAACTAAATCAAACTTCAATACAAGTTTACGAACAAAATCAAAGGAAATTGTATCAAATCTCAATAAAAATCCAAGTACATATGTATGTCAATTACCAAGTGAAAAATGAAAATAAAATGATCAACTAACCTGGATAGATAAGTTTTACTCAAAAAGGTTTGTAGTGGTGGGATGATAGAAGAAAGAAGTGCTTGTGCATGGATTTGGATAGACAAGTGCCTGAACATTCAACAAATGGTTATATATTTTTCAAATCTCAATAAAAATCCAAGTATGTATGTATGTCAATTACCAAATAAAAAAAATTGTGAATAAAATGATCAACTAACCTGGATAGATAAGTTTTACTCAAAGAAGATTTGCAGTGGTGGGATGATAGAAGAAAGATGTGCTTGTGAATTGATTTGTGAAAGAAACCTTTAAAGGGAGAAAGTGCAAGATATTTTTTATTAGCTGCTCTGCAAATGATACACTGTGATATATATTTATAGAGATAGATTCTGCTTAATAGGTCAGCTTGTACATCAAGTTATTAGCACATGTGCTAGCTAACTAACTAGATATTATATTAGTTCTAACTAACCCAGCTGTATATGACTCATTAGTTTAGAATTACTCTACAATTCCTTAGAGTTAGTACAGCTGTATACAACTCATTAATTTAGAATTACTCTGCAGTTCTTCAGACTACCTTATCTATTTGGATATATAGTTAAGTGCCTGAACATTCAACAAATATTGTAGGCATCCGTTCTAGTGTAATCATGTATGGGGATTAGGTCGGACCCAGAAAAAAAAATCATATGGATTAGGTAAGAAAGTCAATAAGTAGTGAGAAAGTAAAAAAAGAAAGTAAAAGATTGAGGGAAAGTGAAAAATAATGGGGACATGGGATGTATTTTGTCTGATTGGCTCACAAAATAAAGGGTGAGGATCATCTCAATTGAAGGGTCAAGATTGCACCTCACATTTCACTAAGCTAGTTGTCCAGTATTTTCCACTCTATATATTTGTTGGCAGCTTACATCATTTATTACATCATGCCTATCAACTATACAATTCAGTAAGAAATAGGGCGGACTGCCTAGCAAATGGGTGAGTCGTTGTCCATCAATTATTTGTATAAAACCAAAACTGCTCAAATTATTGGTCAGTTATTTTTCATAAAAAATCAAATGCTCTTGGATACTCCATTAATTTTATTATCGGATCTGTTAACAAATCGAGTACCCATTAATTTCGAATTTTATCAAACTCGTTGTCATCCCAATTGAAAGTTGTCTATTGTTAGATCCATAAAAGGTTATTTTGCTAAGCTTTCAATAAGCTATACTTTAAAGTTATTGGTAGTTTCAACAAGTTTATAGGTAAATTATTTCAGGTGTCATTAAACTATTTTATTAGTTTTATTTTGATCCTCAAACCATTTTTATTTTAAAAGAATTGTTAATCTTTTAAAATGGTTTAATTCAAATTATTATGTTAAATTTAGTATAAAAAAAAAAGAAGATTTTTGCTATTTTCATCATAGTTGTATGATGTGGGATAAATCCTGACTCGAGGCGTAGTTTCCATTTTACCACTGAAAGCTATGTTTCAGACTATACTCGACCTGAGGCCTCTTGAACCCTGAGGCTTCGGGATAAACAATTATAACTAAGTTTGACATAATCTCAACAAATCAGGGATGTGATTACTAATTAAGATATAAATATTTCATACACTAACTCATAAAAGATAACTCATCCCAACTTTAACTTTCTAAATTCCTATATTTCTTCCTCAACAAGATACTAAATTAAGTATCAGAGTGCTTATTTAGAAAAAAAACCCACACCTGTTTTTGCATGCAAGACTAACTCGGATCATGCTCAATTTTGTACCATAACATTGTCAAATCGTGAATCAAAGTAATTTTTTTTTTGGTCGCAAATTGTAACAATTCATTCACATTTTTAAAAAATAAATTTAGAATTATATATTTCATCAACCATAAAACTAGTATGACAAAAATGTCATCACAATAACACAGTTACCAAGAAAAACACTAGCAATAATAACAACATCCAACCCTTTCTTTTCATCATTTATATTTCACTTGTACCTTCATCTTAGCCTTTTCTTATTATGGTTTAAATACTCTTTTAAAAAAAGGAAAACAAAAAACAAAAAACAAAAACAAATATGGCCTTACCTAGATGCCTAGATGTACAATAAAAGTAAATCCTATTAAATCCCTGAATCGTCGACTTATGATTTATGAAAATTTTCGATTCACATGTTGAATCGTATTGTTTAACTTGTACATCGAATCATGAAAATTTTCTTACCTGAACATTCAACAAATGCTTTACATATTTTTCTTCCAAATGTGATATGCTTTAAAGCAAATATTGTAGACATTCGTTCTAGTGTAATCATGTGGAATAGGTCCGACAAAAAAAAATATTGGATTAGGTAAGAAAGTCAAAAGTAGTCAGAAAGTAAGAAAAGAAACGTAAAAGATTGTGGTAAAGTGAAAAATAATGGGGACATGGGATGTATTTTGTCTGATTCAGATTATTCATCGATTTTTCACCAAAAAAAGAAGAAGATTATCCATAGATTATTTGTATAAAATCAAAAGTTCTCTAATTATCCGTCAGTTACTCTTTATAAAAATTAAATGCTCTTCGATATTCCATTAATTTTGTTATCGGGTTTGTTAATGAATCGAATATCCCTCAATTTTGAATTTTATTAAACTCGTTGTCATTCGTATTGAAAGTTGTCTATTGTTAGATCCATAAAAGGTTATTTTGCTAAGCTTTCAATAAGCTATAGTTTAAAGTTTTTGGTAGTTTCAACAAGTTTATAGGTAAATTATTTCAGGTATCATTAAACTATTTTATCAGTTTCATGTTGATCATCAAACCATTTTTTATTTTAAAAGAATCATTAATCTTTTAAAATGGTTCCATTCAAATCATTATGTTAAATTTAGTATAAAAAAAAGAAGAATTTTTGCTATTTTCATCATAGTTGTCTGACGTGGGATAAACCCCGACCCGAGGTGTATTTTCCATTTTACCACTGAGAGGATTTGTTTCAGACTATGCCCGACCCAAGGCCTCTAGAACCCTGAGGCCGAGGTCATTACTGTTCTGCTAGTTCTATAGAACCGAGGTCCAAGTCCTGAAGCATCCCGGAGGCCTCTGGATAAATAGTTATAACTGACTTTAACACAATCTCAACAAATCAGGGATGTGACCCCTTACTAAGGTATAAATATTCACACTATCTCATAAAAGGTAACTCATTCCTATTATAAACTTTATGAATTCCTATCTTTCTTCCTTAACAAGATATTAACTTAAGTATCAGAGTGTTTACATGGGAAAAACCTACATCCATTTTTGTGTGCAAGACAAGCTCGGGTCGTGCTCAGTTTTGCACCATAATATTGTCGAATCGTGAATCAAAGTATCTTTTTTTTTAATCATGAATTATAACGATTCATTCACATTTAAAAAAAAATAAATTTAGAGTTATATATTTTTATAAACCATAAAACTAGTCTAACAAAAATGTCATCACAATAACATAGTCACCAAGAAAAACACTATCAATAATAACAACATCCACCCCTTCTTTTCATCATTTTTATTTTAGCTTGTATCTTCATCTTAGCCATTTCTTATTATGGTTTAAATAATCTTTTAAAATAAAAAGAAAAAAAAAACAAAAGCCAATGTGACCTGAGCTAAATGACCTAGATGTACAATAGAAATAAATCGTATTGAATCCCTAAATCATATATTAAAATGTAAGTTCGTACATTTCGGTGAGACTTGTGATTAATGCATGTACATTTTCAATTCACGTGTTGAATCATATTGTTAAACTAGTAAATCGAATCGAATCGAATCATGAAATACAAATTATGAATCGTAGGATTTGGAAAACTATGATTCAGTTAAGTTACCACTGTAGTGGCAAAAATTGGGCTTGGACCCATGGTCCTACCGCGACGAGCTGTTTGGTTTCACCCAACTCATGATACTAGGGCTACGCCCCATGTGAGGTCCAATTGCTCACTAACTACTTTTACGGTATGCTCCGCTCATGCCTTAGGCCTTTGAGAGAGCCCAACGTTTGATGCTATCACGTTTGGTCAGTTGACGAAGATCCGGCCCTACCGAGACTTTAGGAATAATCAACTACGAGATAGCTCAGCTATCTAATCCACCGTGGGTGGATGATGACGATGAACTAAGGAAGACTTCGGCCTTATCAAATCCTAAGAGATAGAATACGAGTCCTCCAAGGATACGAGTCCTCGGAGCTCATGGACTCTAGCCTACTAGCAGCTATAAATAGGCCACACCTATCCAAGGAAAGGGGATAGAATGTGAGACACCTTCATCCATATTCGGCATTTTTCCTTCCCACCGAATGACCTCCGTACATCCCGCTACTCTTACTACGATAGTTTCCCTTAATTACCTTACATTTTTCATCCTGTTCATACACTCTCTTGCAAATACTGACTTAAGCGTCAGAGTGTCTTCAGCCGACACCACACTGGTGGCCCAAGGCTCATGCAGCTCTATTGTCTTTTGATCTCGCAGGTTGCTGGTACCACCGAATTCGTAATTGTAGATTTCAGGGTTTACAATTTGGCGCCCATCGTGGGGCCCTAACAATTAACTAATCCGATCAGAAGGCTTCAAACCCTTGATTACTCCCACGTACAACAAAAGCCATGACTGGAACAAGCACCAAGAATGATCTCCAAAAAGTACAAACGAAGGCCTTGACGTCCAAGATAGTCGCACGCAAAGACAATGACGGTCCTACGCGACCACATGAAGTCCTACGAGGATGAAATCTACAATTACGATCTACGCGAGCACATGAAGTCTTACGAGGATGAAATCTACTATTATGGTCTACGTGACTGCATGAAGTCCTACAAGGACAAATCTTCAATTATGGTCCTACAAGACCACATGAAGTCCTATGAGGACGAATCTACCATTATGGTCTACGCGACCGCATTAAGTTCTACGAGGGCGAGTCTGCCATTATGGTCTATGTGACCATATGAAGTCCTACGAGGACAAATCTATCATTATGGTCTACGCGACTGCGTGAAGTCCTACAAGGACGAATTTACCATTATGGTCCTACGCAACCACATGAAGTCCTACGAGGACGAATCTACCATTACGATCTACGTGACCGTATGAAGTCTTATGAGGACGAAATCTACCATTATGGTCTTCGCGACCGCATTAAGTCCTACGAGGATGAGTCTACCATTATGGTCTACGCGACCATATGAAGTACTACGAGAACGAATCTACCATTATGGTCTACGCGACCGCGTGAAGTCTTACGAGGATGAATTTACCATTTTGGTCTTACGCGACCACATGAAGTCCTGCGGTAAGGACGAATCTTCAATTATGGTCCTACGCGACCATATGAAGTCCTACAAGAACGAACCAACAATTACGGTCCCACGCGACCCAATTAAAGTCCTAAGTGGACTGCCCTACAAAGGTAGTAATCCATAGCGACTAAGCTACCCAATAAGAGTCCTAAGCGGACTAACCAACAAAAAAGTCCTAAGCGGACTAACCTACGAAGGTAGTAGTCCGTTGTGACTAGATATGAGTCCTAATTGGACCAACTTGCGTAGAAAGTCCTAAGCGGACTAAACTATAATGGTATGAGTCCGTAGTGGCCAAACTACCTATTTGGAGTCCTAAGTGGACCAAGCTACTATGGTGGAGTCCAAAGAGACCAACCTACCAATTTGGAGTCTTAAAGGGACCCTCGACAACATAAAGTCCCATGAGAATGAACCTACAAATATAATCACACACGACCATGTGAGAGTCCTATGAGGACCAACCTACAAGTGGTGCAGCTTCTGAAGGCCAAGCTACCCTACCCAAATCCACGTAATAGTAGGTCGTTCATGGGACAAGTATACTAAGGGCCAAACTACCCCTGCGGTATTCTGTCCTCCTAAATTGGGATAAAGAACGACCATTCGATCAGGATTAATGTAGCTTGCAAAACAACTAAAGCTTGCACAAAGCAAAAGGGAAATGGGTCCTAGACCTTCCAAACCTACTCAAATGGTTAGGAATGGACGCACGAAGCCCCCAACCTACTATAGTTAAGAAAAAGGAGTCACGAACCCCCCATCCCAGATATACTTAAATGGTCAAGAATAGACTCACAAAGTCCTTAACTTACCATGCTTATCCAAGAAGGGACGCAAAACCTCTAAATTTATTCAATTAGCCGAAAGAGGACAAAACAATGTCTTTGACCTACTACACCTGTCACAGGGTGTAGTTAAAGCCTCAGATTTATTAAGAGGATCTCATAAGTTTAGACTATTGGAGAAGTGTGAAATACTCCAACTACCACGAAGGTCAGTGCGATACACAACCCTTCAAACCTACGAGTTCACAGCTAGGAGTCGTTTGGGCGGATCAGCCTGACTATTACCATCAAAGGTCGTTTTAGGGTCATAAAGACCCAATGGAGTTAGCAAGCCATCGTAAAGGTGCCGACATAAGAGCCTACCAATGTCTCCCACAAGGTTGGTGCCTACCGTACTAGATGTACCTATATGCTCAACCGACCGTATATGGCTTCAAAGAATTGAGCCTACTATCCCAAGGATTGGTGTCTACCATACAAAGAGTACCTATATGCTCAACCTAGCGTATATGGCCCCAAGGATTAATGCCTACCATCCTAAGGGAACCTACATGCGTATTTCAAGCCTACTAATACAGTAGGCTCTGTGGACACAAGTTCCACAATCTTCAATAAGGCTAGAAGATCATTTTTCAAGCTTACCAACATGGTAGGCTTCGCAATAATAACTTTATTTTTGCAACAATATAAGCGTAGAGTCTATCACACGGTAGGTTCTGTGATAGCATACAATTCCCAATTGTACTAACGCTAAAAGAATCTCATGGTAAGTGACATACGAAAACCAATTATTGAGTACTACCACGTAGGCTCCCACAAGCTTGCGTAAAAGGCTAGCAATATGGCATATAACGTCATTTGGAGTCCCAAACCTAGCGACTATGGTAGGCATGACTTGCAGCCATCCTCTTTTGAAATTCAAGACTTATTTAGCGATGAAAGCGTACCATGAACAATAGACAACAAAAAAGTGACTTGATTACGAGGTACCACCATCCTTTTGGAGTCTACCGACTATGGTCGGCTGCCATTTGATTGGAAAACTCTACCAAGTTCAAGACTACCAGTAATGGTAGGCAACAAGCCAACTAATTTTAGAGTGTCAATCTAAGAAGTCCATGTGGCCTACCGCCGGCGTATCTAACCCTACCGACTACAATAGACAACCACTAGGTTCTAAAGTACCATCAAGTTGGAGGCTACCAACCACGGTTGTCACAAGGGCTTAACAATACCTAACTGTACTCTGCTCGGCTTCGGATAAAAGATTACTATGGTAGTCTACTCGACTATAAGTGAAAAAAAAACTATAATGTTATACTACTCTACTTTGGAAGGGCCTACTCGACCACGACTGATCAACCAAACAATGCAGTTGTGCATAACTATATCTCTTGTAAAAACGACGAAATGATCGGGTGCGATGACAGACCTCATGAGCATCTCCAAGCAACCACATGTCGATTGAGTGAAAAATAGAGAAAAAGCTACATAGGAAATTTATTAAAGTGGACTTCAAGCATTAGGTGAGAAAAAATGGAATTGAAGATGCGTATGATTGATTCATGAAAACAGGTCACAAGAAACACATGACTGGTTTGTGGAAATACATTCAAATATCACATAGCTGATTCTTGAAAGTTGTTGACAAAAACAGAGAGATTCTTGAAAGTTGAAATAAAACTATGAAACCCCACGTAAAATAGTAGCATCAGGGAAATATGGACATTGGAAAATAGAGTACCCTACGCGAATGATTGAGAAAATGTATACTGATCATGAAAATTAGAGATGAAAGATTCATGGGCCCTCATCTTGGATAACAAATAAGAGAAAAATAAATAGGGGTCCCGTGTGCAAAAAAAAGAAGCTCAAAACACATGCACGGTCAAAGCTCATGATCAAGATATATTAGATATAAGGAATTAAAAATCGGAGCCTACTGCTATGGTAGGCAGCAATGACTACGCAATACAGAGTAGTAGGCTCCAAGGAGTCCAAGTCATTTTGAAGCTCTATCCACAGTAAGTTGCAGCTGACCTATAAATTCCCACTCCTACCAACGGTAGTAGGCGCGGAGTACCCAGTTCAAATGTTGGTGAATTAGCTTATGAAGTCAGGAGTGACAACCAAGTGGCCCATACGCAACAGTAGGCACCGCGTCACATAATTCGTTAACCCTTCTTGTAAGTTCCAGGCATACTACTACGGTAGGCGTGATATGTAAATATCTTTCTTCAACGATTCAAGACTTGCTAAGCAGCGCAAGACTACCAGTACGGTAGGCTCCGGACTTACTCCACCATTTTTGGAACAAGAGTGTGCGAATGAATTTTCAGAGCCTACCATCATGGTAGGCTCCACCAATGCTCCATAATTTATGATGCTAGGATGCGCGAACAACTCTTCAGAGCCTACCGATATATTAGGCTCCAACACTAACTGTATAATGCTTGACGTATTAAGAGGGCACACATGCCTTTTTAATCAAAGCCTACTGGCGCAGTAGGCTCCTTTATATCAAATCCATTATACAATGACAAGGGTACAAGGCCTTCCAACATGGTAGGCCCCTGATAGCCACTCCATATTTACCGTACTAACACAGTAGCCCTCCCGCAATCATCAATTGGGGCATATGAATTATTTTTTACTACCAATGCGGTAGGTGCTCACGCAAAAGCTACGTTATCGAGATGGCGCGCGAGCTCATCCAAGACTACCTTCATCGTAGCCTCCAACTCAATTCCACAGTTTGTGATATGTTAGCAAATGGGCCCTGTAGCAACGACTCAACGTCTGTAACGGTTGAAGCACGAAGCCTACCAACGCAGTAGGCTCCAGTAAAGAAAAACTACAGTTCTAAAGGAACTTCGCAGTAGGCGACGAAAAGCCAACTAAGCACCTCAATCATTGTAAAATAAACATACCCTACCGACACGAGGACAAGTGTCTTGGGCGTGACGGACTACTACTAATTCGGATGGATGAGGTCGTCTATTGTGATGTTGCACGACCTAACTTGTATGAAGTGTATCGCACTACGAGCAACTACTACTCCCTAACTCGAAGACTCTTCAACTCAGAGAGTGGGGGACAAACTATAGTGGCAAAAATTGGGCTTGGAACTATGGCCTACAGCAACGAGCCGTTTGGTCTCACCCAACTCATGATACTAGGGCTATGACCTACATGAGGTCTAATTGCTCACTAACTACTTCTACGGTAGGCTCTGCTCAAGCCCTAGGCCTTTGAGAGAGCCCAACGTTTGATGCTACCACGTTTGGTTAGTTGACGAAGATCTGACCGTACCGAGACTTTAGGGATAATCAACTACGAGATAGCTCAGTTATCCAATCCACCATGGGTAGATGACGTCGATGAACTAAGGTAGGCTCCGGCCTTATCAGATCCCAAAGGATAGATACACGACGAGTCCTTGGAGCTCATGGACTCTAACTTACTAGCAGCTATAAATAGGCCACGTCTATCCAAGGAAAGGGGATGAAATGTGAGACACCTTCAACCATATTCGCCATTTTTCCTTCCCACCGAACGACCTCTATACATCCCGCTACTCCTACTACAGTAGTCTCCCTTAATTACCTTACATTTTTCGTCCTGTTCATACACTCTCCTATAAATACCGATTTGAGCGTCGGGGTGTCTTTAGCCAGCACCACACCGGTGCCCCAAGGCTCACGCCGCTCTATTGTCTTTTGATCTCGCAGGTTGCTGGTGCCCACCAAATTCGTGATTGTAGATTTCGGGGTCTACAACCACCTCATCTAAAAACTTTAAACTATTAGAGAGGGGTTTGTTATATTATATATTATTTTCAACACGCCCCACAAGTACAAGCGGAGTTAGTTTTTGAGCTTTGTACTTGGATAATTTTAATATTTTTAAATAGGTGACGGTGACTTTTTGAACCTAGGACCTTTTGGTACCTAGGCTCTAATACCATGTTTAGTTACCACCTCATCTAAAAGTTTAATCTATTAAAGAAGAGTTTGTTATATTATATATTGTTTTCAACATTTTCATCAAATTTGTCAACTGAACTATTACTTGTAACTACTTTCCACCCTTTTCTTCGTGCTCTTTTTTCCTCTTCTCAGGTTTTTCAATTTTTGATGATCTGTCCTACTGCAAAGACCAACATGTTGATTTATATTTCTCAATAACATCGTATAAATTTCAATCTTCAACTGTTGCACATTTGTCCTAATTCAAACTTCCATTTAACTCTTTTAACTTAAGATCATAAAACGCGTAATTGCCCCCATTTAAAACTAATTTGACTATAAGTACTCTTCACCACTTTTACCATTTTGAATTTCACATCTACTTTTTCTTTTTTTGGTGAAAATTTCATACATGTGTATGTTTTTAATAAAATGCTTTTAGTTCTTTAATCCAAGAGGAAAAAGTAAAATAGTTTGTGTATTTCGATCATTAACAAAATTTTGATAAAAAAAAATTCAAATAATTTTTTCCTTCTCATTCTATTTGAAATCACGAATTTAATGGATTAAGTTTCATGCGATTTAGACAAGAAATATAAAAAAATATATGAAAGGTAAAATAGTTTGTGTATTTTGATCATTAACAAAATTTTGATAAAAAAAATTTCAAATAATTTTTTTCTTTCTCATTCTATTTGAAATCATGAATTTAATGGATTAAGTTTCATGCGATTTGGACAATAATTATAAAAAAATATAAATGAATTCTTAATTTTTTTAATGGCCTAAAATTCTGCAAGATAGAAGGTTTTTTTTTTTTTTTTTTTTTGTTAAAAGAGAACATTTTATTAAAATGAAAGTACAAATAAGTTAACCAACCCTAGTAGGGGAGATGACACAAAAGTGCATATTTTTATCATCAGATATTATTAATGACGAATGATATTGTGACAACTGGCCGATGCTATATATTAATACAAAATTTTAAACTTTGCCACAACTAAGACTCAAAGTCGCGTCATTTAACTTAAAATTCAGTTATCTAATTAAAAGTGTGTTGATTGTCCGGTATGTAAATTCTATCATACAATGCTTGAATCAGTTGAACACATAGTTGTCGAATCGTGAACTGTATCGTGAATCAAAATGTTATTTTTTTGAATCGTGAATCGTATTGAATCGTGAATCGTACCGATTCGGTCATAAATTTAAAATTAGATTAATTTGCTATATTATGTTTCTATTAACAGTTTTTAGTTGAAATTCTTCTTTTGAATGAATATTAATATATGTTTTTTTTTACTTTTCTAATAATCACTATCTTGCAACAATTTTGCCGTCTCTCAAAACATGATTTCCCGAGTCTAAAAGTTGCGCGACAGTGCTGCTCTTTGATGACATATTAATCTGGACGCTGGAAGACCAGACGATCCTTTCCGTTTTGTCCAGAAGAGTAAACATCTTTCATCTGCTTAAACATCTTTCATCTGCTTAAATTTCATAATTTGTAATGCAATTCAGAATCTGCCATCATCATTTATGTGTAAACAAGTATTAAAACATCATTGCATTGCTTGTTCAATGTAGGGATCAATGATGGCACCACATATCAATCCAACAGCAACAGAGTATGGTATTGTGTTGAGAGGAACTGGTACCATCCAAATAGTATATCCTAACGGAACACTGGCGATGAGGGCCAAAGTTCACCAAGGCAACGTCTTCTGGGTGTTATGCTACTTCCCATTGTGCCCAATTGCATCAACATCTGGCTTCTTTGAGTTCTTCGGTTTCACAACCTCGGAACGTAAGAACCGGCCACAGTTCTTAGTAGCGGCTAGCTCACTCCTGGAAACCATGAGGGGACCTAAAATGGCAGCTACATATGGAGTCAGTAAGGAAAGGCTTAGGAATATAATCAATGCTCAGTGTGAGTCTGTTATTTTGCCATCATCATCATCATCTGGTGCACCATCATTTCCAATTCTAACAACACCAGAAATATCATTGAGTGGAGTTCGTTTGTTCGCGATCCACACGATTTGATTTGGGCTGATACTGAACCATATGCCCAAGTAGAGCTTTTGGGAATTGCCAGGACTGAAGAACCCTAGCTAGAACACCTTGTTTGCTGATATTAAGGTCTCATTAGAAAGAATAGACTGCGATACAGTCAATGTGTCGACTGACATGGATATTGCTATCCAAGATAAAATTACAAAAAAACATAACAAATAGTAGCAGACAAATATACCTTCATTTCATTGAGTTTGATCTTCTTTCAATCTTTTTTTTTTTTTTTTGTTTAAATCTGAACCAGTTTACCTGGAGCCAATAGATGCTGAAATCACATCAACTTCATCATATATGGTGCAGTTTGTGAGTGTGGTCTGAATCGTGAACAATTCAGTGAATCGTACGATTAGTTACGATTCGATACGATTCACATACGATTCATGATTCTCTCATTCAATTCGTATCGATTCTTTGCTGAATCGTATCGAATCGTACGATTCACATCGCGAATCGTACGATTCCTACAACAGAGGTTGAACACCTATTTCTTGTTTGCAACTGAAGTATTCAATGTTGGTTTAATTCTTCAATTCAAGTGGAGTAAACACAACTATATTTATCGAAAAGCCAATTCTTGTGTTAATTGGTTTGTCAATTTTGAAATACAGTTCTCTCTTGATATTTCGACCATTGATTATATATCTGACTAGTTATAACTTCTTCTGGATAAAGACAGAAAGGAAGAAAGTACTTCCAAAATAATTAATTAATACTCATCGACTTTTTATCTACTTTTAAATTAAAAATAAACTAGTCAAAATAATGGTCTATTGTAATTAGTATTTTCTAATTTAAATTATTTTTTCTGTCTTCTTTTTTTTGGGAGGCAAAAGCCAGGAAACTAGACCCTAATAAACCTAGAAGTAGACTCGCCTACTTTATCTTTTTCCAAGAGGAGAATGAGCTAGTGTGGTAGAGGATCTAATGTATTGCAACCCAAATTTTGGTTAATTCCAAAGTTGGCGAGCCAGTCATCACATTTGTTTGCTTCGCAAAAGATGTGCGAAAGCTTGTAATGATCATGCCGTGAGAGAATAGTTCTGCAATCTTCGAGGAGAGCCGCGAGGGGGCTATTATAAACCATTGAGCCAGTGATCAGATGAATCACAACTTGGGAGTCAGTTTCAATAGCTAGGTGTTGTACTCCCATTCTCTCTGCTCTTCTCAATCATTCCCAAAGTGTTGTAAGTCCAGCTACGTTGTTGGTGGTGATTCCAAGGTTCATGGTGAAACCATTGACCCATGTGCCATTGATAACTCGAAATATGCCTCCCACACCTGCAAGTCTTGGATTCCCCTTAGCACAACCATCGATGTTAAGCTTCAACCCGTGACAAGGTTTATTCCAACAAATCCAGACTTCTTGTCTTGGTAGCAGAGAATCCCTTAACTGATTTTTCCAAGCCATGGATGCTTATTCCGTTTGCTTAAAGATAAGTGAAATGAAATATGTGATGTCAGGTTGTTGCCTCATGGAAAAGATGAAATTGTTTCGAAATTTCCAAATCTACCAAACAGTTGTTGTGAATATGTGATGCCATTGCAGACCCTTGGTAAGATTCTTTTTTGAAGCATTGTCATTAATCCACTGATCCTATGGGCAATTCATAAAGTTGTGGAATTGAGATCTTGGAAGTAAATGTTCACAAATTTTCCTAGCATCAATACAATGTCTGAGTATGTGATCAATATCCTCTCGTACATCCCCGCACCTTGTACAAGCTGTGTAATTCATAAGACCTCTACGAGCCAACTGATCTTTTGAAGCAATGCGCTGGTGGGCAATCTGCCAAATGAAGCTTTTAATACGTTGAGGGCATTCCAATTTCCAAATTGCCTTACATTTAATCTTGGGTTTCTCTGTGGATTGGTTGTAGATATCATAAGTAGAGGAAACAATGAATTTTCCTTTTGGGTCGCCACCCCAGACCATAAAATCTTCACGGTTGGAATCGATAATCATATTAATGGCTGCAATCTGAAGGAGAGTCAAAGAAGGGAGAAGATGCTGGAATTTGTTCCAATCCCACGAACCGTCCTCTTTGATAAAAAAAAACAACTTTCTTATCTTTCTCCTCATCAGAAATCTGTTGCAAGGAAAGATCGATTAAGGGGAGATTGGAGACCCAAATATCGAGCCAGAACCGAACAGTCAGACCATTAGTCACCACCCAACGAATTCCCTTTCTGAGAAGATCACAACCTTTCATAATGCTTCTACAGATATGAGAATCAGTCTGCTTGGGTTTGTAGTCCAGAAGCCCTTTTTCGAAGTATTTTTCTTTGGCAATTTTCACCCAGAGGAGTTCCGGATTCTTCAAGATGTTCCATCCGAGTTTAGCAAGAAGAGTGTTATTAGCAAGTTGAGAGTTACGTAATCCCAGTCCACCTTGATCCTTTGGTTTGCATAAAGTGTCCCAGGCTATCCAATGAACTTTCCTTCGACCCTCTTCAGAACCCCAGATAAAGTTACGTTGGATTTTGTCAATTTTTTTGCAGGTTTGAACCGGGATCTTTGCTGACTGCATGGAATAAGTAGGAATTGCTGCGAGGACAGATTTAGCAAGAGTGGTTCTTCTTGCGAAAGAAAGAACGTGTTTCTTCCAACCTGCCAGTTTATTTTGCACCTTTGTGATAAAAAATTTGTAGGTACCTTTGCAAACCCTCTTGTGAATGACAGGAGCTCTAAGGTAAATGCCTAAGTTGTCGGTCAAAGGTATCCTACTCAGAGTACTCAGTTCATTTGCCAGGTCATTGGGGACATTTTTAGACATGTAGATGGAAGATTTTGCCAAGTTGATAGTTTGTCCAGATTCTGAGCTAAAGTTGTGAAGAACTCTAAGAATAGTATCCATTTGGGAAGTTGAGGCCTCTGCAAAAAGAAACAGATCATCAGCATAAAAGAGATGAGATATAGGTGTTCCATTTTTTTTAAACTTAAAAGGGAACCATCTCTTATGGTTTGTTTCATTCATGATTATTTGGGACAGTCTTTCAATGCAAAGTAAGAAAAGATAAGGTGAAAGAGATCCCCCTGACGGATTCCTCTAGAAGGATAGAATGGTGCGGAGGGGGTGCCATTCCAGAGAAGTCTGGTTGAGGCCGTCTGGAGAGATGTCATAATGAGGGATATCGAATTTGTTGGAAGATTGGCTTGTTGAAGCGTGTCTTCAATAAAATTCCAGCTGAGTTTGTCATACGCTTTTTCGAGATCTATTTTGATAGCCATAAAACCTTTAGCTCCGGTTTTCTTTCTCATTGTATGAACAATTTCTTGGATCAAAATGATGTTATCACATGTCAAACGGCCAGGGAGAAAGCTGCTTTGATGTGGAGATATCCAATCGCACAGCATCGGGCAAAGTCGGTTAACGAGAACTTTCATAATGAGTTTGGCCATGACATTAACCAGACTGATTGGTCTGAACTGCTTGATGTTCTCAGGGTGTTTGACTTTAGGAATAAGATGGATAAGAGCTTAGTTAATCTCTCTAGGAAATTGACCTGTATGGAAAGCTTCTTGAACAAAATTACAAACTGATTCACCCACTATGTTCCAGCATTTTTTAAAGAAGCTCGCTGGCATCCCATCTGGACCTGGAGCTTTGTTAGGATTCATTTGAAACAAAGCCTGTTTGATTTCCATGGCACTAACTGGTTGACGAAAGTTCTCAAGATCCATTGTTGAGAGATGGGGAAAACTTGCTCTAGAGAAATTAAAAGCAGTAACTGAATCTTGTGATAAGAGTTTTTAGAAATAGTCACGAGCCAAATCTTGGAGTTTTGTCTGATCATCAATCCAATTTCCAGCATCATCTTTAAGTCCATGAATCAAACTCTTCCTGTGTCTGATAATGGTGGAAATGTGATAGTATCTGGTATTGCGGTCTCCTGAAAAGATCCAATCTCGGCGAGATTTCTGGTACCAAAATAATTCTTCTTGAGTTAAAATCTACTCATAATCTAATTTCAGCTTTTTTTTGAGACAGACCAAAGAAGAATTGTAGCTTTGTTGTAATGATCTTTGGATTCCTTGAATTCTGGCCAAGATTCTACGTTTGCGATAAAAAATGTTGCCAAAGACGTTCTTGTTCCAAGTTTGTAGTTTCGTAGTCATGTCTTCAATGGAGGAAAAAATGTTGTAATTCGAGTTCTTCCAATTTCCTGCGACAAAATCAAAAAAGTTAGCATGTGTGAACCATGCAATTTCAAATTTAAAAGGGCGACAGTAAGGGAAATTAGAGAAGTTATTAGAAAAATCAATGAGAATTGGCATGTGATCGGAGCATAATCTCGGAAGGTGTTTGACACGAGCATTTGGAAAAAGGAGCTGCCAACTAGGATTAGCATAAGTCCTGTCAAGACGTTCAAGTATACGCTGACCGGTATCCCACGAATTTGACCAAGTGAAACGAGGTCCGATAAAACCCAAATCAATAAGGTTACAATCATTTCTCCATTTTTCGAACTGGATCATTTTGTGCGAGATGCCTTGGTTTCCTCCTCTTTTGTCTTCAATTTTACCAACTTGATTGAAATCACCAGCAATCAACCAAGGATTATTCATATTCAAGGCTGCATTCCAAATAGCTTCCCATAGATTATTACGAGCAGATTCGTGGGGGCTTGCATAGAGAGCCGAGAACACCCAGTTAGGGGAACCTGGAGAAGAGATCAACACATTAATAATTTGAGATCCAGCTAAAAGGAGGGACACCCGGATATCTTTGTCATTCCAAAGAAGCCAAATACCCCCAGAAAAACATGTAGCCTCAACTCTCATAGAATGCGAAAAGTTCAAAGAAGTAATAACTTTATCAGCTGTAAGACCACTTATTCTAGGTTCAAAAATAGCCACAAGCCGAGGATTCTGGGATTTGATCATATCACGAAGGATACCTTTGAAGTTTTCTGAAGCTGCGCCCCTGCAATTCCACAGTAAAATCTTCATAGCAGGCTTCATCAAAGAAGAATTGAGGTTGGAAGAATTCCTATGAGGTCTTAAATCCATAAAGGTTTAAAAGTTTTGGTGTGGTGTAGTACCACTAAGAACATTTGATTCCTGGTGCAATTCATACTCCATCAATTTCATATTATCAGATTCAATCCCTTCTATTTCACTGTGATCATCAAGGTGGTCAGGGGGGGCGCTCTGTGTCAACTAAGTCGGGTGGTTTAGATTCTTTTTCAGGTGGTAAGTCACTTTCCATTGGTTGGTGTGGGTTATGTGTGGTGGTTTGAGGGGAGTTTGATGTGTTGGTGTTAAAGGATTTGTGTTGTTCGAATGAAAGGTCTTGGATGATCGTATGGGAGGATGGTTGGGTTTCTTGATTGTTACTGATTTGGGTAGATCTAGGGGTGTCTTTGGTGTTTCTTGGCAGAGATTGCTTGGTCTGGGTTGGTTTTGGTCTGTTGAAGTTTGGAGTTGTGGTAATCTGTTGGTGACTAGTTTGGGTATTGGGTCTGTCATGAACAATTAATTGTCCCTTGTCTTTTTTCCAATGAAGAGTGTCATTGGTATGAATAGCAGATCCATTTAAGTTGGTTTGAGTAGTCAGGGGCATATTTTTACTTGTTCCAGAATGGATATCTCCCTCATTTTCCTTGTTTAGGACTGTAAACCTTGAGCCTTGTGGTTGTACTTGGTTGTTGCGACTGACCTGCTTGTTCAATGGTAGTGTGTTAGTGTTATGAACTTGAGCATTCACATGAATCTCTGGCTTTCTATTACTCACTAAATCAGGCCCTGGTTGTTGTCCTTGTGAATTTCTTCTGGTCTATCTTCTTTGGACAATCATCCAGGCACCAAATTCTAAATTCGGATCCCAAGATGGGGCTTTGATAGGTTGAAGAGAACTCTTGTCAGCATAATGCCTTAATCATCAAATTGATGGGAAAATCAGTTGGATATAAGTTTCTCAGTCTACGACTCCCTCGCCTATGGAGCCTTCATAAGCCGATAAGATTGATCGACATTGGAGAAGGTTTCTTCTGGTCTATCTTCTTTGTCCTTGTGAATTTCTTCTGGTCTATCTTCTTTGGACAATCGAAGTCACGCTTCTCCTCTGCCGTAAAGATAACTCTGGGGGAAGATGGATCCAGTTCCACCGAAGGTTCAGTCTCAAAATCAGGGAGCTCAGGGAAGTCATCATCAGACATTTTGTTGTGATCCATCATAACATCATGCTCCATCGACGATGATGAGGGGTTCGTCGGAAAAAGTTTATTCCAACTAGGTGTTGGAACCGCTGGTGGTGTGGGGCTACTCTTAGGAATCTCAGTTTCTGCAGCTTCCATTAAATCTGGTTGATGAGTAGCAGCGCTATCAGATTCCTCAGTCCTAGTTCTTTTACCTCCACGCAGGTCCACCTCACAGGCATGGTGCAAGTCCGTCGAAAGAGGTGGGAAGGCAGGGTCCTCCTCCATCGGAGGGAGAACCATATCTTAAAAACAGTCCAAGTATGAGCAAAAAAAAACCAAGCTGGTGTGAAGATTTTAAGTGGGGACGGCCAGATCTGGCCGGGATGAGGTGCTGCGGCGTTAAGAGCAACAGTGAAGGGGCGGAAACGTTGAGAGAAAAGTCAACGAAGGTCAAAGTGAACGTTTAAATGTGAATTTTTTCTGTCTTTAGTAAAATGAAAAAGAACTTTGATGTGGGGCCACTTTAGCGTGATAAAAGGGAAGACATTTTCCGCGTAGTTGGTTTAGTCTGTGCTTAGCTTTAGTGTGGGTGTTTGCTTTATAGTGATAAAGAGCTTAACTTTAAATTGAAGACTCGAGATTAGTATCTAATCGAATCTTCTTGTCAAAATGGAGGAACGATAGCAAGTCTGGAGTCGTCCTTTCCATCATCGTGTCAAATGTTCACATGGAGAAACTTTATCGAAATTTCCTCAAAGAAAATATCTGTAGTTTGCAACGAAGTTGATTGGAAAAATTTTGGATCAGTCCTATCAAGTCTTTTACATTATTATTATTATTATTTTTGGTTTAATAGAAGGCTAAGTCGGTAGTTAAATAATTCTAACGATTCGCGGAGTTGTATCTCCTTTCTGATCCAACTCTAAGAGAGTATGCAAGGCTATAGCTATACAATCCAATTGACTTTTTTCAAGAGGCTAGTCTATGTCATAATTTGTTAGGGAATCCGCGTATTTATTTACTTGACGATAGATATGTATTAACTTGATATTAGGATGACTTTATAACATGTCCCTGCAGTCTTCAAGTCAAGGTCTGAGAGGGCTATCTTGAGGTATTGATCTGTTACATTACTAATAAAATTTCACATGTATGAACTTTATCAATATGTGAGAACTGATATTTAAATTGACTTATCAATTGTCTCTCACCTTATTAGTGATGACTCACACCTGTAAATTCCAGCGATTACACAAGAGATTGACTTCTGGACTAATTAACGAGTTTCCTGTCGTATCATTTTGCTTCATATGCCAATCATTCATGTACTACACGCAAAATTTGTTGGAAAAAGATTATTATATGTATGGTTTAATGTCATCGAAGAGATTCTCAAAAGACAAAACGCAATTATTGATTCTTAATATTTAATTGACGCAATTTTTACGGCTATAGTCCAATCTGAAAAATATTTATCACAACAACCAATTGGTTTCCCCTTTTTTCTTTATTCCTTGATCTCGGGCCTTCACCTTATTGCTTTGAGCACTTCACAATTTTTTTTCTTTTTTTGGGGCAACAAGATGGTTCTATTTTTAACTTTTAATTACATTATACAACCAAGCAGCAAACAAACAAATACGACTTTTTGTTGTTGAGTTGGGGTTTATTTGGCCTAAATATAAAATTTTAACTTTTGAACTCTTCGAACAAAAGTCATTGGCTATTTATTTTATATGGAACAATGTTGGACTTTTGAAAATTTTGAGCATAATATTGAGATTCTAAAAATACGGAGAGATATATTTGAGGAAAAAAAGAGAGAAAAATAGTTTACCGTATTATATAAAAACAGTTTTGGAAAAACTTTTTCTCAAAAGCTCTAATTTGGTGCTTTTTATTTTGGGTTTGATGTGTAAAAGATATGTGTTCAATTTATAATGACTTTCAGTTTTCTATTTTTGTCGATACATGATTAAGTATTTTGGATTAATTAATTAAGTTCAATGTGTTGACGCGCTCGTAGTTAGACGCAAATCATTATAGGTAGTATTAGAATAAAAGTTGGACGGGTGTCCGACTAGGAGACTTATCCTCACTAGCTCTGCTGTATATTATTTATTCACTCTTTTTTATATAATAATTTGTTTTTTATTTAATACATAAATATAGAAAAAAGAATGAAGATGTAAAAGAGTAACATAAAGTACAACTCTTTCCCCGTAATTTAATTTGTCATTTAAGAGGCTACATCTCCTGTTTCGTTTGTGCCTCCTCCTCCTTATCTTTTGCCCTGTCCTGTCCCCAAATCGGTGTGAAGAATGGTGGTTGCCTTCAACTTTTTTCTAAATATTTTTAATAATGCGATATTCAATTAAATTTAAAATACATAGTTTCAAACATAATCATATATGTTTTGAAGAAACCAAATATAGATGACAGATTGAGTTTTATGCCTTCAATTTTAGCTATTTCGCATTTACAACATATGGATTTATAATCACAAGAAATATAGCCCTTTGTGTATTTTCTATAAAGACAGATTTTGTTTCTAACATCACCATTGACTTTCTCCAGCAGTACTAGCTCTATTCACCATAGGTAGTTGACTTTCCCACATAAAATATGCAATAATTATTTCCTGCTCTATTGGCAAGTTACAAAGTCAGTCTAGATTCAGATTATAATTTAATTTTTTCTTGGTAATGAAATCAATAATTCGATTATTCAATCTCCTAACTGATAAAAAGTTAATTGATGGCATATCAGAAATAATCTTAAGCGCATTAAACACCACTGAGGCTCCGTTTGTTTGCCATAAAATATTTTTTTAATTTTTCGGTGTTTGGTATGGTGGCTACTTTTACTCAATTTTTCGGTATTTGGCAATATCAGAAAATTAGTCAACTGAAAAATATTTTCTAGTCAAATATTACGACTAATATAAAATTTGAAAAAATATTTTCATGTCCTATGGGAGAAGAAAATATTTTTTGAAACTCACCCACCCCAGCTCCCCTGCCCTACCCCCCCTCACTCCCACCCTCCACCCTCTACACTTACGGTTAACATATATATTATGTGTATATATATATATTTTATAAAATCTAATGTCGAAAAATAATTTTCACTCTATATCCAAACACTAGAAAATATTTTTCAATATTATATTTTTTATGAAAATATTTTTCCATAGCAAGTTATTTTATAATAAACAAACGAAACCTAAAAAAATATTTTCAGAAAAAAAAAATATTTTTCACAAGTAAGTTATTTTACGACAAATAAACGGAGCCTGACTTAACTCTCCAATTCATAACTTGGTCAGGGGTATTGAAAGCACTAATAATATATAACAGATGCATTTGATAATACACAAGAATAATTGAGTCCCTTAGAATTCCATCAAAGTCCTGTACCATTAGTTTCACTCCTTATCTTGCAAAAGAGCATCCATACGGACCATATCCAATCACATGCCTCTAAAAAAAAAAGAATGAGAAAAATAAATTAAAATAAACGAGCACACAAAAAAATGATGACTCTTTCTTTAAGAATTAATTACTTTCTCCTTGAAATTTTGACCAAAGACTAATTAAAAGGGGTTCACTCCCATTAAGATGTTTGTGACAAGGGTGAAATAGAAAGATCAACTAATAATTAAGACCTTTAACTAAGTCCTTTGTATATATTTTCTATCGTTATGGCATATGAATTTAGGATGACAAAGACTAATATAATACAAATAAAGACGAGTCGTATAGAATATGAGTAACAAAAATTAGTCTCTTTTTCACACACGTATACCAATAGTTGAAGAAATCAGAACTCTCTCAATTTCTTGTTGTGTCTCCCTTTCTTTTTCGAATTTTCTAAAATAATGGCAATTTTCGCTGAATAGAATTTCTATACATTATTTAAACAGTAAAATACATTAAACATATTTCTTTGGACACACTCCCACTTGATAACTTTTACATCTTTAAAAAATAAAAAAAGAAGTATAATTTTGCCTCACTTTGTATACCCAACGCTTCATATTATAATTTACTTTCAATACTGTACTTAATTTCCATGTAAGGTAAAATTAAATCGTTCAATTTTAAGTCCCCAAGGGACAGTCCAACATCAAGGACTAAGGAGTGTGCTTTGAATGTAATATGCTTTCAAGTTCGATTAATGCAACTTGCTCTTAGTAATCTTGACCGAACCGGTGTATTTATTGAAACGTACCATTGGGTTTATCAGGGGTGTCGGGCTCTGCCGATTTTCAATTGTTGAGCTCTATCAACTCAATTCCCATATTATCAAAAAAAAATCATTCAATTTAAATGGGAAGAAGTAATATTCTAGTCTTTTATACACAAATCATTTCACATTTTCCATTAGCATGGCTTCTTTTTCATACTATCTTCCTATCTGCTTGCTTTCGTGGAAATTGCTGTTAAATTAAAAGTGGAAATTTGACGTCAATTGAACATGATACTTTTCTACAAAAACCGCGTTATATCAATTAGTAAACCGAACTATAGGAAAAAAATTGTCAATGATGGCATCGCACTAATCCTAATGTGGAACCCACCTCATATTGGTGTAAGAGCTTGACGTTGATCAAGAATTCCCTTTTTTGATGTCGTTGCCCACTATATTAGAAATTTCATGGTTTCTAAGACGAAGAAAAAAAAAATGAATTATATGCTTGGATTGTGAGCCAACAAGGACAAAGAATAGCGGCCTTCTCTTCAGTGAGAAAGATCAGAAAGTGGATCTACTACTACGGATGTAGCACAAAATCTATTATTGTCGCTCACCAGATTTTCTCATATGGAAGTCTCTTCTCTGATGAGTATGCTTGCAGGCTATCCTGTCATAAATGGACCAAATTATGGGGAACACTTCTAAACAATCAATTTGTCAATAGGACACCGACTCACACACATGTGAGGCTCACAATACCACACTCACATCTAAATACGGCTGTTCACAACAATTGGATCATCTTTTAAGTTCATAACAATCGGGTCATTTTTTAATATTTTTTCGCAAATTATTTAAGAAAGTAGGTTCGGTGAGTGTAAACTCTCAACAACTCAATAATCAAAGGATGGGGTACATGGACTTGTGCTTTTGATGCCTCTGTTCTCTTCCTCATTAATAATTTTAGTGGTGGAAAGGAAAATAGAATTCAAAGATTGTTACTGTGAAAAGATAGGAGCATGCCTGGACTGCTCATGGAAGACTGTCAGTCTGTTATGAAATTAGGGGCAGAGCCAGAAATGTAGTGTTGGGGGGCTGAAATTCTTTTTTTACAGTAATGTTGGGGGATCAAAATTTATTTATTTATTTTTGCAGTATTTTTTGCAAAAATAATATGCAACTATGATGATTTGAATCTACACCATCAATATGAATATATTTGTAATTAACTACCACAGCTAACTCTACATTTTTTAAGACTTTTATAACTTTTTCACTTTTAGTTTGGAGACCAAATATGATTTTTTTTAAAAAAATCCATTAATTTTTTTTCTTCCTTTTTTCAAAAGTTTTGGGGGCCTAGGCCCCCGCTAACCCGCATCTCCCTCTACTCTTGAATGAAATATTGTGCAATAATAGTAGTTAGTGTTGAATGGTAAACTTGATTTAATAAAAGGAGAAGAATTTAGACATAGATACATTTATAGTACCAAAATGAAGAGGGAATGTATCATGTATTTGAATGTAACTTTTGGGTATTTCATGAATGTAATTTGAAGAGTCATGTATCTATTAATTACATGATGCATGTATTAGATTTAGATTCGTGTTTTGTAATATCTATAAATTGCTATGTAATCTAGGCTATGAAGTAAGAGTTAAATTTGAAAGTATTATTCCTCCTCTTCACCTGGCCTAAAGTGTTTTCTATGTGAGTGTATCCTTCTTAAGTCCAACAAAGTGGTATCAGAGCTAGGTTCAAAACCTTGTGAGAAAAACAATGACAAATGGAATGATGCAAGTCCCTCGACTTACAACTAACAATTATGGAAATTGGTGTATACACATGAAGGCGTTGCTTGGATCCCATGATACATGTGATTCCATGGAGAATCACTACAAAAAAAAAAAAACTGAATTTTGCGAGAGACGGTTCCCCTCACCGTGTCGTCGTCAATTTGGAATTTGCGACGACACAGTGAGGGAAAACGTCTGTCAGACACGAGGTGATTGTCAAATTGTACCCCTCACCAAGCCGTCACCAATTTGTCGACGGCTGCGAAACTATCTCCAGCCCGTCTCCAATTCTTCCGTCACCAAGCCCTCGCCAAATTTCTCATCTCCAAGCCGTCACAACAGTTTGTTGTCACCGTGCGCTTGCCAACTTAACCTATCCCCAAACTATCACAAAAATTGTCTTCGCCAAGCCCTCGCCAACCTTTTCCGTCACTCGGCCGTCACCAATGTTTGCCGTCACTGAGCACTCGCCAACTTAACCCCTTACCAAACCATCACCAAAATTATCATCGCCAAGCCCTCGCCAACCTTTCCCCTCCGAAATTGGAGACAGGAGCGCCTCCCATCACCAAAATTGTCGTCGCCAAGCCCTTGCCAAAATTAAATTAAAATTTAAAAAAGAAAAAATTGTGGACCATGTACAACCAAACAACAATTAAAACAAACTAAATATACAATAAAAGAGCTACCAAAGTAGAATTATTTTATTAACTAGTATAGATCTGAAATGTTATCTCATAGACTAGTTCTTTAAACATTTGAAACAAAAATCAATAGCGTGTGTTGTGTCCCAAACATTTGAACCCAAAAGCAATATTGTGTGTCGCGTCCCAAAAGTTCACCAAAGCCTTAAGAAGGATTAGCTCTAACACCTGAAATTTAAAGTGTTCATCTCAATAGTGTATTCCTTAATATTGGCAATAACAGTATATTTCCAGTGCAATTGAGCAACCTGTATATTACATTTGGGTTTACGAAACCTATAATGTATTCATTATAATTGTATAAGTCCACCGTAGCGGGATGCACAGAAGCATTAGCTAAAAATGTTTACTAACCCAAGAAAATATATTCATATAACATGAAAATAACTAAAGCATTTAAAACTAGAACTTACATAGACATGATCACAATCAAATTTGGATGGATCCAGGAGCTTGATAACCAAAGAAGTGGCAGATGACATTGAACTTCTTTCCCTTGTAAGTTCCTTCTTTCAATAAAAATCATTTTAGAGAAAAGAGCTGATGAAAAGCAAAAAGGTCTTGTTTAAGTTCAAACATGCACAAAAGCAAGTCCAATTATAGCCTGTAAAATATTTGTTAGTCCTTGCAGCAAATAAACATTGATAAAAGAAATTAAAAGATCACAAAAAATCAGAAGCCAAGAACATAATGATGTCTGTTTACCGAGAAAATCAGATATATGATTAAATCTTCAAAACAATTGACACAAATAAACCAGAAGAGCAGGATCCAAACTAAATACATATAACAAGTGCTTGTCTTTTATGTCATGTGTGTCAATGTTGTTATTTGTTGTGACAAATCGAAAGCAATCACAAGAAGAATGTGAAGATAATGATGAGATTGACCAAATAGACATGGCAGAAGAAAAAAAAAAGAAGAGTAAAAATAAAAGATAAGGCGCTAGCACAAGACTTGCCAAGAAAAGCAAATGGAAAAACTTCAGCAACAATGTTACAATCAGGAAGTCGAAAAACCTCAGAAAAGTGTAACCAAGTTGTAGTAGTTGAGTCATCAAGATGTTCACATACCTCAAAAATGATGCCATCTAACGCCATGACATTACTGGCCTCCTCAACAGATCTCATTTCCACAAAAGCAAACTTCTTCTCATGAACTATATAAACATTGAATACAGCACCTCCTGAAATCACAGGCCACAAACAGTATTTTAGTATCTATTAGCAAACTAGTTATATTAAATGTCTCTCTAGGGGAATTTAATTAAAATTCCACTAAACAAAAAGTTATATAAGCATAACTTCAAGAAGACAATAGCATAATAATAACATATACATTAACTAGCAATGACAATTTATTTTAGAAGAAACACTATATGACATTTAACCAATAAGGTATATAAGCATAACTTCACACCTATAATAAAATTAATAAGCAATATGAATAAGTTACAGGCATATTCGCTCAATCTCCAACAAAGTAAACATATAGTTCTATTTATGAACTTCCAAAAGGAAATAACATTCTACGTAACTACATTTAAGCTCTTAACTAATTAATTTTAATCCAATTACTAGTAACTATCTCAACTTTCTAAACTAATCTACTTTAGCCCAAATTCTTACTCATACAAATGAAACTCAAGCAAACTCCAAACCAACCATTTAATAGACATTAAATGAGCATGAAAAGTAGCATTGCAACACAGTTACAACATTAACCCTAACTTTAGCCCATTTCCCCTTTATTTACCAATAAAACTTGAAAATATCATGAAATTCAAAACCCTCACCTACAAGCCTTTGAGCTGCTAGGAATAGACTTAGGAGACTTTGGTTCCACCTCAAACCACCTTGGAGAAGCACAAAATGGCAAGCCTTGAAGAATTTTCCTCCTCTTTTCATTTTCTTTCATTTTCGGTCATAGGCCTCGTTTCTTTGTTTTTTTTTTCTTGTTTGTTGTTCTCTGCTACTATTCATGGAAGACACAATTTAAAAGATAACAAAATGGGGTGGGTCAAAGGGTTATGGTTTTGGGTCAAGCTTGGGTCAATTTGTATGCAAAATGGGTTAAGTTTTGTATTCTATGAGTTAAAATAGTGAAAATAAAATGCTGAAAACACTATTCCTAACGATACGATAAAACATTTTCTAAACACTATCTCCCGATGTCTAATGCCCAAAGTAGGTTGCCCTTGAAAACCATTAAGATATAAAAAGAATATAACTTAAACAATTATCTTAAGTCATACAATTTATTAAAGAGAAAATGAACCAAAATGCACAAAGGATGAAAATCCCTCACCTTGGATTAGGCTAAATATGCAAGATGGGCTTCAATCCACTCTCAAACACCTTGGATAATTGACTAAAGCATCCTTCTGGCTCTAAAACATTCCATAACTTCCTAGTTGGCATTAACTATATTAACATTTGACAAAGTACCCTTTTATAACAAGCTCAACTAAACCAATCAATAACATAAATTAGAAGCATTACAAAACTTTACTACACAACAATGATTAGAGGATCAGGGTCATTATGTGTAGAAAGTAAAAATGTTAAAATACCAATGTACATAATTCCTACATAACCTTCTTCTATGACCACCAGTTACTCCTTGATATCGAATACTACCTTAAATCTAACTTTAGTAATTAAACCATTTAGTATGCTATGTTATATTACTTATCCTTGCCAAGCATTTAACCACTTAAAGCTCTTTAAAGCATATTCATGAAAATAGAAAATGGAAACATTGCATAGTAAATTCCTTCATGGTAGAATAAACACCCAGTGGAGTTATTAACTCATGTATTCTCACGTTCAATAGCCATTAGTCTACACCAGGAAGTAGCTTAACTTCATTTATAGCATCTAACTAATTAGCTACTCAAGAAAGGATATATTCAACTAGTATACTAGAATTTAAGTGCAAGTTAAGTTTAACTATAGTTTAACTACTACATGATTATGAAATACACATGCATAAGAACACTTTACAATAACTAACAATAAAACATACACACATTTCAATTATAGCTATGAACTTAATCCTACTATCATTTCTAACTCTCCGATTACCTTCATTTAACACTTTTAACACCCCTACAACATTAATCAAGCATTAGATTAAGAATTAGAACAAGGATTTAAAGGTCTGCATGAATAGTGCCAATCAACAACTTTGTTAAATTCAACTTATTTCCAAGTTCAAGACCATCCAAGCTAGACTATGGTTAACTTATAGCATGAATTAAACTACCATCAAGCTCTATGGAATGACAAGAGTTCACAATTCTATCATTAGCAAAACCAAATAGCAATATCAATTCTCAATTTAACTAAGACACTTCCTAGCACAAGCCTAATTTTGACAAATCCGTTTCCAATGCAATTGTCCTCCAAATCCTCTGTTCTTTACATATAAACGAAGCTCTTCAAGTGTAGATAACTTTAGCCTTAAACAGATCCTAATTCGGAGCTATATACCTCGAGTTATAACTATTTTCGTGCAACTGCACATTACTGATCTGCTCCAGTGATTTTGTGTTGCACTTTGGAAATAGCTAAATTGGAGGGTCAAAATGTTAGAATTAGCCTTAGCACCAGAAATCAACATTTGCTCTAAACTGCCAAATCTAGCTACTGTATAAATTTTGTTAATTTCTGAGCATGTTTACTATGCTAAACAAGCCCTACCAAACAGTAATGAAAATCTGCCCACTAAAAACAGAATACACACACTCACATACTCACTTGCACTTTGTCTTGGTTTTGCTTGTTTGCTTGGATTCTAATTAATTTTGCACTTTACAATAGCATAAACAACACCTAAAATCTTCTTAGAGGCTTTTAATCAAACATCTAACCTTCAACTTTGATCAACAACTAGCAAAGCAACCCAATCAAAGTAGCTACTTGCAACACTTACTAAATATGCAAAAGAGACCTTTCATAACACAAAGCAAGCTAACGATCATACTCTTATGCATTTATAAGCACATGGATCAAATAACTACATGATATTCAACTTCATAGAAACAAGATTAAGCAAATAAAATGTAAATAAGTATGATTCCCTCACCAAATCAAGGCTGATATTGCAAGAAAAAAACTAAGTCTTCAACCCTAATTTGCATACAAGCTCAATCGTATTCTTCAAGTGATCAAACACCAAGCAAAGCTCTTTCTCCTCCTTCGATTTAGCTCCACCCGATCTGCCTTCTTTATTTATTTATTTTTTTTTCTTTCTTTGGTTGCTTTTGCCGTCGGTGGGGGTGATGAATGGAGAACGAAATGGATGATGTGTTTTATTTTGCTTCCTCAATCGGTAGTGGTGGTTTAAATGCCTAGTGCTTTGTTTAGTGCTTTAGTTCCAAATTTATTTATGTGGTAGCATATAAAGCAAGCCTAGTCTACTGAGTTGTATATGAATCGGTTTGTGTGTGTGAGAATTGGCTTATTTATTTTGTGTGTTAATACAATAGTTAAACAAAGTCCTTTTATATTATGTGGCTAAGGTATTAACAGATAAGTCATGAAATTAGTAAAAGCTTCTAATGCTACGTGACCTTTTCCTAATTCGTTACGTGATAAAATAACGCACTAAATGACTTCCAATATGCAATCTAATGATTCGTACGGTGAAAATAAGGTCATTAAATATAAACATAATAAATGCAAATATCAAAATATAATGAGACAATTATTCAGATGCAATTCAAATAAATATAATTATTAAAAATATTAAGATAATCCGTTCAGTTCCGGACCCGGGCTTCCCGTTCAAATAGTAAAGCAAATGAGGTTAAATGTAAGTAGATTAAGTTAAATCAATAAAGTAGTAAAATAATTGTCCCGGACAACTCTGCTATATATAAATTAAATAAAAACAAATATTTATTAATGCACGTTTCGTCGTTAATAAAATAAATAAATAGAAAGTAATAAAATAAATGTATGGCCGGGCTCGGGCGTCACATGGGGGATCGTGAAAATGAAATAATAGAGGGCTGGTTAGAGCTCTGTTATTTCGTTTTGGGTGAGGGATTAGAGACGGTGAAGTATGTCGTCTTCAATTTTGGAGACGGGAGGCGTTCCCGTCGCCAATTTTAGAGACAGGAGGCGCTCCCGTTGCCAATTTTGGAGACGGGAGGCACTCCCGTCGCCAATTTTAGAGACGGTGAAATATGCCGTCTCCAATTTTGGAGACGGAAGGCGTTCTCGTCTCCAATTTTGGAGACGGGAGGTGCTCTCATTGCTAATTTTAGAGACGGCGAAGTATGCCGTCTCTAATTTTAGAGACATGAGGCATTCCCGTCTCCAATTTTGGATACGACGAAATATGCCGTCACTAACAGTGATGGCTTGGTGACGGTTTTTTCCATCTCACACGATGCTGTCACTGTCCTGTCACAAAATTAGCGTCAACATTTTTCTTCACTAAACCGTCGCCGTATTGGTGACGGGATGGCAACGACCCATCACAAACTTTAATTTTTTTTTGTAGTGAATGGACTTGGTGAGACACCAAATTAGGCTGTCAAAAAGAAGGACCAAAAAGCATTCACAATCATCCATCAAAGTTTGGATGATGACATGCTTCAAAAGGTTGCAAATTCCACAACTTCCAAGGAAGCTTGCCACGTTCTTCAAAATGATTTCAAAGGTGTTGACAAAGTGAAAAAGGTGTGACTTAAGACACTAACAGGAAAGTTTGAATTATTGCATATGAAGGAATCCGTATCAATTTCGGATTATTTCTCAAGAATCTTGACCATTATAAATCAATTAAAAAGGTATGGTGAAAATTAGAAGACATTCGAATTGTTGAAAAGATACTTCGATCTTTAGATTCAAAGTTTGATTATATTATTGTTGCCATCGAGTAGTCAAAAGATTTAGACACCTTGAGCATTCTAGAACGTATGGGCTCACCACAAGCTCATAAGGAAAGATTGAAGAAAATAATGGAGTCTTTAGAGAAAGTTTTGCAATCAAAACTTTCTTTAAAAGAGAATGAAAAGCATGAAGGAAGTCAAAGAGGTAGAGGTTGTGGTCATGGTCGAAGTTGTGGCCGTGGTCAAGAACAAGGTGGAAAAGGCGGATATCAATCATTCTACAAGGAAAAGAACAATCAAAATTCAAATCAATCAAGAGGACATGGAAGAGGCAAGAATTCCAAATCATATGGAAAAAGGTATGACAAGTCAAAAATTGAATGTTATAATTGTCATAACTTTGGACACTATGCTGGGAATATAAATATGGCTCTTATTGATGAAAAGGCTAACCTTGTGGAAGATAAAAATGATAAAGTTGACCCTACTTTGCTTATGGCATACAAAGGAAAAGGGTGTAAAGAGAAAAATGTGTGGTATCTTGATACGGGTACAAGTAACTATATGTGTGGAAATAGGAATATGTTTACAGACCTTGATGAATCAGTTGGAGGCAAGGTCACCTTTGGAGACTCTTCATAAATTCCAATTAAATTGAAATGTAAAATTTTAATTCATTTGAAGAATAGAAAACATCATTTTATTTCTCATGTTTACTACATGCTTGACATTAAAAACAACATCCTAAGTTTGGGACAACTTCTGGAAAAAAGGTTTAAAATTCTTATGAAAGATAATACTTTGTCCATAAAAGATCAAAATGGATGCTTGTTGGCCAAAGTTACAAGACTCAAAATAGAATGTATTTGTTAAGCATTCAAAGTGATATAGCTAGTGTTTGAAAGCCTATGTCAAAGATTCTTCCTGACTTTGGTATATGAGATTTGGGCATATCAACTTTGACGGATTGAAAAAAATGAGCAAAGGAAAAATGGTGAGAGGTTTGCCTACAATTGACCATCCAAATTAATTATGTGAATTATGTCTTTTCGGAAAACAAACAAGAAAAAGTTTTTCCAAGGAATCAACCACAAGGAGTAATAAACCATTGGAACTCATTTATCTAGATGTGTGCGGTCCAATCAAGCCATCACCTTTCGGTAAAAATAACTATTTCATTCTTTTCATTGATGATTTTAGTAGAAAAACAAAATCAGAAGTTTTTTAGACTTTCAAAAGGTTTAAAACAATGGTTGAAAAACAAAGTGACTATAAAATCAAGGCATAAGACCCGTTAGAGGTGGTGAATTCACTTCAAAAGAATTTAAAAAAATTTGTGAACAAAATAGAATTCACTGTCTTTTAACGGTTCCAATATCACCACAGCAAAATGGTATTGCTGAAAGAAAGAACATGACTATTCTTAACATGGCTCGGAGCATGTTGAAGATCAAAATGATGCAAAAAGAACTTTGGGTTGAGGCTATTGACTATGCAGTGTACTTGTCAAATCGATGCTTGACAAGAAGTGTTCATGACAAAACTCTCCAAGAAGCTTGGAATGGATTCAAGCCAATTATTCACTATTTGTGAATATTTGGAAGTATTGCATATTCATATGTACTAGATGAAAAAAGATCCAAGCTAGATGATAAGAGTGAAAAAATGGTATTATTGGATATGATTCAAGATCCAAAGAATACAAACTCTACAATCCAAGCACCAGGAAAATCATCATAAGCAAAGATGTTCAATTTGATGAAGAGAAAGCATGGGTTTGGGACATTTCAAATGATAATTATGATTTTGTTCCATTTCATGAAGATGAAGAACTTATACATGAAGAGATGGAGCTATTCCTCAATCTCCATCTTGTCCAGCTCATGATAGAGCAAGTTCATCATCTGAAGGAAAAAGTTCAAGTGAAAGGCCAATTCGCACAAGAAGCATCCAAGAAATTTGACTCTTTTTTTTCTCTTTTCATAATGTGAACCTTTGAGTTTTGGGGAAGCCGTGCAAGGGAAAAAATAGAGAAAAGCAATGGATGAGGAAATTGAATCTATAGAGAAAAATGATACATGGAAGCTTACTATACTTCCAGAAGGAAATAATTCCATTGGTGTCAAATTGGTATTTAGAGAAAAGAAAAATTCAAAAGGAGAAGTTGACAAATCTAAAGCAAGATTAGTTGCCAAGGGTTACAATCAAAGGTATGAAATTGATTATGATGAAGTTTTTGCCCCCGTAGCGTGATTAGAAACTATTAGATTGGTAGTTTCTATTGCGGTTCAAAATCATTGGAAAATTCATCAGATGGATGTAAAATCTGCATTTTTGAATGGGTTCTTAGAAGAAGAAATTTATGTCCAACAACCAATAGGATATGTTCTCAAAGGGCAAGAAGACAAAGTACTGAAATTAAAAAAAGCATTGTACAGATTCAAACAAGCACCGAGGGCATGGAATAATGAAATGCCCTTATGAACATGCTGTATATGTAAAGAAGAAAGCCAATGGTGACATTTTGCTTGTATGCTTGTATGTGGATGATCTGATTTTTACAGGTAATAATTCAAGCATGGTTGAGGAATTCAAGAATGAGATGGCTAGTGAATTTTAGAGGACGGATATTGGTCTTATGTTCTATTATCTTGGCATAGAGGTGAAACAAATGGAGGAAGGCATTCTCATTTCTTAAGAAAGATATGCTAAAGATGTTATCAAAAAATTCAAGATGGGGAATTGTAGGCAAGTGAGTACACCTGTTGAAATTGGTGTGAAGTTGTCTAAAAATGATCAAGGAGAAAAAGTTGATCCAACATTTTTCAAAAGTCTTGTTGGAAATTTGAGGTATTTGACTTGTACTAGACTCGACATACTATACGGAATAGGGTCTTATGAGTCCCTACATGGAATCTTTGACCACATCCCATTTGAAGGCGGCAAAAAGGATCATTTGGTACACTTAACTTTGGTTTACTATATAAACCTTCTGAAGATTACAAAATTGTAGGATATTGTGATAGTGACTAGGCCAGAGACACTGATGATAGAAAAAGCACTACTAGGTACACTTTCTTTATGAGAGATACTTCTTTTGCATGGAGTTCAAAGAAGCAACCTATTGTCACTCCCTCTACTTGTGAAGCTGAGTATGTTACTGCTAGTTCATGTATTTGTCAAGCTATTTGGCAATTATTGGAGAAAGTTTAATTCCCACAATAGAATGCAACAAAATTTTGTGGATAATAAATCAGCTATTGCACTTGCCAAAAATCCAGTGTACCATGAATGAAGTAAGTACATTGATGCAAGATTTCATTTTATTCGAGAATACATAGAGAAGAAGGAGGTGCAAATCAAGTATGTCAAGTCACAAGATCAAGTTGCTGATATTTTGACCAAACCCCTCAAAGCCGAATTATTTTTCATGCTGAGGACCATGCTTGAAGTAACGAATCAAGTTTAAGAGGGGGCGTTGAATGATAAACTTGATTTAATGAAAGGAGAAGAATTTAGACATAAAAACATTCATAATACCAAAATGAAGAGGCAATGTATCATGTATTTGAATGTGACTTTTGGGTAATTCATTAATGTAATTTGAAGAGTCATATATCTATTAATTACATGATACATGTATTAGATTTAGATTCATGTTTTGTAATATCTATAAGAGTGAAATTTAAAAACTTCACCTAGCCTGTAAAATGTTTTTTGTGTGAGTGTATCCTTCTTAAGTCCAACAGTTAGGAAATTAATTATGTGTATCAAAAAGTCAACAAATGTGCTGACTGGCTGGTTAATTTTGACTTGCCCAAATATTAGGTTTCAAGGAACTTGACCGACCCCCAAATCACGTGTGATTCCTAAAAGGGAACGACAAAAAGAGATAAACATCACATAGGTTTGTTCCTTTTTAATTTGGCATAACGCGAAGATTTGTTCCTCTTTAATTTGGCTTAACGCCTCACTTGTAATAAAAAAGGTAATCTAGCAAATATTTAGAACAACCAGCTAGCTGCTTTCCCCTTCTTTTTCTTGATTGCTATATGATCTCAAACCTTTGCCTTTGTAATTTGCTTTCAACAATGCACAAGGAATTCTTTTCTGCTCAATAAAGATGATTTAAAAAAAAAAAAAACTTTTAGGGTAAATTTCCTGGCAAGTTGTAATTAGTGTATAGGGCATTTGATGTTGATGTCCAATATCTAAAAAAGAACCTTCGTTAATATATATTACTTAAGACAATGTTAGTCTAATATATTTTTTCCATTCAAAATTTGACGAAAATGTCACGGGCGCTACTCATTTCATTAAAACCTGAATTTATTGAGGATAAAAATGAAAAATCAATAATTCTTTCCCTCTCCTTTTCTTTTTTCTTCTTCGTCTCTACGCCTCTCCTCCACCGCACCATTACCACAACCATCTTCTTATCTACACCACTAGTATCACTGCCATGTCGTCTCCAACATCTTCGAAGCTACTTTTTTTTTGGCTATAAAATACTACTCTATATTTTTAAAAGCTCAACATTGCCTTCAAAATCTCTCAAATTTACTTCTCCATATCTTTTAACAATATTTTTGACAATGATAACACCATACTATCAAATATTTTTATTCAACAATACTTCTAACTAAAATTCTATAGCTCAGCAACTAAGATTTGCAAGTAATATCTCTATTTACAAGCTTTTCTTACAAAGTGATTGCTTTCCATTTCAGTTGTAATTCTCTTCTTTCGTTAAACATAGACTCTCATTTGTTCTAAATTGTGATCCGTGATTGAGCCATCGGGCAATTTAGCATGGTCAAACTTAGAAACGATAATCAAATGTGTCCAACTTTCGTGTATGTGAACCCCACTCACAGGTGGCGCTCACATTCACTCTTTCACAAATGATCAAATTGAGTGGCCTAGTCTTGACGTTAGGGCATTTGAAAGGACTTTCATTGAGGCCAAACTATATTATTAGTGAGATAAGAATAATCGTGAATCGACCTGAGATTTCTTGGGAGATGCTCCTATAATCAAGTTAAATATTTATCGAGAAAATCTTAAATCTGTTCCTAATACTAATATAAAATGCACCGCCTTCCAAGTTCCAATTATCAACAAACATATAATATGTATATGTATAACATTTTCATTTTCTTCTGATCTTGTTTTAATTAGAATTAGATATGGAATCCGTAATTAAAAATGCACTTTTGGTAGGAAATCTAGCATGATCAACGAGGGTGTATATGTTTATCCAGTAAGCTAATGCTCTTCTGTGTATATTGGATCTATGGTACCAGGACATCCTAAAAAAATGTCACAACTCCGGTTATGAAAAAGGTCACGCTGAAGCCCTCATTGCACACATATGCTGGCAAATCTGGAAAAGCAGGAACGCATTTATTTTTGAAGGCACCAATACATGTCCAATCAGAACAATCACAAATGCTACAAGCCTTATGACTGATTCTCCCGAAGCAGCCAACTCCAACAACTCCATCTCTCTGGGAACTTCATCTTCAACCCAACTATCTTCCTCCCGCTGGATTCCACCAACCAGCGGCACTATCAAAATCAACTGCGACGCATCTTTCTCAACCAACAGCAACTTGGCTGGCTTAGCCATCATCTGCAGAGATTACTCAGGTCAATTGATTAATGGCTCAGCAATCACCGCTCGATGGGAATTCCCGCAACAAGCAGAAGCTCTTGCTCTCCTCAACGCAATCAGAATAGCTCAAATTTACAAAGCTCCCAACATTCTCATCGAGACTGACTGCTAAGAAGTCTTCAAAGCTCTCACTCTCAACCGAAACTGGAAAATTGGCGCCATTATTGCAGACTAGAAGTCCGAGATTCATAACAGGAGTAACTTGCAAATTGTTCTTATCGAGAGAACAGCAAATATATCATCTGATTGGGTTGTTAACCAGACTAGACTTTGTTTACTTCCATTAGACTTTGTACTCCTTTTAGCAGACGTGCATCCTTTCGGAATTGGTTAATGTACTTCCTTTCAATTAATGAATTTTCATTTGTTTGTCGACCAAAAGAAAAAAAAAAATCTATGGTAGGGATTTCATGCATACAACACTTGTGTCGGCGGCGTAAAGAGGTCATGTGTCACGCCTCTAAGATCCGTCAATGTGAATTTTAGGGAACGCAACCGCCGTGTATCGAAGAAGGAGTACTTTTTCTAAGCCCGCAAAGCTACAATCACACAAGATCAATTTAAACCATTAAATATAGACACACAAACTTCTATAATAAACATAATTTTTTATATTTTTAATAAACAATTTACATTCTGCACATATCCCAATTACAAAATAGTCAATTCTAAAATACTAAAATTAAAGACTTTAAGTCTTAACATAGCCTAAAAGTTCCAAACGCTAAGTCAATGCTATACCATAAATCTTTAGCTAGTAGTGAAAAATGAGGCATTTCCCCAAATGACACATTATCTCTCAAAGTCTGCAAAAATAGACACAAACTAAAATGAGTATATAACTCAATAAGTGAGAAACTTCTCCAAAAAATAGCTTGAGACCTTATATTTGTACAATGATCAATACAATAATAATTTTCGAAAAACTCAAAAAGATGAGTAGTGCAATAAAACAATTAAGGTATCCTTAATGAAGGCTCTAAAATGCAAAACTTTTCAAATTTGAGTGTTTTTCAAAAAACACCCAAATTTAAAAAGTTTTACATTTTAGAGCCCCCATTGAGGATAGCCTTACCGCGCAACGCATTAGTTTATTCAAAACTGTTTGAAAGCCAAAATAACAAAGCAAAACAAATCCTTATCGAAATAAGTAACAGGCCGTGACCATGGCAAAACAATACGAAAAGTGGTTCATTTTGCCCAACCATCAAAGACGAGTAAAATATCTTCAATAAATAATGCATTACATGATACAATAACAAAAACGGTGTATAAACCCCACCGATGCGAGGGTCACAATAAGTCCAATAGTTATCAAATGGAAACACAACAAAAAACATATATTTAACAATGCCATGGTGCTTTCAATCATTTCAACATTCAAAATAATACTCACTTTGTAAAAAAATTTTATTGCAAAATGACAATGATTTTGGTCCCAAGTGTACTCAATATTTCAAATACATGTACTTAACTTTAGAAATCCCATTTGATGATTTACACGTTCAAGATGTTTGAAAACCTTTCATAAAATCTATACGAGGCACAAGTGCGTAATCAGACACGAAAGGTGAGACAAGAAAATCGTAATTTATATAGATAGTCACTAAAAAATAAATCAAAAGGATAATTATAAAATCAAGGGTTGCAATAGAGGTTTTACAATTTCACGGTTTGGCAAAAGCTTAAAATCTTAGTATAGAAGCAATGGTGTTGGAAAACAAGTGAAATACTAAGGGAAGAAAAGGTAATATAAATTACAATAAATTTAAATAGCATTGATCAAATAGTCAAAAATAATAGAGATGTGAAACAAATTATAAAATCAAATTTAGAACAGAGTTTATAAATTAATGAAGGACCCAACATTTAATAAATTCAAATAAACTAGTACCAAAAGTTAGGAATTAAAACAAACTCATTCTCGGTAACATAAATACGTATAGTTTAGGATTTATATTAAAAGAGAAAAAGTCCCAACTTACCTCTAATACGATAACCTTAAAGCCAAACATCTCACACGGGGATCACCAATCCATCACCCCTACGACTCAGTACAATGCAAAACTAAAAGGGCGTTGCTATAATGACTGCTAAATGCAAAGCTCTTCTCAACATTTATATAATCTTTATTTTTCAACTTCTTCTCAACCAATAGGAACAAAATTAGAGCAGCGGTTTTTTTTTTTCTTACTTGATAAGAGGACAAGAATTGCCCATAATTTTTCCTTCTTAAATCTCATACTTTGTTTGTCAAAGCAGGATTTTAATAGCAGCCTAAAAGCCTTGTGTAACCAATACATATTTAAGTCAATTAAGTTTCATAACTAACCTCAAATAATGCAATAATTGCAGATGGTATTGTGACCTTAGTATATGATATTATTGCACCATAATCCACCACAACAAATAAGCAAATCCGCCGCAGTTTTTTTCATTATATGCGGCGGTTTTACAACTACCGCGTATTTGAAGGCGACACAAAACCCAATTGCCGCAAGACTGCCGCGCTATCGAGTGTCACGAATAAAAATCCATGACAGTGTACAGAACCGTCGTCTATTGTTAAAAACAATAGGTGGCGGTTAAAAAAAACTGCCTCCTATGTTCTACAAACTTTTAATAGAGGACGGTGGAATGTCTATTCTTCCACCGTCGCCTATTGTGTTTATTTTTTTGCTTTCTCTAAGGTGATAGTTGATGGAACCGCCACCTATAATCCTTTTTCTTTTTTCTTTTTTTGGCTTTTCTGTTGCATATTATGGTATTTTATTTATAATAGCCCTTCGTATATAGCAAAAAACAATCAGATTCATTTGTTAGGAGTTTGCTCACTAAAAACTGGAAGAAAAAGAAATAAAGCAATTAATAGTTCAAAAACAGAATTACAGCATGTCTAGCAAAAATAAACCAAAATACAATCCCTTCAATGTCTATTAACTCCAAACTTACAATTTGCTCTAAATCATCAACAACTTGTTTTACAGTAAGTTTGGAGTATAGCAAAACAAGGTCTCTGTCAAAAATTATAGTAAGTCTTGCAAAATTACAGCATCTCTTCAATGTCTTCAATTGTCTTCATTTCCATTGCCATATTCTCTGCCAACCTAAATCAGAGAAGAAAATTAGCAAAAACAAATAAATTTTAAGCAAATGCTAACTCAAACAGTTCAGATTTAAAGAAAGTAATAAAGGGCATAAAAGGGTGTAATGTCTTCTTTCTCATACCTGCGCAATAAGCGAGTCTAACATTTTATGTAGTTGATTCACTTTAGCCGCTAACTTGGCCCGTTCATCCCGCTCGACAACTATTAGGGTGTCTCATTCGACCCTCTCAGCTACTAATAAGGCATCTCTCTCAGCGCGCTCTGCAGCTAATTAGGCATCTCTTTTAGCGCGCTTGGCAGCTAACTCAACTTCTAAACGACATACATTTGATGTACCTTGCCCCTTACGACCAAAGAATGTCGAAGGGGATAGGTCCCATCCCTACCCCTCTGACTCGACCAGGATGTTCAAGCCCACGTACCTCACGAAGAACTAGATTTTCCAACTCAATTTCATCTAAGCTTTGGTCATCATCTTTAATACCTTCAAATCCTGCCTTTTTTTTAGCCTTCACAGCATCACATTCATCCTAGAGATACAAAATTAAAGCACAAATTAGATCTGAATGCAGTAGAAATGACAATACCAGCAGGACTAGTTCAAATTTTGTCCTAATGATAAAATAGTATTTTGAAGCATATTCAAACCTGTGCTATAAAAAAGAGGATCAGTTCCTAATCACATATATTTTTTCTCAAAACTAGCCATTAATTAGCTTTTGCCTTTGCAAAATAGTTAAGCCAAAGATTCAAGTAGACTAATTTTATGCAAAATAGATGATGCAGACTAATTATCAGATTTTATGCAAAAAAGAGGATCAGTTCCTAATCACATATATTTTTCTCAACTATATGAGATTCAAATCACACACAGGCCATGGCTGAACATTAATTATCAAAAGTAAAAGCAGAAACATCATTCTGACCCAATGATAAATTTATGGTCCTGTGTTCCTTGAATTAGTTGCTTCTAGATTATGATGACAATGATAAATTTACAGGTTTCAGATCTGAGTTTCAACACATTGATGGGTCATTTGCAAGACTCGATTTCTTGTTCAAGTGACATTGAAGTGCTCAACTTGGTACACAATAAGTAGTAAAAAAGAAACTAGAAATCGACCAGATTATATATGTTTCAAAAGGAGATAAGTTTAAACTGCATGAACATACCAGAATTGCCCTAACTTCATCAAGATAGGTTTATATTGCATGGACATACCAGAATTGCCCTAACTTCATCACACATTTCGTCATCTTTTCCCTCGTGTGCAGCACGAAAAAAAGTGATGTCACTCACTGGACCACCATGTATTTCTTCCTGCATAATTATAGAAACAATAGTTGTAAGGTTAACAATTTATTGCAACATTGAAACGAAGACAACAATCTAAGAGCTTCAGTTTCGAGTACCAGCTCAATTCTTAGTTGGACAAAGCTTTTATTTCCACCCCTGTGTACATACTTTTGTTGGCTTCTGTAATATTTTGCCTTCTTTGATGCTTCCTGTCAATATAAACATCAAAAGTGAATGATATGGTACTTACAATGCTCATATAGCACTAATTAAACGAAGATAACTATATTGAATGATATGGTACTTATAGTGCCTTTGGATCATCTTTGCTCTTTCCTTTGATGTTCAACAATGTTCCAAGCATAGTTTCACATACATTTTTCTCGATATGCATGACGTCAAGATTATGACATATTATATTGAACTCCTAATCAGGCAATTTAAAGAAAATGCTCTTTTTTCCATTACATTGACTCACTAACAGCCTCATCATCCTCCTTAATTTCTGCCTTATCAGAAGAGTCATCTACGAGACTTGTAACTCTCATTCTCTTCCTTTTAGAGGTACTTGCCTCATTCCTCGTATTCACTATAGAGTCATCAATGTAACCAATTCCTTGCAACTGCCTTAACGTATCTGAACCTGATAATGTCTTCGGTGCTATCCTCCATTCCTTGGTCTCGTCAAACTTATCTTTTTGTGCTCGAAACTTGTGTGATTCACTCAACCGTCGATGATGCCTTAAATAACAATACTTGTGTCCATTATGTAACCACCTCGATTCTGTCATATTTGCACAATATGGACATGTTTTCTTTCCTCTAGTGCTCCAACCTGATAAGTAAGCATAGGCAGAAAAATCATTTATAGTCCACATTAAGTTGGCTCGCATCGTAAAATATTGTTTACCTGTTACATCATATGTTCGGACACCTTCCCACAATTGTAGTAACTCATATATAAGTGGTTGAAGAAAAATATCTATTTTGTCTCCTGGGGCCTCTTTTCCAGGGATGATCATTGACAGAATTAAACAAGATTGTTTCATACACATCCAGAGGGGTAAATTGTCCACCATCATAACTATAGGCCATATGTTATATGCATTGTTCATCAATCCGAATGGATTAAAATCATCGCTAGCTAATGCAAGTTTAACATTCCAAGGATCACTAACAAAATCAAGATATCTTTGATCAAAAGCCTTCCAAGCATACGAATCAGTAGGATGCCTTAAAAGTCCGTCCTTCTTGCGACCTTCGTCATGTCATATCATCGAAAAAGATGTCTTTGGTGACATATGCAATCTTTGTAACCTCGGGATTAATGGAAAGTATCTCATAACTTTACAAGCAGTCTTTTTCTTTATGTGTCTTCTTCCACTAACATCATGACCCTGTGGCCAACAAGAACAATTGCAAATAAAGCATTTTTTATCTTCTTTGCTTCATATAAAGTTTTAGGAATATTCGATTCTGGAAATTATTGTTTCAAGAATTTAAGAAGCATGGCAACTGATTGTCCACTTTGTAGTAGGATTTTAAGTGCATGAGTTGGACTGTAAATGACAATATTGTTGATTTGGATCCAGGATAAAGTTCCTGCTTACCTTCTTGAAAGAATTTAAAAAATCCCGTAGATTCTTCATGAGGACCATCTTCAGTTTGAATGTAAGGCTCAATGTTAGGATCACCGTCATCCTCAACCTCATTACAACCTTCACCCTCTACATTTTCATTCATTGCATTTGATATGTCGTGAATCCCGAATGCATCCCTTACTAAGTCGTGCATATGGCAATCCTGTTCAAGTAGACTATCGTGTGGTGGGTCTATATCATCATCATCATCATCATTTGGAAAATCCTCCCCATGGCAAACCCACATAGTATACCTTTTTGTCATTCCCTTGCAGACTACATGATCCCTCACATCATCACAATTTTGCCATAGACGATTGGCGCACTCAACGCAAGGGCACAAAATATTCCCACTAGGTGTATCAGTATGACTACATGCAAAATTGAGAAATCTATCCAAACCAAGAAGGTATTGATTGCTATACCGTGGCTTTGTCATCCAACTTTTATCCATTGTTATATCAAAGATGAAATTTGTCAAAGCTAGAGTAGTTAAAATCACATGAATTATATAATAGTGTTTTCTTGAATTTAACATAGTATTATTCTGCTGCAGAAAAAGATGGACTAGTTCTGGCCATAATGTAATTGTCTGGTTAACATGATTGTATGACATATACATTGAAACCTTAACATAGTATTCAATTCAACAAACCAAATGAGCCATCGATCAATTCAACAACAGTTTCCTTCAGCCAAAATTGATACAAGGCATATATATATATATATATATATATATATATATATATATATATATACACACACACAAGTATATGATATGTGGAAGAAAACATTTAATAGAAGTTCATCCAATCAGTGGAACAAAATCAGGTCATGAATAGAACACACAAGATTTGTGAAGCTTTAGACATTTTGTAAATATACAAGGATGAGAATTAATTATCACATTGCAAGTAGCTGCAAGCTTCTGAAACCTGCATAAGACACAAGATTTGTGAAGATTTTTGCATTGATACGATAAAATTCATAGCAATGAAGATATGCATGTGATGTCTCTAAGTTTCTAAAATTGTTGCAAGGAAAAAAAAACATTCTGATATCGTAATTGAAGTTGTAATCATGCATGAGGGGCAGGTGAATTTTCCTACTTGTCTCTAATGTTTAGCGCATCGACTTCTGGCTGGGGTTGGTCCAGATTATCTCAAGAACGATTCCTGCATTGTGGAAGCTCAAGTCACAGTGCATGGAGTGGCTAAGTCTTTCTAACAAGCGCATTCATGCATGTGTAAGAATTAATCTGGTTATAACGACGATTGAATTTGATGTCTTATTTTATATGCATATTCGAGATATGCTATGTGATCAACTAATTTCTCTTTAATTTAGTGCTCTCCCTCTGTTGATTCAATTGAAATTAGTGTATTATATATAAAACATCTGATTTGGTACTTAAATATTTTAGACATTTAATGGTTTGGAAAGAGAATGCATACCAGCTGTTTGAGGTAATTCCTCAAACATAATTGAGTTTGAATGTCTTGAGGAAGAGTAATTCAATTTCTGAAATAGAGAATGCACACCAGGTGTTTGAGGTAATTCCTCAAGCAGTGAAAAAGCAAAGCAATCAGCAAAGGAGAAGATTACCGTCGCTTATGAATCAACAAAGTAGTGAATAAGAAATAAGCTAACTATTGCTTGTACTTCTGCTTAACATGGCTCATATCTTTTTTTTTTTAAAGATAAGGAATAAGGAATAAGCAAAGCAAACAAATAGCAACAGAACGAATCAGCAAAGCAAAGGAATAACGGGCAGCACATGGCTGGCGGTTGGACCAACCGTCACTTATAGAGTAAAAGACAAACGACATTTAGTGGCGGTTCGGGCAACCGTCGTCCTTGAAGTGTAGCCTATGATGTACATTTTTTTGTAGTGATCACTTATACCATTATTCCAACTTTATATCAATAATATATGATATTATAGTAATTTTTTTTTCTAAAAGAAAAATATGGGGTACTACATCATGAAAATTCAAGCATATACAACAATCTTATAAATTGATATTAAATGTAATGTACAAAAAGAAACTAGAATTCAACAAAAGTACTATATACATCTTCCAGACTCTTGTTAAAGAAAGCAAGGTTGACTTTTTGGCAAGACTTCTTTCTTCCACAAATATAAAAATCTTAGTTAATCCACACCAACCAAGTGATCAAGCTCATTTTCTTTCCTTTGAGTTATAGTGCTAGCGACTCCACTCGAAAGAAAAGTATGAACTTGCTCTTCTTTAGCTCTCTAAGTGAAGAACAATAGCTTCACTATCTATATCTCTCACTTTTTATATATGGAGTATTTTTTCACTAAGTGTCCTTTTTATATAGCATATAGAACATAGATATATACACACATATATCTACTACTCTTACATTCAGGGGCGGTTCTAAGGGGGGCCCGGGCTCCAATTTTATATTTTTTAAAAAAAGTTTAGTTATATTTTTAAAATAAATATTTATAAGCCCCCCAATAAAAAAAAAAAAGACAAGACTGATGCGGATGCCAGCTTGCTGAACCGCACGTCCGCACCAAGTCCAGACAAGTTTTCACCAAAACTTTGTCCAAAATGCACTTTTGAGTTTTGATCAAAAGCAAAATGTACAAAGCAAAAAACACATTTCATCAATTCATCTCCTTCTTCCTACTCACAAAGGCCAAAGTTGAGGTAACTTTTATTTATTTATTGTTTTTTTAATTTAATTTGTGTTTAGCTGATAGATGACAAGAATTTTTCTTTATCATTTGAGTTTGGTTATATGATTGTGATTTTTTTTTTTTTTTTTTTTTTGTGCTTGAGATTTGTTTGGATTGTCCTTTTGTGTAAGTTTGATGTAGAGATCGGCCATAGAATAGAAGGGCAGCCACCAGCTAATTTCATTAGGACGGAGACGACCACCTTTTGTAGGAGCAGAAAAAAGAGGTTTTGAAAATCAGACCTAAATTGAAGACTTCATATCCTCGTTAGAAAGAGGTTTTGCTCTTTTGTGTAAATTGAAGACTTCACATCCTAGTTAGAAAGAGGTTTTGCTCTTTTGTGTAAATTTTCTGTTGTTAGAGGTTTGATATGCTTTCATATGCAGAATTTTAGTGATGGACTCATAGATGAGACAATAATGTTATGGCAACACAAAAATGTCCCCTAAAACTCTTAACTGCAACTGAATCCAAATCAATTTGGTCATTAAACTATAATACTAGAGAACTAACCATCACATAGGCAAACAAAGAGATTCAAGAGCATGAAAAAACGTAGAAAAGGAAAAAGAAAAAGATTGGTAAAAAGGTGAGGGATGGAAATTAGTAGAAACAACGTGATTTCAGCATGTAACAGGTTTAGCTAAAACGTAGAAAAGGAAAAAGAAAAAGATTGGTAAAAACTAATTGCAGTCATGTGTCGGAGAATTCCGAGACATTATAGTTGGAGGAATTTTTGAAAAGTTTGAGATTTTGTGCACTATCATTGCCATGGAGCCATTGTATTGGTTAATTAATTAAATTCAGATCTATCAAATTTATTTATTTAACTATTTTAATTAATAAATGAATTTATTTTCAGGCTAAAGTATGGATAAGTCTAAAACAATTTATTCGTTCTTTAAAAGAAAAGAAAAGGATGTTGATTCAAAATATAGTGAACAACCTTCTGCATCTGATGTTGATACAAATGTGCTTTTAGAACCTTCAACAAAATTTTCAAGGGTTGAACATGAAACAATAAATATAAATTCTTTAGTGCGTGACCCGGGTTTACGTCCTCACATTTGGGAGTATTCAGTGAACCAAAGAGATGAAATTCGTAGAGTGTATCTTCAATTTGGTCCATATCAGCATATTCAATCAGATTATCCATTTTCTGGACGAGAGAGTCATTCGCGTCGATTTCAAGCTCATTGGTTCCAAAAATTCCATTGGTTGGAGTATTCACCTTCAAAAGATGCCGCATTTTGTTTTCCATGCTACCTTTTTGCAAAAGAATCAAAAGGAAAACCTGGATCAGATGCATTCACAGTTAAGGGATTTAGGAATTGGAGAAAAGTAAACAACGGAAAAGATTGTGCTTTCTTATCTCATGTGGGGAAGGATACAAATTCAATTCACACTTCCGCTGTAAAATATTGTGAGAATTTAAAGAATCAGTCTTCTCATATTGAAAATGTGATGCCAAGGTAATATGCTTAACTAATTTTGAGTAATCGTTTGTGCCTTAAAGCTTCAATAGATGTTGTTCTATGGTTAACGTTTCAAGGATGTGCTTTTAGAGGGCATGATGAAAGTTCGAATTCAATAAATCAAGGTAACTTTCTTGAAATGATAAAATATTAGCATCTTACAATGAACAAGTGCATGAAGTTGTTTTAGATAATGCTCCACAAAATGCTAAATACACAGGACATAAAATTTAAAAGGAAATTTATCTGTGTTGGCTAGAAATGTGCAAAATAAAATTCGTGATGAGATTGGTGATGCAATGTTTTGCTTAATTATTGATGAATCTCGAGATGAATCTAAAAGAGAACAAATGGCTTTTGTTATAAGATTTGTTGACAAGGAAGGATTTGTTAGAGAGAGATTTCTTGACTTGGTTCATGTTAAAGACACAACATCATTAACTCTTAAAAGAGAGATTTCTAGTGCATTATCCCATCATAACCTCAATATTCTTAATATTCGTGGTCAATGATATGATGGAGCTAGCAATATGCCTGGAGAGTGGAATGGGTTTCAAGCTTTGTTTCTTAAAGATTGTCCTTCTGCTTATTATGTGCATTGTTGGGCTCATCAGTTGCAATTAGCTCTTATTGCTGCATCTAGAGAAGTTTATGATATACATACCTTTTTCGAAACTTAAATTTCATTGTTAACATCGTGGGATCTTCTTCTAAACGGAATGATAAATTACAAGCTGCCCAAGTAACTGAAAATGCACATTAAATTGAATGTGGTGAGATTGATACCGGTAGAGGAGCTAATCAGATATGAACTTTGCAACGTCCTGAAGATACTAGATGGGGTTCTCATTTTAGGTCAATTTGTAGTTTGATAAGGATCTTTGGTGCAACTTGTGTAGTTCTTCAAAACATAGCTATTGAATGGTCTTATATACCCTCAACGTGGAGATGCTACTTTTGCTCTTAAGGTATTGATGCCATTTGATTTTGTATTTGTCTTGCATGTGATGAAAGAAATCATAGGGATTACAAACATTTTGTGCTAAGTATTGCAACAAAAATCTCAGGATATTGTAAATGTTATGCATATGATTTCAAGTACAAAATTATTAATGCAAAAGTTGAGAGATGTTGGTTGGGAAAGTCTCATAGAGAATGTGACATCATTTTGTTTACACCAAAATATTCAAGTTCCTGATATGAATGCTTCTTATTTTGACATACTCCGATCTCGTCGTCGAAAGGATAGTGTAACAGTGGAGCATCATTACCGGATAGACATCTTCACAGCTGCTATAGATGAACAATTACAGGAGTTAAACAATAGATTTAATGAGCAAGCAACGGAGCTTCTTACTCTTAGCATAAGTTTGGATCCGAGAGATGGTTACAAGTCATTTTCAATTCATGATATATGCAAACTTGCTAAAAGATTTTATCCTTTTGACTTTCTCGAGTAAGAAATGATTCATCTAAGTTATCAATTGCAACATTATGAGCTTGATGTGCCTAATCATCCTGATTTGAAAAACTTATCTAGCTTAACAGCTCTATGTAGAGGATTGATGGAAACTGAAAAATCAAAAGTTTATCCGTTAGGTGATAGACTGATACGGTTGATTTTAACTCTTCTTGTGTCGACAGCAACTACAGAACGAGCTTTCTCTGCTATGAAAATTATCAAAACAAGGCTTCGCAACCGGATGGAAGATGACTTTCTCAGAGATAACTTAATTGTCTATATTGAAAAGAAAATTGCTAAAGATGTGCCCGATGATGTGATAATCGATGATTTCTATGCTATAAAGAATAGACGAATCCAACTTCATTAATGGAATCAGTAAACATTACTTTACATAATTTTGTATTATTTTGTTAAATAGTATTCTGTGCATGTATTTGTATTTACAATATATTATATCATTAATCTTTTTAACTGAATCTCACCTCCCCCTCCTCCCCTCCCCCCCCCCCCCCCTCCCCTCCCCTCCCCATATTGAAATCCTGAGTCTGCCCCTGCTTACATGCAATATTGACAAGTGTCATTTTAAAATTGCACTTTTCTTGCATGTTTTACCAAATATGCAAGAAAGTGAATAAGTGAAAATTTTCATATTTTCACTGACTCTCTAATTAGGCCTTAATGATCAAGATTAATTCCTAGTCTTTACATACATGTATATGTATAAGTTAATAATTTAAGTAAGCAAAACTTAAGTAAGCAACATGTAAACTAATCAACATTAGATTAAATTATGGACATAATATTTTCTCTTTGCACTTAAGTTCTTATATATTCTATAATGACATATTAGTCTCATTAACTTTTAAAGGTACAAAATATTATTGTTAACTCTTAACAACTTATGAGATGAAGTTTGAGCAAAAACTTATGAGATGAAGATACAAGTTCAATTAAAAGTCAATCACTACGTTTTATTTTGTGTGACCTTCAAGGTTTATTGCCAAATAGCAATAAGGAAAAATTATGCGCTTTTAATGTTAATCAAACTCTTTGATTTATTTTGAGAATGTGTTTATTTGCAAGACATTTCTAAAGGTCTTGAGTGACATCTAGCAATATATCAAAACAATTATAAGATAATGAAGTCAACAATTGATATAACCTGTTTATTGAAAATTACCGTGTAATTCAATTGTTTCATTAAAATGTCCTGATTTAGTAAGAATCATAAAACGATTAAATTCATTGACTTGATTTTAAATTGGGGTAATGAGAGCTGGTGGTTAAGCAATGACCTCAAAAAAAAAAAATATGGAGCATGGATCATAACTAAATTGCAAAGCAAATTACATGTTTTGGAAGATTGATCATAAAACAAAATAGTATTTCAAGATGGTGGTTGTAATGCTTGAGGAACCAAAAATGAAACAGTAACATTCTCAATAATAAAAAATAAAAAAAATAAAAAAAAAATTAACAGACTAACGGTAAGGATAGTAAATGATTAAAATGAAACGACAAGATTATGAGTGCCACTGAACAAAATGGTGAAGGATGATAAATGAAACTAATCCCAAGGAAGAATTGGATAAATGGTCGCTATTGTTTTTTTTCAAAATTTTAAATTCGTCCATATTGTTTAAAATTAGTCAATTATCTCTATTGCTTTTCAAAAAATTTAAATTCTTCCATATTATTAAAAATTGGCCAATCAATTCCCTATTATTTAAAAAAAAAAAATTTCAATCTAGTCACGACCTTTTTTCAAAATATTGAGGACTAATTTAAATTTTATATGAAAATAATATGGATTAAATTGAAATTTTTTGAAAAATAATTAGAATTAAATTGGCTAATGTTAAACAGTAGAAATGAATTTAATAAATATTAAGGACCATTTGCTCCATTTTCCTTTCATCCTAGAGTCAAGATACCTTCCACTTCTATATTAGCTTTTATTTTCCTCAACGTAGTGTACAAAAGCACTAAAGCACAAGCAAGCATCAACATGAAATCTATTTGAAAATGAAGATTATTATTATCTTTGATTGTCGGAAAAGATTGTTTATAAAGCGCAGACATCAATCAATGCCACAACTACCAAAATCTTGTTATACAAGAGATACTAACTTCTGGGGGAGGTACAACTGAAAGGAACCTATCCTAAATGCTGAAACAATTTAGTCAGCTACTCAATTGGCCTGACGATCGATGAACGTGCCTTAAATAGTGACCTGATATGGAGGGTAGCATGTGAAGAAAGTCGCGAACAATGGAGGAATATTATCTCCAATTCTGACTCTGACTTAGCCTGGAAAGCCGAAAATAAAGATTAGAACATACAATGCAAGCCACGTATAACAATTTCCTTAGCAAAAGCACAAAAACGCAATAAACCAAAATCTTTTTGAAATTGAAATGTAGATAAAGAAAAGCCGATAAGCTTCAGAACTACTACAAAAAATGAAAAGAAAAGAAAGTACAGTGCTCAGTTGAAGTCCATACCCAAACAAACGGATGGCAAAATCCAAAGTGATATTAGTTTTGCTTCTATTGCCCACGTCTCTGCCTCAGATGGTCGTCTCCGTCATTATTGGCAATTTGCGATCTTTATATTTACCATAAACCCAAGTTGAAATTATAACTTGTGGGATGTGAGCAATCTTTTTATAATCCGAACTTTGCTTGTCCATATCTTTCAGCTTTTTCACAAATCTATCAGACATATCAACAAAATCAAGACGTCGAAGATTTATCAAAAGTTCTATACCTGCTGGCGCAACTCCTCCAAAGTTTGACAATCCCCCATTTTTAGACGTTGAAGAAAGGGCATCGCACCCTTCTCCACCCTTACCCATCTCAATTCTCGGAACCTCCACAACCATAACATCTTGAGCTTCTGAAACCGCCCGGACCTGAAACATAATCCCATTCCTTCGTAAGTTCGTACAAGCTGAGGTTCCACCAGATTGGGCAGATCATGAAGTAATTGTAGAGGATCATCCGTCAATCGACTCCGAACAAGATATCTTTTAGTAAGTCCTTGAAGAGAAAGAATCCATTGTGGTGCCTTTTCTAATTGCCCCCTCAAATGTAGACTGAGAAGAAATTGTGGACCAGAGGAAGGAGAATATTGTAAATCAATGATCTTGTTGGAAATAACATGTAGTGAGCGGAGATTGGTTAGCCTCGCAAGGGAAGAGCTGCTATGAACACACTAAGTGCTGCTACGAAGATAGATTGTATTTTAAGCTAATGAAGTTAAAACAACATTACAGAGAAAGGAAATTAACAACTATGAAAGATGAAACTATTCTCTTGTCCTACTACACATTATTCACTCCTGACGAGGGGTTCCCGACCTGAGGTACGAATCCGTTCCGAGACGAAACGGGTTAATCAGCGTCAAGGCTAGCGCGTTGATCTGAATGTCCGACCAAGATGACTGGCTCGACCCCGGTTACCCCGACCTCAGTTCCAGCTGTTCCAATGGGACATAAAGCGCTGATGGGACATAAAGATGCGCTGCATTAAATGCTGTCAGACCAGAACTTAGTATAAATAGAGCTCCACCCTCTTCATTTAAGGGGATCTCGCTATTAAATGCTCTCGGCTATTTTGCCAGCTCGGACATACTAATCATTCGCACGCTTGAGGGGAAAATCCGGGTCGTCACCCCGCCTTTTCCTTCCTTTCCTTGTGCAGCTGAAGCTGAACCCCCGGTTCACTATGTTCACTCCCCTTAACACCTCGAGGGAGCAGATCCTAATGGAGATCCAGCACCAGAACCACTTGCCTCCAGCTCCGAGGATGAAAGGCCGACCCGAGAAGTGCAATAGGACCAAATATTGCCGCTACCACATGGACTACGGCCATACCACCGAAGAATGTAAAGACTTAAAATAGGAGATCGAGGCACTGATAGCCCGAGGCCACCTCCGGAGGTATATAGATCCGCAGCCGACCCGGAATCCAGACCAAAGGGATAGGGAGAGGAGTCCGCCCAGGCGCCAGGCTGGGGGCGGACGCTTGGCCGTGATTGAAACCATTGCGGGAGGATTGACGTCAGGAGGCGAGACCTCGGTAGGAAGGAAGGGTTAAATTCGTGCTGGGAGGGAATATGGACCAATGCGGGGACCGGCCCCGGAGAAGCAAGAGCTCACCTTCTCTTAAGAAGACTTGGAGGGGGTGATATTACCTCACGACGATCCCCTGGTGATCAACGCTGAAATAGCCAACTTCACCGTCAAAAGGCTGATGGTGGACACCGGGAGCTCGGCAGAAGTCTTATTTCTTAGCGCTTTTGAGCAGATGGGGTTGGACAGGAGCTGACTCAGGCCGTTGAGGAGTACTTTAGCAGGTTTCACCGTGCAGTCCCATCGAGCCGAAGGAGTCATCAACCTCCCCCTGAAGCTGGAGGATGGGGATAAGTGGGTGTCGATGCAAGCTAACTTTATTGTAATGGATTGTAATTCCACTTACAACGGGATCTTAGGTCGGGTGGCACTTAATCACTTCAGGGCCGTCCCCTCAACTTACTACCAGGCCCTGAAATTCCCGACCCCAGCTGGGGTAGCCACCATTCGCGGAGCCTAGCTCTCAGCTTGGGAATGTTATGAAAACTCACTCCGGCCCAAATATCAAACCGGTTGGGGACCAGATTTGCCTGAAAAAAAGAGAGATGCTAAGAGAGGAAGCCCGGCTGAAGACCTTCAAGAGGTGGAGCTCTCCGACGAAACCAAGAGAGCAAAGATCGGGAGTGAACTATCTGCCAACCTCAAGAAAGGTATAAGACAATTTCTTTTAAAGAACGAACATGTATTCACCTGGTCTGCTTCTGACATGACAGGAATTAACCCGAATGTGATTGAGCATCATCTGAATACCGACCCGAATCACTATCCGGTAAAGCAAAAGCACCGGCACTTTCATTATGATAAGCAACAAATCATAGCAGAAGAGGTGGACAAGTTGGTGGACGCCGCCCACATAAAGGAAATACAGTACCCAACCTGGTTATCCAATGTGGTGCTGGTGACAAAGTCCTCGGGCAGATGGAGACTGTATATTGATTTCACTGACCTCAACAAAGCTTGCCCCAAGGACTGCTTCCCCCTACCACGGATTGACCAAATGGTGGACGCCACCTCCAGATTCGAGCTGCTCTCCTTCATGGATGCCTTCAAAGGTTATAATCAAATCAAGATGGCTCCCGGGGACAAGGAGAAGACCGCCTTCACCACCGATAAAGGATTCTACTACTACGAGGTCATGCCCTTTGGCCTCAAGAATGCTGGAGCCACATACACTCGGATGGTGAACAAGGTCTTCAAAAATCAGATTGGCCGGAATATGGAAATCTATGTAGATGACATGTTGGTCAAGAGCAGGAGGGCGGAAGACCATATAGCCGACCTGGCTGAAGCCTTCGCCGTAATGGAGCACTTTGGGATAAAATTGAACCCGAAAAAGTGCGTATTCAGCGTCAAGGCAGGCAAGTTCCTGGGCTTCATGGTCACAGCTTGCGGAATAGAGGCCAACCCGGAGAAGGTCCAGGCGATACTGGACCTGGCACCACCGACCTGCGTGAAGGACGTCCAGGTGTTAACAGGCAAGGTCGTAGCGCTGAGCAGATTCATGTCCAGGTCGGCTGACAAGTGTGCTCCTCTATTCAAAATATTGAGGAATCCTAAGAACTTTGAATGGACTGAGGAATGCCAGAACGTCTTTCAAGAGCTGAAAAGGTATCTAGCTTCGCCACCCTTGTTATCCCGACCTGAGGTGGGGGAGGAGCTAGTAATATACTTAGCATGCTCGGGCACAGCAGTCGCAGCGGCACTAGTCCAAGAAGAAGGAAAGGAGCAGAAGCCAGTCTATTATGTTAGTAAAACCTTGCAAGGGGCCGAGGTGAGATACTCCTCCTTGGAAAAACTCATCCTCGCGCTCATCACCGCGGCAAGAAAGTTGAAGCCATACTTTGATGCTCATCCAGTTAAGGTCATGACTGATGCTGCGCTCAAGTCCATCATGCACAAGCCAGAGGCGTCGGGCAGGCTACTAAAATGGGCAGTTGAGCTGAGTCAATTCGACATCACCTACTAGCCCAGGACAGCCATCAAAGCCCAAGCCATTGTAGACTTTGTTGTAGAATGCACTGGCCGAGCAGAGCATGACCCGGAGGATGTGTGGAAGGTCCATGTGGATGGGGCCTCGGGGAAGTCCGGAAGCAGAACTGGGGTGGTCATCCTCGACCCAAACCAGCATAAGCACCAGTACTCACTCAAGTTCACTTTCCCAGCGTCCAACAACGAAGCAGAATACGAAGCGGTGATTGCAGGACTGAAGATTGCAGCTCAACTTGAGGCACAGACAGTCGACCTGAGCACCGACTCTCAGTTGGTCTCTAGTCAGATATCGGGAGAGTTAGAAGCCAAGGACAGTGCTATGCTAGCCTACCTCAACAGAGTCAAGGATTTGACCTCAGCACTCAGAAGGTTCACGATACAGCAGATTCCCAGGGAATAGAATATGAAGGCTGATGCCCTGTCCAGGTTGGCCTTGGGCGAAAGCCGACCTGCCCTGGTCCATGTGGAGTAAGTATCCGAACCTAGTATCCAGTTGGGAGTACAGGCGGTAGCCGAGCTCAATTTAAGTCCAGATTGGACCAAACCAATCATGGACTACTTGGAAGGGGGTATGACCCCAGAAGATGAAAAAACAGCTCGGAAACTCATGAAACAGGCCTCAAGGTTTGTCATAATCGCCGGGCAACTCTATAAAAGAGCCTACACCTGGCCCCTTTTGAAATGTGTAGGACCCGAGGAGGGAAACTATGTACTCCGAGAGATTCATGAAAGGGTATGTGGAAACCACTTGGGGGGTAAAGCTCTGGCTCGGAAGGCATTAAAGCAAGGCTATTTCTGGCCAACCTTAGAACAAGATGCCAAAGAGTATGTAAAAAAGTGCGACACCTGCCAGAGGTTCGCCAACGTGTAACGGAAGCCTGCTGTAGACCTCACAGTGATGGTAAGCCCTTGGCCATTCTATTAGTAGGGTCTAGACATCATCGGCCCATTGCCGACCAGTGTCGGCCAAAAGAAGCACGCCTTCGTGGCTGTAGACTACTTCACTAAATGGCCCGAGGCTGAAGGTGTTGCTAGGATAATAGAAAAGGTAGCTTGAGATTTCGTATGGAAAAATATCATTTGCCGATTTGGGGTGCCAAAGGTCATCGTCACTGACCACGGCAAACAATTTGACAATACATACTTTCGAGGCAAATGTGCTGAGATTGGGATCGACCTCAGATTCTCGTCCATTGCTTACCCTCAAAGTAATGGCCAAGTTGAAAGGACTAACCAAATCATTTTGCAGGGCCTGAAAACCAAGCTGGAGGAAGCAGAGGGCCAATGGACATCAATTCTTCCCGAGGTGATGTGGGCTCAGCAGACCAACACCAGCTCGGCCACGGGAGAATCGCCCTTCGAACTGACCTTCGGCACCCAAGCGGTGCTGCCAGTAGAGATCGGGTCTCCGACCAGTAGAACCCTCCACCATGACCCAGAAACAAACGGAGCACGAATCCGTGAAGAGCTCGACCTCGCTGAAGAGCTCCGAGCTAAAGCTCAAATCAGAATGCTGGCCAGCAAAGCTACAATGAAAAGAGCCTTTTCCAAACAGGTCAAGCCTAAGCCTATTAAGGTCGGCGACCTCGTACTCAGAAAGGCCATCTTTTTGCCACTCTCCGTTAACAAGCTCTCTCCGACCTGGGAGGGACCCTACGAAGTCATGAAAGAAGTCCAACCTGGGACCTTCTACCTTCGCGACAAGAACGGAAAACTGTTGAAAAATGCATGGCATTCAGAACATCTAAAGCGGTATTTTGTCTAAGAACGGCCCCGAGCCGAAATATTTTGTAAATGGCCCCGAGCCGAAGTATTTTGTAAAGGCCCCGGGCTGAAACATTACTTGTACAAATTCAATACAATGCAATTTTGTAAACTAGTACGAATGCCCGACCTTGGAACAGGTACACACATCAGTGCAATGCCTGACTCGGGCCCAAGCGCTACAACTACAAAATTATTCCAACTCGGATTAATGCGGTGGCCACGCTTAATCACGAAGTAAACCAGCTCGGACTAAGTTCCAGCTCGGGAATAATCAATAAAAACTTGATTAAATTTGCCAGTTCATATTATTTTCCAACTTGGCGTATCCCGGCTTCAGGTCGGTATATTTGTCAACATTAGTTTGACCAATTTTGTAACGGACTGACGAGTTCGATTTGGTAACGATTATAAAGTTGCCCCGATTATTCCGGCTTGGATTAGGATGGTAAAACATTTAATCACATCCAGCTCAGTTCATTAAACTTAAGTTTGAATAGTCCATTAAATTGGTCCGACCCCACTTACTTGAGAAAAAATTTGCGAAAAGAAAAGTACATGTGCACGAACTCAATTAAAACGCAAATGAAAATAAAGCAAACATTTCATTAAAGCAAACATTTCATTAATGCTGAAATCGATTACAAAAGCCCGATCCGGGCGGCTACAAAAGAAATTATTATTATTTGGGAGCAGCGGTGGATGTTGTGGCCTCGGCTGCGTCGCCGACCTGGTCCATACCCTTCTCGACGAACGCTAGCACCTCTTTGGCCTGGGACGTCAGATCGGCTGGTAGCTCGGGAATTTCCCAGAATTCTGGGGGCGGGGCCTCCAAGACCTCGATATAATCATTCTTGGCGGCAGGGAAAAATGTCTTCGCCCTCTCGCGAGCTGTAACCTGGCCTCGGAAGTAGTACTCCAACTCGGCGTACCGTGCCATCACCCCACCCTCAGTGGCTAGCCAGTCCACAGCCTCTTGGCTGGACTTAAAGGCCTCCACTGCCTTCTCCCCTCGAGGGCCGACCTGATCCAAGAAGTCCTTATGCTTTGCTTCAGCCTCGCGCTTCTCCCACTTGTAGCGCTCAACGTCCTTGGCCGCGACCTCGCGCCTGGACTTCTCAGCCTCGAGTTCCTTCCTTAGCCGGGCGATCTCCGCCTCATCCGCTTTATGCTTCTCGGCCGCATCCGTCCTAAAGGACTCCAGCTCGGCTCGGGAATCTGTGTAGCGCTGCTCAAGCTCCACATAGTAAGTTTGGGCCTGGGCAAGCAGGCTAGGGGCCGAAAGGATATGGGACTCGGCCTGTGCGGAAGAAAGCAAAGTGGTTAGTCAAAGTAATCAACAAAATAAACCATGACAGCACGTCTAGGTATGTCTTACCGTAATTATGGCCGTCCTCAGGTCAAGTGAAAGCTGCTCCGCCGGGACCGACACCAACTTGGGATCACGGGCAACCTTCGCAGCCTCCACAAAATCCTTATTTGGAGGGCTCACTTCCGCGGCCTTGCCCCTACCGGAGTACTCGGGCCGGGGCCGCTTCCTGTTGTCAGGACGGGATGCTGAGCGCTCAGGGATCGCCACACCCGAGCTCGTCTTCTTCGTCAAGGGAGATCCCGACGAGACCTCTACGCCTGTCTCCCGCGCATGGCTCCCGAGCCGCTGCCTTTGCTCCTGATGGACGGAGCCCAAACTAGACCGAGCCAACGCCTCGCCACTGGCGTAGGGCTTTCTCTTTCTCTAGAGGTATGTGAGCTTCACCGTATCTGCCATGCCTGTAAAAACAAAGGAAAAGAAGGTAAAAAATGACCGATTACCAACCGAGAAGAGCAACGACAAGCTAGGAGACGGGGAGGTCGGGCTTTGATCCTTCGAACTGACCATCTCTGAGTCGGAATAAGCGTTCTCTTCAAGCTCGGGAAGCAAGTGTGGATGCTCTTCGCTCAGGTCGGGTTCTCTCCTGAATAACTTGGACTTCCATATCCTGTCCCACCTGAGGACATTATCGATGTCGATTAGCATACCCGGCTCGGGCCTCAGCACGCTGACCTCTGCGAGTTCCTCTTTGGAAAGCTTGGGGTCGTCGTTTAAAGTCTTTTTCAGTGAAAGATTCCAGTCCATCCTGCACCCCGGGTTCACTGTCGACTTGACCCAATAGTAGTCGTTGTGCCAGCCCTTGTTAGAGGAGTGCCACTTGGTGAATATAGCATTGTTGACCTGAGCCACGAAGTGGAACCAGCCTAGCTGCTTCGGGTTGGGCTTGCAAACGAAGAAATGCCTGAAACGGCGCAAGGTCAGCTCTATCTTCCTCTCGAGGCAGAACACGAAGAATGCCACCATTATGGCCCAATCGTTTGGCGACATCTGACCCGGGCTGAGCTCAAAGTAGTTTAGAATGCATGTAATGAAGCCGGGAAGTGGAAGACGGATGACATCGAAGGCGAGGTCGTACATCGTAAAGTGATCAGGCGGAGGATAACAGGCAGGGTCATTCTGACCAGGGACCTTCAGTTCGTGGTGCCGGTCCACCGACTAGTCTCTTAGCCGAGCGTTGGCCATCTCGATGGTTGAATGACACTAGCACTGGTAACAAGCGAATAACTGCTCTATCCTCTTCCCCCGACCTGACGAACCACTGGCTGTAGCTGAGCTTCGAGGTCGGACTGCTCTAATCGGGATCGCTGCAGTCGGCTCCGAAGCAGAAACTCCAGCTAAATACTCATGTGGTATCTCAACCCCCTCCAACTTGTTCAATGGCTCGTCGTCCTCTCCATCCCCCAAGTTTCCCAGGTCGGCCAAAGGATCTGCCTCGGCCTCTTCTTGCGCCAATCTGACCCTAATAACTTGGCAGTCATCATCGCTCTCCCCGCGACCAGATCTCCGAGCCAACCCTGAAGACGAACTGGCGTTCCCTCCACCACGGGCCCTGTTTGAGGTGGATGCCGAGCTCGGCGGACTCTCATCTCCACCGTAGGACCTAACTTCTATAGCCTGAGAATCTTCCGATTCCGACCTCCCCATCCTGTTTACAGTAAATATGACTGAACAGGAATGACTAAAGGGAGTCGAGACGTACCTACTGCTCTTGACTGTGGAGTGCGACCGACTAAGCTGGCTCCGAGCTAAAAAATCCCGAGAAGGTTCTTTCCGAGCTAATTGCGTCCGACCACTCTGGTGTCCGACCTAAATTCTTGAGGGATTGAAAGCAAAATGTGGAATGAATCTTGGATGTTAAGGCCCTATTTATAGGCACCCCTAAAAGTCACCTCGGGAAGCCCAAACGTCGCATCTCGTCAGAACCGCCAGGTGATGTGTCAGCCATCCGTTAGGCATGCACCGCTGACGTGGCCATCCCTACTCTCTCGGGGTCGGACACCTGCAGCTCGGGAGGAACCGCCAAATTCTAGATCTCACCCTCTCGACCTTGACTTGGGGGGGGGGAGGGAATTGACGAGGGGTTCCCGAGCTGAGGTACGAATCCGTCCCGAGCCGAAGCGGGCTAATTAGCGCCAAGGCCAGCGCGTTGATCTGAATGTCCGACCAAGATGACTGGCTCGACCCCGGTTACCCCGACCTCAGTTCCAGCTATTCCGATGGGACATAAAGTTGCGCTGCATTAAATGCTGTCAGATCAAAACTTAGTATAAATAGAGCTCCACCCTCTTCATTTAAGGGGATCTCGCTATTAAATGCTCTCAGCTACTTTGCCAGCTCGGACATACTAATCATTCGCACGCTTGAGGGGAAAATCCAGGTCGTCACCCCGCCTTTTCCTCCCTTTCCTTGTGCAGGTCTGATAGCCGACCAGGAAAGTACGGCTCGGAGGCCGACCTGAAAAGTCCAACTCGGCGAAAGCAGCTCCCAAATTCAACTGTGAGATTTTCAACCTCGACAACTCCCATATATAGCTAACTGCTCACACCATCAGTTACAACTGCTACTCACACCATTCAGTTACAATTGCTATACCACGTAATCTTGAAGGCGCTTTGGGCTGACCCGAATTCTCTGACCCTTTCTTACTGTTTGAGCTGGTACATGACTGTGGGCTGCATTATTTGACTGAACCATAGTTCTGCTATCATTGTTCATAACAATACCTCATGCTGCTGAAAGAACCTTGTCCTCAAGGTTCAGATGAGGGTGGTTCTTAAGAAAATCAAGCTCATTCTCCCATGTGGAGTCATCTGGATGCAAATGTTCCCACTGTACCAATAGTTGTGAAGTAGGGCGACCTTGTTGTAAGCTAGCTCGTCGTGCCAAAACTGCAAGAGGTTGCAACTGAGGCATATTGGGAAAATGAGGAAGAGTTGCAGTGCCTGATAAGTCACCATGATTTCCTATGGCTTTCTTTAACAGTGAGACGTGAAAAACAGGATGGACACGAGCTGACTCAGGTAGATTCAATCTGTAAGCCACCGCTCCAACTCGAGTTTCAATTTTAAAAGGACCAAAGTATCTCCTGCTAAGTTTTTGACTGCCATGATCTCGCAGGGTTGTTTTGCAATAAAGTAGCACCAATCCCCACGCCGGATGCATCTGTCTCTACCACGAATGGTAACTCAAAATTAGGTAACATGAGCACCGGAGCCGTAGTAATAACCTGTTTCAATTGTGTGAAAGCCTTGGTTGCTGCTTCATTCCAAACGAAAGCATCTTTTTTTAATAAATTTGTTAAGGGCGACGCAATAGAACCAAATCCCTTAATAAACCGTATGTAGTACCCCGTTAAACCAAGAAAGCCTCGCAATTCCTTCACTGATTTCGGTACTGACCACTCCATTACTGCATTCACTTTAGCCGGATCCATTTTCACCCCATTGGAGGAAATAATATGACCCAAATATTCAATTTGCTGCTGGACAAAAGTACACTTAGTCATCTTGGCAAAGAACTGATGCTCACTAAGTAATGACAAAGCCAACTCTTAAGTGTTTCAAATGCTGCTCGTAATTTGGGCTGTAAACCAAAATATCATCGAAGAAGACAAGCACACACTTACGCAATAACGGTCAGAATTGTTAGAGATATGTCCTAATGCTACATATTTGGATGACATATATTTAAGCATTTTGACATTAACTTGTACATTATGACATCTATGTCTATATGTGTGTGTTTTCATATTGACATAATTAGCACATTCATATTCTCCTTCTTTTATGTGTATGAATGAGTCCCAAGTATTTTTATTATAGAAATGTATTCTAAAAATGTTTAGAATATGTTGGCGTATTTCCTTAATATGATAAATACTTAAAGTATTCATAGACCTTAGATTATTTGATCGGAACTTTGATAATCTATTACGGACTATCACATGTGTTGTTACCTTTGATTAACATATGGATGTTAATGATACAGGATGGTTAGCCACGTGGCATAACAGTATAGGGATGCCATTAACAAACATGTGGGTGACTATTAGTTGAATAGATCACTGAATGTGACGTGAATAACAAATTACATGACTTCAGATTAATAATTTGTTATTCGTTGTGATTGTGCATGTAATCCTTAGACTTGAGACATTACGGTTGTCATCTATATTGGGGTTTGATTCTAGCGTTTGGACAATGATTGTTTTGACAAACGAGATGAGATGCGTCCTCTCGCAGTTTCATTCTTCGGTATAGTGATTGACAAGTAGTAGTCAAGATAGGATCCATTAACCTCCAGCGTGAGGCGATGTCCTATGCGATCTAAACTTGGTTGTTTAATCAGGAAATCCTTGGCCGAGGTATGAATGATGGAAAATGGGTTTTCCATGTGTCGTCTCTCATTACACCAATTAGATCTATGCATGGTATCGAGCTTATGAACTTAATCGAATCATGGTTCTTGCTCGACAGGACAATTAATGGAAGGATTAGAATGCACGATAATCGGAGACCATAAATAGATTCACTTGAATAAGACTTCATTGCTTTATAAATTGTCTTTGATACGTTAGTAGCTAGAACATCACTCAAGAACTTTGAAGGTGTTTTGAGAATGACGGGAGATATTCTCTAAGCAAACCGAATAGTTTGATGAACATTGAAAGTGTTCAATGTTTCTTCAGTGTTATATAGCGATGAATCTAGAAAGTCACACATAATAGAGCACGACGAATGTTTTTCCTATTGAGCTTGATTTAGTTTTTCTTGAGTTGTTAAAGTGTTAACAATTGCAATTAGTTTTCTCTTGAATTGTTAAAGTGTTAACAATAGTATTTTGTTTCTCTTGAATTGTTAAGGAGTTAACAATGGTGTGATTGACCTTTAAAAGTTATTGTGGTCAATATGCAATTATTATTAAGTGTTGGGGCTAAATGTGGAAATATGAAAAAGTTGTTTTCATAATTTCAACTAATGGTGATTAGGTTGAATATTTAAATGTCTTAGTGAAAGAATACTACACAATATACATATGATGTATATCTGTATATTATTACATTAGTAGAAAAATACTAACCAATATACATATGATGTATATATATATATATATTATTACATTAGTGAAAAAATACTACACAATATATGATATATATGTGTGTGTATGTTTTTTCTTTCAACAAAAGCTAGACAATACAACCAAGATTTAAGAAAGTTGTCTTCTCTTTTGTTTAAAAGAGGGAACAACAATGAGGAAAGTAGGGAAAAGAAACAAAAGATGACAAGGCTTGTCTTTTGTTTTCATGTGAGCTAAGAGTAGTCTTCCTATCTCTCTCTCCATGCTCCTACACGGATGAAACACAAAAAAGGAGCTAAGCCTCTATGGCTGATTTTAAAAAAATAAAAACAAGAAAGAGAAGAAGAAAAATCTTCTTCAACTCTTGAAAGAAAAAAACCTCCATGGCTGAAAAATAAAGGAAAAACGCAGCTGTAACACCCCGATCCTTCTCGAGACCGGGAGTTCAATCAATCAATCTAATCGCAACCCAATTCCAAACCCGGGCAAAATTTTAGGGAAAGACGGACGGAGTCTCCCCTGTTTTTAGGCAATTTGCAAATCCTACAATAGCATATAAGTGGACCAGCACCGTGTCCAACCATACAAGCACCTCAAGGCCATCCGAGCCTTGTTTCTCAACAAATAAACACAACAAGTATATATATATACATTTCCAGTTTAAAAGCTAACCTATCTCTTCTCATCTTTGACAAGTACTTCATGCTTGGCAATTAAACTATATTAACCTACTGCACAAAATAGACTATCATACCATTCTAACTCTTTTCCTTTGGACATTACAAACATACATTGAAATTAAACTATACTATCTGAATACATAAACTAGCTTAACAAACCACTTCACTAAACTAGTAAAACTTAAATTACATTCCTTTTTAACCATAAATGCAAACAACACATGAACATACATATTTACATCTTTGACAAATCAAGCCACATAGCACGCAAAACAACTCTTCGAGCACGAACTTTCATGTAATCACGAACTTTCCAGCTATCATGATATTTCCTGAAATGTGGTGGTGAGGAGTGAGTATACTCAACACGTATACTCAGTGAGGGTGAGACAGTTATCGAGGTGGAGAGAAAGAAGATCGTGCAATGCAAATAGACATAGTTAAACAATAAAGTCAATAAGAAAGCATTCAATACAAACGACAATACAATAAACAATCAAAGAAAGCATTAACACAACCCTTCAAAGCTATACCACACTCTGAAGGCTATGGTTCACTCATACGAGCAATGTACCATTTCATGAGCGATACATCAATCTCGAGCTTGATGTTGACTGTGACACCCCGAACCCAACACTTCATTAATTGCATTCGTTAAATAGTTAACTTAGATGTAATTTAGCTAATTATTTTATTTTTTTCGTATTTCCATAAATTCAACTGTTTCTGTTCATACATTTTATATTTTTATAAAATACTACATATTTTTAGGGGACTATAGCCCCTAACCGTGCATGCATTTCATATCAGGATCAACGGGAAAAAATTCGTGAAATGTCCGATGAATAGTACCAGCGGGATTTTTTTAGATTTTTTTTCAGATTTTTGGCATTTTATTTTGCTAAAATTTAATCACCAAAATGACCCATTTACCCTTACTAAAATACCCTAATTTCTTGACCTACCCTTTGACCATCTCATGAGAATATTATAAGCCAATAAACAAAAAAAAAAATGGGTCAAAAAAATGGCCAAAAAAGAGTTACGAGAATAGTAACTTTTCAAAAAAAAAAATTACTCATTGCTTGATTCTTGCTTCCATTGCTTCCCAAATTGGTTGTGTTTCATCCTTAGGACCTTAAGACCATTCTTTGATATTTAAAAGAGGTGAGGGTGCATTCTATTTTTGTATTAAATTCAATTAAAATTTGTATTATTATTTTTGTGATCAAATATTGTAGTGGTTTAATTCTTGTTCCGTTGCTTCTTATATGCTCTAATGACTTCATAGAATATGTTTGATAGTTTAAAATGCTTGTTGAATGCTTGAAAATGAAAATGACAGTTGGGAAAGATGATGAATAGTGCTAAACTAGGGTTTCCAAAAAAAGTTACAATTTAATTCGATTTGAGACTTCTAGTAGTTGCTAATTAGGTCCATAAGCGTGGGAAAAATATTAATTGCACTTGCTATGTTCAAAATTTGAGAAATTTGATCAAAATATGCTACTTTAATAAGGGGTTTCGGGTTTAACTTAAATCCGGGCATGTTTCGAGGTTATGGCTAGTCTTTATTAAGTATTAAAACCTTAGAAGTGCTTTCATTTCGCTTGTTTGGGTTCCAAAATTGGTACTTGTAGTGTAAACCCACAAAGAGGCATTTTTGTTGTTTTCATGTACTTGTGCTCTAGGTTATGATTTGGAGGTTCTAAATGAGGTATTTAGGTATCCTTAGATTGGTAGGATGGTTAGCTAGCTTAACTTGATCATTGAATTCCGATAGGAAGCTAAATAGCCTAGTTGAACAAAGGGGAAATGAATGAATTAATTGTTTTAGTACTTGTATTGCTTTGTAGTTGCTCCTAGCGTGTCTAAATGCTATTCTAAGGTATGTGTGAACTTCTGGTTAAGTTTTGTAAAAAGTATAATATTGACCCCTTTGTGTTCGCATAGTTAATTTCATGATAATTGCTTTATAATTGAGTAATTAAATGTTTATATGCCTTTGTGTAGTGTACGTATTATAGTAGTGAAGTCTCGTGAATTAAGTTGCTTGGTTTACATGGATTTGGTTGAGTATGAATTTAGAATGGACTAAAGGAACTAGTAATGAACCATGGTAATAATTGTTGTTAGTTGATTCTTGATTGATTAGATAAATGTTTAAATGTACTTATGTAACAAGTTCATCTATTCGGAGAAGTTGTGAGTTAAGTTATATCGATACTAGTTAAAGATTGAGTAAACATGTTTATATTACTTATTAATTGCATTATATGTGTAAAGATACGCTTATATAACTTATTGGTTAGATGTTATATAGTATTTCTACTTATATGAATGGCTATGTATATGTTATTTATTATGCTATTGTCTTTGTCTGATACTTGGAAATTAAAGAATGTTGCATATGTGATCACTTGAGTTTATGTATTGTTCAAATATTGATTAGAATGATTGTTAAACCATGAAATATATTGTTAGTTATGTGAATTAAAGGGAATCAAATAGAGTTGGATAAATTAATGGCTTTATGAACTAGCTTTAGTTGAGAATAAGAAATCACTTCTTATGCATATAGTTGATTGTATTAGGTAGTGATAATTGAAGGGAATTGATGCTTTTGGAGAATATTGAGGGAATCTTGGCTTAATTCGCGCAGGTTTGGCTTCCTAAAAGGTGAGGGATCATTTCTATGTGCATTCTATGTGTCTTATCTTGTTATATGTTAAATATTCGATACTAAGTGATTTAAGTGTTTTAGTTGGATTAGTTTAGCAATTATAGACTAATGAATGTATCATATTTCATCGTATGGCGTGATTGATGATGTGTGTGCTCAAGGACAACCTCTTTTGTTGTCCTCCTTGTTTGTATATCGGCTTATTTTGTTATATTGTTATTATTATTACTTCCTGTGTTATCGAGTCAATGGTTGCGCAACCTTATCATCGGGGCGGATATGATGGGCCTCTCTGGGCGACAGCGGGCTTACCAGGGTTGGTTGCTCTAGCTCCGTACCCTATTCCCTCACTCGCCTGGTCCGGAGATTTTCAGGGGGTGTTGGGTCGTAGGATTGGGTACATCCGGAGTACCCTTTGGTGTTTGGGATGCCGGCTTATCGTGATCGAGATCGTTGTTCGTGGATCGTGAATGAAGACCAAGTGAAGATTGGAGTACTGGGGTTAAGTGAATGTATCTTTTTTAATGTGTGGTTACTTAAGCTTTTGTCATTCTTGAATGATTTAATTCCTATTATTGTTTAACTATATTACTTGTTGCATTGCACGCCCCGGGAGACTTTATTCTTCACTGGGCGACTGTGTTTGCTCTTATCTCGCTAACATGTTTCAGGTGGAGTAGTTGAAGGAGTTGCCTTAGTTGCTATGTGATTGTTGTCTGAGGTAGATGTGCTTTCTAGTTGCTATGTGAAGAATTTGTTGTTCTATATTATAATCTATTTTGGGGCCTTAAGGCTCATATATGTATTTGTGTAATATGTAAGTTGGAAGCCAGATAACTGTAGTAGCAGTGGTAATTCTATGGCTTGTAATAACTTATATTTCTATTTCTAGTTACTTTGCATGCTTGGGTGTGATTGTTTTGATACATGTTGGTTCAACTTCTAAGTATGTTTCAAAGTTATCATAGAATGGCATGATAAGCGCTTTTATGAAGAATTCAAGTTGGTTGCATGCTTGTGTGAATCTAAACTATTGTATGCCTCAAGGCTCGAATGGCCATGAACCTTTGAACTTTAGTTATAAAAACTTGTCTTATTGTGTTGTGACTTTCTTGAGTGTTTACAGGTTTTCAGAATGTCCACGGTACAGGGGAGACTCTGTCCATTTTTCCCTAAAATTTTGAGACCGGGTTGGGATTGGGTTGAGAATAGCTTGGTTATTAGAGCCTCCGGTCTCGTGAGGGATCGGGGCGCTACAAGTGGTATAAGAGCTTAGATGCTCTCAGCCGGGATAGGGTCCTCGGACTGTTGGGTAGTGAACCTCGAGTGCGTGCTTGTGAAATGTGTCTTGATTAGGTGTGTGCTTGGTGTGCTTGGTGTGCTTTGAGAATGTGAGTGTCTTTTGTGCAATCTTGTGTCCTGAACTTAATATGTGATCTATGTGATAGTGATGTGTATTGTGTGTTAAATACTTGTCAAGTGTAGTGATATAGCTAATCATGAATCGAATTGATCTCATGAATCGCTACTTGCTCAAAATATTGATTGTAACATGTATACTTGAGTATCTCGGCATAGTTGTGTTGTGAATTGTATTCATTGCATGTGACTCATATTTGAACTATCTTGTTGATTAACGTTGTGTTATAAAACTTCTGGTTATATAATAGGTTGTGTGATATATGTCATAATCTCCTGATATATGAACATTACATCAATTATATTAGGTGATATCTTGGCATTCATGCATTGTCCCCTTAAATCGGTAAGTAAACATTCTCCCCTGAAAGAGATGGCCATTGATGCTGACTGGTGAGAGAATAATGGTTCAACCGTCTAATGGGATCAGTGAAGGGATTTGATGCCCCGAGGTTAAATCCGGACTCTCTTGGCACTTCTTAAACGGTACTTCTTGGCTGAAATTCCTATTTGGGAATCTCGGATAGATTTTCTAGTTGGCGTCATATATGGAGGTCTTATTCGATACTCTTATTCAAAAGAATTCATGTTTATGAGTATTGGTCAGTATTCTTTGCGCACACTCCCACTTGGATTTCATGTTCGGAATTTTACCTATGGTACTACCTTGACATTCTTATTGGGTATTTTCTTCAGTATTTTCGTCTAGTATTCTTGCCTAGAGATTATTTAGGATTTCCTCTAGACTACTAGTATAACGAGCATATTGGGGATTCTTATATATTGATTCAAAATTAGAGAGATTCTTGTTCGAACTTCTGGATTCGTATACTTATTCGGAGCCTTTATTTGGCATCCTTAATCAGATTTATTTGTGGTATTTTCTCGGAGTCCCAAGCTGGACATCTAATTAGGCCTTTATTTGGCAATCTTGAGCCTTTATTTGACAGTTAGTATTGGGATTCACCGGACTTCCTTCTTGGGAATTTCTTGATATTATCCAGGCGTTTTGGATATTAGCTGCATACTCTTCTTAATGGGATTTCTTTTGGTGCTCTCTCAGCATTAGTAAATGGCCTCCTCGTGTGACATTCTTACCGGACTCCTATTGGGTATTTCCATAGGAGCCTTTATTTAGCTACCCCACTTAGGCTTCCTTCAGTGACGTTCAATCTTCTTAGTCTCTTTCGGCATTACACTTCTTGACTTCCAAGTCCAACGGAAACTGTTGCAGTTCTTGGAAGTCATTTCAGCTCAAGAAATTGCGAGGACACAATTTTTGTAAGGAGGGGAGGGTGTGACACCCCGAACCCAGCACTTCATCAATTGCATTCATTAAATGGTTTACTTAGATATAACTTAGCTAATTACTTTATTTTTTCATATTTTCATAAATTCAACTGTTTCTTTTTATGAATTTTATATTTTTATAAAATACTACATATTTTTATGGGACAATTGCCCCTGACCGTACGTGCATTGCATATCAGGATCAACGGTAAAAAATTCGTGAAATGTCTGATGAATAGTACCAACGGGATTTTTACAGATTTTTTCAGATTTTTGGCATTTTGTTTTGCTGAAATTTAATCACCAAAATGACCCATTTACCCTTACTAAAATACCCTAATTGCTTGACCTACCCTTTGACCATCTCATGAGAATATTATAAGCCAAGAAACAAAAAAAAAAAGGGTCAAAAAAATGGCCAAAAAAGAGTTACGGGAATAGTAACTTTTCAAAAAAAAAAAAAACTAATTGTTTGATTCTTGCTTCCATTGCTTATCACATTGCTTGTGTTTCATCATTAGGATCTTAAGACCATTCTTTGATCTTCAAAAGAGGTGAGGGTGCATTCTATTTTTGTATTAAATTCAATTAAAGTTTGTATTATTATTTTTGTGATCTAATATTGTAGTGGTTTAATTCTTGTTCCGTTGCTTTTTATATGCTCTAATGACTTCATAGAATATGTTTGATGGTTTAAAATGATTGTTGAATGCTTGAAAATGAAAATGACACTTGGGAAAGATGATGAATAGTGCTAAACTAGGGTTTCCAAAAAAAGTTAAAATTTAATTCGATTCGAAGCTTCTAGTAGTTGCTAATTATGTCCATAAGCGTGGGAAAAATGTTAATTGCACTTGCTATATTCAAAATTTCAGAAATTTGATCAAAATAGGCTACTTTAATAAGGGGTTTCGGGTTTAACTTGAATCCGGGCACGTTTCAAGGTTATGGCTAGTCTTTATTAAGTATTGAAACCTTAAAAGTGCTTTCGTTTCACTTGTTTGGGTTCCAAAATTAGTACTTGTAGTGTAAACCCACAAAGAGGCATTTTTGGTGTTTTCGTGTACTTGTGCTCTAGGTTATGATTTGGAGGTTCTAAATGAGGTATTTAGGTATCCTTAGATTGGTAGGATGGTTAGCTAGCTTAACTTGATCATTGAATTCCGATAGGAAGCTAAATAGCCTAGTTGAACAAAGGGGAAATGAATGAATTAATTGCTTTAGTACTTGTATTGCTTTGTAGTTGCTCCTAGCGTGTCTAAATGCTATTCTAAGGTATGTGTGAACTTTTGGTTGAGTTTTGTGAAAAGTATAATATTGACCCCTTTGTGTTCGCATAGTTAATTTCATGATAATTGCTTTATAATTGAGTAATTAAATGTTTATATGCCTTTGTATAGTGTACGTATTATAGTAGTGAAGTCTCGTGAATTAAGTTGCTTGGTTTACATGGATTTGGTTGAGTATGAATTTAGAATGGACTAAATGAACTAGTAATGAACCATGTTAATAATTGTTGTTAGTTGATTCTTGATTGATTAGATAAATGTTTAAATGTACTTATGTAACAAGTTCATCTATTCGGAGAAGTTGTGAGTTAAGTTATATCGATACTAGTTAAAGATTGAGTAAACATGTTTATATTGCTTATTAATTGCATTATATGTGTAAAGATACGCTTATATAACTTATTGGTTAGATGTTATATAGTATTTCTACTTATATGAATGGCTATGTATATGTTATTTATTATGCTATTGTCTTTGTCTGATACTTGGAAATTAAAGAATGTTGCATATGTGATCACTTGAGTTTATGTATTGTTCAAATATTGATTAGAATGATTGTTAAACCATGAAATATATTGTTAGTTATGTGAATTAAAGGGAATCAAATAGAGTTGGATAAATTAATGGCTTTATGAACTAGCTTTAGTTGAGAATAAGAAATCACTTCTTATGCATATAGTTGATTGTATTAGGTAGTGATAATTGAAGGGAATTGATGCTTTTGGAGAATATTGAGGGAATCTTGGCTTAATTCGCGCAGGTTTGGCTTCCTAAAAGGTGAGGGATCATTTCTATGTGCATTCTATGTGTCTTATCTTATTATATGCTAAATATTCGATACTAAGTGATTTAAGTGTTTTAGTTGGATTAGTTTAGCAATTATAGACTAATGAATGTATCATATTTCATCGTATGGCGTGATTGATGATGTGTGTGCTCGAGGACAACCTCTTTTGTTGTCCTCCTTGTTTGTATATCGACTTATTTTGTTATATTGTTATTATTATTATTGCTTCCTGTGTTATCGAGTCAATGGTTGCGCAACCTTATCGTCGAGGCGGATGTGATGGGCTTCTCTGGGCGGCAGCGGGTTTGCCAGTGTTGGTTGCTCTAGCTCCGTACCCTATTCCCTCACTCGCCTGGTCCGGGGATTGCCAAGGGGTGTTGGGTGGTAGGATTGGGTACATCCATAGTACCCTTTAGTGTTTGGGATGCCAGCATATTGTGATCGAGTCGTGGTTCGTGGATCGTGAATGAAGACCAAGTAAAGATTGAAGTACTGGGGTTAAGTGAATGTATCCTTTTTAATGTGTGGTTACTTAAGCTTTTGTCATTCTTGAATGGTTTAATTGCTATTATTGTTTAACTATATTACTTGTTGCATTGCACGCCCCGGGAGACTTTATCCCTCACTAGGCAACAGTGGGTGCTCAGACCTCGCTAACATGTTTCAGGTGGCGCAGTTGAAGGAGTTGCCTTAGTTGCTGTGTGATTGTTGTCTGAGGTGGATGTGCTTTCTAGTTGCTATGTGAAGAATTTGTTGTTCTATGTTATAATCTATTTTGGGGCCTTAAGGCTCATATATGTATTTGTGTAATATGTAAGTTGGAAGCCAGATGACTGTAGTAGAAGTGGTAATTCTATGACTTGTAATAACTTATATTTCTATTTCTAGTTACTTTGCATACTTGGGTGTGATTGTTTTGATACATGTTGGTTCAACTTCTAAGTATGTTTCAAAGTTATCATAGAATGGCATGATAAGCGCTTTTATGAAGAATTCAAGTTGGTTGCATGCTTGTGTGAATCTAAACTATTGTATGCCTCAAGGCTCGGATGGCCATGAACCTTTGAACTTTAGTTATAAAAACTTGTCTTATTGTGTTGTGACTTTCTTGAGTGTTTACAGGTTTTCAGAATGTCCACAGTACAGGGGAGACTCTGTCCATTTTTCCTAAAATTTTGAGACCGGGTTGGGATTGGGTTAAGAATAGCTTGGTTATTAGAGCCTCCGGTCTCGTGAGGGATCGGGGCGTTACATTGACAACGATGACAATAAGCGCGCAACCACCTTATAACTTCAGTTTGGAATACCCCAAAAGTATCCAATCAATTCTACGACCCAAATCTCCTTGAGAATCAACCCAAGCGAGAATGGGAATAGGACACGGAGCTAGAGCAACCAAAACTGGAAGCCCGAGACTACCCAGAAAGGCCCATCACTCACGCGCCTGACACTATGCAATGCAAGACATGATACAAGGCGATAAACGAGCGATAGCTCAACAATACAGTTTAGAGGCAATAAACGAGATATCAAACATTTACAATCAATACTAGTATTCAATTAACTTTTCAAGCATAACTATCATTAATAGCAACAAGGACACCAGTTAAACAAGTAACAACAGTTCAAACACGAAAACGACAAATATCACTATTCAATCCCTAACTTTCAAAGGCAATTACGGCCAAACGAGCTACGGAATTAGGAAACCAATTTCACTACATTCACTTAGGCACTACAAGGCACGTTTCTATGTCACTAAACTTCACTTTATCACCCGAGGCCCGAAAGTCCACCTACTGCATTTGAACTATAGCTATGCTAACCAGTCACTCAATCAATGCCACAACAGCGCCAAAAGTGCTTCCATACCTTCAATTGCAAAACCCCAACTCAATTCGAGCACGGTCAACTTTTGGTCAAATGGCCCCTTTACGTTTCTTTGTCTAATTTCTAATTTTATCAAAGGCCGGTCCATTTTTATTGCACATTTTATCTTTCTATCACTAATGGCACCTATCCAAATCAAGCAATTGCAATTCGGATCAAAATTCAAAATTCTAGGGTTTACTATTTATAATTCACCATTCATTGTTCTTCCCTAATTTTAAATACGCAGTTTCAACCGTAAAAATTGCTAAATAACTATCAAACAATGCTCTACGAACTCAAAGGAAGCTATATCAAGCAATTACAGGCATTATAACTCATTATATATCAAATCTAAAAATTTGACACAAAATTCAAATTCGAATTTAAATGCACACAAGCGTGAAAACCCTCACAAAGATTGAAGACCAAGACCAGCAAGGACCCGAGCCACGACTCCCGAGCAATTCCACGCATGATTTTGGCTTTAAAATGGAAAATCACTTTTTTTTCTTTTCTCCTTAACCTTCGGCCAAGGGAAGACTTAAGGGCAATTTTTTGTTTTTTTTTTGTTGTCAATTTTTCTTAATTTTGGCTATTTAAAAAATGACAAAGCTTCAAGGGCAAAATGGTCATTTTGCAAAGTCAAAATTCAAGTTAAATTGGTCAACTTAGCTTATTTTGATGCCATTTAATCTAATTCAAGTTAAAACAATGCAATTTTAATGAAAACCAACTAAAACTAGCTAAGTTAAACTAAAAACATTATTCACGAAATTCGAAAAATATTTCTCTAACTCTCATTTTCGAAATGCTACGATCAAACGGTGAATAAATGATCGCTAATAAAGTAATGAGCAATAATAGAAAACTATATATTTTTTGAAAAGTAGAATAGTGGAATAGTTTAAAATTCACTCTGGCTCGGAGTTACTTTCATCTTTTAATTGAAAACCGATTAATTTTAATGCAAGACAATTAAAACCGATTATTAAAATAATCAAAACAATTAAAATAATCAATATTTATTTAAAAATAATTGTTTTAACTATTTCTAGAATATTTTAAAGAATTATGAAGTTAATGCTAAGATACAAATAAACAAGTTATAATAAACACGTAATTAAATGCAATTAAACACTAACATTTAATATGACACTTAATTAAATACAATTAAATGTCATTAAATACATGCCGGGTTCGGGTTATCACATCTTTCCCCCCTTAAAACAATTGCGTCCTCGCAATTCTTCTTCCGATAGAACTCAACATCATCTGAAACCCAACTCTGACTATTCTTCATCGGTTGCTGAGCAAGATAGTGAATAAGAATGCTCGTAGGGAAACCCGAATAGAAATTCCAACCAAGAATGCCGAGAAAATACCAACTAAAGATTGAAGCAAAGATACTATAGATAATATCAACACCACATATTAATGGCAAGAAGAATACCGAAGGAATGCCCTATTTACGAATCTCCAATAGAAGTCTAACAAGTACCAAATAAGAAAGTTAAAAGATAGCCAGTGTAGATGCACCTCATGTAGTGCTGATTACCGTAAGTAGACCTAGCTGAAAGTTCTGTAAAAGAATATAGAGAAGAATAGCAAAGGCCAATCTCTAAATGAAATCCTCTAATCACTGAGTCCCTACCGCAACATCTTAGTAAAACAGCATGTATAGATTTCCCCTGAGTGGAAAGGCCAAAGGAGAAGCCGCAAACGATACAAGATAATAAGTCCAAGCAGAATTCCAAGTGTAGGATCTTCCAATAAATGCCAATAAGAAAAATACTAATAGAATGCCCAATAAGAATTCCAAAGAATACCGTAAGTAATATTACACAATAAGTCCGATAGGAATTCCAATTACCAAACCAACTGAGGGATGCCAAAGAAAATAACCGAACAATGCTCCAGTAAGAAAGTAGCAAGGATTGCCCAATAAGTAAGTACTAGATAAATGGCCACTAAGAATTCTAGAGAATACCATTGAAGAATTTCCAATAAGAGATGCCAGTAACACACCAATAAAGACCGAGACATATATGCCATAGATAATACTATACAGTAAGTCCGATTGAAAACCCAATAGCCAAGTCTACCGAGAAGTGCCAACAGAAGTTCCAAAGAATACCCAATAGGAAAATCAAAGAATGCTCCAGAGAACAACTAAACAGAACCCCAAAAGAAAGCTACTCTTTCACAACTGTTAAGCACAAAAGAGGACCTTAGAGATTCGCCAATAACCGAGCTCCAAAAGCAAACACCAACTGCCAAATAAAGGCTAGTCAAATACTGCTCATTCCTGTCAATCCACATAACTTGAAGGCCTGCTACTAACCACTTCTCTTCAGGGGAGGGATAAGTCTTTCTTACCGTTTCAACGGGACATGTACGAATGCTAATATATCACATTTATACACATGCCTTAAACTATTATGCAAGCAAGTTTATAAGAGAGTTTATAAAACAGTTTAATCATCAATGTCATTCAAACATGACAATCAATTCAAGCACAACATAATTAATTCAAATCACGGCACAACCAATTAAAGACATTCCAATATACACATTACAAGCAATGCTTCAAGCAAATAACAATTTACGAGATCAATTCGATTCACGATGCCAATTCGATAGCTCAATTCAATAGGTCAATTCAATGCACAACTAGACACTTCACTTTACTTGAGAAACATTTAACACATAACACATAACTATATCACATAGGTGCATACATTCAAGTCAAGATACACAATTTCACATGCAAACATACACTTTCAAGACACACTTAACAAGCACACATTCTAGGATCACTACCCACCAGACCGAGGACCATGTCCTGGCTTATGAGCTAAACAAGCTCTGATACCACCTGTAACACCCCGATCCCTCTCGAGACCGGGAGTTCAATCAATTAATCTAATCGCAACCCAATTCCAAACCCGGGCAAAATTTTAGGGAAAGACGGACGGAGTCTCCCCTGTTTCTAGGCAATTTGCAAATCCTGCAATAGCATATAAGTGGACCAGCACCGTGTCCAACCATACAAACACCTCAAGGCCATCCGAGCCTTGTTTCTCAACAAATAAACACAACAAGTATATATATATATACATTTCCAGTTTAAAAGCTAACCTATCTCTTCTCATCTTTGACAAGTACTTCATGCTTGGCAATTAAACTATATTAACCTACTGCACAAAATAGACTATCATACCATTCTAACTCTTTTCCTTTGGACATTACAAACATACATTGAAATTAAACTATACTATCTGAATACATAAACTAGCTTAACAAACCGCTTCATTAAACTAGTAAAACTTAAATTACATTCCTTTTTAACCATAAATGCAAACAACACATGAAACATACATCTTTGCATCTTTGACAAATCAAGCCACATAGCACGCAAAACAACTCTTCAAGCATGAACTTTTACGTAATCACGAACTTTCTAGCTATCATGGTATTTCCTGAAATGTGGTGGTGAGGAGTGAGTATACTCAACACGTATACTCAGTGAGGGCGGGACAATTATCGAGGTGGAGAGAAAGAAGATCGTGTAATGCAAATAGACACAGTTAAACAATAAAGTCAATAAGAAAGAATTCAATACAAACGACAATACAATAAACAATCAAAGAAAGCATTAACACAACCATTCAAAGCTATACCACACTCTAAAGGCTATGGTTCACTCATACGAGCAATGTACCATTTCACGAGCGATACATCAATCTCGAGCTTGATGTTGACAACGATGACAATAAGCGCGCAACAACCTTATAACTTTAGTTTGGAATACCCCAAAAGTATCCAATCAATTTTACGACCCAAATCTCCTTGGGAATCAACCCAAGCGAGAATGGGAATAGGACACGGAGCTAGAGCAACCAACACTGGAAGCCCGAGACTACCCAGAGAGGCCCATCACTCACGTTCCTGACACTATGCAATGCAAGACACGATACAAGGCGATAAACGAGTGATAGCACAACAATACAGTTTAGAGGCGATAAACGAGATATCAAGCATTTACAATCAATACTAGTATTCAATTAACTTTTCAAGCATAACTATCATTAATAGCAACAAGAACACCAGTTAAACAAGTAACAGCAGTTTAAACACGAAAATGACAAATATCACTATTCAATCCCTAACTTCCAAAGGCAATTACGGCCAAATGAGCTACGAAATTAAGAAACCAATTTCACTATATTCACTTAGGCACTACAAGGCACGTTTCTATATCACTAAACTTCACTTTCTCACCCGAGGCCCGAAAGTCTACCTACTGCGTTTGAACTACAGCTATGCTAACCGGTCACTCAATCAACGCCACAACATCGCCAATAGTACTTCCATACCTTTAATTTCAAAACCCCAACTCAATTCGAGCACGGTCAACTTTTGGTCAAACGGCCCCTTTACGTTTCTTTGTCTAATTTCTAATTTTATCAAAGACCGATCCGTTTTTATTGCACATTTTATCTTTCTATCACTAATGGCACCTATCCAAATCAAGCAATCGCAATTTGGATAAAAATCCAAAATTCTAGGGTTTACTATTCATAATTCATTATTTATTGTTCTTCCCCAATTTCAAATACGCAGTTTCAACTGTAAAAATTGCTAAATAACTATCAAACAATGCTCTACGAACTCAAAGAAAACTATATCAAGCAATTACAGGCATTATAACACATTATATATCAAATCTAAAAATTTGACACAAAATTCAAATTCGAATTTAAATGCACAAAAGCGTGAAAACCCTCACAGAGATTGAAGACCAAGACCCGCAAGGAGCCGAGCCACCACCCCCGAGCAATTCCACGCATGATTTTGGCTTAAAAATGGAAAATCATTTTTTTTCCTTTTCTCCTTAACCTTCGGCCAAGGGAGGACTTAAGGGCCATTTTTGGTTTTGTTTTTTTTTTTGTCAATTTTGCTTAATTTTGACTATTTAAAAAATGACAAAGCCTCAAGGGCAAAATGGTCATTTTGCAAAGTCAAAATTCAAGTTAAATTGGTCAACTTAGCTTATTTTGATGCCATTTAATCTAATTCAAGTTAAAATAATGCAATTTTAATGAAAACCAACTAAAACTAGCTAAATTAAACTAAAAACATTATTCACAAAATTCAAAAAATATTTCTCTAACTCTCATTTTCGAAATGCTACGATCAATCGGTCAATAAATAATCGCTAATAAAGTAATAAGCAATAATAGAAAACTATATTTTTTTTGAAAAGTAGAATAGTGAAATAGTTTAAAATTCACTCCGGCTCGGAGTTACTTTCCTCTTTTAATTGAAAACCGAGTAATTTTAATGCAAGACAATTAAAACCGATTATTAAAATAATCAAAACAATCAAAATAATCAATATTTATTTAAAAATAATTATTTTAACTATTTCTAGAATATTTTAAAGAATTATGAAGTTAATGCTAAGATACAAATAAACAAGTTATAATAAACACGTAATCAAATACAATTAAACACTAACATTTAATATGACACTTAATTAAATACAATTAAATGCCATTAAATGCATGCCAGGTTCGGGTTATCACAGCAGCCATATTAGATGCAAGAAGAAGGAAATAGTTTTGCTCTTTTTTTCACAATCAAGCTCATAAATCTTCCATGGTAGATCTAGTACAAAACAACCATGAACATGGAGAAACCATTATTTGCTCGTGTGGACTGACTAGAGCTCTTGTGCTTTCAAGGGATGGTGTCTTCCATCAAGTGATAAGAAATTTCAAATTCATGCCTCCTATGAGTTGTCTACAAGAGGTATCTCCTACTTCTATCACTTGTCAATATATATATTTGCTATATATATGTTTTTACATATGTTAATCACACGATATCAAGATTAGAGTTTCATATGAACATTTGCTTTGAATTCCTGAAAATTTTTGAATATCATGTTTTCACTTCCGCTCGATTCTTAGGAAGATAATATTCATAGCTCTAAATATACAAGATCCTTCAAGTGGTATCAGAGCAAGGACTTGATGTTCATGTGATTACATATGTGTTTGTTTAAAGTTTCTAAAGTCTTGAGCACAAAAGAACAAGGAAAGAGTTTCAACATTTCTGAAAATGTTTCTGTCCACTATTTTTGCGTGACTGTTTTGGCATAGTAAATGTTGTTAGATTTGGCTGATTTTTGGATATGTTATGCTATAGAGATAGTAGAACATTTCATCATCTAATATGCATCTCCTAATTTCGTGGCTAAGGGTTTCAAAAAAATCAAAATCAGTAAGTTTACTGATTCTCGCGTAAAGCTGGATAGTTTGCACAGTTGTGTTCTAAGAGGCATTACTCAGTCAATTTAACTCCGAATTGAGTTCTATTTGATTCTAAAACTATTTACACTCGAAGAGCTACGTCTCTGTAAAATTTTAGATTTTTTGAAGAACTGTAGATAGGCTAAATGAGTCAAAACAGTTGGTGCATGTGCAGTAGATTTATGATGAGTCATAAATTGAAAGCAATGACTAATTGGTATGATTTTGGTTAAGTCAATGGGCTTAAAAATCAGTGGGTTTTAGTCTAATAAGATTAGATGAGATTGTTTTTCTTAGTGAAGATTATAATGAGCCTTGGAATTCAAATTGGGCCATAAAATTAACAAAGGATTTGCATTGGGCCTTATTCAACAAGTATGGACTTAAAATTGATTTTATCTAGTTCTTTTGTGTTGTTTAACATGAGATGTTAAAATTTCAAGATATGAAACTTATTGCAAATATGCCTTTTATTTATTTAATGTATTGGATACATTAGTTTGTGTTAGCTTGCTTGTTTAGCTTTATTATTTATGTATATGATGCATATCCTATGCTTTATGAGTTTTATCTTACATTGTGATGTTGGATGATAAATGGTGAATTTGATCATGGACTTGGTTAATGAATGGTTAATTAGTTGTAATTTCATTAGATGGAATTGTAACTAATTATATAATTCATTAGTATGTAATTGAGACATAAGTCTCATTTTATTTTCTTGCAATTGAGAGAAATTTGTAGTGAGACATAATGTATGTAATTTCTACAAAAAGTTTGCAAGAAGACCATTGGAGATTGCCAAGAAGTTGGAGGTGCTTTGGATCTTTGAAGAATTCAAGAAGACAAGACCAAAGAAGACATATTGATGTGTTTGTTTAGGTTTTATTTTTATCTTGATTTAATTCATAGTCCAAGTCCATGATCCACCATAATGTATGATTTTGCATGTATGTTTATTTATTTGCTTATATGTGATGTATGCTTGTAAATTAACTAATGTGCAAAGTGAGACCTATTTAAATTCAAAATCTTCCTACGTGCAAACATATTAGATTGTAAAGCAGTAAAAGTGTTTATTGTTGCTCTCCACTATCCTAGGTTATATTTGCTCGATTGGGTATGTCTTGGCTAACCCAAAGGTAGGAAGACATATTCTATGAAAGTATTATGTTTACCTAGCAAGTATAGTGATGTTGTGTTGTTCCAATATCACGAGGCCAATAATGCACTAAAGCTGAGGTTTGGGATTCAAATTGTCACAACGCTATGACGGTGGGTGTAATCTAACTAGATTACATTTCCAATAATGCACCAAAGCTGAGGTTACGGTGATTTAGGGGCAAAATGACCATATCCTATATAGTGATATAGATAGTAATCGTTGCTAACTTTTTGTATGTATATTCCAATAATGTACCAAAGCTGAGGGGTATTCATATTAAAGAGAACTATGGTCACCTACTAATGAATCTTTAATTAGATTCACGATCTCATTTAGGAAGTGTGGGAATCGATAAAATTAGCAGGATATATCATTTAATTAAAGGCCAAATTAAATGTTTTAACAAGTTTATGTCAACTAGCGATCTTATTTTCTGCATACGTTTATGGCTACAACAATGAACCCGTCGTTTTTAATTAACTGGACTTTATATCGCGCAACTGGACCAAACTTTTTGATTAACGTTATCATCTAAGAATGGTTCTTAGAAACTTAATAAAATCTTAGAATTACATGCTCCGTTATTTTTCATCTTGATAATGTATCAAAACGAAAAGTTGTAGTACTTATGGATGATAAGTAAAACAAATTAAATATGTTAAGGTTTTGTATTCTTTCATAGTTTGCATAAGGGTATGCAAGATGTAAAGAATATAATTCTAAATTAGCAAATGATTTTGTGGTAAGCATATTTAATGCAAGATATTAGATATAAATGGAATTCATTCTCATATTTGTATTTCCTCTTTGGTTAGTGATAATGCAAAGAAGAAAGGCAAAGAGAGATGATTTCTATTCGTCAGTGGAAGCATATCTAAGAAGAAAATTAAGGATTGTATAGGCATGTGTAAAATATGTTTTCATAGCCTTAAAACCGGACATTAAAAGAAATTTTAATCCAAAGTATCTTTATAGCTTGAATGTCAAAGTTGTAAAGCTACTATGAATTATAAATCTTCTTTGATTGTGATTGGTACTACTTTATGGATTCTAGTGAAACATTAGTGAATGTGTTCGATGATAGAATCTTAATCTCAGTAGCGCGCTTTCGGAAGCGTGGAATGTTTTCAGTGTTAGCAAATAAAATAAAGGTTGTTGCGTTAGTTAAAGACAATTTATTTGGATGCCCTCTAGACATATTTTGTATTTTAAGGATTATACCTAAATGATATTAGGAATAAAATGTATATTCCTAAATATTGTAAAAGCACATTATGGTGTAGTCTTTATTATCTTGATATGGACGAAAGAATGTATTGCAAATATATTGTCAACTGTTATAACCATCCACCAAATTTTAAGATTACTCAAATAATCCAAATTAATTGTAGTTTCTACATGATTAGGTTTTTCTAATAATAAGATGGTAATTAGGTTGGTTTAATCAACTTATATAACTTATTTATTGAAATGGTAACCAAGTCATCCTTTGTTTGATAAATGATTAAAACTACTATGTTATTTGGATTAGTACGTGTTGATGTATTTAGAGCTTTTTGTGAATAGGCTCATATAGAAAAATGTATTAGTGCCTTATGATTAGATCATGAAAGGTAAAATATTTAAGTATTATTTTGTTTGAGTATCCTAAAATTTTGATATAAAATGGAAATTAATAATGTTCGATGTACCACAATTAAATAGGGTTTTCTTAGTGAAGAAACCGTGCTTTGTTGGACATAGTAGAGTTGTTGATTAGTTTGACTAATCATTCTATTTATTTGTGGGTCATGGTTTCCTTAATTTAATATTATATTGAATAGTAAATCCCTACTATTGCTAGAACTTTATATTTGATATAAGTTAGAAAATAATCAAGGATTAAATGTGTTAATTTTGATTTGTCCTACTTTTATTGAAAAGTTTTATAGGGACTAGTGGGAGTTTTGGTTAAAGGTAATTTTATAGTATATCCTAATTTTGTAGGATATGATTTCTATTTAATGATCAATGTGTATTGATTTATTAGATAATAATCTTTCTTGAAGAAAATGTTTTGTTCAAGAAAATATTACTTTCTAATAAAATGGAAATTGAGAAAGTATCCTCAAAAGCTATAAAATCACCTAGACCAAAATAATGAATCTATTCAATAAGGTCTGGAATGTGTCATCACGCAATATCTTTGCAAATCTAGTAGTGTATTTCATACTTAAAAGGAATATATGGATATCCTTTTGGGATGCACAAACGTTGTTTGTGTATTTAAGATAATTATCAATTAGTTGATCCTATGATTTACAAAGAAACAGTATATTTGATAACGACTCCAAGAAACTATATAATGCAAAGCATAATAATGAGACTCCATATACTTTAGCTTAATCTGGATATTGATCTCCGAGATAAATGTTGAAGTTAATAGAAAAAGGTAATGACCTTTTATAGCTATATTGGTTTCTAAAAGATATCATCAAAGCCAAAGTGTTAGCTGATGAAGTCCTTTTACCAATTATTGTGCTTTAGTCTTATTGTATTATGCTAGTCATTATAGCACATTATATTACTATATTGATATTTCTGATCTATTGATATGAGTAATAAGTGCATACTTGATAAATCTACTTGTGGATTTTTAAGTGAATTCCTTGGAAATGTTTCACCCATTTCAAATGAGATTAAAGAGTTAGATTTCATTTAAAATGTAGAAGAACCTTGTGATTGCAAAAGAATAGTGGGAGCGCATCCACTTTTCTATGATTGCAATAATGATGACTTCAATATCATAGTTGATGATATATTTGTTGTGATATTAATTATAGTCTAGTCATATTAAGTGCTTTCTATTTAGAATTGTCGTTCGTATCTTGTGAATTTGTAGCTATAATGATAGTACAAATAGATTACTCGGCATATTCCTGAGATTGTACATAAGAGTATTTTTGAAGGTGTTCAAAAAACTCTAGTTGCGTAGCAAATTTATATTCAAAGTTATAGTAACTTCATATTTGTTATACTATATACAAGACTTGATATTGCGTAAACTATAAATTGTTACGAGTAAATATTAGTCCAATCCAGGTTTCGGAATGGTTGATAGAATTGAAATATATTCTTAAGTACTTGGGAAGCACTAAAGATATATTTTAGTTTATGGAGGAGGTAAATTTCGAAGTGACGGATTTACTAGTTCAGATTCTTAATCTGAAACTTATAATAGAATGTCTATGTTAGGGTTCATGTTTATTTGTAGTGGGAGCTCAGTAAGTTAGAAAGGTTCTGAACAAACTGTAGCTTCCATTACATAACTCATGTCTTTTGTGATATGTAATATTACGAAAGAAGTTGTTTGGATCGAGGAAATCTTACGAGTTGGTTATGGTTCCCACCGTTAAGTTGTGATGCTTTTGTGTTATGACTAATACGGAGCTACTGCACAAGCTTATGGAACCCAGGTCTCACTGTATGTCCAAACATTTAGAAAAGTGTTTTCATCTTCATGCGTTGTATCTGTAGCCAATTATCACATTGAGATATGTCTTTGCAAAAACAGCCACGTCTCTCGATGTAGCTGACCCACTAACCGTAGCTATAAATCTGACACAACTAGTTCCTCGTTTTGAAAAAATGGATATTCGATACCATTGTATGTTGTGCTAATACTATGTAACATAGCATTAGTGCAAGTGGGAGATTGTTAGAGACATGCCCTAATGCTACATATTTGGATGACATATATTTAAGCATTTTGACATTAACTTGTACATTATGGCATCTATGTCTATATGTGTGTGTTTTCATATTGACATAATTAGCACATTTATATTCTCCTTCTTTTATGTGTATGAATGAGTCCTTAGTATTTTCATTATAGGAATGTATTCTAAAAGCGTTTAGAATATGTTGGCGTATTTCCTTAATATGATAAATACTTAAAGTATTTATAGACCTTAGATTATTTGATCGGAACTTCGATAATCTATTACGGACTATCACATGTGTTGTTACCTTTGATTAATATATGGATGTTAATGATACAAGATGGTGAGCCACGTGGCATAACAGTATAGGGATGCGATTAACAAACATGTGGGTGACTATTAGTTGAATAGATCACTGAATGTGACGTGAATAACAAATTACATGACTTCAGATTAATAATTTGTTATTCGTTGTGATTGTGCATATAATCCTTAGACTTGAGACATTACGGCTGTCATCTATATTGGGGTTTGATTCTAGCGTTTGGACAATGATTGTTTTGACAAACGAGATGAGATGCGTCCTCTTGCAGTTTCATTTGTTCGGTATAGTGATTGACAAGTAGTAGTCAAGATAGGATCCATTAACCTCCAACGTGAGGCGATGTCCTATGCGATCTAAACTTGGTTGTTTAATGAGAAAATCCTTGGCCTAGGTATGAATGATGGAAAATGGGTTTTCCATGTGTCGTCTCTCATTACACCAATTAGATCTATGCATGGTATTGAGTTTATGAACTTAATCGAATCATAGTTCTTGCTCGACAGGACAATTAATGGAAGGATTGGATTGCACGATAATCGGCGACCATAAATAGATTCACTTGAATAAGACTTCATTGCTTTATAAACTGTCTTTGATACGTTAGTAGCTAGAACGTCACTCAAGAACTCTGAAGGTGTTTTGAGAATGATGGGAGATATTCTCTAAGCAAATCGAATAGTTTGATGAACATTGAAAGTGTTCAATGTTTCTTCAGTGCTATATAGCGGTGAATCTAGAAAGTCACACACAATAGAGCACGACGAATGTTTTTCCTATTGAGCTTGATTTAGTTTTTCTTGAGTTGTTAAAGTGTTAACAATTGCAATTAGTTTTCTCTTGAATTGTTAAAGTGTTAACAATAGTATTTTGCTTCTCTTGAATTGTTAAGGAGTTAACAATGGTGTGATTAACCTTTAAAAGTTATTGTGGTCAATATGCAATTATTATTAAGTGTTGGGGCTAAATGTAGAAATATGAAAAAGTTTTTTCATAATTTCAACTAATGGTAATTAAGTTGAATATTTAAATGTCTTAGTGAAAGAATACTACACAATATACATAAGATGTATATATGTATATTATTACATTAGTAGAAGAATACTACCCAATATACATATGATGTATATATATGTATATTATTATATTAGTGAAAAAATACTACACAATATATGATATATATGTGTGTGTATGTTTTTTCTTTCAACAAAAGCTAGACAATACAACCAAGATTTAAGAAAGTTGTCTTCTCTTTTGTTTAAAAGAGGGAACAACAATGAGGAAAGTAGGGAAAAGAAACAAAAGATGACAAGGCTTGTCTTTTGTTTTCATGTGAGCTAAGAGTAGTCTTCCTATCTCTCTCTCCATGCTCCTACACGGATGAAACACAAAAAAGGAGCTAAGCCTCCATGGCTGATTTAAAAAAAATAAAAACAAGAAAGAGAAGAAGAAAAATCTTCTTCAACTCTTGAAAGAAAAAAACCTTCGTGGCTGAAAAATAAAGGAAAAACGCAGCCATATTAGATGCAAGAAGAAGGAAATAGTTTGCTCTTTTCTTCACAATCAAGCTCATAAATCTTCCATGATAGATCTAGCATAAAACAACCATGAACGTGGAGAAACCATTCTTTGCTCGTGTGGACGGACTAGAGCTCTTGTGCTTTCAAGGGATGGTGTCTTCCATCAAGTGATAAGAAATTTCAGATTCATGCCTCCTATGAGTTGTCTACAATAGGTATCTCCTACTTCTATCACTTGTCAATATATATATTTGCTATATATATGTTTTTGCATATGTTAATCACATGATATCAAGATTAGAGTTTCATATGAACATTTGCTTTGAATTCCTGAAAAATTTTGAATGTCATATTTTCGCTTCCGCTCGATTCTTAGCAAGATGATGTTCATAGCTCTAAATATACAAGATCCTTCAGGAATGTCTCATTCATAATAGATTGGAAAGTGGATGGGGAATTAGTAAGCCCAAATGGCATGACTATGAACTCGTAGTGGCCATCATGTGTACGAAATGCCATCTTATGAACATCAGATGTTGACTCGTATTTGGTGATAACCGGATCGAAGATCCAATTTTGAAAAAAATTTCGCCCCATACAGCTAATCTAGTAGTTCATCCACAGTAGGTATCGGAAACTTGTCTTTTATTGTCACAACGTTAAGAGTCCTATAATCAACAAAAAACCTCCATGTACCATCCTTTTTGAGTACCAATAAGACCAGAGACGAAAAAGGACTCCGACTTGGTTGAATAATTCCTTCGGCTAGCATTTCTGTGACCAACTTCTCCATTTCATTTTTTTGAAAATAGGGGTATTGATAAGGTTTTACATTGACTAGTGACACCCCTGGTTCCAAATGAATTGCGTGATCTCCTGATCGTTGAGGAGGCAGCCCACGAGGTTTCTCAAAAACATGGCAAAATTTCAAAAGCAATGCTTGGAGCTCTTTATATGCTGGCAAAATAATTTGAGACTCTTGTGCTTGCATTGTCAAATTGTAAAAGGCTGCCACTGCACCAGTATTAGCCATTCGACGTACTCCTGGACAATGTATGGGTGTTAATGACAAGTTTCTATCACCTGTTAATGTCACCTCCTTGCTATCAACCATGAACTTCATTGTGAGCTTCGCATAGTCATGAATTATGGGGCCAAGGGTAGCCAACCAGGATACGCCTAACACCACATCTGAGCCTTCTAGTGGTAGCACAAACAGATCAACAATAATCTCATGACTTTATATTGTCAATTTGGCTTGTTTCACACAACCAGCACTGACTAATTTCTGCCCATTCCCAACCGATACCACCAAATTTGTAGTAGCTTCAATAGGTAACCCAAGATGTTTGGCGACACATGTTTGCACGAAGCTGTGAGTGCTGCCACTATCCACCAAAATTTGCACAGATTGACCCCCTAACTGACCAGTAAAACGTAATGTTGTTGGAGAGTGATTACCTGAGAGGGCATTAAATGAGATTTCTGGTGGAGATTGAAGTTTTGCGTGCTGTAATTGTGTCGCCAACTGATCGTCTTCGAGCAGCTGTTCTTCAGCCAAGTGATCATAATCTAACATAAAAAATTGTGGCTTAGTTTTGTACCGATGTCCCGGTGAGAATTTTTCATCGCAATTGTAGCACAGGCCTTGTTCACGGCGTTGATGCATTTCACGAGGGGTTAAACGACGAATGGTAAAGGACGGAGCCGAGGAAACAGACTGCACAATTGTTTTTTTTTTCTTGGGTTGAGAAGATGCGGATTTGGTTGCGGTGGAAAGGTTTGTGGTTCTAAGTTAATATGAGTGAGTTTGGATGCTGGGTTGAATATGTGAGGTTCAGTAGTCAGGCCATGATTTTGTCTAATGGGTTGGTTGTAAATGTGCTGGTCATATGGGGTCATGGCTGAATTTTGGTTCAATTTCAGTTTATCAAATTTTTGCATCAGCTTTTTTTGTTCTGCAAACTTAGCTTCGTCTAATTTGGCCATGCCCATGGCTTGGGAGAGTGTCATGGGACGGAGGGCCATGACTTCAGATTTTATGTCTGCACAAAGACCTGCTATAAAGCAACTGATTAAAAACGACGGATTCAGACCCACCGTGCAATTAGCAAGGGCCTCAACATTAAGTGCTGAGCACTTATGAACACACTAAGTGCTGCTACGAAGATAGATTGTATTTTAAACTAATGAAGTTAAAACAACATTACAGAGAAATGAAATTAACAACTATGAAAGATGAAACTATTCTCTTATCCTACTACATATTATTCACTCCTATCTATAGCTAACTGCTCACACCATTCAGTTACAACTGCTATACCACGTAATCTTGAAGGTACTTTGGGCTGACCTGAATTCTCTGACCCTTTCTTACTGTTTGAGCTGGTACATGACCTTGGGCTGCATTATTTGACTGAACCATAGTTCTGCTATCATTGTTCATAACAATAGCATAGTTCTTTACCATATTCTCTTTTTAGATTGGTAATTCTTAATTTCCTTAGCTGGATTAACTTTCCTATTTCCTTTACCATTTTGATGTCGCTTATTTGATCTACATCTATGTTATAAAGGCTTTGAAGGGATTGCAATTTTCCTATTTTATACAGGTCTTGAAATCCTCTATATCGTTTACCCACCAATAACTGTCGAAGTTGTTGAAACTTTAAAATCTCAACCAGCAATTTTGCCACATTGGTGAACTTTAAATCCAATCTTTCTAGCCTTTGAAGCTTTCCTATCGATTTTGGAATGCTTTTTGCCTTTGTCCACCTTAAGCTCAAATACTTGAGATGAAGCAATTTGAAAATTTCATTCGGGATCACCTCTAAAGGAGCATGCTCCGAATCTAACACTTTTAGTAGCATCATACCATCATATAACAACTTAGATAAAAATGGCATAAAGATAAGATCGTCCGATTTGAACGATACAAGTGAATGAAGACACTTAAACAAGCCATTGCTTACTTGTGCATTATCCATAGAGCTATGGATTACCAAGCGTAGAACTTTGTCTGAAAACTACATCCCTTGTTCATTAAATATGGTTGTAATGTCTTGTTCTCTTGCCTTTTGGAGGATAATTTGTTGTATAACATCATGGAGGCTACAGGCCTTTAATCTTCCATCAAGAGTTGTCTCAGCAACTTTGACCAAGTTTCTATTGATAAGTTGAGATAACCCTCAGTCACTTCTTCTATTGTCATTCCGTCTTTAGTTTGCACAAATCCTTCAGCAATCCAAAGCCAAATCAAGTTGTTTTTCTTTATGAACTGATCTTCTGGAAGAATTCTCAAATATAAGAAACAAATTTTAAGATAGTCAGGCAAGTCATAATAACTCAAAGAGAGTATCTTTGTCATATTGTCCAGTTGGTCGATGGCTGCAAGGTGCTCACCGAAGCTCCTATTAAACAAATCCCATTCTTCAGTTCTGCGGCTCTTTCTTTCCAAGACACTACCAACTACCACAACTGCAAGTGGTAAACCAGCACATCTCTCTATGATGTCTCCCAAAATTTCCTCTAAATGATGAGGGTAAGAAGTGGCGTTGAATGCTTTCTTGCAAAATAGACTCCAAGATTCTTTCTTGTTCAGAGGCTCTAAATGACAAATATCACCTCCGATATCACTCATAGTCAGTGATGCATGTTGTAATCATGATACGACTGCCAAAATTGTTTTCGGGAAATGCCATCCGTATTGCATCCCAATCTATCGTTCTCCAAATGTCATCAAAAACAAGAATGTAATTCTCTTGATGAAGGAGATCACGAACAAGTTGTTTCATGCTGTTGATGTCCACGGTATCCAATTCAAGAGGTGCGGGTTGATTGAGTTCCTTGAAAAGTTGTTGAATTGCTTGCTTTAACAGTGTCTCAGTCTTGAATGACTGTGAAACTGTGATCCATGCATGATACTTGAACCGCTTCTTTATAGCTGCATCATTGTACACCTCTTTTACCAGGGTTGTTTTCCCCAACCCTTCCATCCCAACCACCAAGATCACACGGAGTTGGGAATTACTGGTAAGAAGCATATCTATGAGCTTCTTCTTTGGTCTTCAATGCCAACGAGGTCTTCTTCTTCAAGAAATAGTGCAACACCTCGGCTATCATACCATGTGTTTTGAACAGGAGCAAAACTCAAACCTTGCTCAAAATTGCCATATCGGCTCTGGTATCTCTGATGTGCTTCCGAAATATTTTTGATCTGATCCTTGATAGTGTGTATTTTAGTAACAATTTGGTGACATGCTTTTAAATTCTTAATCGAGCCACAGATTTTCTGGATGGGCAAAAACCATTTTAGTCCCCGAGGTTAGCTTTAAAGACCAAATTGGTCCCTAAGATGTGCAAGAAGCCCAATTTAGTCCCTGCTCTTAATAGACTACGGTTAGTTTGCACTTAAATAAAAAAAAAAAAATGATTCACCCATTGTTGCTGATGTGTTGAAAACAAAAAAAAAATCTAACCACTATCACCACCGCCACTGCTGCCGCCACCATCAACACCAGTACATACCACACACAACAAAAAGATTGGATTTTAGTTAAATTTCATCAAACAGAAAGATACCTAGATCATGTAACATGAACTAGAGCTCAAAAGATTGAATTTTTAATAATCCAACAATACAATACACCCAAAATTCACAAAAAAAAGAAGAAGAAATCTAACCACCAACACCACCGCCACTGCTACCGCCGCCATCAACACCACTACACACCACACACAACAAAAAGATTGGATTTTAGATAAATTTCATCAAACAGAAAGATACCCAGATCATGTAACATGAACTAGAGCTCAAAAGATTGGAAATTTGACAATCCAACAATACAATACACCTAAAATTCACAAAAAAAAGAAGAAATCTAACCACCATCACCACCGCCACTGCTGCCGCCGCCATCAACACTACTACACACCACACACAACAGAAAGATTGGATTTTAGTTAAATTTCATCAAACAGAAAGATACCCAGATCATGTAACATGAACTAGAGCTCAAAAGATTTGATTTTTAACAATCCAACAATGCAATACACCCAAAATTCACAAAAAAAAAAGAAAAGAAATCTAACCACCATCACCACTGCCACTGCTGCCGCCGCCATCAACACCAATACACCCAAAATTCACAAAAGCAAACTTGATTAGAATGAACCATCAATTGCTTAGAACTTAATCAATTTTTTTTTTTACACTGAATAAATCATATTCAGACTAGGGCACACACACATATATACAAAAGCTAAAGTAACAAATAAACAAAAGCAAACTTGATTAGAAGCCTCGGTTATATTTACTCTCGACAGCTCAATGTCAATGGTTGGTGTGATGGCACCTCAGAAGAAAATAAACAAACTATTTAAAACGACAAAATTTATATTAAAAGTTCTGCTTCTTCACTATTTGCCAAGAAATAATGACAAACATAACAAAAGCGAATATTCGAATGTTGAGACATCCATCAACAACTAATCACTTGATAGTCCCAAGGGAAACTCTAACGGTAAGGGGTATTTTTTAAATGTGATATGTTCTTGGGTTTGATTGAACCGCTATATTTATTGGGACGTACCATTGTACTCGGAGGTGGTCAGGCTCCTTCGATCTCTGGTGGTTGAGCTCCACCAACTATATTCCCACGTCTTAAAAAAACAAAAAACTAATCAATGATAAAACAAAAGTGAATATTAATTAGGTGAGATTTAACTAATGTAATATTGTGATTACTAAAAACTTTTAATCTTTTAGTGGATGAACTACTATAATGACCACTTTGATCACGAATCAAAATGGAAAAAGGGTCAACCAAGTGTAGATCCCCGTTTTCCAGCAAAAGTGGACAACATAACAAAAGCGAGTATTCGTTAGTTGAGACATTATCTAATAAACTAATCACATGATAAAACAAAATTGAATATTTATTAGGTGAGACTTGATTAATGTAAATTATAATTACTGACGATGGAGTGCCGAGCTGAGGTAGGCCCACCTGAGCCAAAACTGGCCCAGTCAGCTAATGCCCAACTTGGATGCCGACCCGACCTAGGATAACCCCCGACCTTTGTGCCAACTGTTCTGATTTGACATAAAATCCTGATGGGACATAAAGCTGCACGACATTAATTGCTGTCAGATCCCAATCTAGTATAAATAGAGTTTCATCTCCTCATTTAAAAGGTAACTCGTCATTAATACTCCTAGCTACCTTGCCAGCTCGGACATATTAATCACTCGCATACCCGAGGGAAAAATCTGGGTCATCACCCCGCCTTTTCCTTCCATTTCCTTGTGCAAGTCAAGCAACCGACCCGAAAGTTTAGCTCGGCTGGCGTAGCCATCCAACCTCAACTATGAGATTACCAACCTCGATAGTTTGGCGCCGTTTGTAGGGAGAGTTCTTTTCGACACTCTTCTTACCACTCACTGAGAAACCATTATGGTGCAAACAAGAAGCCACAACGCGCCGGTAGAGGACTCGCCCAACCTGGAAGAGGACCTCGAAACCATGCAGGCGCCTAGCCAAAACTTAACCCAAACCGACGTTAGAACGAGCCAACGTATACACTTAGCATCACAAACTAACCCCTCTGCAAATGCTGACCTCGACTTCGGCCTGTCACCAGAGATGAAGATGATGCTCAGGATGTTTGAAGAACTCAAGGAGCAAGTAGCCCGGCTAGCTACGGAACCCCTGGCTCCGCAATCGGCTACGCCGCGGTCCGCGCGCCCACAATTCAGCATTCCATCCCCAGGGCAAGCCCGGGCCCAAGACAAAGAGGGCCCCCTGGAGGCTGTAGCTAGACCTGGAGAGTCGAGGGGCAAAAAGGCAGCGCATGCCAACCCCGAGCAGGCCAAGACCGTGGCTGCCATAGCCAAGGTCATTAACCAACTCGGTGTAAGCTTGCTCTCTCCCGAGGTGCTGGCCACGCCGTTGCCTACCGACAATCGGATGCCTAACCGAACAGTCTATAATGGGGTCGGAGACCCCGCCAGCCACCTGCTTAACTTTGATCACCACATGACTCTATATGACATGATGACCTTATGAAGACGAAGACATTCCCGACTACCTTGGTTGGCAATGCCCTGGACTGGTTCCAAAAACTTCATCCCGATTCTGTTGTAAGTTTTCTTTAGCTGGCATAGGCTTTCTTGTCCCGCTTCGCGAGGAGTCGACGTGCAACCCGTCATACATCATCATTGTTGTTGGTGAAGTAGCAAAAAGGGGAAAGTTTGAGGACCTATATAGCCCGGTTCAATGAAGAGTCCCTTCGAATCCCCAACTTGGAGGACTTTATGGCATTGATGGCTTATCAAAGTGGGCTCAGGTCAGGGCCCCTCACGTCATCCTTGGCCATCGACCTTGTGGATACTGTAGCCGAGCTGATGGAACGGGCAGAAGGGTACATATACTCGAAAGAAATCCATCAGGCGAAGGGGGACAACGACAAGGAGAAGGAAGCCGGTAAGAAGGGGGAGGTCTCCCGAGCCTCACTTGGGGGTAAGGCCCAAAATGACCGAGGCAAGCAGCCTCAGCAGCCAAAGTAGAACCCCCGGTTCTCCGTGTTTACTCCCTTCAACACCTCAAGTGAGCAGATCCTGATGGTGATCTAACACCAGAACCACCTACCTCCAACTTCAAGGATGAAAGGTCGATCTGAAAAGCGCAATTAGACCAAGTATTACCGCTACCATATGGACTATGGCCACACCACCAATGAATGTAGAGACTTGAAATAGGAGATTGAGGCTTTGATAGCCCGAGGTTACCTCCGGAGGTATGTAGACCAATAGCCAACCCGGAATCACGATCAGAGGGAGAGATAAAGAAGTCCACCCAGGTATCAGGTCAGGGACGGCCACTTAGCTATGATTGAGACCATCGCTGGAGGATTGGCGTCGGGCGGGGAGACCTCAGCAGGCAAGAAAGGTTATATTCAGGCTGGAAGAGAGTATGGGCCAGTGCAGGGTCTAGTCGCAGGAATGGATGAGCTCACTTTCTCCTTGGTAGACTTGGAGGGGGTGATATTGCCTCATGACGACCCGTTGGTGATCAGCGCTGAAATAGCCAATTACATCGTAAAGAGGCTGATGGTGGACACCGGGAACTCAGCAGAAGTCTTATTCTTGAGGGCATTTGAGCATATGGGATTGGGCAGGAGCTGACTCAGGCCGTTGAAGGGCACCTTGGTTGGCTTCACAGGACATGCCCATTGAGCCGAAGGGGTCATCAATCTCCCATTGACACTGAAAGATGGGGACAAGCGGATTTCAATGCAGACTAACTTCATTGTAATGGATTGCAACTCCACTTACAATGGGATTCTGGGTCAAGTGGCCATCAACCACTTCAGAGCCATTCCTTCCACTTACCATCAGGCCTTGAAGTTCCCAACCCCCGGCGGCACGACCACCATCCGAGGAGCCCAGCTCTCGGCTAGGGAATGTTATGAAAATTCCCTCCGCCTCAAATATCAGGTTGGCTAGGGATCAGATCTACCTGATCAGAAGAGAGATGCCAAAAGAGGAAGCCCAGCTGAAGACCTTTAGGAGGTGGAACTTTCCGATGAAACAAAGAAAGCAAGAATTGGGAGTGAGCTCTCCTAGGACCTCAAGAAAGGTATAAGCCAATTTCTTTTGAAAAATGAACATATATTTGCATGGTCTACTTCTGATATGAAAGTATCGATCCGAGTGTGATTGAGCATCACTTGAATGCCGACCCAAATCACTATCCGGTAAAGCAGAAGTACAGGCACTTCCATTATGATAAGCAACTAATCATAGCAGAAGAGGTCGACAAGTTGTTGGACGTTGGCCACATAAGGGAAATCTAATACCCAATTTGGTTGTCCAACGTGGTGCTAGTGGCCAAGTCGTTGGGCAAATGGAGATTGTGCATTGACTTCACCGACCTAAATAAGGCTTACCCCAAGGACTATTTTTTCCACCTTCAGATTGATCAAATGGTGGATACCATCTCTGGGTTTGAGCTACTCTCCTTTATGGATGCCTTCAAGGGCTATAACCAGATCAAGATAGTTCCCAGAGATAAAAAGAAAATTGCCTTTACCACCGATAAAGGTCTTTACTACTATGAGATCTTGCCCTTTAGCCTCAAGAATGCTGGAGCTACTTACACTCGGATGGTGAATAAGACATTCAAGAATCAAATTGGTCAGAATATGGAGATTTATGTAGATGACATGTTGGTCAAGAGTAGGAGGGCGGAAAACCATGTAACCAACCTAGATGAAGCATTCGTCATAATGGAGCACTTTGGGATAAAGTTAAACCCGAAAAAGTGCGCATTCGGCGTCAAGGCGGTAAAGTTTTTGGGGTTCATGGTCACAGCCCGGGGAATAGAGGCCAACTCGAAAAAGGTTCAGGCAATACTAGACTTGGCCCCGCCAACCTGAGTGAAAGATGTCCAGGTGCTTGCCGGCAAGGTTGTAGCACTAAGTAGATTCATGTCCAAGTCGGCTGACAAATGTGTTCCTCTATTCAAGATATTAAGAAATTTGAAGAATTTTGAATGGACTAAGGAATGCCAGGATTCCTTTCAAGAGCTGAAAAGATATCTAGCTTCGCCGCCCCTGTTGTCCTGACCTGAGATGGGAGAGAAGCTAGTACTACATTTGGCATGCTCGGGCATAGCAGTGGCGGTAACTCTAGTCCGAGAAGAAAGGAATGAGCAGAAGCCGGTCTATTATGTCAACAAAACCTTGCAAGGGGCGGAGGCAAGGTACTCATCCTTGGAAAAACTCGCTATCACGCTCATCATAGCGACAAGAAAGCTAAAGCCATACTTTGATGCCCACCCAATCAAGGTCATGATTGATGCCCCACTCAAGTCCGTCATGCACAAGCCGAAGGCGTCGGGTAGGCTATTGAAATGGACAATTGAGCTAAGTCAATTTGACATCACTTATCAACCTAGAACATCTATCAAAGTCCAAACCATTGCCGATTTTGTGGTGGAATGTACTAGTCGAGCTGAATATGACCCGGAGGATGTGTGGAAGGTCCATGTGGACTAAGCCTCAGGGAAGTCTGGGAGAGGAGCCGGGGTGGTCATATTCGACCCAACCGGGCATGAACACTAATATTCCCTCAAGTTCGCCTTTTCGGCGTCCAACAATGAGGCTGAGTATAAGGCAGTAATCGCGGGATTAAAAATTGTGGCTCAGCTCGGGGCACGAGTAGTTGATTTGAACAACTCTCAATTGGCTGCAAGTCAGGTATCAGGAGAATTCGAAGCCAATAATAATGCTATAGTGGCCTACCTCAATAGAGTTAGGGATTTGACCTCAGGGCTCAAGAGGTTCGCAATACAGCAAATTCCGAGGGAGGAGAATACAAAGGCTGATGCGCTGTCTAAGTTGGCCTTGGGTAAAAGCCGACCTGCACTAGTCCATGTAGAGGAAGTCTCCAAACCTAGTATTCAGTTGGGAAGACAGGTCGTAGCCGAGCTCAATTTAAGCCCAGATTGGACTAAACCAATCATGGACTATTTAGAGGGAGTATGATCCTGAAGGATGAGAAGGCAGCTCGGAAACTCATGAAACAGGCCTCAAGGTTTGTCATAATAGCTGGACAACTCTACAAAAGAGCATACACCTGGCCTCTCTTAAAGTATGTTGGACCCAAGGAGGAAAACTATGTGCTTAGAGAAATTCAGGCCTAACTGTGATGGTGAACCCATAGCCATTCTATCAATGGGGTCTAGACATCATTGGCCTATTGCCAACCAGTGTTGGTCAAAAGAAGTATGCCTTCGTGGCTGTAGACTACTTCACCAAATGGCCCGAGGCTGAAGGTGTTGCTAGAATAACATAAAAGGTAGCTTGGGATTTCGTATGAAAAAATATCATTTACCGATTTGGGGTGCCAAAGGTCATCGTTACCGACCACGACAAGTAATTCAACGGTGTATACTTTCAAGGCAAATGTGTTGAGATTGGTATCGACCTCAGATTCTCATCTATTGCTCACCCTCAAAGTAATGGTCAAGTCGAAAGAACTAACCAAATCATTTTGCAGGGTTTGAAAACCAAGATGGAGGAGGCGGAAGACCAGTAGGCATCGATTCTCCCCAAGGTACTGTGGGCCCAGCGCACCACCACCAGCTCGACAATGGGATAATCGCCCTTCGAGCTGACCTTCGGTCAAGCAGTGCTGCTAGTGTAGATCGGGTCTCCTACCAGTAGAACCCTCTACCATGATTCAGGAATAAACGGAGCCTTAATCCGCGAAGAGTTCGACCTCGCCGAAGAGCTCCGAGCCAAAGCTCAAATCAGGATGTTGGCTAACAAAGCTGCCATGCAGAGAACCTTTGCCAAACAGGTCAAGCCTAAGCCTATTAAGGTTGGCGACCTGGTCCTCAGAAAGGCCATCTTTTTGCCACGAATGAGTAACAAGCTATCCCCGACTTGGGAGGGACCGTACGAAGTCGTCAAAGAAGTCCGACCTGGGACTTTCTAACTCCGCGACAAGTAGGGGAAACAATTGAAGAACGCATGGCACACAAAACATCTTAAACGATATTTTGTTTAAGGCCTCGGAGCTGAAATCTTTGTAAAGGCCCCCGAGCTGAAATCTTTTGTAAAGGCCCCCAAGCCAAAATCTTTTGTAAAGACTTCTAAGCCCAAGTGTACTGCATACATGATTTTAATACAATACAAATTTTGTATGCCGATATGATGCCCGACCCGAGCACTGACGCCTTAGCTACTCAGCTCTTGAAAACTCGAATTAACGATCAAGTGGCCACACTTAATTACGAGTTAAATTTAGCTCGGACCATGCTCCAGCTTAATTCTAATCAATAACAATTTGATTTGTTTAACTAGTTCAGATTAATATCCAGCTCAGTACAACCCAGCCTCACATTGGTTCAATATGTTAGTTTGGGTCGCAACTCAAACTCAACAGTCGTCAATATTAGTTTGACCAATTTTAAATCGGACTGACGAGTCCACGTCGGCAAGAATGATACGGTTGTCCAATTTACCAACTCGGATTAGGTTAATTAATTGATTACGTTCAACTTGGTTCTTTATGCAGAAAATATGTTACTTAAGTTTGAAAGGTCCATTATATTGGTTCAACCTCTCTTACTTAAGAAAATTGCAAAGAGAAAAGTACACTTGTACGAACTCGGACAAAACATAAGCAAACATTGAAATATTCATTTCATTAAATTGAAAAAAGAGTACAAATTACATAAGCCCAACCCGGGCAAAATATAAAGTTTACTTAAGAGCAGCTGGATGAGCCCGGCAGGCAACTGCGTCAGCTTCTTCCTCGTCGTAATCCATGCCCTTCTGGACAAAGTTCATCAGTTCTTGAGCTTGGAACTTGAGGTCGGCAGGGAGCTCAGGAACTTTCCAAAACTCTGGCGGTGGGGCCTCCAAGATTTTGATGTAATCATTCTTGGAGGCAGGAAAGAAGGTCTTTGCTCGCTTCCGAGCAGCAACCTGGCCGTGAAAATAGTACTTCAGCTCAGCGTACCTGGCCATGGCTTCGCCTTCAGTTGCCACCCAGTCCATCCCCGTGTCGCTGGACTTGAAAGCTTCCACCGCCTTCTCTCCATCGGGGCCGACCCGGTCTAGGAGCTCTTGAAGCTTTGCCTCAACCTCGCGCTTTTCCAGCTTGTAACCTTCCACGTCCTTGGCCGCCGACTGGCATCGAGATTTATCCGTTTTGAGCTCATTTTCCCTAGCCGCGAAATCTTTCTTTAGCTGGTCGATCTCAGATGCATCCTCCTTATATCTCTTGGAGGCCTCCTCTCTCTACACGTCCAGCTCGGCTCCAGCATCTGCGTATCGCTGCCTTAGGTCGACGCAGTAAGCCTCGGCCTTAGTGAGGAAGTTGGGGATAGAAAGTGCGTGGGACTCGGCCTGCACGAAAAGACAACAGACATGGTTAGCCGAGTTCCAAAAACAAAATCGTACAAGCACTGTTGAGTGCAACTCACCGTAAGTACGGTCATCCTCAAGTCGAGGGAAAGCTGTTCGGCGAAAACCTTCGCCAATTTAGGGTCACGCTCGACCGTGGCAGCCTCAACGTAATCCGTCTTGGGACAAGCCATCTTCGGGGCTTTACCCTTCCCGGTGTACTCGGGTCGGGGTCTCTTCCTAGTGTCAGAGCAAATGGCTGAGCGATCTTTGATTACTACCCCAGAGGTCGGCTTCTTGTGCAAAAGAGACTCCGAGGCCTTCTTAGAGGACACCTCGGTGCCGACCTCTTTCCTTTTGTCATTGGATCATTGCCGCTGATGCTGCGGAGCAGTGGTGCCGCGGCCAAACCTAGCCGAGCCCTCAGTACTGGCTTCGGCCCTCCTCCTCCTCTGGCATAGAAGAGCTTTCCAACCTCCGACATGTCTGCAAAAGAAAGGGTTAGAAACAACCAAAAATCAATTGAAATAATAAAGAGTGAAAGACAGGAGAATGAGGAGGTCGGATGCTGATCACGTGAACTGACCCTCTTTTGAGCTGGACTCATCTTCTTTTGGCAGCAGGTGAGGATGCTCCATCGATAGGTCGGGCTTTCGCCCAAACAACTCAGAATCCTAAATCTTGTCCCACTATAGCACGCTGTTGATGTCAATTAATGAGCCCAGCTCAGGTCTAAGCACTTCGACCTCTTGGAGTTCCGCTTCTAAGAGCTTGGGATCGTTATTCAGCTTCCTCTTCAGATAGGGATTCTAGTCCCTCCTATACCCTGGATTCACAGTTGGCTCTACCCAGTAGTAGTCGTTGTGCCAACCCTTGTTGAAAGAGTGCCACTTGGTGAATATTGCACTGCTTGCCTGAGCCGCGAAGTGCAACAATCTGGGCTGCTTAGGGTTGGGCTTGCAAAAAAAAATTGCCTAAATCGTCGTAAGGTCGGTTCCACATCATTCTCGAGGCAAAACACATAGAATACAACAACTATTGCCCATCAATTGGGAGACATCTGACCCGAGCTGAGCTCGAAATAGTTGAGAATGTTGATGATAAAACTTGAAAGCGAGAGCTAGATAACATCGAAAACAAGGTCATAGATAGTAAAGTGGTCGGGTGGAGGATAGCAAGCCACGTCGTGCTGACCCAGTACCTTCAGCTTGTGTTCCCGATTCACTGACCAATTCTTCAGCTTAGCATTTGTCTATGAATGGTAGAAGTTGTTTGGAAGATCACCTTTAACCATGTCTTCCGCCTCCCGCTCCTTCCCTTCCCCTTAGTGGTCTCAAAGCCTAGTTAACTGTAGCACTTCCCTATTCTGGTATTGAAGGTCTGAAACAATACTTGTGTGTTGAACACTAGAGCCTTTGGCAATAGGGCAATAGCCGTCAAAGAGTGAATGAAAGGCGTCGTAAGTCCCGCAGTAAGTCCAGTCGTGACTAGTGTATCCACCATGACTGACTTTCCCCTGCCAGAACAAGAAGTTGTTGCTAACAACTCTGAAGTCACTTCATTTGATCCTTTCGCATCTCACTATGAGGTAGACATAACCCAAACACCTCCATCTACCAAACCAAGAGAACTCTTCAAACTCTCTCTGTTAACCCCATACTCATATTACTAAACTTCCCAACTCACACAAAAGTTCAAATCTCTATTACCTATCAAACCAGCAGCCCTTCCAACCATGTATAAATCCTCTACAGTCTCTGTACAATCCGTATCATCTTCCGCTTAGAAACCTATCTTCCCATACTTTCTGAACCTGATCTCCGTAGATATAGACAGAAAGGTTACAAAGGTTTACACCTTGGAGCCATTCGTCTAGCCTTACAACCTAGTTTCATTGTTGGAAAGAATGTTTCATGTCTAGTCTCTTTACTAGATACCAAGTGGCGTAAGTTTGATGATGCACTCATCTGTGCTGTTGAAGCAGGCCTTCACAATAGCCATGTTCTCATCCAGGTTGAACCAAACTTCACCTTTGATCTTTCCCGTTCTACCTTTTCTCAAACCATTAAGGTCATTATCCAACTTTATAGAGCTGATATGAACCCAAATGAAACTATTGTTGCACTCCATCATTCCATGACCTATAAAGTCCAAACCCATCTCTTTTCCATGGACCACAACTGTAAGACTCGAGTCCACGTGTTAGGTGACAGTAATGTTACCTAACCAAAGATCTACACCAAACATGAACTCACTTTCCTTCCTCGTTGGAAAAATGATTATGAAAGAAGCTATAACCAACCAATCATCCATGATTCACCAAGAATCTCTAGACATCCTCTAGAACCAGGTCGTGTCTCCATATCATTTTCAACACAATCCCAATCAGCTGAACCATGTGAAAAATGCCAACTTGCTGGACATCCTCAGTCCTGTCCACACTGTGTCAGAAAACCCTTTGCTACCAGATCTAGGTCCTCTAGATATGTCTATTCTATTAATTTTCCTAAAGACATATATTGTATAAGAGAAGCCGACAACGCATATGTTGGTAAATGGCAAGTAACCAAAACCAGACCACAAGATGTTGGACAAATCGAGTCAGCAATCAATTAGAGCAACATGAATGCAAAAGCCCAGAATGCCGCCATTCAAAAAATATGGTCAGATCTTAGGGAACATGTTGTATGGACAAAAGAAGCTTATGATCATCTCAGATGAGGTTGTTATGACCAATATAATGACCTCCACAAGGCTTTCCACAAGAATCACATATACTATCAAACAACTCCAATCAACTGGAAAAAACTACAAAAAGCCGCTCCAGTTTGGAACCCTTCCGGACAAGTTCGTTCTTGGAACAACATCAACATGATCAACATACAAAAATCTTCTTTCGAGAAGCATTATCTTGATTCAAACGAGTTCAAAAGAAAAAGAGAACGACTCGCTGAAAATCTCAAACAGCCAGTTAAGCCAAAGAAGCAGTCCTCTCATCCTTGGAAGCATAATCCAAAGCCAGATCATGCAGTCTGGATACCAAGTGGCAATTGCGAAAAAACATATTGGGTTGATCTCACACTACCTCCTCAATATCTCTCCAAAGAGAAAGTTATCCCAACTGGGTGGGGTAATGAAGATGAGAAAGAAGGTCCCAGTGAAATTTCTTTAAAGGGAAGGGAATGAGCGGGATATGGAAGACATGGTTAAAGGCTTCAGTTTGAGAGAGAGAAGTAAAGAATGTGTTTTAATCCCAATATAACTCTGCCCCTTTAGTCAAGGGTTCTTCATTATTTATAGGCAAACCATTACAAAGCCTAATAATACAAACGGAATCTTTACTATTATTGACAAAGAGTAAAGCAGCTTCCTTTAATAAAGGAATAGCTGACATGACATAAAGAGATTCCTAATAATTCACAATAAGACAATCCTAACGCGACTAAAGTGGTTTCCTTTAATAAAGGAAATCTCACTTATTACAAACAGACAAACGACACATAACTTAAAGGGAATCTGAAGTGACAAAAGATTCATGTCATATGCTATTATTACAACATGACAAATCTATTTACATGACACGAAGCTTCGTCATGGGGTCCACCCGGGATTCCTGGAATCTTGTTTGCAATGAGTCACCATCTGTCGTTATTGAGATCGATATCATCCCACTATTCTTGACTATTTTGGCTAAGATCTCCCTCCTACGGGTCGTAGTCAGACCCAAGGTCTGCAGTGGAATAGCCATATTCTTGAGAAAAACTCTAGAAGACGAGAAGATGCTCATGAAAAGTGGGAATATCAAGAAAGCGGACGTGCCAAAATTCTCGTGGATTAAAAACATCTAGATCATGGGCTCTAACAGTAGCTCTTTTGACGGTAAGGAATTGTTCCCAAGAAATAAAATATTCCTAAGGTTCTTGTCGGAGGTGAAAATGGTTGATTGGGATAATGGTTGACAGAATGACACGATTCCAAACATTTGTGAGGCGAATGATGAAAACCTGCTGGTGCTGTATAACTTGACCGGTGATGAGTGTTGGATGGTCAAATGACTAAAACACCTGTGAGAATAGCTTGACGAAGTGGGATTTTGGGAACACACAAACATGTCTCTGGATGAGTTCTGGATCAAAAAGAACTACCATAGGATAATAATTAAGCCAATACCAAAGATACAAGAATTGCATCTTTGAAAAGTCATAATTATTGAAATCAAGAATTGTATCCTATGGTTCTTCATGCTGGGGATTATAACGAACAACATTGAGAACATAAAAGACAGAGCTTAACAGATCAATAATTTGTCTGAGCTTGATCTCAACGAATTCCTCAAAGAAATCAGTGATCTGGCTACGTGCGAACGCTCGTAGAATTTTGAGTTAAAGCTCCTCAGGAAGGGATGCAAGAAATTGTGCCTGTTGATCTAGACTCAGATCATAAAATGTTTGAGACTGGCATTCAGTGGGATATGGATTTGAGCTGGAACTGCCTGGAATAAGACCTAGAATAAAGAAAGATGGGAGTATGCAACCATTTGGATTTACCATGCATACAACTTTCTCGGATGGTGGTATGCGAGAGAGAAAATTAGCAAGGATATTATCTTTGCCTGGTATGTGTCGCATTGTCCAATTGAACTGGGAAATCCATTCTGTCCATCAGATGAGTTGTGGATCCGGAATATCGTTCTACTTTCTTTTGAGAACACCTTGAAATCCTTTAAAATCTGTTTCAATAATAAAAGGATTCTGAGCAAGATAAAACTTGAATTTTTTGATTCCTTGAATAACTGCAAGAACTTCTCTTTTGAAAGAAGGATAATTGCGCTGTGCTGGCGTGAAAGATCCTGACTTGTAACCATAGACTTGTCTGTGTCCATTGTCTTCTTCAATGAGGACTGCTGCCCAAAAATCAAGAGAAGCATCAGACTGCAAGATGAGTTATCCTGGACCTGGGATCTTGAGAGGAAGAAGTACCTGGCATAGCTCCTTTAGCTTTTGAACTACAAATGTGCCTTCTAGAGACCAATTTCGGAGGTACTTGGAAATCTGGCTGGTGTAGTTGGCCAAAGATGGAACATGCGATGAGGTATAATTGATCAATCCAAGGAACTGCTAGATCTGAGTAACAGTTCTGAGCTCATCAGGAAAATCGAGGACTTTGCTTGATATGTGGTCCTATAAAAGAATGTGTACTTCTCTTATTTGCAAACCAAAAAAATCAATAGCATTTAGACCAATTTTCATCTTGGATTCAGCTAGAACTAATCCATGCTGGTAGGTTAGTTCCTGGAATTATCGGAGATGCTGGTGGTGTTCTTTAGTTGTGTTGCTGAATACCAAAACATCATCAATGTAGACCATACAGTGCTGCGCAAGGGGTCAATACACATCATCCATTCTATGTTAGAACTCGGACGGTGCATTCTTGAGACCGAATAGCATGACATTCCATTCATAATGCCCCTGTGGAACAACAAAAACTGTTTTGAATCTATCAGCTTTAGTAATACCAATTTGTCAAAATCCGGATTTCATATCAAATTTGGAGAAGAATTTGGCTTTGGATAGCTTTTGAAGGAGTTGTTCCTTTCTTGGAAGAGGGTATCTGATATCCTGCAATTGATCATGGAGTTGGCGATAATTGATCACCAATCTTTTCTTTCCTCGGACTTGTTCAGATCTTTTGTTAAAATAAAATGCATGACTTGCCCACGGAGATCTGGATGGTCGGATGAGACCTTGCTCAAGGAGTGTTTGAATTTCAGCTTGACAAAGATCTTCATCTTTTGGCATTCCTGGATGAAAGGCAGTTTGGTGTAAGATATGCCAATTTTCTCTGTAAGGTAGAGAGATGAAATGTTTCTCTTTTTCCCAAAAATTGTTTGGAAGATCACCGCAACAGGAAATGAGGAGGTTTCTCTTTTCAGCAAACTCATCATCTTGAATGGATGAAACCTATGATAGTAATTCCTGAAAAGATACCCAAGGGGTATATTGAATGTGTAGGAATTGGAAACCATCTGTCTGAAATGAGAATGGAGCAAGTAAGTTGAGGAAATCCATTCTTAAAAGAATGTCTTCACATCATTGATCATACTGGTAAAAGTTGTATCGTACTGAGACATCTGGGGATAAGTGTATGGGTATGGTCATAGAGTGTACTTCAGTTGCAAATCGACTACCAGAAGCAAAGGTAAAGGTTGCTCTGGAAGAAATCCAAAATTCAAGAGGAAGACACTTGGATTTCATCATGGAAATACATGAACCTGTGTCTACAAGTGCAGTAACAGTGATAGGAACATATCCTGGAGGATTTATATAGGGTTTGTATATCAGGCTTGGGGTAAAAGTAGCTTGGGAAGTGGAAAGGATTGGTTGTTCAGTGGTTTGCTGTATTTTGGCTATGGAGAGGTTTGGTTCTGAGTCAGAGGAATTGGATTCTGAGGTAAGATTTGAGGATGAGGCTGTATCAAGGTTAATGACGGCTTGATCTGGTTCGAAAGTCCATGTGTATAGTTGGTCATCAAAGTTTTGAGTTGAAATGAATTGAACAAGCTTTGTCTTGGACTTCTTGAGGTAACAATCTTTTGTAAAATGTCATTTCTTTCCACAAAGAAAACACTTAGTGGAAGAAGAGGGTTTTGATCTTTTCTTCACAAATCTGAATTTATTGAAAGATTTTCTGGACTTGTGAAACCTTTTTTGATATTTGTGCTTCTTGTATTTGTGACATGAACATGGAGAGTAGCTGTGAGTATGATAGCCAAACTTTTGGAAATATTTTCTGCAAAAGTATCCATTGTTTTCTGCTCGTTGCTCTTGAGGAGCTTGCCAAGTTGCTTGGACTCGCACTGATCTTGAATGAGCTTTCTGGCCATCTGGTACAAGTGAGCAAGACGCACCTGTCTTAGATCTGCAATATTGGCTCGTTTGAACTCTGTTTCAAGCAATTCAGGAAGATGTTGTGGCATGTTAAAGACGAACGCCTTCTTGATGGTTTTTGTATTTTTCCCAAAGATAAAATACAGAGCTTCCTGTCTAAGATAGTAATATCCAAGTTTTGCAACATCACATCATTTGTTGAGTAATAACTCATTTTTTGCCTTTTCAATCTCTTGGGCTGTTTGTCTTACGAAAATGTTTCGTAGACATCTTAGAAATATCTGGATAGGATTTGCATCTGTCAGGATGATCTGTCTTTCTTCTTCTAACAGCATTCTTGTCCACCAACTGCGAAGTTATCCTGTAAAAGCAGCAACAAGACGGTCAATGATATCTCTTATTTCAAGAGTAGGATTTCGGAGAGATTCTTCATTTATCCATGCATCCATTTTCTTAAGATATTTGAGTCTGTCATCAGGAGGAATGGCATCAATGTTCCAGAATTGCTTGTGATCTGGAGCATATGGGATGAAAACTTTTCCTTCAATGTTTTGTTGTTTCTGAGGTTATTGTTGTGGAACCTGTGGGACTTGTACTTGTGGCGGCTGTTGGTTCCGGTGCTCACTAGCTTAGGAAGTTTCTCCCTGGTCACTGGTTGTTTCTGAATCATCAGGATTAGTCTGCACTGGGTTATGTGTTCATGTTCTTGTGGTGTCCGTGTATAACGGAGTCACAGGAGTTTGCATAAGAACTGGTCCTTTGTATGGTGGAATCGTCTGAGAGGACGAATCCTTTTCAAATGGATCAAAGGAATCAAAGGACAAAATGACTGAAGAAATTTCACTGGGACCTTCTTTCTCGTCTTCATCACCTCACCCAATTGGGATAATTTTCTCTTTGGAGAGATAATGAGGAGGTGGTGTGAGATCAACCCCATAGGCTTTTTCGCAATTGCCACTTGGTATCTAGACTACATGATCTGGCTTTGGATTATGCTTCCAAGGATGAGAGGACTGCTTCTTTGGCTTAGCTGGCTGTTTGAGCTTTTCAGCGAGTCATTCTCTTTTTCTTTTGAACTCGTCTGAATCAAGATAATGCTTCTCGGAATAAGATTTCTGTATGTTGATCATGTTGACGTTGTTCCAAGAACGAACTTGTCCGGAAGGGTTCCGAACTGGAGCAGTTTTCTGCAGTTTTTTCCAGTTGATTAGAGTTGTCTAATAGTATATGTGATTCTTGTGGAAAGCCTTGTGGATGTCATTATATTGGTCATATCAACCTCGTCTGAGATGATCATAGGCTTCTTTTGTCCTTGCAACATGTTCCCTAAGATCTGACCATATTTTTTGAATGGCGGCATTCTGGGCTTTTGCATTCATGCTGCTCCAATTGATTGCTGACTCGATTTGTCCAACATCTTGTGGTCCAGTTTTGGTTACTTTCAATTTACCAACATATGCGTTATCGGTTTCTCTTGTACAATAGATGTCTTCAGGAAAATTAACAGAACAGACATATCTAGAGGACCTAGATCTGGTAGCAAAGGGTTTTCTGACACAGTGTGGACAGGACTGAGGATGTCCAGCAAGTTGGCATTTTTTACATGGTTCAGCTAGTTCGGATTGTGTTGGAAATTATATGGAGACACAACCTGGTTCTAGAGGATGTTTAGAGATCCTTGGTGAATCATGGATGATTGGTCGGTTATGGCTTCTTTCATAATCATTTTTCCAACGAGGAGGGAAAGTGAGTTCATGTTTGGTCTAGATTTTTGGTTGGGTAACATTACTGTCACCTAACATGTGGACTCGAGGCTTACAGTTGTGGTCCATGAAAAATAGATGGGTTTGAACTTTATAGGTCATGGAATGATGAAGTGCAACAACAGTTTTATTTGGGTTCATATCAGCTCCATAAAGTTGGATAAGGACCTGAATGGTTTGAGAAAAGGTAGGACAGGAAAGATCAAGGGTGAAGTTTGGTTCAACCTGGATGAGAACATGGCCATTGTGAAGGCCTGCTTCAATGGCACAGATGAGTGCATCATCAAACTTACGCCACCTGGTATCTAGTAAAGAGACTAGACATGAAACATTCTTTCCGGCAAGGAAACTAGGCTGTAAGGCTAGACGAATGGCTCCAAGGTGTAAACCTTTGTAACCTTTCTGTCTATATCTACGAAGATCAGGTTCAGAAAGTATGAGAAGATAGGTTTCTGAGCGGGAAGAGGATACGAATTGGACAAAGACTGTAGAGGATTTGTACACGGCTGTAAGGGCTGCTAGTTTGATAGGTAATAGAGATTTGAACTTTTGTGTGAGTTGGGAAGTTTAGTAATATGAGTATGGGTTTAATGGAGAGAGTTTGGAGAGTTCTCCTAGTTTGGTAGATGGAGGTGTTTGGGTTATGTCTACCTCATAGTGAGATGCGAAAGGATCAAAGGAAGTGACTTCAGAGTTGTTAGCAACAACTTCTTGTTCTGGCAGGGAAAAGTCTGCCATGGTGGATACACTGGTCACGACTGGACTTACTGCGGGACTTACGACGCCTTTCATTCACTCTTTAACGGCTATTTCCCTATTGTCAAAGACTCTAGTGTTCAACACACAAGTATTGTTTAAGACCTTCAAATATCATAATAGGGAAGTGCTACAGTTAACTAGGCTCTGAGACCACTAAGGGGAAGGGAATGAGTGGGAGGCGGAAGACATGGTTAAAGGTGATCTTCCAAACAAGTTTTGGGAAATAGAGAAACATTTTGCTTCTCTATCTTACAGAGAAAATTGGCAGATGCCACACCAAACCGCCTCTCATCCAGGAATGCCCAAAGATGAATATCTTTGTCAAGCTGAAATTCAAACACTTCTTGAGCAAGGTCTCATCCGACCATCCAGATCTCTGTGGGCAAGTCATGCTTTTTATGTCAACAAAAGATCTGAACAAGTCCGAGGAAAGAAAATATTGGTGATCGATTATCGCCAACTCAATGATCAATTGCAGGATATCAGATATCCTCTTCCAAGAAAGGAACAACTCCTTCAGAAGCTATCCAAAGCCAAATTCTTCTCCAAATTTGATATGAAATTCGGATTTTGACAAATTGGTATTACTGAAGCTGATAGATTCAAACTGCTTTTGTTGTTCCACAGGGACATTATGAATGGAACTTCATGCCATTCGGTCTCAAGAATGCACCGTCTGAGTTCCAACACAGAATGGATGATGTGTATCGACCCCTTGCGCAGCACTGTATTGTCTACATTGATGATGTTTTGGTATTCAACAACACAGCTGAAGAACACCACCAGCATCTCCGACAATTCCAGAAACTAACCTACCAGCATGGATTAGTTCTAGCTGAATCCAAGATGAAAATTGATCTAAATGTTATTGATTTTCTTGGTTTGCAGATAAGAGAATGGCACATTCTTTTACAGGACCACATATCAAGCAAAGTCCTCGATTTTTCTAATGAGCTCAGAACTGTTACTCAGATCCAGCAGTTCCTTGGATTGCTCAATTATGCCTCATCGCATGTTCCATTCTTGGCTAACTACACTAGCCAGATTTCCAAGTACCTCCGAAAATCCAACATTGGAAATTGGTCTCCATAAGCCACAATTGCAGTTCAGAAGCTAAAGGAGCTATGCCAGGCACTTCTTCCTTTCAAGATCCCAGGTCCAAGACAACTCATCTTGCAGACTGATGCTTCCCTTGATTTTTGGGCAGCAGTCCTCATTGAAGAAGAGAATGGACACAGACAAGTTTGTGGTTACAAGTCAGGATCTTTCACGCCAGCACAACGCAATTATCCCTCTTTCAAAAGAGAATTTCTTGCAGTTATTCAAGGAATCAAAAAATTCAAGTTTTATTTTGCTCAGAATCCTTTTATTATTGAAACAGATTTTAAAGGATTTCAGGGTTTTCTCAAAAGAAAGGAGAACGATATTCCGGATCCACAACTCATCTGATGGATAGAATGGATTTCCCAGTTCAATTGGACAATGCGACACATCCCAAGCAAAGAAGATATCCTTGCTGATTTTCTTCTTTGCATACCACCATCCAAGAAAGTTGTATGCATGGTAAATCCAAATGGTCGCACACTCCCATCTTCCCTTGTTCTAGGTCTTATTCCAGGCAGTTCTAGCTCAAATCCAGATCCCACTGATAGTCAGTCTCTGACATTTTATGATTTGAGTCTAGATCAACAGGTACAATTTCTCGCAGCCCTTCCTGAGGAGCTTCAAATCAAAATCCTACGAGCGTTCGCACGCAGCCAGATCACTAATTTCTTTGAAGAATTCGTTGAGATCATGCTCAGACGAATTATTGATCTGTTAAGCTCTGTCTTTTATGTTCGCAACGTTGTTCGTTATAATTCCCAGCATGAAGAACCATGGGATACAGTTCTTGATTTCAATAATTATGACTTTTCAAAGATGCAATTCTTGTATCTTTGGTATTGGCTTTATTATTATCTTATGGCAATTCTTTTTGATCCAGAACTCATCCAGAGACATGTTCGTGTGTTCCCAGAATTTTTTACAAAGGACCAGTTCTTATGCAAATTCCTATGACTCCGTTCTACACGGACACCACAAGAACACGAACACATGACCCAGTGCAGACTAATCATGATGATTCAGAAATGACCAGTGACTAGGGAAAAACTTCCCAAGCTAGTGAGCACCAGAACCAACAGCTGCCACAAGCACAAGTCCCACAGGTTCTACAACAGTAACCTCAGAGACAACAAAACATTGAAGGAAAAGTTTCTATCCCATATGCTCCAGATCACAAGCAATTCTAGAACATTGATGTCATTCCTCCTGATGACAGACTCAAATATCTTGAGAAAATAGATACATGGATAAATGGAGAATCTCTCTGAAATCCTACTTTTGAAATAAGAGATATCATTGACCGTCTTGTTGCTGCTTTTACAGGATCACTTCGCAGTTGGTGGACAAGAATGCTGTCAGAAGAAGAAAGATAGATCATCCTGACAGATGCATATCCTATCCAGATATTTCTAAGATGTCTACAAAACATTTTCGTAGGACAAACAGCCCAAGAGATTGAAAAGACAGAAAATGAGTTCTTACTCAACAAATGTTATGATGTTGCAAAACTTGGAGATTATTATCTCAGACATGAAGCTCTGTATTTTATTTTTGGGAAAAATACAGAAACCATCAAGAAGGCGTTCGTGTTTAACATGCCACAACCTCTTCCTGAATTGCTCAAAACAGAGTTCAAACGAGCCAATATTGCAAATCTAAGACAAGTGAGTCTTGCTCACTTGTACCAGATGACCAGAAAGCTCATTCAAGATCAGTGCGAGTCCAAGCGACTTGGCAAGCTCCTCAAGAGCAACAAACAGAAAACAATGGATACCTTTTGCAGAAAATATTTTCAAAAGTTTGGCTGTCACACTTACAACTACTCTCCATGTTCATGTCACAAATACAAGAAGCACAAGTATCAGAAAAGGTTTCACAAGTCCAAAAAACCTTTCAAGAAATTCAGATTTGTGAAGAAAATATCAAAACCCTCTTCTTCTACTAAGTGTTTTCTTTGTGGAAATAAAGAAAATTTTGCAAAAGATTGTTACCTCAAGAAGTCCAAGAAGCTACCAGCAAAGCTTGTTCAAATCATTTCAACTCAAAACTTTGATGACCAACTATACACATGGACTTCCGAACCAGATCAAGCCGTCCTTAACCTTGATACAGCCTCATCCTCAGATCTTACCTCAGAATCCGATTCCTCTGACTCAGAACCAAACCTCTCCATAGCCAAAATACAGCAAACCACTGAACAACCAATCCTCTCCACTTCCCAAGCTACTTTTACCCCAAGCTAGATATACAAACCCTACATAAAACTTCTCATAAATCCTCCAGGATATGTTCCTATCACTGTTACTGCACTTGTAGACACAGGTTCATGTATTTCCATGATAAAATCCAAGTGTCTTCCTCCTGAATTTTGGATTTCCTCCAGAGCAACCTTTACCACTGCTTCTGGTAGTGGATTTGCAAGTGAAGCACACTCCATGACCATACCCATACACTTATCCCCAGATGTCTCAGTACGACACAACTTTTACCAGTATGATCAATGCTATGAAGACATTCTTTTAGGAATGGATTTCCTCACCATACTTGCTCCATTCTCATTTTAGGCAGATGGTTTCCAATTCTTACACAATCAGTATACCCCTTGGGTATCTTTAAAGGAATTACCCTCACAGATTTCAGCCATTCAAGATGATGAGTTTGCTGAAGAGAGAAACCTCCTCATTTCCTATTGCGGTGATCTTCCAAACAAGTTTTGGGAAAGAGAGAAACATTTCGTCTCTCTACCTTATAGAGAAAATTGGCAGATGTCACACCAAACCGCCTCTAATCCAGGAATACCAAAAGATGAAGATCTATGTCAAGCTAAAATTCAAATACTCCTTGAGCAAGGTCTCATCCGATCATCCAAATTTTCATGGGCAAGTCATGCATTTTATGTCAACAAAAGATCTGAACAAGTCCGAGGAAAGAAAAGATTGGTGATCGATTATTGCCAACTCAATGATCAATTGCAGGATATCAGATACCCTCTTCCAATAAAGGAACAACTCCTTCAGAAGCTATCCAAAGCCAAATTCTTCTCCAAATTTGATATGAAATCCGAATTTTGGCAAATTGGTATTACTGAAGCTGATAGATTCAAAACTGCTTTTGTTGTTCTACAAGGACATTATGAATGGAACGTCATGCCATTCGGTCTCAAGAATGCACCGTCCGAGTTCCAACACAGAATGGATGATGTGTACCGACCCCTTGCACAACACTGTATTGTCTACATTGATGATGTTTTGGTATTCAGCAACACAGCTGAAGAACACCACCAGCATCTCCGACAATTCCAGGAACTAACCTACCAGCATGGATTAGTTCTAGCTAAATCCAAGATGAAAATTGGTCTAAATGCTATTGATTTTCTTGGTTTGCAGACAAGAGAATGACACATTCTTTTACAGGACCACATATCAAGCAAAATCCTCAATTTTCCTGATGAGCTTAGAACTGTTACTCAGATCCAGCAGTTCCTTGGATTGATCAATTATGCCTCATCGCATGTTCCATCCTTGGCCAACTACACCAGCCAGATTTCCAAGTACCTCTAAAAATCCAACATTGGAAATTGGTCTCCAGAAGCCACAGTTGTAGTTCAGAAGCTAAAGGAGTTATGCCAGGCACTTCCTCCTCTCAAGATCCCAGGTCTAGGACAACTCATCTTGCAGACTGATACTTCCTTTGATTTTTGGGCAGCAGTCCTCATTGAAGAAGACAATGGACACAAACAAGTCAGTGGTTACAAGTCAGGATCTTTCACGCCAGCACAACGCAATTATCCCTCTTTCAAAAGAGAAGTTCTTACATTTATTCAAGGAATCAAAAAATTCAAGTTTTATCTTGCTCAGAATCCTTTTATTATTGAAACAGATTTTAAAGGATTTCAGGGTGTTCTCAAAAGAAAACAGAACGATATTCCGGATCCACAACTCATCCGATGGACAGAATGGATTTCTCAGTTCAATTGGACAATGCGACACATCCCAGGCAAAGAGAATATCCTTGCTGATTTTCTCTCTCTCAAACTGAAGCCTTTAACCATGTCTTCCGCCTCCCGCTCCTTCCCTTCCCCTTAGCGGTGTCAAAGCCTAGTTTGGTTGAGATCTCCCCTCCACGGGTCGTAGTCAAACCCAAGGTCTGCAGTGGAATAGCCATCTTCTTGAGAAAAACTCTCAAAGGCGAGAAGATGCTCCTGAAAAGTGAGGCTATTAGGAAAGCGGACGTGCCAAAATTCTCAGGGATTAGAAACATCTAGACCATGGGCTCTAGCAGTAGCTCTTTTGACGGTAAGGCATTGTTCCCAAGAAATGAAATATTCCCAAGGCTCTTGTCGAAGGTAGAAATGGTTGATTGGGATGATGGTTAGCGGAATGACACGATTCCAAACATCTGTGAGGCGAATGATGAAAACCTGCTAACGCTGTATAACTTGACCGGTGATGAATGTTGGAGGGTCAAATGACTGAAACACCTGTGAGAATAGCTTGACGAAGCGGGATTCTGGGAACACACGAACATGTCTCTAGATGAGTTATGGATCAAAAAGAAATGTCATAGGATAATAATTAAGCTAATACTAAAGATACAAGAATTGCATCTTTGAAAAGTCATAATTTTTGAAATCAAGAACTGTATCCCATGGTTCTTCATACTGGGGATTATAACGAACAACGTTGCGAACATAAAAGATCGAGCTTAACAAATCAATAATTCGTTTGAGCTTGATCTGAACGAATTCCTCAAAGAAATCAGTGATCTGGCTGCGTATGAACGCTCGTAGGATTTTGAGTTGAAGCTCTTCAGGAAGGGCTGTGAGAAATTGTGCCTGTTGATCTAGACTCAAATCATAAAATGTCTAAGACTGGCCATCAGTGGGATTTGGATTTGAGCTGGAATTGCTTGGCATAAGACCTGGAACAAGGGAGGATAAGAGTGTGCAACCATTTGGATTTACCATGCATATAACTTTCTCGGATGGTGGTATGCGAGAGAGAAAATCAACAAGGATATTCTCTTTGCCCGGGATGTGTCACATTGTCCAATTGAACTGGGAAATCCATTATGTCTATCGGATGAGTTGTGGATCCGGAATATCGTTCTGCTTTCTTTTGAGAATACCCTGAAATCCTTTAAAATATGTTTCAATAATAAAAGGACTATGAGCAAGATAAAACTTGAATTTTTTGATTCCTTGAATAACTGCAAGAACTTCTCTTTTGAAAGAGGGATAATTGCGCTGTGCTGGCGTGAAAGATCTTGACTTATAACCACAGACTTATCTGTGTCCATTGTCTTCTTCAATGAGGACTGTTGCCCAAAAATCAAGGGAAGTATCAGTCTGCAAGATGAGTTGTCTTGGACTTGAGATATTGAGAGGAGGAAGTGCCTATGACGCCCGAGATTTTAGCCGTACATTCATTTACTGTTGCATCTATTGTTTGCGCATTTCTTTCTGTGCTTTATAAACTGTCTTCTTTAGCTACTATTCATCCCGTTTTCAAACTATATTCTATTAGTGAATTAGCATTTTTATTAAATCACATTAATTGTTAGAGGAGTGGAAAAAATGTGCAATTGAGCTAGAGGCGATAGGAGAGCTCGTTTAGAAAATATTTTTAGTAGTTAAGTGAATAGTATTACGTAACAAACTTAGAGATTTAAATAACTAACATTACTTTTCACCTTAGGCTCTTTTTTAAGTTAATAACGCGCATTCTAGTGACCTTTTAAATACCCAAACTTGACCCCACCTCAACTTAACCTTATGTAATTCACCTAAACTCATTAAAACACAAAAAAAAAGAACAAATGTGCAGGAATTACTGTAGCAGGGCCGAAAATACCAAAGGAGAAGGAAAATAGGAGATTTTGCTTCAACAACCTTGCATCTTAGCTCCTAGCTTGATCTTGGGAGGGTTTTGAGCATCCTAGGGCCTTCAACAAGCTTCCTTGTCTTCAAAAATTGTGAGGGAGATGCATTTTATTGTTTTTAAAGTTTATGTTCATATGTTGAATTTTCTTGATTTGTCAATTATAGCTATAAAACTTGTTATGAATGGTTGGAGCCTATAGAGTTAACTTTCATAGCTTGATAAGGAATTCCATGGTTAAATGTAGAGATTGAAGGAAGAAGACGATGAATAGTGCCTAGAATTAGGGTTTTGAGAAAAATTGCTAATTAGCTTAAATTGAGGCTTCAATTAGGTGCTCTAGATCCTAGTAAAGTTAGTTGAAAAGCCCCGTGAGGTTGAATCACTCGAAACCGAACTTAATTGCATAAATAGCTGACTTTAAAAAGGGGACTTTTTCCGTTGAGCAATCCGGGCAAGTTTGGGCATTGATTCGGGTATCCTTGAGCTAAAGAAGCACCTTTGGTGCTTTCGTTTTGGGAAAATGGGGTTCGGTTAGTATAGTTGTAGTTCAAACCCGTTCGGGGCCTTCCCGAACTTTTGTTTCTAAAATGAGTTTTTATGATCCTAAAAGGTGCCTTTGTGCTTAATTAAGAATATAGAAAGACTAGGATATGATTTGGAACTCTTGAACCATGCATAAGAGAAAGAAAACTCGGTTAAAGAAAGGGAAAAAAGTAGTTTTGGCTATATTTGATGCAATTGGCACTTGTATTCAAGTTATCTTGTATGGTATTGAATATTTAGGATATAATTAGGCTATTTGAGTAGATTGTGGGAATTAATTGTGTTGATTGCTTCTTTTGGAATCTTTAAGCTAATCTCGTGCTTATGTGAACGTATTTCGTGCTTATATGTGAGGGAGGCCTACTTTGTCGTCTATCTTGTGTGTTATATGATATTTTGATTGCTTGTGACTTGTCTCAGGGTTGCGCAACCTTTTCGGACATGGTAGCGTCGAGAAACACGGGCGGCGTCGGGCTTGCCGTGCTTCCTCGACTATTATGGTGCCTATTCTCTTTCTCGCTGAGACATACTCCACTACCCCAGAGGCGTGGTTCACCTGCTGGGCATGGACCTACCTCGGGAGAAAGGGTCGTAGGATCGGGATACATCCGGAGTATCCCAATTGTTGGTGTTTGGGGTTTGCCGGCATGTTCCTAATGCTCGTGGTACGTGGCTTGTGATCAAAGACTTAGAAGTGGAATCGTATCCTTTTTAAAGTGATTAATTGCTTGGCTTATTGTTTTGTTGGTTTACATGGATTATATATGTTTTCTTGTGTTGCATATCATGTTGCACGTTGGCATGTTGCATCACCTCCCTCGCTGGGCAACATTGTTGCTCATTCCTCATTTAATATGTTTCAGGTGAAGCTGAGGTGAATCCTCAGCTGATAGAAGAAGAGGAAGAAGTGCTAGTTAAGCAATTTCGGTGACTTCTTGTGTGATAAGGTTGTCTAAAATGAGAAGCTTGTGTGGAGTTGTTGTTGATTGCCTTTTTGTGACCTTGGGGTCTTGAGTATAAATGGTGAATGTAATAATTTGTAATCTTGTATGTTGGATATAAAGTGGAATGACATGTAATAATCTATAGTAAACTTATTCTTTTGCATGCTTGTGTGATTAACAAACTTGGAAGTAGAACTTGGCTATTGTTGTATCTAACTACCTATAGTTAAAATTAGAAATGTTTTGCTTGCTTGTGTGTTATATGTAATTGTTGTTCCAAGGCTCGGATGGCCTTGTGACCGCGGGTGGCCCATAAAAATCTTGGAGGATTGGTTATAAGAGTTGCTGTTTGTGGATCTAGCATCATGGGTGTCTTTGTGCAGGTACCAGTTTAGTCCTATAAATAGGGGAGACTCCGTCTGTTTTCCCTTAAAATTTTGTGCCCGGGGTTTGGAATTGGGTGAGAATAGCGTGATAACTAGGAGTCCCGATCTCGTGAGGGATCGGGGCGTTACAGTGCCTGGCATAGCTCCTTTAGTTTCTGAACTGCAATTGTGGCTTCTGGAGACCAATTTTCAATGTTGGATTTTCAGAGGTACTTGGAAATCTGACTGGTATAGTTGGCCAATGATGGAACATGCGGTGAGGCATAATTAATCAATCCAAGGAATTGATGGATCTGAGTAACAGTTTTGAGCTCATCAGGAAAATTGGGGACTTTGCTTGATATGTGGTCCTATAAAAGAATTTGTCCTTCTCTTATCTGCAAACCAAGAAAATCAATAACATTTAGACCAATTTTCATCTTGGATTCAACTAGAACTAATCCATGCTGGTAGGTTAGTTCCTGAAATTGTCGGAGATGCTGGTGGTATTCTTCAACTGTGTTGCTGAATACCAAAACATCATCAATGTAAACAATACAGTACTGCGCAAGGAGTCGGTACACATCATCCATTCTGTGTTGGAACTCGGACGGTGCATTCTTGAAACCGAATGACATGGCGTTCCATTCATAATGTCCCTATGGAAAAACAAAAGCAGTTTTGAATTTATCAACTTCAGTAATACCAATTTTCCAAAATCCGGATTTCATATCAAATTTGGAGAAGAATTTGGCTTTGGATAGCTTCTGAATGAGTTGTTCCTTTATGGAAAAAGGGTATCTGATATCCTGCAATTGATCATTGAGTTGGCGATAATCGATCACCAATCTTTTCTTTCCTCGGACTTGTTCAGATCTTTTGTTGACATAAAAGGCATGACTTGCGCACGAAGATCTGGATGGTCGGATGAGACCTTGCTCAAGGAGTGTTTGAATTTCAGTTTGACAAAGATCTTCATATTTTGGCATTCCTAGATTATAGGCAGTTTGGTGTAGCATCTGTCAATTTTCTCTATAAGGTAGAGAGACAAAATGTTTCTCTCTTTCCCAAAACTTGTTTGGAAGATCACCGTAACAGGAAATGATGAGGTTTCTCTCTTCAGCAAACTCATCATCTTGAATGGCTGAAATCTGTGAGGGTAATTCCTATAAAGATACCCAAGGGGTATACTGATTGTGTAGGAATTGGAAACCATCTTCCTGAAATAAGAATGGAGCAAGTAAGGTGAGAAAATCCATTCCTAAAAGAATGTCTTCACAACATTGATCATACTGGTAAAAGCTGTGTCGTACTGAGACATCTGGGGATAAGTGTATGGGTATGGTCATGGAGTGTGCTTCACTTGCAAATCCACTACCAAAAGCAGTGGTGAAGGTTGCTTTGGAGGAAATCCAAAATTTAGGAGGAAGACACTTGGATTTCATCATGGAAATACATGAACATGTGTCTCCAAGTGCAGTAACAATTATAGGAACATATCCTGGAGGATTTATGAGAAGTTTTATGTAGGGTTTTTATATCTGGCCTGGGGTAAAAGTAGCTTGGGTAGTGGAGAGGATTGGTTGTTCAATGGTTTGCTGTATTTTGGCTATGTAGAGGTTTGGTTTTGAGTCAGTGGAATCATATTCTGAGGTAAGATCTGAGGATGAAGCTGTATCAAGGTTAATGATGGCTTGATTTGGTTCGGAAGTCCATGTGTATAGTTGGTCATCAAAGTTTTGAGTTGTAATAAATTGAACAAGCTTTGCTGGTAGCTTCTTGGACTTCTTGAGGTAACAATCTTTTGCAAAATGTCATTTCTTTCCACAAAGAAAACACTTAGTGGAAAAAGAGGGTTTTGATCTTTTCTTCACAAATCTGAATTTCTTGAAAGGTTTTTTGGACTTGTGAAACCTTTTTTGATGTTTGTGCTTCTTGTATTTGTGACATAAACATGGAGAGTAGCTGTGAGTGTGACAGTCAAACTTTTGGAAATCTTTTCTGCAAAAGGTATTCATTATTTTCTGCTCGTTGCTCTTGAGGAGCTTGCCAACCGCTTGGACTCGCATTGATCTTGAATGAGATTTCTGGCCATCTGGTACAAGTGAGCAAGACTCACCTGTCTTAGATTTGCAATATTGGCTCGTTTGAACTCTATTTCGAGCAATTCAGGAAGAGGTTGTGGCATGTTAAAGACAAATGCCTTCTTGATGGTTTATGTATTTTTTCCAAAGATAAAATATAGAGCTTCCTGTCTGAGATAGTAATCTCCAAGTTTTGTAACGTCACAACATTTGTTGAGTAAGAACTCATTTTCTGCCTTTTCAATCTCTTGGGCTGTTTGTCCTACGAAAATGTTTCATAGACATCTTAGAAATATCTGGATAGGATCTGCATCTGTCAAGATGATCTGTCTTTCTTCTTCTGACAGCATTCTTGTCCACCAACTATGAAGTGATCCTGTAAAAGTAGCAACAAGACGGTCAATGATATCTCTTATTTCAAGAGTAGGATTTCGGAGAGATTCTCCATTTATCCATGCATCCATTTTCTCAAGATATTTGAGTCTGTCATCAGGAGGAATGACATCAATGTTCCAGAATTGCTTGTGATCTGGAGCATATGGGATGAAAACTTTTCCTTCAATGTTTTGTTGTCTCTGAGGTTGCTGTTGTGGAACCTGTGGGACTTGTGCTTGTGGCGGCTGTTGGTTCCGGTGCTCACCAGCTTGGGAAGTTTCTCCCTGGTCACTGGTTGTTTCTGAATCATCAGGATTAGTCTGCACTGGGTTATGTGTTCGTGTTCTTGTATTGTCCGTGTAGAACGGAGTCACAAGAGTTTGCATAAGAACTGGTCCTTTGTATGGTGGAATCGTCTGAGAGGACGAATCCTTTTCAAATGGATCAAAGGAATCAAAGGACGAAATGACTGAAGAAATTTCACTAGGACCTTCTTTCTCATCTTCATCACCCCACCCAGTTAGGATAATTTTCTCTTTGGAGAGATAATGAGGAGGTGGTGTGAGATCAACCCAATAGGCTTCTTTACAATTGCCACTTGGTATCCAGACTGCATGATCTGGCTTTGGATTGTGCTTCCAAGGATGAGAGGATTGCTTCTTTGGCTTAGCTGGTTGTTTGAGCTTTTCAGCGAGTCGTTCTCTTTTTCTTTCGAACTCGTCTGAATCAAGATAATACTTCTCAGAATAAGATTTCTGTATGTTGATCATGTTGACGCTGTTCCAAGAACGAACTTGTCCGGAAGGGTTCCGAACTGGAATGACTTTTTACATTTTTTTTCTAGTTGATTGGAGTTGTCTGATGGTATATGTGATTCTTATGGAAAGCCTTGTGGAGGTCATTATATTGGTCATAACAACCTCGTCTGAGATAATCATAGGCTTCTTTTGTCCATGCAACATGTTCCCTGAGATCTGACCATATTTTTTGAATGGCAGCATTCTGGGCTTTTGCATTCATGTTGCTCCAATTGATTGTTGACTCGATTTGTCTAACATCTTGTGGTCTGGTTTTGGTTACTTGCCATTTACCAACATATGCGATGTCGGCTTCTCTTGTACAATTGATGTCTTCAGGAAAATTAATAGAACAGACATATCTAGAGGACCTAGATCTGGTAGCAAAGGGTTTTCTGACACAGTGTGGACAGGACTGAAGATGTCCAGCAAGTTGGCATTTTTCACATGGTTTAGCTGGTTGGGATTGTGTTGGAAATGATATGGAGACATGACCTAGTTCTAGAGGTAGCTGGTTGGGATTGTGTTGGAAATGATATGGAGACATGACCTAGTTCTAGAGGATGTCTAGAGATTCTTGGTGAATCATGGATGATTGGTCGGTTATGGCTTCTTTCATAATCATTTTTCCAACGAGGAGGGAAAGTAAGTTCATGTTTGGTGTAGATCTTTGGTTGGGTAACATTACTGTCACCTAACACGTGGACTCGAGGCTTACAGTTGTAGTCCAAGGAAAAAAGATGGGTTTGGACTCTATAGTTCATGGAATGATGGAGTGCAACAACAACTTCATTTGGGTTCATATCAGCTCCATAAAGTTGGATAAGGACCTGAATGGTTTGAGAAATGGTAGGACAGGAAAGATCAAGGGTGAAGTTTGGTTTAACCTGGATGAGAACATGGCCATTGTGAAGGCCTGCTTCAACGGCACAGATGAGTGCATTATCAAACTTATGCCACCTAGTATCTAGTAAAGAGACTAGACATGAAACATTCTTTCCGGCAAGGAAACTAGGCTATAAGGCTAGACGAATGGCTCCAAGGTGTAAACCTTTGTAACCTTTCTGTCTATATCTACGGAGATCAGGTTCAGAAAGTATGGGAAGATAGGTTTCTGAGCGGGAAGAGGATATGAATTGTACAAAGACTATAGAGGATTTGTACACGATTGTAAGGGCTGCTGGTTTGATAGGTAATAGAGATTTGAACTTTTGTGTGAGTTGGGAAGTTTGGTAATATGAGTATGGGTTTACTGGAGAGAGTTTGAAGAGTTCTCCTGGTTGGTAGATGGAGGTGTTTGGGTTATGTCTACCTCATAGTGAGATGCGGAAGGATCAAAGGAAGTGACTTCAGAGTTGTTAGCAACAACTTCTTGTTCTGGCAGGGAAAAGTCAGCCATGGTGGATACACTAGTCACGACTGGACTTACTGCGGGACTTATAACGCCTTTCATTCACTCTTTAACGGCTATTGCCCTATTGCCAAAGACTCTAGTATTCAACATACAAGTATTGTTTAAGACCTTCAATACCAGAATAGGGAAGTGCTATAGTTAACTAAGCTCTGAGACCACTAAGGGGAAGGGAAGGAGCGGGAGGCAAAAGACATGGTTAAAGGCTTCAGTTTGAGAGAGAGAAGTAAAGGATGTGTTTTTATCCCAATCTAACTCTGCCTATTTAGTCAGGGGTTCTTCATTATTTATAGGCAAACCATTACAAAGCCTAATAATACAAGCGGAATCTTCACAATTCCTGACAAGGACTAAAGCAGCTTCCTTTAAAAAAGGAAAAACTGACATGACATAAAGAGATTCTTAATAATTCACAATAAGACAATCCTGACGCGACTAAAGCAGTTTCCTTTAATAAAGGAAATCTCACTTATTACAAACAGACAAACGAGACATAACTTAAAGGGAATCTGAAGTGACAAAAGATTCATGTCATATTCTATTATTACAACATGATAAACCTATTTACATGACACGAAGCTTCGTCATGGGGTCCACCCAGGATTCCTGGAATCCTATCTACAATGAGTCATCATCTGTCGTTATTGAGATCGATATCATCCCACCATTCTTGGACAGGCACAATTTCTCACAGCCCTTCCTAAGGAGCTTCAACTCAAAATCCTACGAGCGTTCGCACGCAGCCAAATCACTGATTTCTTTGAGGAATTCATTGAGATCAAGCTTAGAAGAATTATTGATCTGTTAAGCTTTCACTATTCCTGACAAGGACTAAAGCAGCTTCCTTTAATAGAGGAAAATCTGACATGACATAAATGGATTCCTAATAATTCACAATAAGACAATCCTGACGTGACTAAAGCGGTTTCCTTTAATAAATGAAATCTCACTTATTACAAACAGACAAACGAGACATAACTTAAAGGGAATCTGAAGTGACAAAATATTCCTGTCATATTCTATTATTACAACATGACAAACCTATTTACATGACACGAAGCTTCGTCATGGGGTCCACCCGGGATTCCTAGAATCCTGTCTGCAATGAGTCACCATCTGTCATTATTGAAATCGATATTATCCCACCATTCTTGACAATTACTAAAAAATTTTAATTTAGTTAAGAAATGTTATTTTGCTATCAATGCCAGCTAATAAGTGATGATTAGTAAACAAATTTATATTTAAAAAATCAGACATTTTGGTTAGTCAATATGTTAGTGCAATGCATGCACGCATATGAATATTATAATTTGTGAACAACAAATTGAAATCAATTATATAGGTGACGTTCATCTTTTATTGATTCAACATATATAAAGGTTAGTTTGGTAAGATCCTTGTAAGATAGTTCAAAAGTTTACTATAAACTCCAGAGAAGAAGCACTTAGGCCAATTTTAACAGTTTTCCTATTTTTTCCTTACATGTAGAGAATTCTTTACATCTAGGATTTTCTATTTCAGTTTAACTCCAACAACTTTCCAACATCTTATTTCAAGGAATCTTTATTTCAGTTTCACTCCAACAACTTACCTATTTTTAGGATTCCTTATTTTTGTTTTACTCTAAAATCTGTCCTTATTTTAATTAAACATATTATTTTAATTTAAAACTTTATTATTAAACTTTTTTTATTCATATTTGTTAATTGTTTATGTTGATTTTTAATTAAACATATTATTTTAATTCCCTAGTTGGGTTTAGGGATACTTGTAGGGATTTTTTCACCTATATGTAGAGATGTTGAAAGATGAATTTTGGTAGTGATTGGTACACTAAAATGAATTTAGACAGGAATAGAATGAGCTAAGGAATGAAATGAAATTGTGAATGGAATGAACTTGAAAATAAAAATGACATGTTTTGTATACTATAAGAATTAAGAGTAGTAATGTGAATGAATTGTATAATATGACATTATTACCCTTTTATTATTATAGTATTAAAAATAAGAATAAATAGAAATAATAATAATAATAATAATAATAATAACAACAACAACAACAACAACAACAATAAATAATAATAATAACAAAATAATAAATAAAAAATAATAAAAATAATAATAATAATTATAATTATTATTATTATTATTATTATTATTATTATTATTATTAACAAAATAAAAATAATAATAACAACAAGTATTATTATTATTATTATTTTTCTTATTTTTATTATTATTATTATTATTTTTTTTTTTTTGTTTTTTTTTTTTTTTTTTTTTTGTTTTTTTTTTTATCATTATTATTTTACTTCATTATTATTATTAGTATTTTTATTTTTATTATTATTATTATTATTCAGTCACTATTATTATTATTGTAAAATAAATTATTTATTAAAGTTATGTTATATAGGGGTATGGTAGTCAAATTTATTCCAAACACATGAGAATGGACTATTCCTATTATTTGGTCTGAAATGGTTATTCCCATGTATGTGGGAATGAAATTCCCAAGTTTATTCCCTCATACTAAACATGGGAATTAAAATAAAATTGAAAATGTCATTTCATTCTCAATTCATTCCCACATACCAATCACAACCATAGAGATCTCTACATGTAGAGATGGTTGTAAAGATAACTCCAACAACTTTCATATTTTTTCCCTACATGTAGAGATTTTAGACAAATTCTCTACATCTAGAGATTTCTATTTGAGTTTCACTCCAACAGCTTCCTTATATTTAATCAATCTCTTATTTCAGTTTCACTCCTACAGTTTCCTTACATTTAATTAATCTCTTTTTTTGTGTCAGATGAGTTTAGAGAATGAGTAGGGAATTATTTCAGTATCTCCACATGTCGAGATGTTGAATATTGGGATTCTCTACAAAGTAGAGAATTTGTAAAAAGTCTCCAATAGCTTCCCTACATGTAGAGATTTTGCCCTTTTGGGGCACCTGTTGGAGCCAACATAAAGACGCTGTTGAAGATGAATATCTCCAACATCTCTACATGTAGGGTAAATGAGTGTATAGGGAATGAGTTAGAGTTGGTTTTATAAGCTGAGGTGTTTTTGGTCAACTTATAAGCTCATTTTGATTTTCTAAGTTGTCAAGTGTTTGTATAATTTTCTTTCTAAGTGTTCAGACTGCAACCTCTTTTTAAATTCCCAATGTTTTGAGAAGTTATCATCCAAGACTTTAAATTGGGTAGATAACATCTATTAGTTCAACAAAAAAAAAAAGAAGTAAAAAAGAAAAGGAAACAAAAGGACGGGTGGGAGATAATCTATAATTTATAGAACAAATTTTCAAATTCATACCTAATGGGAAATACACTTCAATTTATTTTAGGAAATACATTTAACTTACCTAATGGGGCAACGTGCTACATTGAGAATCAGAAAACTGTACGAGTCAAATCTTGAACTTGTAAGAACAATTTCTAGAGTCTTGCACTGGTTTTGACGAGAATGTCAACTCAATACGCATAGATTTTGATCTCCTATACTAAGGGCTGATTTAAGAATTTTTTTTCAATAAAAGTTAAAATATATAATTTTTTAATTATATGAGTAATTTTTTTTTTCAACAGGGCTAATTAATTTTTTAACAAAAAACATATAAATATCTTTTTTTTTGTTGAAAAAATGCATAAAATTTTTAATATTTTTCTAGGTCAGTAGCCCCCACTAAACCCAATGTATATCTGCCACAATGTCACTACCTACATTGGTGTGAGATGTAAAGCATTAAAGTGAGAGTAGCTTATAAGTGAAAGTTACTGGTTCAAGTAAGAATTTGGATTAGGGCTAGATAATTATTCTTAGGCTATCCTCAATAGAGACTCTAAAAGGCAATTATTTAGATCTTTAGAGACACTATGGATAAAAAAGCAACACTAATGGGGATTTGTAAATGTCAAATCCACATTTTCTCTCGAATTTGACATCATTCAAGGTTTTTTAAAGCAAAAATAGAGTTCATTCTCCATTTTCTTCAACAAATTTGTTAAAGAAAATGGAGACCGGACTCTATTTTTGCTTAAAAAATCGTGTATGATGGCAAAATTGGTGGACCATATGTATATTTGGGTTTTACAAACCCCCATTAGTGTTGCTTTTTTTTTTTTATGGATTCTCTAAAACCTCAATCATTGCCTTTTAGAGACTCAAATTTGATAGTTAGAAATTTAAATTACCTTTTAGAGTCTCTATTGAATATAACATTAAAATGATGCCACCAGTCTTGGAAATCTCAGCCTAGAATGCGAGACGCTCCTTTTTGCGTCCTCAACTATCTTTGATGATTGGCGATATCTAGTTTATTGCTAAAATTATGTGCCTTCACAATTGTTTCACTACCACCTGCAACTTTGTCATTCACATTTTCCTTGTCAAATTGATCATCATGAGATGAAAATATACAGCCATGGTAATGGAACTTCAATGTATAAAGAAAAGACTACAAACTTTTTTATTTTTATTTTTATTTTTCTATTCAACTCCCAACCTGTGATATTCAAACTTTAGTCTCCCAACTGCAAAGAAGAATAGCCTACTATTAGGCTACTCCTGAATTGCGAAAAAAGACTATAAACTTCATATTCAAAAAAAAAAAGTACAATTGGAAATGCTTGTCGAAACAACAATCAAAAAAATCTAAACTGATCTTCATTTTCTGCTTCCATTGTCTATATATGTCCCTCAAATGGCCATCTCTTTTCCTATCGACAAGTAGCGTTTGTTAATTCTACCATCAACCCAATTTGAAATTATAACTTGAGGAATATGACAATCTTCTTGTAATTCGGACTTGTTCATCCATATCTTCTAGCTTGTTCACAAATCCATCGGCCATATCAACAAAATTGAGATTTTGAAGACTTGTCAAATGTTCTATACCCATTGGTAACTCCTCCATTGATTTACAACCCGCCAACATAAGTTTTTCAAGGAAGGGCATTGCATCCTTCTCTACTCTTACCCATCTCAATTCTTGCAGATTCCTCATCCATAATATCTTGAGCCCCTGAAACCCTCCGACCTTGAAATATAATCCTTCTCCTTCATAAGCTTGCCAAAGCACAAGTTGCACCAAATTGGGCAAATCTTGAAGTAATTGTAGAGGGTCATCCCCTAATCGACTCCAAAAGAGTTCTATTCTAGTAAGTCTTTGAAGAGAAAGAATCCATTGTGGTACATTTTCTAATCTCCCCCACAATTTTAACGCGTGAAGAAATTGTAGAGTTGAGGAAAGAGAATATTGTAGATCGATAACCTCATCTTCGGTCATGCTAACAACTCGTAATGAGCGAAGATTTGTTAGCTTCTCAAGAGATGAGCAGAGTTCCTTTCCGTCTTACCTTCTCATATTGGAAATTCCCAATTTCCTTAATTGGGTTAACTTTCCTATCTCTATCAATATGTTGGTGTTACCCATTTGATCTGCATTCATGTTACAAAGACTTTGAAGGCAATTCTGTCACATTAGTGTATTTTAACTCCAGTGTTTCTAGCTTTTGAAGCTTTCCAATCAATTTTGGAACAGTTTTAACATTTGTGTTCCTTAAACTCAAATACTTGAGGTGAAGCAATTTAAATATATCATCTGGAATTGTCTCTAAAGGAGCACCTCTCAAATCTAACACCTTCACAAGTCGAAGACCATCAGATAAGAACTTAAGTGAAAATGGCGGGGACATAGAACTAATGGACTCAAACAATACGAGAGAACGAAGAGACTTAAGCAAGACATTACTTGCTTGAGTATTATCAATGGTGCTATGGATTACCAAGCGTCAAACCTTGTCCGAAAATTGTACCCCTTCTTCACTATATATGGCTACAATGTCTTATTCTCTTGCCTTGCGAAGAATAATTTGTTGTTTGATATCATGGACACGACATGCCTTCAATCCTCCATCAAAAGTTGTATAGGCAACTTGGACCAAGCTTCTATTGATGAGTTCATTAAGAAAACTCTCAACAACTTCTTCTATTGTCATTCTTTCTTTCCTTTGCACAAATCCTTCGGTAATCCAGAGCTAGATCCATCTCGTCTTCTTCATAAAAGAATCTTCTGGAAGAATGATTAAAGACAAGAAACAGATTCTTAGATGGTCAGGCAAGTCATAATAACAAAGAGAGAGTAACTTTGTCATATTGTCCAGTTGGTTGTTGTATGCTAGTTGCTCACCAAGACTCCTATTGAAAAGGTCCCATTATTTAGTCGTGCGATTCTTTGTTGCCATGATGCCTCCAATTACCACAATTGCAAGTGGCAAACTATCACATCTCTTTATAATATTTTCTGATATTTGTTATAAATGGCAAGGACAAGAGTTGGCCCGAAATGTTTTCTTGCAAAACAGAGTCCATGATTCTTCCTTGGTCAGCGGCTCCAAGGGATAAATGCCACCCCCGATATCACTTACAGCTGCTTGGCCTACATCAAAGATGCGTGTTGTGATCATGATACGACTGCCACAATTGTTTTTTAGAAATGCCATCCGGAGGGCATCCCAATCTGTCGCTCTCCAAATGTCATCAAAAACAAGAATGTAATTTTTTTCATGAAGGAGATCACGGACACATTGTTTCATGCTATTAATGTCAATGGTATCCAATTCATGAGGTGCTTGTTGATTGTGTTTCTCGAAGAGTTGTAGAATTGTCTGCTTTAATAGTGTTTCGATATTGAATGATTGTGAAACTGTGATCCATGCATGATGCTTGAATCGATTCTTTACAACTGTATCATCATACACCTTTTTAACGAGAGTTGTTTTCCCCAACCCTCCCATTCCAACTACCGAGATCACGCGAAGTTGGGAATCATTGGTGAAAAGCATATCCATGAGCATCTTCTTTGGCCTTTCAATGCCAACCAGGTCTGCTTCTGCTTCTTCTAAAAGAAGTGCATCACCTCGACTATCATACCCTGTGTTTGGGTTTTGATTTTGAAATCTAGATGAACTTGAGCCTTGCTCAAAAATGGCGTATTAGTTTTGGTACCTCTGATGTGCTTCTGAAATATTTCTAATCCTGCCCTTGATGGTATCTATTTTTGAAGCAATTTGATAACGTCGAGCCACAAACCTTCCGAACTCGACCAAGAAACTATGCCCAAAACGAAGGATAAACACATCAAGAACATCTTCGGCATCATAAGCCACATTACGCACTTGATTGACCCATGTTTCAAGTTCGGGATTATTTTCCAACATTACTTATGCTCTTTTGAGAAAGCCCTTCATTTGAGCACGTTCATCTTTAATATGCTGGACTTCATCTCGAAGGCCTCCAAACAATGTGCTTTCTTCACAGACAAAGGTTGAAAGTTCACGTAGTAGAAAGGATAGAACAGTAACTACCATTCTCACTCAATTAATCTATCAGGAAAAGGAATCTGTTTCTGGGATTATTGTGTTTGGTGGTGGTTCTATCTTGAGTGAAGCAAATTATATAAAGTGTGGGAAAAATATTGTATTAACCGGACTGATTGGTCAATCTCTCAAACGATTGCCATTTGCACAAGGCTGCCATTCTCACTTAATCTTTCAAGAAAGGGAATATCTTTCGGCGATTATTGTGTTTGGTGCCTTTTCTCTCTTGAGTGGAGCAAATTATATAAAGTTTTGAATGCTTGCTGAAGGTGAACTGTCAGCAACTCTCTTCGACGGCCGGGTATATATTAAAAAATGCAACTTTCTGGGTGTCCGCTGGGAAGGTGTGGTGGAAAATCATGTACGACTTTCCTTTCTGAGGATGGCAAGTTGCCTTTCATATAAAAATACATACTTCCGATCGATCCTTTGAATTTTCAATTAATACAATGCATTTTAGAGCCCCATAGTTTCTTGTTAAGGTATGAATTTGCACGGCTTACGAAATGCGATTGTGCTCCACCTGCAAAATCAAATGACGTGGGCTATATTTCAGGGATAGCTTCATGAACCTTGTTGAAGTATTTATAGAAGTGATGAGCTATTTCTTAAGGGACTTGGTTCTTCTACAATTAATTTTTTTACAATTTCATGTAATTATCATTTCGATTAATACCACATGTCATTAAATATCATCAACGGACTATATTAATTTGGCTAATCTAGCTTTCCAAATATAATTAAAAATTATTAAATATTAAATCTAAACTACCATATTTAATTAGTAAAACAAATATGGAAGTCATATTTAGCTTTTGAAGCCATACTTTTTTTTTTCCTCCAAAAAATATTACATGAGCATTTTTTTATGGCAAATGGTTTATGGTCTTTAAAGTATTGAAAAAAAGAAGATATTTATTGCTTTAAATATAGGCTCAACCAAGAATGCCCAAAGTGTTTAGTGTAAAAAATAAATGGTCTTTAAAATTTGGAGAAACAACTATAGAAGTTGGACAAAAAAAAAATTTAAGCCATTAGATTTTTGCCCCAAGAAGTCATATGATTTATTTTTTAAATAAAAATAAAAATAAAAATAAAAGAAGTCATATAATATCTGTTCCAACTTGTCTAGTAAAGCTTAAAAAGTCTTACGATTTCGGTTCATCATTTAGAGAGAAAATAATAAAGATGAAAAAGACTTTAAAATTATATGTGTGTGCATATATATATTTATATATATATAGAGAGAGAGAGAGAGAGTAGGTAACATTTCTTATTATTACAATTGAAGCAATTATAGCCAAACAGATTTAAACAAAGTTCATTTACATAATTTTAGAGATACCCATTTTATTATTATTTATTTAGATCACATTTAAACACTGCAGAGCAATTATATTTTCCTGGTTCTCTGCCTTGTTCTTAATAAAGCTTCAAACTTTTTGTTTATTCTTTTATTTTTTGTTTGAGCTAACTCATGTTGATAGTAGAATTAGTAACTTTATTTGTGATTATCTTAAATTTTAGTGAATCGTTATTCTTGGGACATGAATGGATTTTTTTTTTAGAATCATATGTTTCCATATTTATTTTGCTAATTAAATATGGTAGTTAAGATTTTGGTATTTAATAATTTCTAACCATGGTTTAAAAGTTAGTTTAACAAGATTAATATAGTCCGTAGATGATATTTAGTGACACTTGGTATTAATCGGGATAATTATTGCGTGAAATTATAGAGAAAAGAAATGTAGAGGAGCCAAGTCCATTTCGAAGGTGCTCACTATATTTAACTTGTCCTCACTGTATACCTCGATATGAATCTGCTTGCCTGAAGAGATCTCTTGTCTGATGAGGGCATAATACTCATCATCTAGCTCGGCCCGATGAGGGCGTAATACCCGTCGTTTTGATACAGTATGAGGATTATAATATGTTAGTTTGATATTATTATTGAAATTATTTTCATATGTACTTGTGTCCTTATTCGCTTGTCAGTTTGCTTATTTATCATTTGTACCTTTATTCGTTCGATCGTTAAGATTATTTTGTTTGTCCATTTCATCATCATTACCGTATTCTTTGGAAAAAAATTTCCCTTACTGAGCTTTTGTTCGCTCACCACTTTTGTTTCCGCCTGATTTTTTTTCAGATTCGACATAGTAAGTGTGATGACTCGGGTTGCGAGCAGGGTAGTCAACAGGGAGAAATAAATAAGACTATGAGATTGAAATTTGGAGATTTGATATTTCTATTTAAGTTCGTCGGTGTGGCTTGAGTAATGTAACGATTTGTGGATTAAGCTTAAATTTCTGATTTGGCAAATGATTGTAAGAATGATTTAATTTATTGTGGAATGTAGTACTCTGATTTGTTCTTATGATTTGCTAGTATAACCTAGCATGCTTAAAAGGTTACACCTCTTGGGTTCGTGGCATGTCACGCCTTGAACCTGTTCCACAGGACGGTTTTGGGGCGTGACATAAGATGGTATCAGAGCGTTAAGTTCCTAATCATTACACCTAGGTGGGATATGGGTAGAGTAAAGTATAGAGTGTCATTTGTGTGAATATGGTTACACTCTAACTTTTGATTTGTACTGATTGTATTTTTGCATTCTATGTGGCAGCAAAGCGATGGTAAGTTCAAACGACAATCGTCAAAACGACAACACTATTTTGGCTGACCTTGTCCCAGGAGGTCGTGCCTTACGTCCCCGTGTTAGAAAATTGAGTGTCAACCCAACCTCTGCGGGACCCAGTAATCTAGTCCCTGGGCACGATCCAGTCCCAGAACCTGCTCCACGCGTTGTTCCTCGAACAATTGATCAGTCTAACTTGGTCCCACAGTCTGCACTCGCTTCTATGGAAATGGAAATACCTGAAGTAATTCTCACATCGATATCCCAGACAGCTCAGGTACTCCCAACCATACCTGAAATTATAACTTCGGCGGTCCCCACAATACCAATAGTTTCAATGACATCATTGTCGACCATGCTGCCGCCACAATCTATACCGACTATGCAACCTATTGTTACAACACAGTTTATGTCACAACCCACAACCATGCCTTATCTTATGACAGCACCGGCTATGGCAACTGTATTTCAGAATGTACCGGGCATCCATCTGGATGCAGACTCGATCGCAGCAGCATTGTTGAGGCAATTAGGTATTATCCCTGCCCCAAATCCAGCTCCAATCATTGAAAGGCGGAATACAGATTGTGCTGACTTGAAAGAATTTCTTTGGCTACAACCTCTACATTTCAGCGGAGAAGGTAGGCCTCAAAACGCCCAAGATTGGTTTGTATCAATGGAAAATAAATTCTTAACTGTGGAATTTACTGAGGATCAAAAAGTTCTCTTTGTAGCCCATGTATTTTCTGGCAGGGCCTTAGAATGATGGACAAATATTGTAAATGGCTTACCAAGGCCTTTTACGTGGAGGGATTTTCATGAGCTAGTGATAACTAGGTTCTGTACTGACGCATTCAAAGATCAAAGAGTAGCAGATTTTATGGATTTCAGGCAGAGGGATTTAACAGTTGAACAATATTATGAAAAATTCTTAAGCTTGGCTAAATTTGCTCCAGAAATGATAACAAGTGATTATATAAAAGCCAAAAAGTTTGAAGCAGGATTAAGGGCAGAAATCTGAGAGAAGGTAAAAATGCAACAACACCGCAACTTTGAGAAGGTGTATGGTACAGCATTGGTGGCAGAATCGTGTATCCTTGAAAAACAATGACATTTTAATAACAAGGATAACAAAAGAAAATGTGGCCCAGGAAAGTGGCAAAATAACCAAGGGTCTTCGAGTGGAACAAAGAAGTCAAACACTGTTACTACAAAAAAAATAAAAAGAAACGGTAGTATGTGAACATTGTGGGAAAGCACATGCATCTGAGAGTTGTTGGAAGAAACTAGGGGCATGCTTACGATGTGGTTCAACTCAACATTTTATTCGAGACTGTCCTGAGATGACCGCACAACCATTAGTCAGAGCTCAAGGTGGACCTCAGCCGCCTATTCGCCCAAACCAGAGGCGTGATCAAGGAAGAGCACCGATCAACCATACTAGGGTCTTTGCTATGACCTATGATGATCCACCTACTGATGATGCCTTATTGGCAGGTATCATTCCTATTTCTACTAAGCATGTACACGTTATATTCGATACAGGGTCTAATTTTTCATTTGTATCACCTAGATTTGCATTATTGTTATCTGTATTGCCTGAACCCATAAAATCTACTTTGTGTGTTACGACCCCGGTAGGTAAATCTGTTATGACTAATACGGTGTATAAAAATTGTATGGTGCTGATTGCACACCGCGAATTACCTGCCAATTTAGTAGGTCTAGCCGTGAAAGACTTTGATATAATTTTAGGCATGGACTGGTTGGCCCGTTATCATGGTCACGTAGATTGCTTTGCTAAGAGAGTCACGTTTTGTATTCCCGGCGAATTCGAACTCATATTTGAGGGAAGAAGATCTTTCTCCCCTCATATTATTTCGGCACTAAAAGCACGAAAGCTTTTGAGTAAAGGTTGCACAGGTTACCTAGCAAGCATCGTGAGCACGGAAGTAAAAGGAGCCAAACTTGAAGACATACCCATCGTCAATGAATTTCCCGATATTTTTCTTGAGGATATTCCAGGGCTTCCTCCTCATCAAGAAATTGAATTTGAAATTGAACTAATTCCAGGCACTGCGCCTATCTCCAAAGCCCCTTATCGCATGGTACCAACTAAATTGAAGGAATTGAAGGTTCAATTACAAGAACTTATAGATAAAGGCCAAATACGCCCAAGCGTTTCACCATGGGGTGCTCTAGTCCTATTTGTGAAAAAGAAAGATGGAAGCATGAGGCTTTGTATAGATTATCGAGAACTGAACAAGGTGACCATCAAGAATAAGTATACGTTGCCCCGCATAGACGATCTATTCGATCAGTTGCAAGGGGCTCAAGTATTCTCAAAATTTGATTTAAGATCTGGTTACTATCAGTTACGAGTTAAAGATGAAGATATACCAAAGACGGCATTTCAGACAAGATATGGGTATTATGAGTTCGTAGTAACGCCGTTTGGACTAACCAATGCACCTGCAGCTTTTATGAACTTGATGAATAGAGTTTTTAAACCATTTCTAGACTAGTTCGTTGTGGTGTTCATCGACGATATCTTGGTGTACTCAAAGAGCCAATCGGAACATAAACAACATCTTCAAATTATACTGCAAATTTTAAGAGAGAAATGTTGTTTGCAAAATTCAAGAAATATGAGTTCTGGTTGTCACAAGTAGCCTTTTTAGGTCATATAATCTCAGGAGAAGGAATTTCGATAGACCCACAAAAGGTTGATGCAGTATCAAGGTGGCTTAGACCAACAAGTGTGACTGAGATTCGTAGCTTCTTGGGTATGGCTGGGTACTATAGAAAGTTCGTAAAATATTTTTCCAGAATCGCAGCTTCCCTTACTCGGCTGACAAAGAAAGGAGTCAAGTTTACGTGGAAGTCTGATTGTGAGGACAACTTTCAAGAATTGAAGAAACGATTAGTCTCTGCACCAGTATTAGCTCTACCAGAGGGGATAGAAGGGTTTGTGATTTATAGTGATGCTTCCTGTGTCGGTTTGGGTTGTGTTTTGATGCAAAATGGGAAAGTGATAGCTTATGCATCTCGACAATTGAAAGATCATGAGAAAAACTATTTGACACATGACTTAGAGTTGGCAACAGTTGTTTTTGCTCTTAAAATATGGGGGCACTACTTATACGGGGTCACATGTGAAATTTACACTGATCATCAGAGTTTGAAATACTTGTTCACTCAGAAAGAACTAAATATGAGGCAAATGAGATGGTTGGAATTTTTAAAAGATTATGATTTTTCTATCCATTACCATCTGGGTAAAGCGAATATTGTGGCAGATGCTCTTAGTAGGAAGCCACATGTCAACTTAGCAACTTTTATGTCGATCCCCGAAAAACTAGCTCAAGAGTTTGAAAAGCTACAACTGGAAATAAGTTTGCAACCTGTTAAGGGGATGTTTACTAAGTCGTTGGTACAACCTACTTTATTCGAAAGAATAAAAGAGGCTCAGAAAAAAGATGTTTTTCTTGAAGGGATTCGGTCTAAAATAATGAATAGTGAAAGATCATACCTCATAGTCCACAAGGATGGGACAATAAGATTCGGAAACATATTGTACATACCAAGTGAACTGAATTTGAAAACAGAGTTACTGACTGAAGCTCATAGTTCGAGTTTTTATGTGCACCTAGGAAGTACAAAAATGTATCATGATCTAAAACAACAATTTTGGTGGAATAATATGAAACGAGAAATAGGAGAATTCGTTGCTAAATGTTTGACTTGTCAAAGAATTAAAGCAGAACATCAAAAGCCTTCAGGATTGTTGCAAGCACTGGACATTCCCGAGTGGAAATGGGATAGTGTATCGATGGAATTTGTTGTAGGACTCCCAAGGTCGAAGGATAAATATGATTCCATTTGGGTTATTGTGGATCGCCTTACCAAGACAACACATTTTTTGCTGGTAAGAATATATTTTAAAGCGGAGGAATTGGCACGATTGTATTTGTCAAAGATTATTAGCTTGCACGGAGTTTCAAAAGAAGTAATATCTGATCGAGACCCAAAGTTCACATCCAAATTTTGGAAAAGTTTATAATATGCTCTCGGAACTAAACATAAATTAAGTACAACCTTTCATCCTCAGACTGATGGGCAGACAGAGAGAACTATCCAAACATTAGAGGAAATGTTAAGAGCTTGTGCGATTGATTTGGGTAGTAATTGGAACCGATATCTACCTTTGGTGGAATTTTCTTACAATAATAGCTACCATGCAAGCATACAAATGGCACATTTTGAGGCATTATATGGTAGAAAGTGTCGCACACCTTTGTATTGGGATTTGGGAAAAATGAAAGTGTTAAATTCAGACCTTCTGGAAGACACCGAAACTAAGATCAGGCTGAGAAGAATCAAGTTAAAACAAGCTTAGGATCGACAAAAAAGTTGGGCAGATAAGCGGCGAAAGAAAATCAAATTTCAAATAGGGGATCATGTCTTTCTGAAAGTATCCCCGACTCGTGGTGTAATGCGTTTCGTAAAACAAGAAAAACTTATCCCTCGCTTTATTGGTCCATTTGATATACTAGAGAAAATTGGGGAGGTAGCCTATCATCTTGCATTACCTCCATCCTTGTCTTGTGTGCATAATGTGTTTCATGTCTCTCAACTTTGACGGTACGTGTACGACCCTGACCATATTGTACCTATGGAAGAGTTATGTGTTCGTGAAAATCTTACCTACGAGGAACAGCCTATTGAGATTGTGGATCAAAAGAACCAAGTGCTTCGACGAAGAACTATTTCATATGTGAAAGTAAGATGGCACAACCAAACAACTAGAGAAGCTCTATGGATGCCTGAAGAGGAGGCTCGTGCCAAATACCCCAAGCTTTTTGAAGATCAAGGTAAGATAAGTAATTTCGAGGACGAAACTCCTTTTAACGAGGGGAGAATGTAATGCATAGTGGCGTTGGATCCCAATTCCAAGCCACTAGCAATTTTTTTTATTTATTATTTTGACTAATAATGGCCTTTAGGCTACCACCTTTCCCACTTGCAGCAACTTTTTACCTATACCCAACAAAGTTGATAACTTTGTTCCCCACTTTTCCCTAATTTGCTCAAAGATATTCCCTACTCATAATGATTTAGTCACCCCAATTGACAAAGTGGTTTTATTTAAACCAAGCGTTGCAGATCCCAAAACGAGAGAAAAGTTCATCTGCAGTGCAAATCGTTCTAATTTCATTTCACTTCTTTTCTTTTTCTCTTTCTCTCAGCAGTAGCAATAGCAAAAGAAGAAAGAGTCAATTAGTGCATAATATTTTGACTCATTTCAACAAGGTGAGATTCTAGACTTTTGATTTATATAATTTTAGATGGTTTATTTATTCTAGAATATTTTAAGAAAAAATGATTAAGTAAATTGAGAGTTAACGAAATGAGAGTTTTGATGAAATTTGTAGGTTTGTGACTGAACAAAGAAAATATTACCGTAAAATCGAGGTAAGTATAATTCTTTCATTTTGACTACTAGCCTTCCTTCGGATATATTCAGAATATATTTTGTTCATGTATTCGTATCAGTTTTGTCATTTTATCCGTTTGATTATTTTTTTCATAAGCTTGTTTTGTTACTTTTGGCTATTATGTATGTACGATATGATTAAAAAATTTCTCTAATTACTAGTCTTCCTTTGAATCTGTCTACAACAAATTTCGCTCATGTATTCGTATCCGTATAACCGTGGTATTTATAGGTTCGTTGTCCTCATAAACTTGTTATTTTATATCCAATTATTCCATATATAATATTACTCGTAGAAAATTTCGATCGTTGAAAAATAGCTTAAATTCAACTTTAATTCGTTGAATTAAATGTATGGCATGTTCGTTGCATAAAAGTTTGATTATATTCATGCCATGACTAAAATGTCTCGTTGCTTGAGTTTCCTATTTTTTTCTTTTTGGGCTTCCATGAAAACTCCAAATAATATTATATTTTTTGTAATATTTATATTAGCTCATACAATATTTTTATTGGTTCATATGGTATTTTTATTTTATTTGTCCTTTTCGTCTTATCTAAATTTTTAGAGTATTTCGTTCCTATGTTACGTATTTATACGTTTCATACATCTATTCGATCAACGTGACAATTTTACTCCGGAATAATTTATTTCTTTTAGATTACCCGAAGTGATCCACTAGTATATCTTGATAAGTATTTATGTCACTTATTTTGATTTTTGGTCAATATGTTGGTATTGTCTTTTTTATTTTTCTTCACCAATAAATCAATTATTAACATTATTATTTTAGTACTACTAATATTATTATTACTACTACTTTTATGATAATGATTCAAACTATGTAACGTGTATTTAACTTGTCCTCACTGTATACCTCGATATGAATCTGCTTGCCTGAAGAGATCTCTTACCTGATAAGGGCATAATACTCATCATCTTGCCTGGGCCGATGAGGGCGTAATACCCGTCGTTTTGATACAGTATGAGGATTATAATATGTTAGTTTGATATTATTATTGAAATTATTTTCATATGTACTTGTGTCCTTATTCGCTTGTCAGTTTGCTTGTTTATCATTTGTACCTTTATTCATTCGATCGTTAAGATTATTTTGTTTGTCCATTTCATCATCATTACCGTATTCTTTGGGAAAGTTTTTCCCTTACTAAGATTTTGTTCGCTCACCACTTTTGTTTCCGCCTGATTTCTTTTCAGATCCGATAGAGAAAGTGTGATGACTCAGGTTGCGAGTGGGGTAGTCAACAGGGAGAAATAAATAAGACTATGAGATTAAAATTTGGAGATTTGATACTTCTATTTAAGTTCGTCGGAGTCGCTTGATTAATGTAACTATTTGTAGATTAAGCTTAAATTTCTGATTTGACAAATAATTGTAAGAATGATTTAATTTATTGTGGAATGTAGTACTCTGGTTTGTTCTTATGGTTTGCTAGTATAGCCTAACGTGCTTAAGAGGTTACACCTCTTAGGTTCGCGGCGTGTCACGCCTTGAACTTGTTCCACAGGACGATTTTGGGGCGTGACAGTAGTAATGGTGTTTAGCGTGTTAGGTTAACCATCATTAATGTGACAAGATGTTTCCAGGGAAAGTACTTCACCATACTGTTTGTTAGGGTGCAGTTGAATTCACCTCGGGTCGAGGAGTGGCAACCCAAGGATCCGTGTTTTTTACTTCAATCGATTCGGTCTGATGAGAGATACGTGGTAAAATTCTATTGGTTTCATTTAAACATTTACTTTTTCTCATGTAACTTTTATTTTTGAGCATTACTATATATTACTATATTTTTATTACTTATTTATCACTTTTTTTATATAGATATTTAATTAGTGAGCTGAAATAGTAAACTTTTTTATACATAAATATATGTTCCCTTGTGTCCTCTAATTCATTAACTATGTTGGACGCGGCGCAACAACCCGATTCACCATGCAATTTCTAGCCTTGCGGTTCGGCTGATCAATTCTTCAAGTCAGTGTTGAACAAGACGACTCCTCCATCTCACCGTTTCTTTAAATAATCGCACTTCCCACATCATTCAACAAGTTGGAGAAAAAATAATTTATGGAACCATGTTTGAATTAGTCTTCGCTTTCTCTTGGGACAACACCAAATTGATTTACTTAAAATATATTAATAGTCAATTTATAATTGAGGAAATAGGCTAATGGCACTATGATATTTTTCATTTGTTGTAACATTTAAAATTATTGTAAAAAGATTAAAACCGTTGCACATAACTTTATACAATGGAACCGTTTCATATGATCTCCTTACAAATTTTGTATTGCAATGATTTTTCGTAAATAATAAGCAACAATTAAATATATTGTTACCAAAAAGTACTCTCATAAGTAATTATTTACAAAAAGTAAAAAAAAAATTTAACCATTGCAAAAAAACTTTTGTTTATTAAACGGTTTAAATCGCATTAAAACACATATTGCAATGGTTTTATTTTTCAAATTGGAGTATTGCTAAGAAATTAAATTGTTGTAGTGTAGCACTTGAAATTTCTTCCAAAAATTAAAATTGTGAAAACTTCTTCTGGGTGTTCAAGTAAAATATGAATGGAGTTCTTAATTTCAGTATCTAAGAATGACAATTGCTTCTTTAGAGAAGAGTTCAGGAGAAAATGACAAGGATCGAAACTCCCAATGAGATATCCGTTAATAGTTAATTATTTTAAAAATGTGCCTATTTTGGCTAGTCAATATCGTACAGCAGTGCTTGCATTAGATATGTAATTTGTAATTAACAAGTTGAAATTGATTATATAAACGAATGTTGGCTTTTACTAGATTCAACTAGAAGGTTCTTTGACTTAGTAAAAAAAACTGGAGAGTACTTTGCCCCCAAGAGCATAGTTTAGCAATAGTGGAGTGTCTCCTTAACTGACCTAGTTTATGTATGAAATTGGTGGTTGGAATTCGTTAAATGATTAATGTCATCCAAAAACTAGAAGGTACTTTGATAAGCTTTTTATATGCTATTTTAAAGTTTTTGGCAACTTCTACAAATTGAAGAAGTTTATAAACTCCATATATTTCTGAGCTTTTTCTTGAAGTAGCGTGAGGGTGTTTTTGTTTGACATTCTTTCTAAATTCTAAAAACAAATTCAAGAAGAATTTATTTTTGGAGTATCTCTCCCATTATGAGTATCTTTTATTTGGATTAAAAAGAAAATAAAAAAGAAGTAATAAATTTTATGTGTATAATAATTTTTATATCTTTTCGTATTTTATTTCACACATGTACTTCTCATCTGGATCAGAAAAAGCAAAAAACTCGAATTTATCGCTTGTACTAACCACGGAATGAAGGTGCAATTTGAATCTTTAGAATAGTAAAACAGAGTATTAGGTACTTGGCTACTTGCATAATTTCTTGATGTAAAAGACAAGAAGTCTGGCCTGCGCAGTGCTTTCCTCCACTTTAGATGCCAGGAGCAACGTTGATGATGAAAAGGCTGATGAATATTTGTGAGAAAAAAAGGAGCAGCGTAGAGTGGAGAAAAAGATTGGTTTTGGATGTTTAAACAATTGTTTGGTTTTTTTTTTGGTCAAAAACATGTCATAAACAAATTAAACATACAAACCAGCTTCAGTCCAAAATAGACCGAGCAAACAGAGAGGGCCATGGCCCAATACACAAAAAAAAACAACAAGAACAAATACAAACAAGAGGATCGGAACAGAAAAGTCTGGTCCAAAGTAAAATAGTCTCATCAGGGGCTTGAGCCATCTCATCATAAACCAAAATGACCACCACATCACCATCAACTCTGAAGAAATACCATCGGCTTCCATTACTGGCCCGGTTAAATGCTCGTCAAATCCCGCTGAAAAGACTGTTAAAGTAACAGTCCAAAAGAAACAAACACCAGTAACCAAAATGAGTTCGGCGGGACCCATCAACCCGGATAGAGGATGGGCCAGAGATTTTCAACACCCAAATGGTCTAGACATTCCGAGAACCGAAACGGACCCTCTGAGCCCCAGGCTTGAGCAGGTGACAGCAAAGATCAGCCAATCTCCTCTACAACGAACAGGAACACATGCATGAACAAGAACACCAAGAAAACCAGGCTGCCGGCAACACAAGGAATGATTCTCATCTTGACTGAGGATGACAATGGACATGAAAAAATCTTGCACATACTCAAGCAACAGGATGAAATCCCACCTGCACCAAAGCAAAGCACCAAAACACACAAAAAAAGAAAAAACAGGCCTAAAACCACCAGATCTGCCACAAGAAAGCAAAATAAGGCTCTTAAACCTCACAAGGTCAAGATCCTCTCGAAGAGGTGAACAGATCTCATAAACATTAGAGAACTCATGATGATTTATTCCTTGGTCCAAGCCATCCTCTGAACTTGGAGATGGTTGAAATAGGAAAATGAATAAAGTAGTCTTCATGGTCAGAGCCAAAGATAGATCTGTTGAGTAAAGTTAATGTAGTAAAGGGTTTGCAGCAACATGAAGCTGGAGAGCTCTTTCAAAAGGGGAGCGCCGCTGAGACGCTTCAAATTCACTTGGCTGCTGAAACAGCAACGTTTTCAACCTGTGTAAGACCTATCTTGCTCCATTCTTGGTGAGAGAGGAAATACACTTGCTTCTATCCTAAGCGCCGCTGAGACGCTCGCTATTGTGCTCCGCTAATCTGTACCTCACAAATCTCTGGCTTCTACGTTTTCAAATGCTGCACAAGGCTACAGATCTTGAAATATTCTATAGTGGATATTTGCTAAAGAACATGAAAATGTGACTAATCGCAGAGTTGAAATATTGGATTTGCAAGAGTTTTTGGTAGAAAATGAGACCCACCAAGCATGAGTCCAGACCTGCACCTTGCAAGAGTTGGAATTGGTTCAAAGAAATGTTGGCAAATGTTCGCCAGACAACTTGAAAGATTGCTGATGGTTCATCTCACGTGTATCTGTTGGGGTGGGGGTGAGGGGGGTGGCGGCTAGATTTAGAGAGCACTCGCAGATTACACTTCTATGTGATAGTCTCATGCATTTGATCCTCTTCTGCTAAGAGAATTCTTTGACTAATCAATTGTTTGGTTGTAATTAACATAAAAGTGAAGAGCAAAATTATCATGATCATATATTGGGGGTATGGAGGGGTTGGATTAGGCTTATCCCCTCTTTATTCCAACCACTTTTTCCCTCCCTAACCAAATAGGGAAAGGACTAAACCCCTCCCCTCACTATTATCCCCTTCCCCCCATTTCCTCCAATCCAAACACACTGGAAGAGAAGCTGCTCCAACAGAAGGGCGAGGCTTTTTAGCTAGATTATACTCGTGATTTTAGCTATATTATGTGCTTGTGATTCTAACCATTTGATCATAAAAATTAGATGAAAGCAATGTGTCACTTTTGTAAAGAGTATTAGAAGATTCTCTAATTATCTCTTAATTGAAGAGGATCCAAATCTTTCACGAAAAGAGTCACTAGGTTAACTTCAGTTAGTTTCTAATTACATTTATAAGCTCCAAGAGCTTTTTCCTTTTGTATTCCCCAAGCTTAGGTGCAATTCTAGATCAATCTCCAGTGCTTTGAGTACTATGAACCCTCTGCCATTCATTGAAGCAGAGCCGTTAATCTTTGGGAAAGATTGATCATGGAACAACACAATGTTTATAGATTGTAATTGATCATAATTGAATTAAGAAGCGACATGTATTACTTTCCCTTTGTTCCATATTCCGCATGTTACTATCCCTTACAAATAATAAATCGCACTAGTCCCTCTTAATTCTTGGAAGGCTTCAAATTAAAGTAATTATCTTTTTGGGTTAAAACCATTTTAGTTCCTGAGGTTTGTACTAAACATCAAATTGGTTCCTGAGGTATGCAAAAAGCCCAATTCAGTTCCTGTTGTTAGTTTTCTATTAACGGTCAACCCATTGACCGTGTAAAATGACGCTCATACCCCTGTCTTTTAAATTTTTGCTAATGTGTTAAACAAAAAAAAAAGCATGATAGCCGTTGAAAATCCAACGACTATTTTATGTTGTTCTTCCTGCCATGCCTGTAATGCATGGCCAACCAAAAAAAAAAAGCAATCTCATGGACGCTATATTCCAACGGCTAAAACCCAACGACTATCATGGTTTTTTTTTATTTTTTGTTTAACACATCAGTAAGAATTTAAAAGGCAGGGGCATAAGCGACATTTTACAGGTCAATGGGTTGACCGTTAATAGAGAACTAACAGCAGGGACTGAATTGGGCTTTTTGCATACTTCAGGGACCAATTTGGTATTTAGTACAAACCTCAGGGACTAAAATAATTTTAACCCTTATCTTTTTTGCTAAGTAATTAAAGTCAATATCTATACTTGGCCAATCCAACACAATGTGCCGCATACTTCAGTTCAGTCAAAATAAGATAATGTTTAAAATAAATTGATATAAGTTTGCATTTGAAACGTTAAACTATAATAAATAATTATCTAACCACTCAACCCAACAGTTAAGGGGCTATACGTCATGTAAAAGTTTCTTATTCACAAATACCAATCGAGTATGCAATACCTGTGGGTTGGTTATATATCCCATGCATATTACTTGCACTACATGTTTTGCTTCCCTCATTTTCATCATCTACTAGTTAGGATAGGCCATAGAATATGCTCGAGTGCCGCCATCATCTACCCATCACATTTTCGCAATCTACTAATCAAACATACATCCCATGTCTTATATATTTACAAAGTTTTTCTTTTCAGCTTGATTTATTTTTAACTTGAATGAAAAGCCAGAATGAGGAGCAGGGAGGGTATGTTATCAAATATTACAATCAATACACTGTCTTGTGTAGAAGAAACAAAAGCATATACAAGTTAGGGACATAACCAAAAATTTAATATAATATTAAGACACTTTCGTCCGCCCTTTCTTTTGTGCCGGGATCAAGATTCAAACAAAAAAATTGATGAGATGAAAAAAATAAAATATAAAAATAGGGGAGTCGATAATTTTTTTTAACGACCCTACATAATGCTTTTTGAAAACAAAAATTCCCAGTCCCCCTAGCTTCGCCCCTCATACAAGCATTCAGTTTCTGCTTCCATTGCCAACATCTTTCCCTCAAATGGCCATCTTCATTCCTATCCCCATCGACAGGTTGCGTTTATAAAATTCACCAAATTTCAACTTTAGGGATGTGAGCAATCTTATGATAATCAGCACCTTCTTTGTCCACAACTTTCCAGCGTTTCTCAAATCTATCAGACATTTGAAAAAATTCAACATAATGAAGATTTATCAAATGTTCTATTCCCACTGGCAAATCCTCCATTGATTCACATTCTCCAATCCATAGTTGTTGAAGTAAGGGCATTGCACCTTTCTCCACTCTTACCCATCTCAATTCTGGCATATTCCACATTTGTAATATCTTGAGCTCCTGAAACCCTCCTGTCTTGAAACATAATCCCTCTCCTTCATAAGCTTTTCCCAGTGCAAGTTCCACCAAATTTGGAAAATCTTGAAGTAATGGCAAAAGGTCATCCCTTAACTGACTCCGACTGAGACATATTCTAGTAAATCCTTGAAGAGAAAGAATCCATTGTGGCTCCTTTTCCAATCGCCCTCTCAATTCTAGATTGTGAAGAAATTGTGGAGTTGAGGAAAGAGAATATTGTAGATCGATGACCTCCTCTTCAAATCTTGAGGAAACAAGACGTAATGAGCGGAGATTGGTCAGCTTCTCAAGGGAAGAGCAGAGTTCCTTTCCGTCTTCTCTTCTCAGATTAGTGATTCCCAATTTCCTTAGTTGGGTTAACTTTCCAATCTCCTTCACTATTTTGATATCACCTATTTGATGGGCATCTATATAACAAAGACTTTTGAGGTATTGCAAGTTTCTTATTTTATACGGGGCCTTAAATCCCGTATACTTTTGACTCACTAACAGATGTCGAAGTTGTTGAAGTTTCAAAATCTCAATTGGCAGTTGTATCACATTGGTGTTTCTTAGATCTAATGTTTCTAGGCTTTGAAGGTTTTCGATTGATTTTGGAATAGTATTCACATATGTGTACATTAAGTTCAAATACTTGAGATGAAACAATTTGAAAATTTCTTTTGGGATCGTTTCTAAAGGAGCACGTCTCAATTATAAAACTTTCAATAGCTTATGACTATCAGTTAACAGCTTAGACATAAATTGCTTGGACATAGAACTAGTGGACTCAAATAATAAAAGTGAACAAAGATACTTAAGTGAGCCCTTGCTTACTTGTGTATTGTCATCAGAGCTATGGATTATCATGCGTCGAGCCTTGTCTAGAAACTGCATCCCTTGTCCATTAAATATGGTTGTAATGTCCTGTTCTTTGGCCTTGCCAAGTACAAGTTGTAGTATAATATCATGGATGCGATAGGCTTTCACTCTTCCATCTTCAGTTGTCTTGGCAACTTGGACTAAGTTTCTATTGATAAGTTCATTGAGATAATCCTCAGCCACTTCTTCTAAAATCATTCCTTCTTTCTTTTGCACAAACCCTTCGGCAATCCAGAGTCGGATTAGTCTCGTCTTCTCTATGGTAACATCTTCAGGAAGAATGCTTAGATACAAGAAACAAATTCTTAGATAGTCAGGCAAGCTATAATAACTGAGAGAAATTAACTTCATCATATTGTCGAGTTGGTTGTTGCATTTTAGCTGCTCACCAATACTTCTATTAAACATGTCCCATTCTTCCATTCTACGACTCTTCGTTGCTAATATGCCACCTATTACCACGATTGCAAGTGGCAAACCATTGCATCTGTCTATGATGTCTTCTGAAATTTTCTCTAAATGCTGAGGGCAAGAAGTAGAACCAAATACTTTATTGCAAAACAAAGTCCACGACTCGTCCTTGGTCAAATGGTCTAAAGGATAAACGTCACCTCCGCTATCACTTGTAGCAGCTTGGGCTACCTCAGTGATACGCGTTGTGATCATAATACTACTTCCATAATTGTTTTTAGGAAATGCCATCCATATGGCATCCCAATCTGTCGTTCTCCAAATGTCATCGAATACAAGAATGTAATTCTCTTGATGAAGAAAATCACGAACAAGTTCTTTCATGCTATAAATGTCCATGGTATCTAATTCATCTGATGCTGGTCGGTTGACTTCCTTGAAGAGTTGTTGAACTACCTACTTTAATAGTGTCTCAGTCTTAAATGACTGTGAAAGTGTGATCCATGCGTGATGCTTGAACCGATTCTTTACAGTTGCATCATCGTACACCTTTTTAACCAAGGTTGTTTTCTCCAACCCTCCCATGCCAACTACGCAGATCACACGGAGTTTGGGATCAATTGTGAAAAGCATATTCATGCGCTTCTTCTTTAGCCTTTCAATGCCAACAAGGTCTGCCTCTTCAAGAAGAAGTGCATCACCTCGACTATCATTCAATTTACTATGAACATGATCAGCGCTTGAGCCTTGCTCAAAAATTCCATATTGGTTTTGGTATCTCTGACGTGCTTCTGAAATATTTCAGATCCTATTCTTGATGGTATGTATTTTTATAGCAATTTGATGGCGAGCTTTCAAATCCTTAATCGAGCCACAAAGCTTCCAGACTCGACCAAGAAATCCATCACCATAATGGCGTCCAAGTCGTAGGACAAATTCATCAAGAACATCTTCGGCATCATATGCGACATCACGCAATTGACTGACCTATGCTTCAAGTTCGGGGTAATTTTCTACCATTGCTTCTGCTTTTCTGAGAAAGCCCTTCATTTGCCCAAGTTCATCTTTAATAAGCTGGATTTCATCTCGAAGCGCTCCCAACAATGCACTCTCTTCACGAAGAAAGGTTGAAAGTTGTTGTAGTGTAGAGGATAGGACAGCATATGCCATTCTCATTCACTAAATTTTTGCACACAGGAATCTTTTTTTTTGGGGATGAAAGGTTGCAATGTCTTAATTGGAGCAGAGATTCTTTTTGAGAGAAGACTTGCTAAGCGTGGACTTCAGCAACGTGCGCCGGCAGCCCTGAAGGAAAGGAGCAAAATACATATTTAGAAATTATACTAGGGCGGCTATTAAAATGGTTAGATATATATTTTTTTCATTTTGGGTTTCATTTTATTCTCTAACTACTTCAAGCACATGGCTCTCCGGTCATGTGCCGGTTTTGATGCAATTTCCAGAAAAGACCCATATGTCCACAGATCAACGAGCCGGAGGGAGCAAACCACCACAGCTGATATGGAATTCTATTTAAACTTTCAGTTGAACCTCGCGACTAAATATACGTGCAGGGGGAACCAGGGAAAGTGCAATCTTGACGTTACTAATGAGCTCCTTGTGGTGATCTACGGCATTCATGTGTAATTTTATCACTTTAGGTACACACGCTATGCCCCTTCTTAACTCGAGACCGTATTAAAATGTTAAGAGACAGCAGAGAGAGGTGCCCTTGCTGGACATGCTCTCACAATCCTATGAGACACTTCTATATAATAAATTTTTTATTATTTAATACATAAAATTATCCTCACGAGCACTGCTATATATTATTTATTCACTCTTTTTTATATAATAAAAATACATAAATATCAAAAAAAAAAAGAATGAAGATATGAAAGAGTAACATCAAGTATTACTCTATCCCCGTAATTTAATTTGTGGCTACATCTACTGTTCCGTATGCGCCTCCTCCTCCTCATCTTTTGCCGTGTCCTGTCCCCAAATCCATGTGAAGAATGGTAGTTGCCTGCAACTTTTTTCTAAATATTTTTAATAATGCGGTATTCAATTTAATTTAAAATTTATAGTTTCAAACGTAATAACATAATCATAGATGGTTATAAGAAATCAAATATAAATGACAAATTGAGTTTATGCCTTCAATCTGGTATTAAAAAAAAATTAACTTTTCAATAATCGAATTTCAAGTATTTAAAACAATATATTTTCGTACGAATGATACATACTATCCTACTAATAATCTCTAATCTATCTTATATCGTCTTTATTATTACTCTACCTTGTAATTTATATAGTAAGCTACAGGTTAAATCTCGAAGTCTATTATGTTTAACCAAAAAAGAAAAAAAAATTGAATCAATACATCTGCCTTATCGGCTTTAATCGAGTTGCCATCCAGTTTGGATTGAATAAAACTTGTAAACTAATTAAAGATAATATAAAAAGGAAATCTTATACCACATTAAAAAAAAAGTGAAAATGCAGTGCAAGATTTTATTTATTTAATTTTAGGTAAGTAGTAATTTTCATTCCACATCAAAAACTATACAGTGGACAAAAAAGGCAGAGGAAAAACATCACTGTCAAGAGACACAAAGTTAGATTTACAGTAAGATACTATCTAGCTATTTGCCATTTACAACATTTGGATTTATTTGTAACACTCTTTGTGTGTTTTCTATAAAGACATATTTTGTTTCTAACATCACCAATGACTCTCTCCAGCAGTATTAGCTCTATTCACCATGGGTAGTTGACTTTCCCTATGTGCCGCTCGTAAAATATGCAATAATTATTTCCTAATCTATTGGTATTAACTCTGAACGTAAAGAACAATATGAGTAGTTAATCACAAGAAAGTTTTTTTTTTTGGTGAAATAAAAGGTCCATTAAAACAAGAAAAATATATCAATTTAACCAATTCCAACTGGAGTCATTTCAAAATGAAGAATCTCAAACAATAGGCTTGGCAAGTTACAAACTCAGTTTAAATTCAGATCACAATTCAATTTTCTCTTAGCAATGAAATCAACAATTTCATTACTTGACCTTCTAACTGATAAAAAGTTAATTTTGTTTTTTTTGGACAAGATAAAAAGTTAATTAATGGCATACCAGAAATGATTTTAAGTGCATCAAACACCATTGACTTAACTCTCCAATAATCCATAACTTGATCAGGGGTGTTGAAAGCACTAATAATATATAACAGATGCATTCAATATTACACAAGAATTAAGAGAGTCCCTTAGAATTCCACTGAAGTCCTGTACAGCAAAAGAGCATCCATATGGAACATATCCAAACACATGCCTCTAAGAAAAAGAAGAGAAAAAATAAATTAAAATAAACGAGCACACAAACAAATGATAACTCTTTCTTTAGGAATTACTTTCTTCTATCCTTGAAATTTTGACGAAAAACTAAAAGGGGTTCACTCCCATTAGGATGTTTGTGACAAGGGTGAAATAGAAAGATCAACTAATAATTAAGACCTTTAATTAAGTCCTTTGTATATATTTTCTATCATTATGGCATATGAATTTAGAATAACAAAGACTAATATAATACAAAGAAAGACGAGTCATACACAATATGAATAACAAAAATTAGTCTTTTTTCATACACGTATACCAATAGTTGAAGAAATCAGAACTCTCTCCAGTTCTTGTTGTGTCTCCCTTTCTTTTTAAATTTTCTAAAACAACGGCAATTTTCGTTGGATAGAAACTTTTTTTTTACTCAATAAAAATCATTACAAAAACCTATCAAATAACTAAAGTGTATCTATACAAAAATATTTCTCAGGCTCTAGTTTGCACTAATAATTTCATTAATCAAGTTTCTCCTAAATTTCTTACCCCCCAAATTAGAACTCTGACCAATCGCTACACTTCAGCTTTGATTTGCTCCTCTAATTTGAACTCTTGGCAAAAGTGTTGGAAAATACAGGACAATTAAAATAATTGCGCAGCGAAAAATAAATCATGTATCCGTCCATGTTTAATTATGCATATCTAAATCAGATAATAATTTAATCTAATTAAATTAAATCCGCAATAGTTCTAGGATTACCTCTTGAAGCGTAATTCGATGTAGAATCTGAATCAAGCTCTCCACGTGTGAAGCCTCCAAGATTGATTCACACAGAATCTGCACTTGCTAATTGGATTTATACCCCCACTAGGTTTCTAGAGAAATCCTATATATTTTTATGACTGATGATATTGTGCTAGCTTTTCTCTGTCAGAATAGTTCTATATATAGGAAACATATATGACCTAAGTCATAAGTGGGCTGGTCTTAAACTTACCAGTCTTGGGCTCCATATTCATCAGATCACCATCTAATTACTACGAGCCCAATTAAATTAAAATTTAGGACAATCCTAAATTTAATTTAATATTTTCTCTACTCCAATTAATCTACAAATTATATTTGTGTGTGACCTCTCGGATTCATATTTAATCGGCAGCAGATAATTAATTCAACCAATCAATTAAATTAGAACCCTTTCTAATTAATTCGCAAATCGTGAGTGACACTTAGCAGTGTATCACGATTACCCAATTAAAGATGAAGTGCAAGCATGCGAACCCAAACAACAATTTATATGCAATCAAATCCTACTAGTCTCAATTATCCCGATCAAGCCAGAGTCATGGATTGGGTCATCAAACTCTCTTACTCGACCATATGCCAAAACCCAATTAGTTAGTGACTAATGAATAATTCGTGAAACGACTTCCACTATTCCATCTCGGCCAAGGATTTCAAGTCACTCAATTAATCAGATTGCATAGGACACCTAATTGACAGTTTCCGTGTCTACACATATATCTCTCTATGACGGAATAAATCACAACAACCGAATACATTGTCTAATCCATGATTAGGACTAGCTTATTCGCACCAGCAAATTATGACATTCCTAATTATGAGATAATCGTAGTGTCTCAGCTCTAAGGATTAATTGCATAATTACATGATACAACGAATCATTGACATTCCATGTAATTCATTGTATCAGCTGTCAAGTCTAGTTACTCATTCACAATAGTACTTATACATCTACTACAACAATATGAGACAAATCGCCCAAATTGATATCTCATATAATTTGGTTAATAGACTATAATCCGATCTATCCTGATAAACTAACGCCCAAGTAGTTTATCTTATGATCGGGGACAACTTTCTAGAATATATTTATGATTATAGATTTTGTCCCTCATATCCTTACTCCTAAGGATAGAATCTATAAATAGTATTCCAATGACTTTATTTATTTAATCAAGACATTAATAATAAATAAATAAAATGCCCAACTTAAATGAATTAATAAATTTAAATAACACATTATCCATAATTCCAAAATACAATTTATTGGCTTTTGGGCATTATTGCTAACAATACCCCACTTGCACTAAAGCCAATCAAAATGATATCTCATACCCATCCCTTCCAAGTATTGATCCAAAGACTACTTAGTCAGAGCTTTGGTCAACGGATCAGTAGTATTATCTACTGATACTACTTTCTGCATTACTATGTCACCTTTACCCACAAGTTCTCGGATAATGTGGTATCGGCTCTCTACATATTTGGATTTCTGGTGAGACCTTAGTTCCTTAGCTTGCACTATCGCTCCATTATTATCACAATGTAAAGGCACTGCGACCTCAATAGAGGGAACCACTCCAAGTTCCGAGATGAACTACTTGATCCAAACTGCCTCTTTTGCTGCATCTGATGATGCGATGTATTCGGCTTCTGTAGTGGAATCTGCAGTCGTACTCTGTTTGGAACTCTTCCAACTGACCGCTCCTCCATTACAAATGAAAATGAATCCAGATGTGGATTTACGATCATCCACATCAGACTGAAAATCCGAGTCAGTGAAACCCTCGATTTTCAATTCCTCTCCTCTATATACCAAGACCATATCCTTAGTCCTATTCAAGTACTTCAGGATATTCTTGACTGCTATCCAGTGTTCTTCACCTAGATCTGACTGATATCTGCTAGTACCACTTACAGCATGAACGATATCAAGCCTAGTATATAGCATAGCATACATAAGGCTTCCAATTGCTGAAGCATATGGAATCCTATTCATCCTCTCTCTTTCTTCAGCTGTCTTAGGACTCATAGACCTAGAGAGATGAATGCCATGTCTAAAAGGTAACAGTCCCCTTTTAGAATCTTGCATGTTAAACCTCTTTAACACCTTGTCTATGTACATACTCTGAGAAAGACCTATCAATCCTTTCGATCTATCTCTATAGATTCGAATTCCTAGGATATAGGTTACTTTTCCCAAGTCTTTCATGGAGAATGTTCTAGATAACCAGACCTTGACAGATGTCATCATACCAATGTCATTCTCAATCAGTAGTATGTCATCTACATACAAGATGAGGAATGTAACTGCTTTATTGCTGACTTTCTTGTAAACACAAGGCTCGTCTTCATTCTTAATGAAGCCAAATGTTCTGACGACCTCGTCAAAACGTTTGTTCCAACTCCTTGAGGCTTGTTTGAGTCCATAGATGGATCTCTTTAGCTTGCACACTTTGTGACTTTCACCCACGGATTCAAAACCCATTGGTTGTTCCATACAAATGTCTTCTTCAATGAAGCCATTAAGAAAAGTCATTTTGACATCCATCTGCCATATCTCGTAATCATAGTGTGCAGCTATAGCCAATAAAATCCTAATGAATTTGAGCATTGCTACTGGCAAGAAGGTTTCCTCATAGCCAACTCCTTATCTCTGATGGTAACCTTTTGCCACTAACCTTGCTTTGAAGGTCTCCACTTTCCCATTTGCACCCCTCTTTCTCTTATAAACCCATTTGCACCTAATAGGTACCATACCCTCAGGTGGGTCTACAAGATTCCAAATTTGATTGGTGTGCATTGAATCCATTTCTGATTTCATGGCTTCAAGCCATTTTTCTGAGTCCCTATCAGAAATAGTTTCTTCATAGGTTAGGGGATCATCAATATGATCACCATCATCCAATGTGAACAACTCTTGTCCTTGGCTATGAATGTAACTATATCTCGTGGGGGGGACAAATAGTCCTTAAAGATTTGCGTATATGTGGTGAAGCAGTTGGTTTTTCTTGAATTGTTTCATCCTGGATCAAATCTTGGTTTTCTACCTGGTCAATTGGTTGCTCAATGTTTCCCTCATTAAGCTCTACTTTTCTTCCCAAACCACCTCCTTGGATGAACTCTTCTTCCAAGAATATGGTATGTCTACTGACGAAGACTCTCTGATCAGTAGGGAAATAAAAGTTGTATCCCAACGAATCTTTGGGATAACCAATTAATCTACCTTTGTCAGATCTTGCTTCCAATTTCTCAGTTTTAAGCCTTTTAATATAAGCAGGACAACCCCATACTCTAATGTGATTAAAGCTGGGCTTCTTATTTCTACGGATCTCATAAGGAGTACATATAACTGATTTGGAAGTGACCCTATTCAAGATGTATGCTGCGGTGAGAAGAGCATGGCCCCAAAGGCCAATAGGTAAACAGTATAACTCATTATTGACCTGACTATGTCCAGTAGAGTCCTATTTCTCCTTTCTGACACACCATTAAGCTCATGTGTTCCAGGTGGAGTCAATGATACGATTATACCGTTTTCTTTGAGATACTCTTGGAATTCAGTACTAAGGTATTCCCCTCCTCGATCAGACCGAAGAGCCTTAATCCTTTTCCCAGTTTGGTTTTCTACTTCTGTTCTGTATTCTTTGAACCTTTCAAATGATTCAGATTTGTGTTTTATAAGATACACATACTGTAATACCCCGATCCCTCTCGAGACCGGGAGTTCAATCAATCCATCTAATCACAACCCAATTCCAACCCGGGCAAAATTTTAGGGAAAGACGGACGGAGTCTCCCCTGTTTCTAGGCAAAAGGTAAAACCTATAATAGCATATAAGTGGACCAGCACCGTGTCCAATCATACAAACGCCTCAAGGCCATCCGAGCATTGGTTCTCAACAAACGAACACAACCAAATATATATTTCCAATTTAAAAGCTAACCTATCTCTTTTCATCTTTGACAAGAACATTCATGCTAGGCAATTAAACTACACTAACCCATTACATAAATTAGGCTATCATATCATTCTAACTCTTTTCATTTGGGCATTACAAACATACATTATAGTTTAACTATTCTATCTGAATACATAAACTAGCTTATCAATCTACCTCAATTACTTAGCTAAATTTAGGTTACATCATTTTTAACAATAAATACATACAACGTATGAACATACATCTTTGCATCTTTGACAATCCAAGTCACATAGCACGCAAGGCAACTCTTCAAGCACGAACTTTCACGTAATCACGAACTTTCCGGCTAACATGATATGTCCTGAAATGTGGTGGTGAGGAGTGAGTATACACAACACGTATACTCAGTGAGGGCGAGACAGATATCGAGGTGGAGAGAAAGAAAGTCGTGCAATGCAAATAAAGCAGTTAAGGAATATAACTGAAAAGTAAGCAATCAAGACAAACAATCAATACAATAAGCGATTAATGAAAGCATTAACACAACCATTCAAAGCTATACCACACTCTGAAGGCTATGGTTCACTCGAGCGAGAAATGTACCGATCATGATCTCGATGACTTTAACGATGACGTGCCGGCTCACCCACCTTATAACTTCCGTTAGAGTACTCCGGACATACTCTGTCAATTCTACGACCCAAAACCCCCTGGGCGGCAACCCAAGCGAGAAAAGGGAATAGGACAAGGAGCTAGAGCAACCAACACTGGCAACCCGAGGCTACCCAGAGAGGCCCATCACTCACGCGCTTGACACTTATGCAATGCAATACAAGCTATTTAACGATAATCGAGCAAGGCACTGAAGTGCAAGTCAGTAACAACAGGCGATATAATAAGCACACAATAAGCAACTATAATCAATTAAGTAACAAGAACAACACCAACAAGCATTTTCAACAATTGATACACAAATTCAATCATAATTAACTTTAACAAGCATAACAAATATTATTAAGCATTCTATAGGCATTTTACTATGAAAACATATAAAATCACAAAATGACCCCAACTTTCAAAACGCTACTACTTTCAAACGAGCCACGAGTTCTGGAAACCGACTTCACCAATCCTCCTAGGTCACCATAAGGCACGTCTAAAGACTCCGAAACCCTACTTAACCCTAGAGTTCATGCAAAGCCCCGATTTTCCCCTTTGCTCGTTTGAACTACAACTACCTCAACCGATCACCCAACCAATGTCATAACTGCACCAAAAGTGCTTCCATGACGTACCTCGACAATGCCTTCACGTAAATCGAGAAATTTCCAAACTCGATCGAAATGACCCCAACTTGTACCAAGCCATTTTTCTCCATTTTTCCATTATACAATCCAATTAAACCATACTTTTAGGCATTCTAGCATAACTAGCACCTTCCTACATCAACAGAACGCATAACGGAGCAACTTCATCGAAACGGGGGTTTACTATTCATAATTTACTATTCAATTAACAATTTAAATTGCAATCTCGATATTCAACCGCAGAAAATGCTAAAAAACTATAAATACATGTTCTACAATTGCTAGGGAACATTCTTTAAGCAACGAAAAGGATAAAATAACAACCTACAGTTAAATCACAAAAATTAAAGTTTAGATACAATAATTTCAAATGCTCAAATAATGATGAAACCATCACCTTAGACGCTCCTAAACGCCAGGAAAACCACGTCGGATGCCTCGAAAACCACCCCACACAAGCTCCCGCGAAGAAATTGAAGTTTGAAGTTGAAAGATTTTTTTTTCTTCCTTGTATATTTTCGGCCCTTAGCATTCTGTTTTCAGCTTTTTTCTTTATTTTCCTTGTTATTTTAAGCTTATAAAAGATGATAACAAGTCAACAAGTCAAGCCCTTGGTCAAAGCTAACTTAAACTTGGTCAAGTAGGCTTATTTTATGCATTTTGAAGCTAAAACAACTATCACAAATCAAATTCAAGTTAATAACAACTAAACTACTAAAATTAAAACACCAAACACTAGTTTTCACTATTTGTTGAGGACTAGAAATCATTTCCTAACTATCGCTCTCGATATGCTATGCACTTTGCGACAATAAAAGAATAACAATTAAATCTCAAAGAATTTAAGAAAATATAATTTTCGAAAAGTAACATAGTTCAAAATTTACTCCGGCTCGGAGCTACTTTTCATTTTATTGAAAACTGAGCATTAAGGTGCAAGAAAAATAAAACCGATTAACATAAATATGAAAATGAAGCTACAAATAAACGTTTAACGAAAATAAACACATAATTCAATGCTAACATTTAAGATACCACTTAATTAAATGCAATTAAATACCATTAAATGCATGCCGGGTTCGGGTTATCACACATACCCATACCGAGACACATCATCAGTAAAAGTAATGAAGTAGGTAAACCCACCTCGGGCCAATTCACCAAAAGGCCCACACACATCAGTATGTATTAATTCTAAAATGTTTGTAGCTCTTTGCCTTTTGTCCCATAAAGGGTACTTTGGTCATTTTACCTAGGATGCAAGATTCACATGCTGGGAATGGACTTGGGCCACATGCGCTTATAAGTCCTTCTTCTTCCAACTTCGTGATTCTAGCTTCCCCTATATGACCTAATCTTAAATGCCACAAATATTTAGAATTAATAGTATCTCTAGACCTTTTAAAGGTCTGTACATTCATGCATTGCTCATTTTTATTGTCGTCTCTCTTTATATCAAGTATATAAAGCCCATTTACTAATTTTCCAGTGCCAACACATTTATTTTGCAAATAAATAAAACATCCATTATCCATAAACTTAAATTCAAAACCATTTTGAAATAAAACTGAAACGGAAATGATATTTATCAAAGCATTTGGCAAAAATAAACAATTATTCAGAACTAAAGTATATTCAGACGACAAAGTAAGACAACATGTCCCAATAGTTAATGCAGCAATCATTGCTCCATTTCCTACCTTCAGGACCACGTTGTCTTCTCCCAAAACTCTACTTCTCTTCAGTTCCTGTACAGAAGTACAAATATGAGAAGTGGCGCCAGAGTCTAGCACCCATGAAGTAGAATCATGATTAATTGAAAGACTAATCTCAAACATGAGCAATCGAGACATACCTATAGAAGCCTTGCCCTGTCCCTTCAAACTCTTGAGGTACTCTGGACAATTCCTCTTCCAATGTCCTTCCTTCTCACAGTGAAAGCAAGTTCCAGGCTTTGCAACCTTCCCCTTCTTCTTGGACACGCCTCTAGTAGGCTTGCCTTGAGGGGTATTTTTACCTTTCTTCTTGTTCTTTTTTTGCTTCTTAGCAGATGAAGAAGAGGCAAATGCCAACACAATTTCCTTACCTTTTCCTTTCATCTACCCTTGGTATATAACCAGCATATTGAAGAGCTGAGGTAAGGTGCGCTCAATGTCATTCATCTGAAAATTGACAATAAAGGAATGGAAGGATTCAAGTAGAGATTGAAGTATCAAGTCAGTCTGCAAGTTCGAATCCATAGAGAAATTCAAGGATTCAAGACGCTCGATCAAACCGATCATCTTAAGAACATGCGTATTGACATCTGATCCCTCACTCATCCTCAATCGGAACAATTCCCTAGATATCTCATACCTAGCAACCCTATTCTTTACACCATACAACTCTTGTAAGTGTTTGATGATTTCAGTGACATTTTCCATGTCCTCATGTTGACGTTGAAGCCAAGACGTAGCTTTTGACCTTCAACGCATCATCACGCCATTTCCTAATGGTTTCCAGTTCCTCTTCAGATGCCCCTTGAGCCTCTTCAGGAAGTGGACCATCAAGCACGTACTCAATCTTTTCAGAACTCAGTATGATTTTCAAGTTACGAAACCAATCAGCATAGTTTGGTCCGGTCAAACAGTTCTTATCTTGGATAGTTGCAAGATGATTCATTTTTGACATATAACTGCAGAAAATAATTAATTAAAATTAGATAACGTATTATTAACTACTTGACTTGGGTCTTTAAATCAAATAGTACCCCCATTAAATTTTTTCGAAACCTAGTAGCAAACGGAAAATCAAATAAATGATTTTCTTAGTGGATTGGGGGGCCCATTAATTTTTGTTTCACCTCACATTATAGATTCTTGGTGATACAAACACTAATGAGTGAATAACACCTTATTCAATGCATCACATACAAATCCTAATTTTCTTGCCTACAATTCCCTTGACCTCACATTATAGATTTTTGGTCTCTAAGAATTGTTTAAGTCAAACCTATTATCCTAGAAAATTTGGATCAATGCAATACCGACCCCTCACATGATAGATTTTTGGAAGCCAGTAAGAATCCAAATTCTCTTACATCTTATGTTTTATAGACTTAGTTTACATATTAATACAAATAAATAGCTCTTATGTGTCCACAGCCAGCTACTCGCTTGCCTAACACATAAACTAATCTATGATAATGGAAGACAATGATATAATCTACTCTTAGACTACATTATTATTAACTTAATATTTGGAGTAGGAAGATTTGCCGGTCTTTTATTAAGGTCTCACTTTTCACATGCTTCTTGTTTTAATTTATCATATAAACTAAACTAGAAACATCCACGCATTTAATATATATTGCATAATAAATAAATGCATGTAAATAAATAGGATGATCATGGACTAGGAGCACTATCAACCCGAGCCACTGGGTTGAATTCCTAAAATAAAATTAGGGCCCAAAAGTTGGGCTACTCTTTGTTGGGCTTCACAAAACTCCTTCTGCGAACCGGGTCCACCAACTCCTTGATGCGTCCTGCTTGATCTTCTTGTTACATTTATGTAAATAGATTCCTAATCTAGTAGGATACATAAATAAGAATAGGGGTTTTACATTATCAAAATGGGTAAGAGGCATGCAAGCCCCATTTAAATAATTACATAAATCCCAAATGAATAAATAAATAAATAAACATACATCCATTCATTCATTCATTCATTCATCCATTCTAGTCCATGATCATCCAAGCAAATAATCATAAAATAATAGGTAATCCACGAATATGACACAATTAATTTCTTTAATATAATCTCATTATATCTAGTTGTCTAAATTTAATAAACTATTTATTAAATAAACAAAATATCTCATATTTTAAAATAAATAAAACACCTTTTATTTATATAATATAATTAATAAACAATTGGCTTCAAATAAAAAGAGTTTTGTAAAAAATAAAGTTATGGGCTAAATTAATAAAAACCAACATTTTTATTAAAACATAGTCAGCCCAAAACATTTTAAAACCACTATTTTAAAACAACTCATCAAAGCCCAAAAACCTTTAATAGCCCAATAGAAAAGAAATAAAATAAAAACAAAACAAGGTCCAAAGCCCATCAACCCATAACACTTGGGTCATGGGTTTCAGACCTAGATCCGGATCCAAAACGGATCCAGATCTAGGTCAGGAAACCTTAACCCAAAATAATTTTTTTTTTCTTTTCCTTCTCTTCCCTGCGCTGCCCTCCGCCCCCCCCCCCCCTCCCCTTCCTTTTCCACCATGGCTGCACCTTACAGCCATGGTGGCTGCTTGCGCAGAGCTGCTGGGGCAGGCAGCGGCGCACATCAGTGTCATGCGCCGCTGTCAGCAGTGGTCTAGCCACTGCTGACAACGACGGTGCCACTGCCTGGGGTGGGTAGGGTTTTCAAAAAATTTTTTTAAAAAAAAAAAAACGTTTTTCAAAATTCTGAAAAATATATACAATATATATAAAAACAGAGTAGTTAAAATTTTCAGAACACACTTTTCATAAAAATTTTAATTATGAAAAACACTTTTCATATAAATTGGGAAGGAAGATTTTAGGCTATTTTTCAATCACAAAATTAAACAACTTTAATTCAATATAAGAGATATAAGAAATTGTGACATAAACGTTAAATCGCATAACAAACATGAACGGTGGCTCTGATACCACTGTTGGAAAATACATGACAATTAAAATAATTGCGCTGCGGAAAATAAATCATGTATCCGTCCATGTTTAATTATGCAGATCTAAATCAGATTATAATTTAATCTAATTAAATTAAATCCGCAATAGTGCTAGGATTACCTCTTGAAGCGTAATTCAATGTAGAATCTGAATCAAGTTCCCCACGTGTAAAGCCTCCAAGATTGATCCACACAGAATCTGTAACGGCCCGAACCCAACCCCACGCTAAAGTCAGGCTCGGACCCGTCACTCGGACAGAGTCTCCTCTGTACCAAGGACTAAACTATTACATGCGAATAGTCACTTATCTTCTAATATCTCCAAAGTCAAAACAAAATCACAAAGCCATCCGAGCCTTGGAGCAACAACAATCTTCTTAAGCACACAAGCATGCGAGATAAGTTGGTTTTAGCCACAAGTAGTTAGATACAATTATAATTTTAAGTTCCATATGTAGGACAATAAACACTCCAAGCATGCAAGAGAAAATAAAGTCTAGAATCCATTATTACAATCCAACATCTTTCTCTAACATTCAAGACTACCACTACTAAACATATACACAAGACCCCAAGGTCTCAAAATACAATATTTAACATGAACTCCACGCAAGTTGCACATAAGATCCACCTTAGCACACAAAGTTACGGATTCTGATCTACGTGAACTTCTTCTTCTTCTTCTACTTCTAACAGCTGGGGATTTACCTTAGCTTCTCCTGAAACATATCAAATGAGGAGTGAGCAACAAAGTTGCCCAGCGAGGGAGGTGATGCAACATACCAACGTGCAATATGATATGCAAACACAAGAAAATATATATAAGCCACGTAAACCAGCAAGATAACAAGTCAAGTAATTAATCACTTTTAAAAGGATACGGTTTCACTTCCAAGTCTTCAATCACGAGTCACGAACCACGAACTTCACGAATATGCCAGCAAACCCCAAACACCAACAATTGGGATACTCCGGATGTATCCCGATCCTACGACCCTTTCTCCCGAGGTAGGTCCATGCCCAGCAGGTGAACCACGCCTAGGGTAGTGGAGTATGCCTCAGCGAGAAAGGGAATAAGCACCATGGTAGTCGAGGGAGCACGGCAAGCCCGACACCGCCCATGTTTCTTGACTCTACCATGTCCGAAAAGGTTACGCAACCCCGAGACAAGTCACAAGCAATCAAAATATCACATAACACGTAAGAGGGTCGACAAAGTAGGTCGCCCTCACATATAAACACGATATAAGCTCACACAAGCACAAAAATAGCTTAAAGATCCCAAAAGAAGCAATCAACATAAATATTTCCCACGAGCTACTCAAATAGCTTAATTATATCTTAAATATTCAATACAAGACAATACAATCCCACAACAAGTTCCAAATGCAACTAAAACGGCTAAAAACTACTTTTCTCCTTTCTTTAACTGAGTTTTCTTTCTCCTATGCGTGGTTCAAGATTTCCAAATCATATCCTAATCTTTCTATATCCTTAATTAAGCCCAAATACACCTATTAGAATCATAAAAATTTATTTTAGAAGCAAAAGTTCGGGAAGGCCCCGAACGGGTTTGAACTACAACTATACTAACCGAACCCCATTTTCGTGAAACGAAAGCACCAAATGTGTTTCCTTAGCTCAAGGATACCCGAATCAATGCCCAAACTTGCCCGGATTGCTCAACGAGAAAAGTCCCATTTTTAAAGTCGGCTATTTATGCAATTAAGCTCGGTTTTGAGTGATTCAACCTCACGTGGCTTTTCAACTAACTTCACTAGGGTCTAGAGCACCTAATTGAAGTCTCAATTCAAGCTAATTAGCAATTTTTATTCAAACCCTAAAAACGTGCACTATTCATCACCCCTTTTATTCAATCTCAAATTCCAACTATAAACATTATTATTAAGCATCAAAAGTTAACTCTATAGCATCTATTAGGCATATAATAAGCATGTATAACAAGTTTTAGAGCTATGATCAACAATTAAAAGAAATTCAACAATATGCATAAACTTTAACTTTAAAAATTGAACTCCCTTACATAAACAAGCTTAGTAGAGGCAAGAACAAGCTTGAGCTAGGTTGATAACACTTGTAGAAGCCTTAGGGAGCATCGAAGATCAAGCTTGAAGATGAAAATTTCTCCTCTTTGCTCCTAGAGGTGGTCGGCCATGGTGGAGGACATGGAGGGCATTTTTTCTTTTGTTTTGATGACAAGCTTGTGTTATTGTTTTAATTTCATGAGTTGGTTTTATTATGTGTAGGTGCATAACTATCAATTTAAGCTAATTAGTCCCAAAAACTTGATCAACTAAGGCTAAATGTGATTTCAAATGTTTTTAGTTGCAACTAGCACTATTCTTACGTAACACTATTCAAAAGTCATGAAATCTATTTTCTAAACGCACGCTCCTAAGCTTGACTAGGTATCGATTCCTTCTAGATGTCCTATGATCTAGGAAAAATATAAAATCTAACTTTCGAGACGGTCAAAATTTTTATGAATAGTAACCTCTAATAAAAACAATTAAGCAAAAAAGATGATGCACATATAAATGCGCAATTAGATATGCAACAGTTATAAAAAAATTTATGGTAGAATTATCGGGCGTCACAGAATCTGCACTTGCTAATTGGATTCTACCCCCACTAGGTTTCTAGAGAAATCCTATATATTTTTCTGACTGATGATATTGTGCTCGCTTTTCTCTGTCATAATAGTTCTATATATAGGAAACATATATGACCTAAGTCATAAGTAGGCTGGTCTTAAACTTACCAGTCTTGGGCTCCATATTCATCAGATCACCATCTAATTACTACGAGCCCAATTAAATTAAAATTTAGGACAATCCTAAATTTAATTTAATATTTTCTCTAGTCCAATTAATCTGCAAATTCCATTTGTGTATGACCTCTCGGGTTCATATTTAATCGGCAGCAGATAATTAATTCAACCAATTAATTAAATTAGAACTCTTTCTAATTAACTCACAAATCGTGAGTGACACCTAGCAGTGTATCACGATTACCCAATTAAAGATGAAGTGCAAGCATGCGAACTCAAACAGCAATTTATATGCAATCAAATTCTACCATCTCAATTATCCCGATCAAGCCAGAGTCATGGATTGGGTCGTCAAACTCTCTTACTCGACCATATGCCAAAACCCAATTAATTAGTGACTAATGAATAATTTGTGAAACGACTTTCACTATTCCACCTCGGCCAAGGATTTCAAGTCACTCAATTAATCAGAGTGTATAGGACACCCAATTGACAGTTTCCGTGTCTACACATATATTTCTCCATGACGGAATAAATCACAACCACTGAATACATTGTCTAATCCATGATTAGGACTAGCTTATTCACACCAGCAAATTATGACATTCCTAATCATGAGATAATCGTAGTGTCTCAGGTCTAAGGATTAATTGCATAATTACATGATACAACGAATCATTGACATTCTATGTAATTCATTGTATCGGTGGTCAAGTCTAGTTACTCATTCACAATAAGTACTTATACATCTACTACAACGATATGAGACAAATCGCCCAAATTGATATCTCATATAATTTGGTTAATAGACTATAATCCGATCTATCCGGATAAGCTAACGCCCAACTAGTTTATCCTATGATCGGGGACAACTTTCTAGAATATATTTATGATTATAGATTTCGTCCCTCATATTCTTACTCATAAGGATAGAATCTATAAATAGTATTCTAAGGACTTTATTTATTTAATCAAGACATTAATAATAAATAAATAAACTGTCCAACTTAAATGAATTAATAAATTTAAATGACACATTATCCATAATTTCAAAATACAATTTATTGGCTTTTGGGCATTATTGCTAACAGAAAGATGTGATGATTTCGTTCCCTCCATATGGAATAAATACATACACAAAAGAACATCCGGAAGATCACAGCCTGGAGATTGTTACCTTTACATACTCTTTGGCACCACTAATCAAAACAATCCCAGGTAGGGAGCCGCAAGGCAACAGGAGAAAGTCTGCACCCAAACTTTCACAGATGGCTGCAAATCCCACATTGGAAAAAAAGATGAGGTCGATCCTCAACAGTTATCCCACAAATAACGCATATGTTATTGATCGTTGGATAGAAAACTTCTATACATTATTTAACAATAAAATTCATTAAATACACTCCCACTTGATAACTTTTACATCTTTAAAAAATAAAAAAGTATAATTTTGCCTCACTTTTTGTACCCAACGCTTCATATTATATTTTACTTTCAATACTGTACTTAATTTTCATGAAAGGTCAAATTAAATCATTCAATTTAAATGGGAGGATGTAATATTTTAGTCCTTTATACATGAATCATTTCACATTTTAAAGTAGTGAATTTTAGGTAAAATTGGCGCTAAATGACTTAAGGAACTTGAATTAAAAAGAACAGACGATACCTTTCCATAGCCCTTCATCTCGGATCAGAGTCTAACAAATTAGGAAGAACTAATCGGTTAATGCCTAATGTCAGCTTGCAGATTCGCACATAATTGGTGAAGACATAAAAGCTTGCTATCACTAAACTATACATTAAGAGGCGGCTTACTGAGGTCAAGGACTAATGGATTATTACACCACATTGTTCAAAATATGCCAGTCAAACGAGCAATGCATAATAAATACATATATATATACTATATGCTTTAGTTATGTAGATTATAAAAAATTATGAGTTTCATTTTAAAATTAATTGATACTAAATAGAGTAGTTTAAGATTTTATACACGCAGAAAAAAAATTGATTTAAGATGGATCATATATTAAAATAATTTTAGAGTTTATGATTTTTCAATGTAAGACACGTTGAAGATAATAAATATATAACTTTTCAATGAGATGCTAGCTAGTTTAGTTCTTGGATATACATATCTACTGTTGCTATGCACTGGACTGGCACTGCTCATTGGCTTTGGTTGACATGCATATATCAAGATTAATATTAGATTAGTTAACCAATTATACGTTCTCAAACAAATTTTGAAGAATTCCAACGTAAATTATATTTCACGTACAATATTTTTTCAGTTGAAAAAAGATAGAAAGAGCAAAACATCCTTTAGAATAATTATTCTCTCCTTTAAAATAATAATAAAGAAGTTGTGGATAAACAAAAGCAAATTGTTAATCACTACTTTATATTATGCTTTTAATTTATGCTAGTGCTTGTTGGATAGCTCAAAAGTTCTTGTTTATCATTCCTAAATTTTACCAATTCTAATAAAATAAAGAAGGGGTATTTGAGTAAAATATAACTTTTAATTTCAATTTCACATGTGTTACAAATACAATTTATATCTAAACATGATAGAATTGTCTTAATACTATTTTACAGTTTCAAGCAATATGATTCATTTGTTAATACAAAAATCTTTAAGAAATTCATTTATAAATCAAATAAATTTCACAATACAAATGCTTTCAAATCAAGCAAATGTTTATTGCAACGGTAGTATGTAAATAATCTTATATATATCACTTTTCTTTCATGGCTAAGCAACATACCTTGAGCTAATTATAGTATGATTTTAACTTCAATTTAGATAATTATCAAGAAGCGAGCAAGTAACAAGTTAGATGTCATAAGTTTGAGGTTAGACAAGATGGAGTAGTTTTTTTGGACCATAATTGCAATTAACTCGTGTGACTACCGATATACTGCTTGAGATTGAATTAATACTTCAATCCAATGGATGAGCCATTTCAAATACTTTATCCGCCCTTAATTATCATCAAATGACTGATGATACCATTTTTCTTTTTTTGGGTCAACAACAAAGGAATTAGGGCACTGATTCAGAAGAACGTTAAAAGTTTTATATATTCTTTAAAAGAAATATGAATATTTATATGTTTTTTAGTTAAAAAAAATTAATTAGACTCCACTAAATGTGTTAAGAATGATTTTCATTCAACCAAAATCATCCAATATCTGTTACAACAAAATCAGATTGAAGCAAATTAGCAAGCTCCAGAAGGATATTCTGCACCAAAAAAAGGGACGAGGGGAGGAGAGGAATCCTACTCTTTAACATTCCTAGCCATTTCTACAAACATGGTTAACATTGAACCTCAAATTCGAAGACATACACGATTGAGCATAAAAAAAGATCGACTCAATAGACTAGCTTGATGTAAACAAAGGATTAAAAGCTATTTACAGCTTCCAAAAAGGAAGATTCAATGGTGAAATGGGAGAGATCTTGCAAGCAAGCAAGCTAGCTTCCTTCAGAGCAAATGCTTCGACCTGTGAAGCAGAACCACATCTGAGGACACGATCAAATCCACCATTGTCAGCTTGACTATTGTCAGATGTGAAGGATGCATCACAATTCAACTTGAGAGTGCCGGGATCAGGAGGTATCCATCCTTCAACGGGGACAGGTATTTGGCCACAATTCGAGAGATTCTGAGCAAAGTCACGAGGCATATTGAACTAGGGATCAAAGAGCTCAGACATGCGAAACTCTTCCCTACCATTGAAGATATACCTTGAGCAGAAAAGAACACGCAACAACTCTATTTGAATTTGAAATGCATAAAGAAAAGTTGATAAACTTTAGAATTATGACAAAAAGAAAGGGAGAAAAAAAAGAGTAATCTAGTATGCGAAATGGAAGCTCATACTGTCACGCGCCCAAAAATTTCACCAGCTTATATTTTGGGACGAGATGCCGCGAGTCTAAGAAGATTTCTCCTCCTAAATCCACAAGGCGCTAATACCAAAATACATAAATCGAAACCCACAAAATAATTCATCAGAGCGACTAATACTCTTAATTAAATCAAGTCACATTTCTGAATATCTATTACAAGATTTACATATGGTATTTCTTCTAAACTATCTTTCTCATAACACCATTCAAGTGCAAGGACTGATCTCGTGGGATGGCCTCTAAACCCATATAGATTGAACAACTCAATAACCCTTGTCTCTGCATAATTATAATAAGATAATATAATGAGCAAAACAATGCTCAGTAAGGAGGACACTCGGAGTCAGGCTCTGAGGGTTGTCCAAAGTAAATGATGCAATATAGAAATTAAAGCTAAACCAAACGTGCAATGTGGAGTCAAGGTACAAGAGCATCCAGAAGAGGGACGAACGGAGAATAGTTAGTTTACACTAGACCATAACTGAATCATAACTTGATCAATACAAGACATACACATAAAACTAATATCAGAGCTACGCAACTGGATATCATAACAACCTGAGCAGTTATCTCACAATTTCATCTATTCTGAAGCAGCGTACAAACTTAACTATATTTCAAAGTATAATATCGTAATTACTATATAACACATAAATATCGCATAGAGTCGTGATAATGATAGCTAAATTTCTCACACCATAACAGAAGGCTTCTAAGCCTCATCCTCAAACGGTGAACCATCTCCCACCGCCGAGGTCACAAAATGGCCACCTGCGGCCCACACCTCCGTAGGGTGAAGTGTCCTCCACCTATAGGTACAAAACTAACAATATACGACAGTTTCACCCGCTGAATGGGTGTCACAACTCTAAGGATAACACATAGCAATTAACACAATCAGTTCTTAAATGCCATAGTCCATCACTAAAAGTTGAGTACAAGATTCTTAATGACAAACGGATCGGAACAGAATCAACAAATTTCAGAATATGAGACATTAAACTGAAGCAATAGGGAGAGAACCAAATGGGATCTAGGTGTAAGAGAGTTATCCAACTTACCTCGATTTCAGCCTTATATCAATTTAATTCTCTTTTCAAATAAGAATTCAAGACTAGCTTGTTGCTGCATAATAATAGTGGATTTAACAATTAATATCACAAGTTCTAATTAAACTTTAAACTAAAGGAAGCTGGCAGTCTATGAATAAATTGTATCAAAAACTTTGTAGCGATTCTATTTATAGTTACAATAACAGATAAAATCAAATAATCTCTTACCTCCAAAAGTACTATTTTGTCATTTTAACTTTAACATATACTCATACTATCATTATTATTTTCATATTATCTTCCTTCGTTTTTTGTTAAGTTGACGACTCTATATCTTACAGTTCTTCTTTACTCCTCCTTCCTCTTCAAGAATTAGTTGCTAACCACCACTTTCATTTTCCCTTTTTATATGTATGCATTACTTATTATAGTACACACTGAACTTAATATTCTCAACTATCACACACACAAACTGGAAGAACGACAAGATAATACATGCACCACACACATGGCTGCTCAACGCACAGACTTTACCAACATCTTATTCAAGTTCTTTAGTCATCTTTTATTTCTCTACTGTATCATTTTCCTTTCTTTTTTCCACTTACGTTTCTATCTCTTATTCTTGTCATTTCCTTACACTGTGACTTATCATCTAACTTCTTTTAGTAAGTTTGACTTGCCTTTCCTTCCTCACCTTTCTAAGTTTAATGTTTCTTTCTTTTACTATTTTGTTTCTTTACTTCTTGCTATTCGTTACTGCACTAAGCCAATCAGCCATAGCACCATCACGACCAATCTTTGTCACCAAGGCTGCATACACGGACATCATATACAACGTACACATGCATAAATACACCTAGAACATACATATACATGCAAACATAGTAGTATTTTTGGACCAAAAGATACTTTACATGCAGCTCAAGCTAAACTCTTTTAATTCTTCAATCTTTTAGCTATGTGATAACCCGGACGTGTTTCAAGATAGAATCATCTAATTTTAATATTTCAAAGTACAAAACTTGTTCAGTCCAAGCTAAACCATAGATTAACTAATTTCAAACTAGTATGAAAATAAATAGTTCAAGCTCTCTTACCTTCATTCAAGTTCAATTCTCTGCAAAAAGTCATGAAAGATATCATTTGTTTGCTCTCTCTTCCTATGGTGACGAGTTTAGCAGGAGTGTTTTGCTACATGTTGTTTAAGGCTAAGTTTCAACAAGATGACTAAGCATGCATGTACACGTACTGAGTTTGTATCTTAACTTTGGTTCTCTATTCTCTCTTCTTTCTAGGATATTCGTCCTCATCATCCTTTTGAGTTCCCAGTTGATGACATGTAGCAGCTTTGGGAGAAATGTATCCATTCTATTCCTAGATGGTGCCGTTAAAATGGACGTGTTTAGCCAACTTATCTTATTTTCTTTTAGTTTCCTATTGCGACTAAGATTAAGCAAGAGCAGGAGGTGGCTAATGTATACAATGACATACTTATTATATTGCATGAGGTGGCCTTCTGAATTTAAAAGATGCTGCATGAATAAAATACAAACCAACATAACAAATGACTTTAGAATTCGGTTTTGTTCCCTGTTTGACACTTTAGCACATTTTACTAAAATAATCGGTACTTCTTTTACAAAACTATAATCGATGCACTGTTTGGGACATTAGAAATTAGACTCGTAAATCTTTTCAATCATATGTAAATTATCATGTAATTCCTTCCCAATTGCTACAGTACCAATTTTGAAATTGGCCCAAAACTAATTTGTAACTTTAAAATCTTGCAAACTTCTTTTAATAAATTTTGGAGTTTAACTTATTTGCTTAAACATACATATCTAAATGGTCCATCATTACTTATCATACTAAATTACATATTAACTCACATGTGTTGACATGTTATATAACAATTATCGTTAACTGATATTTCTTTGACGATTTAATAATTTATTATTAACTCGCATTTTCTAGGGGTATTACACATACTATCTTAAGAAACGAACAGCAAAATACAGAGTGAACTTTTGTTGCCTCCTTCTACTGCCGACGTCTCTACCTCAAGTGACCCTTTCCTTCCCTTTAGACGATATAACTTCAGGGCTGTGAGCGATCTTCTTATTAGACGCTATCTTTTTTTCTATCCCTCGGACCACTTGTATAAATCCATCAGACATATCACTAAATTCAAGAGATTGAAGATTGATCAAATGCTCTGTACCTTGCAAATACTCCATTGATTTACAGCCGGCCATCCATAGTCGTTGAAGACAAGGCATCGCACCCTCCTCCACAATTACTCGTCTCAATTCTTGTAATTCCCCCATCGATAATGTCTTGAGACTTGAGAATCCTCCGGCCCTGAAACATAATTCCTCTCCTTCGTAAGCTTTCGCAAGCACAAGTTCCTTCAGATTGGGCAAATCTTGAATTAAAAGTAGAGGATCTTCCCCCAATCGACTCCAAACGAGATGTATTCTTGTAAGTCCACTAAGAGAAAAAATCCAATGTGGTGCAGTTACCAGTCTCCCCCACAATTTTAGTGTACGAAGAAATCGTGGAGTAGGGGAAACGGGATATTGTAGATCAATGACCTCGTCTTCTTTGAAGGAAACTCGTAATGAGCGGAGATTGGGTAGCTTCTCAAGTAAAGAACAGAGTTCCCGTCCGTCTCCTCTTCCCAGACTGGTAATTCCCAATGTCCTTAGTTGGGTTAACTTTCCTATCTCTGTCACTATTTGATCTGCCTTTACATAACATAGGCTTTCAAGGGATTGCAAATTTCCTATTTTATCCGGAGCCTTAAATCCAACATACACGTAACTCACTGTAAGATGCTGAAGTCGTTGAAGCTTTAAAATTGCGACTGGCAATTCTGTCACATTGGTATCTTTCAAGTCCAAGGTTTCTAACTTTTGAAGGTTTCCTATACCTTTTGGAACATTTTTCACCTTTGTGTTCCTCAAGTTCAGATACTTGAGATGAAACAACTTGAAAATTTCAGATGGGATCGTCTCTATAGGAGCACCTTCAAAATCTAAAACCTTTGGTAACCTAAGTCCACGTAACAACTTAGAGAGAAATGGCAAATCAATGGACTCAAACAATACAAGTGAACGAAGACACTTAAACAAGTCATTGCTTACTTGTAAATTATCAATGGAACTATGAATTATTAATCGTCGAACCATCTTCGAAAACTCTAACCCTCTTCCACTGGATATGGCTGCAATATCCAGTTTTCTTGCCTTTTGAAGGATAATCTGATGTAGGAGATCGTGGACGCGACATGCCTTCAATCGCCCATCATTAGTTGTCTGGGCGACTTGGACTAAGCTTAGATTGATAAGTTCATTGAGATGAACTTCTGCCTCTTCTTCTATTGTTATTCCTTCTGTCTTCTGCACAAATCCTTCAGCAGACCAAAGGCGAATTAGTCTCTTCTTCTTTATCAAAGCATCTTCTGGAATAATGCTTAGATACAAGAAACAAATTCTGAGACGGTCAGGCAAGTTATTATAACTGAGAGATAGTATCTTTGTAATTTTATCCAATTGGTTGTTGCGTTCTAGCTCCACACCAAGACTTCTGTTGAACAAGTCCCACTCTTCAGCTCTACGACTCTTTCGTGCCAAGACGCCAGCAATTACCACAATTGCAAGTGGTAAACCACCGCATCTGTCAATGATGTTTTCTGAGATTTGCTCTAAATGCGGAGGGCAAGAAGCATCCCCAAATACTTTCTTGCAAAACAAAGTTCGTGATTCTTTCTTGTTTAGAGGCTCTAAAGGATAAATTTCACCTCTAATATCACTCGTAACAGCCTGGCCTAAACTAGTGTTGCGTGTTGTGATAATAATATGATTGCGGCAGTTGTTTCGGGGAAAAGCCATTCGGATGCCATCCCAATCAGTCCATCTCCAAATGTCGTCTAAAACAAGAATGTAATCCTTTTGATGAAGGAATTTACTAACAACTTGTTTCATGCTATCAGCATCCATGGTGTCCAATTCATCAGGGGCTGGTCGATTGATTTCCTTGTGAAGTTGTCGAATTGCCTGGTTTAGCAGTGTCTCAATCTTGAACGACTGTGAAACGGTGATCCATAAGTGATGTTTGAACAGTTTCTTCACATCTGGATCATCATATACCCTTTTGACCAGAGTTGTTTTACCCAACCCTCCCATTCCAACAACTGAAGTTACACGTAATTGAAAATCTTCTGAGGTAAGCAAGTTTCGTATTTCCGTTTTCCGCCTTTCAATACCAACCAGGTCTTCTTCTTTCAGAAAAAGTGCATCACCTCGAGTATTATACCCCATATTTGGGTTTTGGCTTTGGACAACAGTAAGACTTGAGCCTGGCTCATAAATGCCATGTTCGATTCGGTATCTCTGATGTACTGCAGAAATATATTGTATCCTATCCTTGATGGCCTGTATTTCGGTAGCAAGTTGATGACGAGCAATTAATTTCTTAGTTGAGCTCCATGCCTTCTGGACTCGACCAAGAAATGTATCATCATAATGGCTTCCAAATTTCAGGATAAATTCATCAACAACATCTTCAGCATCGTAAGCGACATCACGCACTTGACTGACCCATTCTTCAAGTAGGATACTGGTTTCTGCTAATGCTTCTGCTCTTCTGAGAAAGCCCTTCATTTGACCAAATTCATCTTTGATGTGCTGGACTTCATGTCGAAGCCCTCCCAACAATGTGCTCTCCTCACGGAGAAAGGTTGAAAGTAGGTTTAGTATAGGGGATAGCGCAGCAACTGCCATTTTCACACACTCAAATTTCTCAAGCAAGGAATCTCTTTTGGTGATGAGTATGCTTGGAGGTTGCAGTGTCTGTATTGAAGCAAACTATTCAAGTATGAGGCTGGCTGACTGTAAATTCCAGCGACTTGTCAATGCTTGGTTAAGAATAGTACAATAGCGATTTATTGTAATTAATGTTTTTGAATTTAAATAACATTTCGACTTTCATCTAAAAAAACAAAAACTCTAATGTAGGGACACTTTAGCGAGATAAAAGGGGAAATTTAGTTCTAAATCTCAACTATCGGCTCGAAATTTATTTTTTAAAATTAAAATTAAAAATAGATGGTTAAGATATAAAAAAGTCAAATTTTATAACTCATATTATATCTCATTCAATAGATGAGAGAATATGTAGGGCAAAAAATTCAAATATGGTAAAAAAGGTGTGACATTCTCTGCTTACTGGTTTAGGTTGTGTTTACATCTGTTAATTTAACTCGCGATACATAGATCAGATTAAACACCATTATCACAGGACCTTCGATCTTTAGATGGATCACGTCAGTATTTCACCATTTGACTTAAAAACTGAGCGTAAACCAAAATTCAAGAGTACAATGCCCCAGTCCTGTTAAGGCCTCACCTTAATTTTTTTTTTTTTTTAAAAAAAAAACTTTAATGTGGGGGTTGGCTTAAGGGGCGGTTGACTGTAAATTAAAGAGTCGTGATTAGTATTTTTTTTTTTTGCTAAGTAATCATTACATTCAACAGCAAAAAACATCAAGGTATACAATGAGATTTTTACATCAATCTATCCGTAATTTGTCAAGCAGAATAGAGGGCCTATTCTGTGCGCTATTAACATACTTACTTTGTAACGCTATATTATCTCTAACATTAAGAAGGATCTTCTCCATAATTTGCTCATTCGAGCATGTACTAGTACTATATATTTTTCTATTTCTTTCCTGCCAGATGTAGTAGACACTCGCACAAAACATAGTTCTTGCAATATCAGCCTTAAGTGTCTTCTTTCTGCAAATTCTGCAAAGTCGGACAGTCATCAAATCCCAATGGGTAACAAGATTCTGCTCTTTAATAAGAGAAGTAAAATATCTTCAAATTATGTTGGTAAAGGGGCATTCAAAATAAAGGTGATCCCTACATTCCATCTTCAATCCACATAAAATACAGTTTGCATTATCAATAACAGCCCAATTAAGCAATTGTTCCTTAGTGGGGCTATGATTTAAACACATAAGCCAAGTGCAAAAGACATATTTCAGGACAACAATTTTGTTCCAAATGAGTTCAGCCCATTCCGTTAGTTGTTTAGTTAGTTTTGACGAATTTTTATTTCTAGCTGACCTAAATTATCATTTGTAATACCATATTTAAAATATATATAACAAGTTAAAGTTTTGTAATCACCAATTAAACTTTTTTCTCATTTAATAAAGTTTGTGTTTTATTTTAACCACTTTTGAAACAATTGTTGTATAAGAACTTAGGGATTATATATGATTTATTTCTTTCAATTTCTCATTGGTAGTTTTCTCTTTGGAAAAAAGATTAATTGCTTTTATCTACCAAAGTGATTTCAACCAAGCTGGTTAAACCAAATTGCCTATATAAACACAACATTTTATTCAACTTATGATACTTGAAAATCTTCAAATTACATGGATTAACATGAATAAAAAAGTGGCTTAGCTAAATACTAATTGTTACATGTTTCTTAAGAGAATGATGACATGTTTCTAAGTTCTTATTAAATATTTGTACAAGAAGTGGTTAAAAAACTTTATTTAGTGGGTGTTTTGAACCAGAAAAAGGGTTTAATGGGTTATATGAAACTTTAATCTATTATATATTACAAAAATAATTAGACAAATAACGATTTAGCCCAACTAGAAATAGAAACCTACTAAAACTAACTGAAAAATTAATGGGGTGGAATGAAACTTTGTTTTATTGGTGATTTGAAAAACAAAAAAGAAAACAAAGTTTAATAGATGCTTTGAAAATCTGTGATAGTTTAACGGCCAGTGGTCCAATTTACTACTTTTAACTTGTAATTTCATTATATAACAAAGCAGCAAACACACAAATATGATTTTCTTTTGTGGAGTTGATCTAGCAGAATCTTAATTTGTTGCTAAAACATGTATAATTTGTAGAACATTTAAAAAGCGAATTACCTTTACTAGGACGATGAAACAGTCTATAAGTGAATAGAAGAAAGAGTCCGAATTTCTTTACATAAGATAGACAAGAAAAAGATAAAGAGTCAAGTTATTCCAGTTAAACTCGAATCGTTCTTTGAATTGTGACAAAATTCCCATGAAGATAGAAATTTTTTTTTTTTTGCTAAGTAATCAAAGTATTTATTAAAGCTCAACAAAATCATTTACCAAAATCCAAAGTGAAAATTATACAAAGATATCCCCAAGACTTTGATTTAAACTCCTGCCAATAAATTATGTAATTACGCTCCCTTCAAATGGTATGAAGATAGAAACTTTTTCATTGAAAATTATCTAAAAGACGGAGAGCTCAAAGAATTTGCCCTGAACAATTATATAAACAAGCTGCAATCACACAAATGCATTTTCTTGTGGAAATTGCTATCAAGTTAAAAATGGAAATTTTGTCAAAGACCATTTGGTATAACACTCGTCGTATTTGTGAGAGGTTGCGAACTTGAGTTTCACTGACTACATCTGTATATATATATATATATATATATATATGACTTTTAGGTCTCCCTTTAAATAAAAAAAATAAAAATTTTACATACATAAATAATTACTTTGACCTCTTTTTTATTAAATAAAAATAATTAATTCAAGTTATTACTTATATTTATAATCTCTGCCTATAAACTAATCTTATATACTATATCATATGGACTCTCGCACTGGCGTGGAGGTCACATCACGTTGCCGTCCTTCCAGAGCAACCGCATTTGAAGTCGTCGCACACCATGTTAGAAATTTCTTACTTTCTAACACGAAGAGACATACTTTGTCAAGCTTGGACAATGAGCCCGCGACAAGGACAAAAGAACAGTAGCCTTCTCTTCACTGCGAAATATCAGAAAGTGGGTCTACTACTGTAAATGTAGCACAGCATCTGTTATTGTCGCTCACTAGATTTTTTCCATGGAAGTCTCTTTCGTGATGAGTATGCTTGCAGCCTCCACTGTCATGAATGGAGCAAATTCATGATGTCAAATGTCCACATTGGAGAAACTTCATCGAAATTTCCTCAAAGCCAATATCTGTAGTTTGCAACGGAAGTGACGAATTTTTTTTAATATGTTTAAACTGACTTATCAATATCTAACATTATTGATGGGACTATACGTGTAGACTTTTCCAATACGTACGAGACCATGCTTCATATGCCAATGATTCATGTGAAAGGACCATTGCAATAGGTTAATCACAACATATATATAAGCTAAGCGGAAGCAAAACGTCAATTTTAAAATTTTTTCCAGCAATACATATCATTTGTATTCACCATAATACCTTATGTCTAGTCTATGTAATCAACATATCTACAACATATATAAGCATATATATGAATGAATAAGAGTTATCAAGGTATACCTCTTAAAGATCTAGCCAAAAGAATGAAGAAGCACCACAAGAATGATGACCAAGCCTTTCACACGTGCAAAAGGTCTAGTTCGTCCACACGAGCATCCAAGAGCTTCTTCTCCACAAACCAAATCTTTGTACTAGCTATTTAGTTGGATTAATGAGCTTACACAAGTGTTGAAAGCAAGGGAACAAGGCTGCCCAAGCACCCTTGGTCGAAATTATGAGAGAGCATAGAGAGAAAAAATTTCAGATTTTTGCTCTTGAGTGTTATGTCAAAAATCTGATTTTTCTTCTTGCTTTCTATGCATATATGTTATCTATGCATACTTGTGTCTTGTGCATTTGAAGTCTTCCATGCATTCAAGCTTTCAAGACAACCTCGTGTCATGAAATTGTAGTCTTCCATGCATTTATGTCTCTTATGCAACTTGGTGTCTTGTATAATATATTTGTTTATTGGGTTGTAGGTGATAGTAAAAAATTATGGAATTTTCCACTAATCTTGCCATAATAAATCCTAGCCATAGATCTAGTCAAGATCAAATCTTGGCCTTAGATTAAAATTAATCCTAATCAATATTAGAAACTCTATTCATGATACTCAAACGTGTGTAACTCTCTAGATTCACCACCGTATAGCAATGAGGGACGATTAAACCCTTTCAATCTATTCCAAAAATGTCTCCGTCATTCTCGGAATACCCTCACGTTCTAGAGTGACGCCTAGTAACATATCAAGACAATATATACGGTAATGAAGTCAATCTCTTGTGAATCTATTTATGGTCACCGATTTTTGTTCAATCCAATCCTTCCATTAATTTTCCTGTTGAGCAAGAACCATGATCCGATTAAGTTCATAGACTTGAAACGATGCATAGATGCAAATGGTAGAATGAGAGATGACACATGAAAAAACCCATTTTCATTATTCATGCCTTGGCCAAGGACTTCCTCATTCAATAACCAAACTTGGATCGCATAGGACATCGCCTCACGCCGGAGGTTAATGGATCATATCTTGACTACTACCTGTCAATCACTATACCAGACGAATGAAACTGCGAGAGGACGTATCTCATCTCGTTTGTCGAGACAGGCATTATCCAAACGCTTGAATCAAACCCCAATACATATGACAGCCGTAATGTCTCAAGTCTAAGGATTACATACACAATCGCAACGAATAACAAATTATTAATCCAAAGTCATGTAATTTGTTATTCACATCACATTCAATGATCTATTCAACAAATAGTCATCCACATGTTTGTTAGTCGCATCGTTATGCTGTTATGGCACGTGACTCACCATCCTTTATCATTAACATCTCAATGTTAATCAAAGGTAACAACACATGTGATAATTCGTAATAGATTATTGAAGTACCGATCAAATAATCTAAGGACTATGAATACTTTAAGTATTTATCATATTAAAGAAATACGCCAACATATTCTAAACTCTTTTAGAATACATTCTTCTAATGAAAATACTAGGAACTCATTCATACACAGAAATAAAGAAAATATGAATGTCCTAAATATGTCAATATGAAAACACACATATAGACACGAATGCCATAATATACAAGTTAATGTCAAAATCCCCCAATATATGTCATCCAAATATGTAGCATTAGGGCATATCTCTAATAATCTCCCACTTGCACTGATGCTATGTTACATAGTATTAGCAGCACATATAATGGTGTCTCATATCCATCTTCTCAAAATGAGGACCTAGCTGTGACTGATTCATAGCTACGGTTAGTGGATCAGCTACATCAAGAGATGTGGCTACTTGCAAAGACATATCTCAATATGATTATTGGCTACAAATACAGCGCATGAAGATGGAAACAGCTTTCCAAATGTTTGGACATACAGTGAGACCTGGGTTCCACGAGCTTGTGCAGTAGCTCCATATAGTCGTAACACAAAAGCATCACAACTTAACGATAGGAACCATAACCAACTCGTATATTTTTCTTGATTCAAACAACTTCTTTCGTAATATTACATATCACAAAAGACATGAGTTATATAATAGAATTTACAGTTTGTTCAGAACCTTTCTAACTTACTGAGCTCCCACTACAAATATACGTGAACCCTAACATAGACATTCTATTATAAGATTCAGATTAAGAATCTGAACTAATAAATCCGTTACTATAGAATTTACCTCCTCCATGAACTAAAATATATCTTTAGTGCTTCCCAAATACTTAAGAATATACTTCAATTCAATCCACCATTCCCAAAACTGGATTGGACTGATATTTACTCACTCGTAACACTTTACAGTTTACGCAATATCAAGTCTTGTACATAGTATAGCAAATGTGAAGTTACTATAACTTGAAAACAAATTTGCTACACAACTAGAGTCTCTTGAACACCTTCAAAACCACTCTTATGTACAATCTAAGGAATATGCCGAGTAATCTATTTGTACTATTATTATAGCTACAAATTTACAAGATACAAACAACATGTTCTATATGGAGAACATTTAATATGACTAGACTTTAATTAATATCATGACACACATATCATCAATCATGATATTCAGGTCATCATTAATATAGTCACAGAAAAGTAGATGCGCTCACACTATTCTTCTGCAATCATAAGGCTCATCCACAGTCTAAATGAAATCTAACTCTTTAATCTCATTTGAATTGGACAAAACAATTCCAAGAAATTTATTTAAAAATCCACAAGTGGATTTATCAAGTACGCACATGTTATTTATATCCATTGATCTAAATCATTAATATAGTAACACAATGTGCTATAATGCCTACCATAATACAAAGAGACTTAAGCACAATTATTGGTAAAAAGACTTCATCGTAGTCAACCCTTTGGCTTTGATGATATCTTTCAGAAACCAATATAGCTATAAAAGGTCATTACCTTTTTCTATTAACTTCTACCTTTATCTTGGAGATCAATATCCAGATTAAGCTAAAGTATATGAAGTCGAATTATTATGCTTTGCATTATATAGTTTTTTAGAGTTGATATCAAATATACCGTTTCTTTGTAAATCGTAGGATCAACTAATTGATCATTATCTCAAATACACAAACAACATTTGTGTATCTCAAAAAAATATCCATATATCCCTTTTAAGTGTGAGATAGACTACTAGATTTGCAAAGATCTTATGTGATGACATATTTCAAATTGAAATGAATAGATACATTACTTTGGTCTAGGTGATTTTATAACTTTAGAGGACACTTCTTCAATTTCTATTTTATTAGAAAGTAACATCTTCTTGAACAAAATATTTTCTTCAAGAAAGATTACAATATAATAGATCAATAGACATTAATCATTAAGTAGAAATTATATCCTACAAAACTAGGATATACTATAAAATTACTTTTAACCAAAACTCTCACTAGTCCTTTAAAAACATTTCAATAAAAGTAGGACAAACCAAAATTAACATAATTAATCCTTGGTTGCAATCTAACTTATATCAAATATAAAGTTCTAGCAATAGTATGCATTTACTATTCAATATAATATTAAATTAAAGAAAGCATGATCCACAAATAAATAGAATGATTGGTCAAACTAATTAACAAATATACTATGTCCAACAAAGTACAGTTTTCACTAAGAAAACCCTATTTAATTGTGGTACACCAGACATTGTTAATTTCGATATTATATCAAAATTTTGGGATACTCAAACAAAATAGTACTTAAATATTTTACCTTTATGATCCGATCATAAGGCACTAATATTATTTTGCTATATGAGCCTATTCTGAAATAGCTCTATATACATCAACATGTACTAAAACAAACAATGTAGTAGTTCTAATCCTTTATCAAACAAAGGATGACTTGGTTACTTTTTCAATAAATAAGATGCATAAGTTGATCAAACCAACCTAATCATCATCTTATTATTAGAACAACCTAATCATGTAGAAACTACAATTGATTTGGATTATTTGAGTGATCTTAAAATTTGGTGAATGGTTATAACAATTAACAATATGTTTGTAATACGTTCTTTCGTCCATATTAAGACAATAGAGACTACACCATAATGCGCTTTTACAAGCTTTAGGAATATACATTTTATTCCTAACAACATTTAGGTATGACCCTTAAAATACAAAATATATCCAGAAGGCATCCAAATAAATTGTCTTTAGCTAACGCAACAACCTTTGTTTCATTTGCTAACACTGAAAATATTCCACGCTTCCGAAAGCGTACTACTGTGATTAAGATTCTATCATCGAACACATACACTAATGTTTTATTATAATAAAAAACTCAAAGGAGTACCAATCATAATAAAAGAAGATTTATAATTCATGGTAGCTTTACACCCTTGACATTCAAGCTATAAAGATACCTTGAATTAAAACCTCTTTTAATGTCCGGCTTTTAGGCTATGAAAACACCTTTCACACATGCCTATAAAATCCTTAATTTTCTTCTTAGACATGCTCCCACTAGCTAATAGAAATCATCTTTCTTTGCCTTTCTTCTTTGCATTACCACTAACCAAAGAGAAAATACAATTATGAGAATGAATTCCATTTATATCTAATATCATGCTATTAAATATGCTTATCACACAACCATTTGTTAGTTTTGAATTATATTCTTTACATCTTGCATACCTATATGCAACCTACGAAAGAATACAATTCCTTAGCATATTTAACTTATCAACCATAAGTACTACATCTTTTCATTTTGATACTTTATCAAGATGAAAAATAACGAAGCATGCAATTCTAAGAGTTGATTAAGTTTCTAAGAACCATTCTTAGACAAAATCGTTAATTCAAAAAATTGGTCTGATTACGCGATATATATAGTCTAGTTAATTAAAAACGGGTTCATTGTTGTAGCCATAAACGTATGCAGAAAATAATATCGCTAGTTGACATAAACTTGTTAAAATATTTAATTTGGCCTTTAATTAAATAATACCTCCCACTAATTTTATCGAATCTCACACTTCCTAAATGAGATCATGAATCTAATTAAAGACTCATTAGTAGGTGACCATAATTCTCTTTAATATGAATACCCCTCAGCTTTGGTGCATTATTGGAATATACATACAAAGAGTTAGTAACGATTACTATCAATATCACTATATAGGATATGGTCATTTTGCCCCTAAATCACCGTAACCTCAGCTTTGGTGCATTATTGAAAACGTGATCTAGTTAGAAAACACCCACCGTCACAGTGTTGCGACAATTTGAATCCCAAACCTCAGCTTTAGTGCGTTATTGGCCTCATGATATTGGAACAACACAACATCACTATGCTTGCTAGGTAAATATAATACTTTTATGGAATATGTCTTCCTACCTTTGGGTTAGCCAAGACATACCCAATCGAGCAAATATAACCTAGGATAGTAGAGGGCAACGATAAACACTTTTACCGCTTTACAATCTAATATTGTTTGCACGTAGGAAGATTTTGAATTTAATTAGGTCTCACTTTGCACATTAGTTCATTTACAAGCATACATCACATATAGGCAAATAAATAAACATACATGCAAAATCATACATCATGGTGGATCATGGACTTGGACTATGAATCAAATCAAGACAAAACTAAAACCTAAACAAGCACATCTTCATGTCTTCTTTGGTCTTGTCTTCTTGATTTTCCTCAATGATCCAAAGCACCTCCAACTCCTTGAAAGTCTTCAATGGTCTTCTTGCAAACTTCTTGTAGAAATTACATACATTATGTCTCACTACAAATTTCTCTCAATTGCAAGAAAATAAAACAAGACTTATGTCTCAATTATGTACTAATGAATGATAGAATTAGTTACAACGCCATGTAATGAAATTACAACCAATATCACCATTTATCATCCAACATCTAACATCACAATGTAAGATCAAAGCTCATAAAGCATGAGATATGCATCATATACATAAACAATAAAAGCTAAACAAGCAAGCTAGCACAAACTAATGTATCTAATAAATGAAAGACATGTTTGCAATATATTTCATATCTTGAGCTTTTAACATCTCACGTTAAACAACACAAAAAGAACTCAATAAAACAAATTTTAAGCACATACTTGTTGAATAAGGCCCAATACAAATCCTTTATCATTTCATGGCCCAATTTGAGTTCCTAGGCTCATTTTAATCTTCACTAAGAAAAACAACCTCATCTAATCTTATTAGACTAAAGCCCATTGATTTTTAAGTCCATTGGGCTTAACCAAAATCCAATCACATAGTCGTGGCTTCTAATTTATGACCCATCACAAATCTGCTGCACATGAACTAACTATATTGATTCGGTTAGCCTATCTACAGATCTCCAAAAATTCTGAAATTTTATAGAGATATATCTCTTCGAGTGTAGATAGTTTTAGAATCAAACAGAACTCAATTCGGAGTTAAATTGACTGAGTTATGCCTCTCAGAACACAACTGCACAAAACGGTCCAATCCAGCGCGAGAATCAGTGAACTTACTGATTTTGCTAAAAATGAAAATCTTAACCACGAAATTAGGAGATGCATATTAGAGGATGAAATGTTCTACTATCTTTATAGCATAACATACCCAAAAATCAGCCCCAAAAAACAACATTTACTATGTCAAAACAGTAATGCAAAAATAGTGCGCAAAAACATTTTTCAGAAAACTTCTAAGCATCAAACATGCAAAGATTGTGTTCTAGTTCTCTTGTGCTCAAAACTCTAGAAACCTTAAACATACATATATGTGATTACATGGACTACATAGCCTAGGCTCTGATACCACTTGAAAGGACCATTGCAATAGGTGAATCACAACATATATATAAGCTAAGCGGAAGCAAAACGTCAATTTCAAAAAAATTTCCAGCAATACGTATCATTTGTATTCACCATAATACCTTATGTCTAGTCCATGTAATCAACATATCTACAACATATATAAGCATATATATGAATGAACAAGAGTTATCAAGGTATACCTCTTGAAGATCTAGCCAAAAGAATGAAGAAGTACCACAAGAATGATGACCAAGCCTTTCACACGTGCAAAAGGTCTAGTTCGTCCACACGAGCATCCAAGAGCTTCTTCTCCACAAACTAAATCTTTGTACTAGCTATTTAGTTGGATTGATGAGCTTACACAAGTGTTGAAAGCAAGGGAACAAGGCTGCCCAAGCACCCTTGGTCGAAATTATGAGAGAGCATAGAGAGAAAAAATTTCAGATTTTTGCTCTTGAGTGTTATGTCAAAAATCTGATTTTTCTTCTTCCCTTCTATGCATATATGTCATCTATGCATACTTATGTCTTGTGCATTTGAAGTCTTCCATGCATTCAAGCTTTCAAGACAACCTTGTGTCATGAAATTGTAGTCTTCCATGCATTTATGTCTCCTATGCAACTTGGTGTCTTGTGTAATATATTTGTTTATTGGGTTGTAGGTGATAGTGGAAAATTATGGAATTTTCCACTAATCTTGCCATAATAAATCCTAGCCATAGATCTAGTCAAGATCAAATCTTGGCCTTAGATTAAAATTAATCCTAATCAATATTAGATTAATTAATTGGAAACTAACTTTTCATATTTATACTTTGGCCCCAATACTTTCAATAATTACACTTTTGGCTCATTACGTCTTAATGACCAAACACAATAACGTTAACTCTTTAACGTTTCCAAACTCATTGTAAGCTCATTATAGAAACTCTATTCATGATACTCAAACGTGTGTGACTCTCTAGATTCACCACCGTATAGCAATGAGTGACGATTAAACCCTTTCAATCTATTCCGAAAATGTCTCCGTCATTCTCGGAATACCCTCACGTTCTAGAATGAGGCCTAGTAACATATCAAGACAATATATACGGTAATGAAGTCAATCTCTTGTGAATCTATTTATGGTTGCCGATTTTTCGTGCAATCCAATCCTTCCATTAATTATCCCGTCGAGCAAGAACCATGATCTGATTAAGTTCATAGACTCGAAACAATGCATAGATCCAAATGGTGGAATGAGAGATGACACATGGAAAAATCCATTTCCATCATTCGTGCCTTGGCCAAGGACTTCCTCATTCAACAACCAAACTTGGATCGCATAGGACATCGCCTCACGCCGGAGGTTAATGGATCCTATCTTGACCACTACCTGCCAATCACTATACCAGACGAATGAAACTGCGAGAGGACGTATCTCATCTCGTTTGTCGAGACAGTCATTATCCAAACGCTTGAATCAAACCCCAATACATATGACAATCATAATGTCTCAAGTCTAAGGATTACATCCACAATCGCAACGAATAACAAATTATTAATCCAAAGTCATGTAATTTGTTATTCACGTCATATTCAATGATCTATTCAACAAATAGTCATCCACATGTTTGTTAGTCGCATCGTTATGCTGTTATAGCACGTGACTCACCATCCTTTATCATTAACATCTCAATGTTAATCAAATGTAATAACACATGTGATAGTCCGTAATAGATTATTGAAGTCCCGATCAAATAATCTAAGGACTATGAATACTTTAAGTATTTATCATATTAAAGAAATACGTCAATATATTCTAAACTCTTTTAGAATACATTCCTCTAATGAAAATACTAGGGACTCATTCATACACAGAAATAATGAGAATATGAATGTCCTAAATATGTCACTATGAAAACACACATATAGACACGAATGCCATAATATACAAGTTAATGTCAAAATACCCCAATATATATTATTCAAATATGTAATATTAAGGCATATCTCTAACATCATGCACCGTATGCAAAAGTTGTGTTGCACCAGCACCAAGTTGGAAAAAGATTTGTATATGTATGGTTAAGTGTCATCGAAGAGATTCTCAAAAGGCAAAGACCAATTATTTATTCTTAATAACAATAGACACAATTTTTACAGCTATAGTTCAAGACCTTCACCTAATTGCTTTGAGAACTTCTCAATAAATTATTTTTGGTCAATAAATTGAATCTTTTTTATCTTTGATAAATTGCGCCACAGGCTATTAAATTAGTTTAAAGTCTCAAATTACTTATTAAACATTTTCTTGTTTCAAATCTTTTTTGATTTCTTTTACCCATTCCTTTAGTTGTTCAGGTAATTTTGACGAATTTCTAGTTTTAACTGAGCTAAATTGTCATTTATAATACCATATTTATAATATATATATGACAGGTTAAAATTTTATAGTCACCATTAAACTCTTTCGTCTTTTCAAATATCTCATTTAATAAAGTTTGTGTTTCATTTTAACCACTTCAAAAACAATTGTTGTATAAGAAATTAGGGATTATATATGATTTATTTCTTTCAATTTCTCATTCGTAGTTTTCTCTTTGGAAAAAAGATTAATTGCTTTTCATCTACCAAAGTGATTTCAACCAAGCTGGTTAAACCAAATTGCCTATATAAACACAACATTTTATTCAACTTATGATTCTTGAAAAAATCTTCAAATTACATGCGATTAACATGAAAAAAGAGAAAAGAAAAAGTGGCTTAGCTAAATACTAATTGATACATGTTTCTTAAGAGAGTGGTGGCATGTTTCTAAGTTCTTATTAAATATTTGTACAAGAAGTGGTTAAAATGAAACAAAAACTTTATTTACTGGGTGTTTTGAACTAGAAAAAGAGTTTAATGGGTTATATGAAGCTTTAATCTATTATATATTACAAAAATAATGAGACAAATAACGATTTAGCCCAACTAGAAATAAAAACCCACTAAAACTAACTGAAAAATTAATGGGGTGGAATGAAACTTTGTTTTATGGGTGATTTGAAAAACAAAAAAGAAAAAAAAAGTTTAATAGATGATTTGAAAATTTGTGATAGTTTAATGGCCTGTGGTCCAATTTACTACTTTTAACTTGTAATTTTATTATATAACAAAGCAGCAAAATATGATTTTCTGTTTTGTGGAGTTGATCTAGCAGAATCTTGTTGCTAAAACATGTGTAATTAGGACGATGAAACAGTCTACAAGTCAATAGAAGAAAGATATCTCCAATTTAAATTCCTGCCGATAAATTCTGTAGTTACGCTCCCTCTAAATGGTATAAACTTTCTCATTAAGAAGCATCTAAATGACAGAGAGCTGCAGGTAGAATTTGTCCTGAACAATTATATAAACAAGCTGGAATCACACAAATGCATTTTCTTGTGGAAATTCCTATCAAGTTAAAAATGGAAATTTTGTCAAAGACCATTGGGTCTAGTGGCATGCATTCGCCGTATTTGTGAGAAGTTGTGAGCTCGAGTATCACTGACTATATCTGTATATTATATATATAAATCTATTTGAATAAAAAAAATAGAAATTTTACATACATAAATAATTACTTTAACCTCTTTTTCACTAACTGAAAGTGGTTAATCTAAATTATAACTTATATTTATTATCTCTACTTATAAACTAATCTTATATATTATATCTTACCGATATGAGATATTACAGCTAATGATGTCGGACTCTCGCACTGACGTGGAGGTCACACCACGTTCGTATGAGAGCTTGCCGTCCTTCCAGAGCAACCCCATTTGAAGTCGTCGCACACCATGTTAGAAATTCCTTACTTTGTAACACGAAGAGACATAATTTGTCAAGCTTGGAAGATGAGCCCGTGACAAGGACAAAAGAACAGTAGCCTTCTCTTCACTGCAAAACATCAGAACATCATCTGTTATTGTCGTTCACTAGATTTTTCCATTGAAGTCTCTTTCGTGATGAGTATGCTTGCAGGCTTGCACTTCCATGAATGGAGCAAATTATGTGTGAGCCATCAAAAACAACTAATGAGGTAAAGTCATATTTGGTAGCTTTACATTTTTGGTGAGTCAAAAGAAGACAAAAAGTAATGGAAAAAAGAAGATTTGTGCATCAAAGTTTGGTGTAAAATTAGGCACATGAAAATCCTTTTCACACTACTATTTTGCTTTGATTTTGGGTATGAAATGAGCCTATAAATATAGGCTCATTCTTTACCATTTTGCATCACCAAACATTCCAAGTTAGAGAGAAAACATAAGATTTCTCTTGAGTAGTTTTCTTTCTCTTTTGTTGTCCTATATTTGTGAGTGAGAGTTAGTTTCTCCTATTATTTGAGAGAGTGATATTGTTCTCTCCTTATATTAGAGAGAAAATTATTGTAAAATATTCTACATCATAGTGAAATCCTTCATTACTTGCCCATGGTTTTTCTCTCGATTTGTTTGAGGGTTTTCCACGTAAATCTTGTGTCTCTACTTTCTCTGTTCTCATTCATATTTTAGCTGCGTGATACTGCTTGTCCCCGACCATTCCGCTGCTCCGATACCCAACAGTGGTATCAGAGCCATTGGTTACGGGTCACTAGTATTCATACGGGGGTACTGTTCACGGTTACTATTCACGTATACGGTATAATACTATTCACCTATACGGTATCAATACTATTTTCGTATACGATTTTAGTACTATTCACGTATACGGTACTATTCACGTAAATAGTACTATTCACAGTGAAATAGTGGGAGCCGGTTCAAGTTACGAAGCAGATCGTCATTAATACTATGGCGGCAAAATTTGAAATCGAGAAGTTCAACGGGAGAAATTTTTCCCTATGGAAATTAAAGATAAAGGCAATTTTGAGAAAGGAAAATTGCTTGGCAGCAATTAGAGACAGACCAGCGGAGGTGACGGACGACAAGTGGAAAGAGATGGATGACAACGCTATGGCTAATCTGCACCTGGCATTGGCAGATTCGGTATTGTCAAGCGTTGAAGAAAAGAAGTCAGCAAAAGAAATTTGGGATGCGCTGACCAAACTATATGAGGTCAAGTCACTTCACAACAAGATTTTCTTGAAGAAAAGACTCTATACCCTTCGGATGAGTGAGTCCACATCTGTGACAGATCACATCAATACCTTAAATACGTTATTCTCTCAATTGACTGCAATTGGGCATAAAATAGCGGAGCTTGAACGTGCAAAAATTCTACTTCAAAGTATACCTGATTCGTATGATCAACTCATCATTAGTTACACTAACAATGTTCTTTCAGATTCTGTTATTTTTTATGATGTTGCAGCCGCTGTTTTGGAAGAGGAATCTAGGCATAAAAGTAAGCAAGACAGAATCGAAAGTTCACAACAAGCAAATGCATTATCAATGGTGAGAGGTAGATCAACGGAACGTGGCTCTAGTGGGAGCAACAACCAAGGTAGATCAAAATGAAGGAGTAGAAAAAATATCAAATGCTACAACTGTGGCAAGAAAGGGCACTTCAAGAAGGATTGTTGAAGCAACAAGAAGAATCCCGATGTGACAAATTCTTAGGGATGTGTGGCGACTGCACCAGATGATGGAGATATTTTATACAGCGAAACAGCAACTGTATCAAAAGGCAGAAAGGAGCTCACTGATGCTTGGATAATGGATTCGGGAGCAACATGGCATATGACCTCTCGTAGAGAATGGTTCCACACCTATGAACCTGTCTTTGGAGGATCTGTGTACATGGGTAATGATCATGCCTTGGAGATTGCTGGTATCGGTACCGTCAAAATTAAAATGTATGATGGTACCATTCGCACCATTCAAGGGGTACGACATGTGAAGGGCTTGAAGAAGAACCTATTGTCCATTGGACAATTGGATGACCTTGGCTGCAAGACCCATATCGAGGATGGGATCATGAAGGTCGTCAAATGAGCACTTGTGGTGATCAAGGCAGAAAAGATCGGGGTAAATCTATACATGCTTTTGGGAGATACGTTGCAGGAGGCAGATGTATCAGCTGCATCAGCCGGTCAAGAAGAATCAACTATAATGTGGCATCGCAGATTGGGCCACATGACAGAACGAGGCTTGAAGATTCTCGCTGAACGTAATCTCTTACCCGGGCTCAAGATGGTAAACTTACCTTTTTGTGAGCACTGTGTTACCAGTAAGCAGCATAGATTGAAATTTGGGAGATCTACTGCCAGAAGCAAACACATTTTAGACTTGATCCATTCAGACGTTTGGGAATCACCGGTTTTATCCCTAGGAGGAGCCAAATACTTTGTATCATTTATTGATGATTACTCCAGGAGACTGTGGGTGTATCCAATCAAGAACAAGTCAGATGTGTTTCCAATATTTAAAACATTCAAAGCGCTGGTGGAACTTGAATCCGGGAAAAGGATCAAGTGTTTGAGGACGGACAACGGAGAAGAATACACTGACGGGAGCTTCTTGGCATTTTGCAAGCAAGAGGGTATTCAGAGGCAATTTACTATTACACATACACCTCAGCAAAATGGTGTAGCAGAGCAGATGAACAGAACTCTTCTTGAAAGAATGAGAGCTATGTTGGAAACTGCAGGTCTAGCCAAATCATTTTGGGCAGAAGCAGCTAGAACTGCCTGTTACGTGATAAACCGGTCACCGTCAACTACAATTGGGTTGAAGACACCAATGGAAATGTGGACCGGAAAACCTGCAGATTATTCTACCTTGCACATGTTTGGGTGTCCAGCATATGTGATGTATGGTTCCCAAGAAAGAACAAAGCTGGATCCAAAATCCAGGAAATGTGTATTCTTGGGAAATGCTGATGGTGTTAAGGGGTATCGCCTGTGGGATTCCACTGCCCACAAGGTTGCCATCAGCAGAGATGTGATATTTGCAGAAGATAAACTGCAAAGTGAAGACGACAGCAACACTTCAAAGGAGACTACTACAATACAAATTGAAGATAAGTCAGAACAAGGAGATGCTTCTTCTGAAGCTACACCGGAGCAGAGGAACAAGAACCAGATAATGCTGAGGTTATAGAAGTCCGATGTTCATTGCGTCAGACAACAAGACCAACTTGGCATTCAGATTTTGTTATGGCGAGCAATGCTGCATATTGTCTTCTAACGGAGGATGGAGAGCCATCTACCTTTCACGAGGCTATAAAAAGCCCCGATGTTGCCCTGTGGATAACAGCAATGCAGGAAGAAATTGAAGCTCTACATAAAAACAAGACGTGGGAGCTTGTTCCACTACCACCTGGACGGAAAGCCATTGGTAACAAATGGGTCTACAAGATCAAGCGAGATAGTAATGACCAAGTGGAGCGATATCGTGCAAGACTGGTGGTGAAAGGATATGCTCAGAAAGAAGGAATTGACTTCAACGAGATATTTTCTCCTGTGGTAAGACTTACAACTATCAGAGTAGTCTTGGCCATGTGTGCTATGTTAGACTTACATCTAGAACAGTTAGATGTAAAGACGGCTTTTCTTCATGGTGAGCTTGAAGAAGAGATTTACATGCTTCAACCAGAAGGTTTTGTTGAGAAAGAAAAAGAAAACTTGGTTTGTAGGTTGACCAAATCTCTGTACGGTTTAAAGCAGGCACCAAGGTGTTGGTACAAGAGATTTGATTCCTTTGTGATTAGCCTCGGGTACAACAGACTCAATTCAGACCATTGTACATACTACAAGAGGTTTGGCGATGATGATTTTATCATTCTGTTGTTGTACGTGGACGACATGCTGGTGGCAGGCCCCAGTAAAGTTCGGGTCCAAGAACTGAAGGCACAGTTGGCTGGGGAGTTTGATATGAAGGATTTGGGACCAGCAAACAAGATTTTAGGGATGCAAATTCACCGAGATAGAGAAGGCAGGAAGGTATGGATTTCCCAGAAGAATTACTTGAAGAAAATCTTGCGGCGCTTCAATATGCAAGATTGTAAGGAAATCTCGACCCCGCTTCCTATCAATTACAAATTATCCTCAAGTATGTGCCCTAGCACTGAAGCGGAGAGGATAGAAATGTCTCGAGTACCGTATGCATCAGCAGTGGGAAGTCTCATGTTCGCTATGATATGTACGAGACCAGATATTGCTCAAGCAGTTGGTGCGGTCAGTCGGTTCATGGCAAATCCTGGTAGAGAGCATTGGAATGCTGTTAAGAGGATCTTACGATACATCAAAGGGACCTCGGATGTTACATTATGTTTTGAAGGATCAGAATTTACTGTCAAGGGTTTTGTTGATTCTGATTTTGCAGGTGATACCGATAAGCGGAAGTCCACTACAGGCTATGTGTTTACAGTTGCAAGCGGCGTGGTAAGCTGGATATCTAAATTACAGACTGTTGTGACCCTATCTACAACAGAAGCTGAATACATGGCAGGTACACAAGCTTGTAAAGAAGCAATCTGGATTAAACGGTTAATGGAGGAGCTCGGGTACAAACAAGAGAAAATTCCCTTGTTTTGTGACAGTCAGAATGCCTTGCACATTGCAAGGAATCTAGCATTTCATTCCAGGACGAAACACATAGGTGTTCAATATCACTTTGTTCGAGAAGTAGTGGAGGAAGGGAGTGTGGATATGCAGAAGATTCACACCAACGAGAACCTAGCAGATGTCATGACAAAGCCAATCAACGTTGACAAGTTTGTTTGGAGTAGATCATTCTTTAGCCTAGCAAAGACGTAAGCAACATGAAATTGACAAGTATGGAGAGATTTGAAGATCATCCAATATGACTTTAAGTGGGAGAATGTGAGCCATCAAAAATAACTAATGAGGTAAAGTCATATTTGGTAACTTTACATTTTTGGTGAGTCAAAAGAAGACAAAAAGTAATGGAAAAAAGAAGATTTGTGCATCAAAGTTTGGTGTAAAATTAGGCACATGAAAATCCTTTTCACACTACTATTTTTCTTTGATTTTGAGTATGAAATGAACCTATAAATAGAGGCTCATTCCTTACCATTTTGCATCACCAAACATTCCAAGTTAGAGAGAAAACATAAGCTTTCTCTTGAGTAGTTTTCTTCCTCTTTTGTTGTCCTATATTTGTGAGTGAGAGTTAGTTTCTCCTATTATTTGAGAGAGTGATATTGTTTTCTCCTTATATTAGAGAGAAAGTTATTGTAAAATACTCCACATCATAGTGAAATCCTCCATTACTTGCCCGTGGTTTTTCCCTCGATTTGTTTGATGGTTTTCCACGTAAATCTTGTGTCTCTACTTTCTCTGTTCTCATTCATATTTTAGCTGCGTGATACTGCTTGTCCCCGACCATTCCGCTGCGCCGATACCCAACATTATGGGGAGCACTTGAAAACATCACCATGTAAGTAGGCTCAACCAAAGCTCAAATCGGACCAATAGCTCAAAACAATCGAGTCATACTGAATAATTTTTCGCAAATCATTTACATGATAAAAGAAAGTTAACAACATACTTTTGGATAGAGTTATATGCCATTTATGGATGGTTCATGAAAATATTAATAGATAGTACATCCATATTCTGATTGTAATTATGTTTGTACGTTTCTTTATTCAATTAATTAATCTCTTTGCTGACTTAGCAAAAAAAATTATTTACACCCTGTTTGGATTGCACAAATGAATGGTAAGGAAAGTAAAGTAGAGAAAAAAAATTAATAATGGAAGAGAAAGGAAAAAGATTCTCTAATTTGGATTGTTATGAAATAATAATAAAAAGAAAAGGAACAAAATTTATAATTCTTTAGATTCGAGAAGTAAAAAAGAAGGAAATGATAAAATCTCTTTATATGCTTGCAATGTTGACTGTTCAGCTTTAGCTAAAAGTAAAAATAAAAGGCGCCGTTTAACTCACAGTTCAAAAATAGTCAAAAAGTATGGATGAAATAAGAAGTACATAATAAGTGAGAAAAAAAAAACTTGTGTACAGGAATTTTAAATAGAAAATTACTTAAGTGTCCTTTCATATTCAACCATAAAATAAAAAGTAAAGGACAATAAAGATTTTTTATCATTAAACCTTTCATTTCCTCCCAAAAAATTCAAAATTTGAACGGTTATGAAATTCACCCAATTAAAGGTATGAAGGGGTTTTATAACTCATGCATAACATTTTCTTCCTCTAAAATTGTAATCCAAACAACGAAAGGGATTTTCCATCATTTCCTTTCTTTTAATACTAGCAATTCAAACAAGGTGTTAAGAAAGTAGGTTCGGTGAGTGTGAACCCTCACCAACTCAATAATCAAAGGGTGGAGTACAAGGGCCTTGTGTTATGATGTCTCTGTACTCTTTCTCACTAAAAGTTTTAGTGGTGGAAAGGAAGATGGAATCCAAAGATTGTTATTGTGAAAAGATAAAGAATATGCTCGGACTGCTCACTAAAGACTATCAAGAAATTTTGTGCGATAATAACAGTTACAGAATTAAGTATGTGTATCAAGAAACCAACAACTCAACGAGTGTAATGAATGATTGGTTAATTTTAACTTGCTCCAAATATTAGGTTTCATGAACTTAGCCAATCCCCAAATCCCTCGGAATTCTTAATTGAGAGCGACAAAAAAAAAAATAAAACATTACATAGATTTGTTCCTTGTTAATTTGACTTAACGCCTCTCTTGTAATAAAAAAAGAGGAAAAAAAAGATATAGAGTATGAAAAAATGGCTAAAACAGAACCTTAGAGTTATATCTATTACTTTTCCATATTCATTCTCGGAAGGCTCAAGTGGAGTCATTATGTTTCTATATCAATGCTAGGCCAATACAATCCAATATGTCAAGTATATATTACCTACATTATGCCATTATTTCTTAACATGCCAGGCGTATAAGTAGGTACCGACCACATAATATCTGAGTTAGTTTCTCTACAATACTTCTTCCACGCAATTAATTTTCTGTGATATAGGTGTAAATTGACGTCATGTGTTCAGAAATCTAATCAATGGACTAAAATATATATTCTCTGTCAAACTTGTAAACCGTATTTTATCTTGATTGATCTGAGTAATTTTTACCTCATTATAATCTTTTGGAAGATTGATCATAAAACAAAATAGTATTTCTAGATGGTGGTTGACCAATGACCCGGATAAAAATATGGTTGTGGATCATAACTAAATTGCAAAGTAAATTACATACTACTACTTACCCTACATTCCAGCTTCCACATATCAGTCGTCTTCATTCTTTGAAGGATTCATGAAGGCATTAAAATACAAAAGAAATATTTTAAATGTATTATCTTATAATTTTATTAAAATTATAATTTATTAGTCCCAAGTTGGAATCAGGCATTTTTATTATTTAAAAAAATTATTAATTTATCGAGTATTAATTTAAAAAAATTATACTTTATCTCCAATCCGACTCTAAGCTAGCCTGGAAAGCCGAAAATGAAGATTAGAACACAATATAAGCCACGTATAACAGTTTCCTTAGCAAAAGCACAAAAAACGCAATAGTCCAAAATCTTATATCAACCATCAACCCAATTTGAAATCATACCCTGTGGGACGTGAGCAATCTTTTATATATCCGCACTTCGTTTGTCCATATTTTCTAGCTTTTTCACAAATCTATCAAACATTTCAACAAAATCATGATGTCGAAGATTTATCAAATGTTGAAGAAATGGTATCTCACCCTTCTCCACCTTTTTTTTTTATTGCTAAAAGCAAGTGGATTCTATTAAACTCAACAAGTAAATACAAGAAATACAAAGCTAAGGAGAGCAATAAAAGATGATCTACATGAGCTGGCTCTCATCTAAGTTCCAAAAATAACAAATTTGTCTATTCATAGTATTGTTAGAATATTTACGTTCATATCTAATTTTACGTGTGATATCATTCTTGATTTTCTGCATAACCTGGTCTTCCGTCGCCATGGTAGAGTTGTGGACCCGATTATTTCTTTCCCTCCAAATGTGGTAAACCATTGCATTGAACATCATTTTACACATAAGAACCTGGAAACTCTTGTCTTTGCAATTTTGATTCATCCAATCCACACAAGTATTCCAATCACCCGAAGACAAATCCGAGCAAACCATGCTCAAGCCTTTCAGCCACAGGCGACTAGTAAAGCTACAAGCGAAGAAAAGATGATCCCTTGACTCCACGTAAACTCCACAGAAAACACAATTCCCTTGAATGGGTATTCCCCAACCAATGAGCCTTTGTTTAGTAGGTAGCCTGTCGAGTAAAGCTAGCCAACATATGAATGCATGCTTTGGTATGTATTGCTTGAACCAAATCAATCGTTGCCAATCCACTGGATGTGCCCTACTATGAATAGTGTCCCAGGTATGTTGAAGACTAAATTTTCCATTAGGATTAGGCTTCCATTGCACCCTGTCCAATAAATTTGAGTCTTCAATCATTCTGGAAGTTTGAATGAGTATGTCTCTAAGCTCACGAGGAACAGTTAGCTCCCCCCCCCCATAAATACATGCCTCAGCGACTGTGCTCTGCAAGCCAATACCTGTCGAAGATACCATACTGTCACCAAAATGATCCCTCAAGTTTCCAAGTTGATGCCATGGATCAAGCCAGAATAAAGTATTCTGACCATTTCCAATTTTGAAGGCAATAAAATCTTTTGCACAATTTCTCAATTTCAAGATTTTTCTCCAGCTCCAAGATGAGTCTTTCTTTGGTTCAATCTCCCACAAGCTTCTCCCTTTAAGTAGATTCACTTTCACCCAGTTGCACCAGATCGAGCTATGGCCCGAAGAAAGTTTCCACACATACTTCATGATTGCTGCCTTATTAACGTCCTCTAAGCTCCTAATTCCCAATCCTCCTTCTTCCTTTAGTTAGTAATAGATTCACCTTTACCCATCTCAATTCTCGTAACCTCCACAACCATATCATCTTGAGCCTTCCAATTTTTTTAGTTGGGTTAACTTTCCTATCTCTATTACCATTTGATGTCGCTTATTTGATCTACATCTATGTTGCAAAGGCTTTGAAGGGATGGCAAGTTAATTTCCTATTTTATACGGGGCCTGAAATCCACTATATCGTTTACCTACTAATAAGTGTCAAAGTTGTTGAAGCTATAAAATCTCAACCGGCAATTTTTTCACATTGGTGAATTTTAAATCCAATGTTTCTAGACTTCGAAGTTTTCCTATCGATTTTGGAACAATTTTCACATTTGTAAACCTTAAGTTCAAATTCTTGAGATGAAATAATTTGAAAATTTCATCTGGAATTGTCTCTAAAGGAACATATCCATAATCTAACACCTTCGGTAGCCCAAGGCCTTCAGATAATAGCTTAGATAGAAATGGCATGGAGTTAGAACCATTAGACTCGAACAAAAGTGAACGAAGACACTTAAGTTTGCCATTACTTGTGTATTGTCAATGGAGCTATGAATTACTATGCGTCGAACTTTGTCAGAAAATGACATCCCTCGTTCACCTAATATGGTTGTAATGTCCTGCTCTTTTGCCTTTTGAAGGATAATTTAGTATATAATATCATGGATTCGATATGCTTTCAATCGTCCATCAATATATGTCCCCTCAATTTTGACTAAGTTTCTACTGATAAGTTCATTGATTTGAGATAACCTTCTGCCAGTTCTTCTATAGTCATTCCTTCTTTCTTTTGCACAAATCCTTCAGCAATCCAAAGTCGAATCAACTTGTTTTTCTGTATGGGGATATCTTCTGGAAGAATACTTAAATACAATAAACAAATTTTTAGATAGTCAGTAACTCAATGAGAATAACTTTATCATACTGTCCAGTTGATTGTTAAGGCTTCTATTGAATAAGTCCCATTCTTCAGTTCTGCGACTCCTTCTTGCCAAGACACCACCAATTACCACGATTGCAAGTGGTAAACCATCACATCTCTCTATATGATGTTTCTCGAAATTTCCTCTAAATGATGAGGACAAGTTGTGGCCCGAAATGGTTTCTTGCAAAATAAAGTCCATGATTCACCCTTGGCAAGCCCACATAAAACAAGTCACAAATTCGCATAAGATGAGACTCACTAAATTGTTTAAAGGACTAACAGTGTCACAAAATTAAAAGATAAAAAATAAAAATGTTGTATTTTCAAAATTAAGGACGAAATTGTCAAAAGCAATTAAGATCAGGGAACATTAATACTATTTACCCTTATCATCACATATCTCAATTTCCATCTAATTGAAGATTATCAATCGAACATACATCCCATATTTATACGTGTTTGTTTATGGACTATTTTATCTACATTAATTTGAATAAGAAACTAAATTCTTAATTGAAGATGCTCCTTTGATAAGAAAATTAGTCTTGAGTATGAAGAAGGGTTTCATTTTCCTAAGTTGCCCCGTCTAGCAGTCAATATTAGCTTCCTTTTTTTGTTTGACACATAGAAGATCTAAAAGAATAAGTAAGCATCTCAGCATGAAATACATTTGAAAATGAAGAATAGATTTTGATACAACATATAATAATTTGCTTTAGCAAAAGCACAAGAGCATACAATAATGCGAAACCTATTTGAAATTGAAATGCATGAAGAAAATACAATAAAATCCATAAAAAATGAGAAAAAAGTACAATAGGGACCGCATAATCGAAATATGATTTTTTAATTTTATTTCCTTAAATTTTTTTTTCTTTCTAAAAATGTACAAAATTATGTCATTTTAGTATTAAGTATAAGCACGTAATGGGGTGGCGAAAGCCACCTATGTAAGGGTAAGGGTTTAGTGATAGACTCTTCAAGCAATCGTTTAAATAGAGCAAGGCTTCGGAGGGACAAGATTGAGGAAGTTAGGAAGACAGTCGCCTTGTGGTGAACTGAATGAGGTAACAGAAGCCTTGTCCACGACTTGAAACAGAAGCTACTCCAACAGAAGGGCGAGGTCTTTTAGCTAGATTATACTCGTGGTTTTAGCTACATTATGTGCTTGTGATTCTAACCATTTGACCATAAAAATTAGATGAAAGTAATGTGTCACTTTTTTAAAGAGTATTGGATTGAAAAGCGACATGTATTACTTTCCCTTTGTCCCATATTCCGCATGTTACTATGCCTTACAAATAACAAATCGCACTAGTCCCTCTTAATTCTTGGAAGGCTTCAAATTAAAGTCATTATTTGTCAATACATATCTATACTTGGCCAATCTAACACAATGTGTTGCATATTCTAGTTCAGCCAAGGTAAGACAATATTTAAGATGAAATGACATAAGTTTGTATTTAAAACGTTAAATTATAATATCCAACGGTCAGGGGACTCCGTAATGTAAAAGTTTCATATTCGCAAATACCAATCTAGTATGCAATACCTATGGGTTGGTCATATATCCCATGCATATTACTTGCACTACATGTTTTGCTTCCCTCTTTCTCATCATCTACTAGTTAGGACAGGCCATAGAATATGCTCGAGTGCCGCCATCATCTACCCATCACATTTTCGCAATCTACTAACCAAACATACATCCCATGTCTTATATATTTACAAAGTTTTTCCTTTTCAGCTTGATTTATTTTTAACTTGTATGAAAAGCCAGAATGAGGAGCAGGGAGGGTATGTTATCAAATATTACAATCAATACACTGTTCGGTGTAGAAGAAACAAAAGCATATACAAGCTAGGGCCAAAACCAAAAATTTAATATAATATTGAGGCACTTTCGCCTGCCTTTTTTTTGTGCCGGATCAAGATTCAAACAAAAAGATTGATGACATGAAGAAAAAAAAAATAGGGGAGCCGATAACTTTTTTTTTTTTTTTAACGATACTACATAATGTTTTTTGAAAACAAAAATTCCCAGCCCCCTAGATTCGCCCTTCATACAAGCTTTCATTTTCTGCTTCCATTGCCAACATATTTCCCTTAAATGGCCATCTCCATTCCCATCCCCATCGACAGGTTGGGTTTATAAAATTCACCAAATTTCAACTTTAGGGATGTGAGCAATCTTATGATAATCAGCACCTTCTTTGTCCACATCTTTCCAGCGTTTCTCAAATCTGTCAGACATTTGAAAAAATTCAACATAATGAAGATTTATCAAATGTTCTATTCCCACTGGCAAATCCTCCATTAATTCACATTCTCCAATCCAAAGTTGTTGAAGTAAGGGCATTGCACCTTTCTCCACTCTTACCCATCTCAATTCTGGCATATTCCACATCTGTAATATCTTGAGCTCCTGAAACCTTCCAGCCTTAAAACATAATCCCTCTCCTTCATAAGCTTTTCCAAGTGCTAGTTCCACCAAATTTGGCAAATCTTGAAGTAATAGCAAAGGGTCATCCCTTAACCGACTCCGACTGAGACATATTCTAGTAAGTCCTTGAAGAGAAAGAATCCATTGTGGCACCTTTTCCAATCGCCCCCTCAATTCTAGATTGCGAAGAAATTGTGGAGGTGAGGAAAGAGAATATTGTAGATCAATGACCTCCTCTTCAAATCTTGAGGAAACAAGACGTAATGAGCGGAGATTGGTCAGCTTCTCAAGGGAAGAGCATAATTCCTTTCCGTCTTCTCTTCTCAGATTGGTAATTCTCAATTTCCTTAGTTGGGTTAACGTTCCAATCTCCTTCACTATTTTGATATCACCTATTTGATTGGCAACTATTTTGTCTTTGGATGTATTGCAAGTTTCCTATTTTATACGGGGCCTGAAATCCTGTATACTTTTGACTCACTAACAGATGCCGAAGTTGTTGAAGTTTCAAAATCCCAATTGGCAGTTGTGTCACATTAGTGTTTCTTAGATCCAATGTTTCTAGCCTTTGAAGGTTTTCGATTGATTTTGGAACAATACTCACATATGTGTACCTTAAGCTCAAATATATGAGATGAAACAATTTGAAAATTTCATTCGGGATCATTTGTAAAGTAGCACTTCTTAGTTCTAAAACTTTCAATAGCTTATGACTATCAGTTAACAGCTTAGACAGAAATTGCATGGACATAGAACTAGTGGACTCAAATAATAAAAGTGAACGAAGATACTTAAGTTAGCCATTGCTTACTTGTGTATTGTCATCAGATCTATGGATTATCATGCGTCGAACCTTGTCTAGAAACTGGTTGTAATGTCCTGTTCTTTGGCCTGGCGAAGTACAAGTTGTAGTATAATATCATGGATGCGACAGGCCTTCACTCATCCATCTTCAGATGTCTTGGCAACTTGGACTAAGTTTCTATTGATAAGTTCATTGAGATAATTCTCAGTCACTTCTTCTGAAGTCATTCCTTCTTTCTTTTGCACAAACCCTTCGGCAATCCAGAGCCGGATTAGTCTCGTCTTCTCTATGGTAACATCTTCAGGAAGAATGCTTAGATACAAGAAACAAATTCTTTCTTAGATAGTCAGGCAAGCTATAATAACTGAGAGAAATTAACTTCATCATATTGTCGAGTTGGTTGTTGCATTTTAGCTGCTCACCAATACTTCTATTGAACATGTCCCATTCTTCAATTCTACGACTCTTCCTTGCTAAGACGCCACCTATTACCACGATTGCAAGTGGCAAACCATTGCATCTGTCTGTGATGCCTTCCGAAATTTTCTCTAAATGCTGAGGGCAAGAAGTAGAACCAAATGCTTTATTGCAAAACAAAGTCCGTGACTCGTCCTTGGTCAAATGGTCTAAAGGATAAACGTCACCTCCGATATCACTTGTAGCAGTTTGGGCTACCTCAGTGATACGCGTTGTGGTCATAATACTACTGCCATAATTGTTTTTAGGAAATGCCATCCGGATGGCATCCCAATCTGTCGTTCTCCAAATGTCATCGAATACAAGAATGTAATTCTCTTGATGAAGAAAATCACGAACAAGTTCTTTCATGCTATAAATGTCCATGGTATCCAATTCATCTGGTGCTGGTCGGTTGACTTCCTTGAAGAGTTGTTGAACTACCTGCTTTAATAGTGTCTGAGTCTTAAATGACTGTGAAATTGTGATCCATGCGTGATGCTTGAACCGATTCTTTACAGTTGCATCATCGTACACCTTTTTAACCAAGGTTGTTTTCCCCAACCCTCCCATGCCAACTACGCAGATCACACGGAGTTTGGGATCAATTGTGAAAAGCATATTCATGAGCTTCTTCTTTAGCCTTTCAGTGCCAACAAGGTCTGCCTTTTCAAGAAGAAGTGCATCACCTCGACTATCATTCAATGTACTATGAACATGATCAGCGCTTGAGCCTTGCTCAAAAATTCCATATTGGTTTTGGTATCTCTGATGTGTTTCTGAAATATTTCTGATCCTATTCTTGATGGTATGAATTTTTATAGCAATTTGATGGCGAGCTTTCAAATCCTTAATCGAGCCACAAAGCTTCCAGACTTGACCAAGAAATCCATCACCATAATGGCGTCCAAGTCTCAGGACAAATTCATCAAGAACATCTTCGGCATCATATGCCCAAGTTCGTCTTTAATAAGCTGGATTTCGGGGTTATTGACTGACCCATGCTTCAAGTTCGGGGTTATTTTCTACCATTACTTCTGCTTTTCTGAGAAATCCCTTCATTTGCCCAAGTTCGTCTTTAATAAGCTGGATTTCATCTCGAAGCCTTCCCAAAAATGCACTCTCTTCACGAAGAAAGGTTGAAAGTTGTTGTAGTGTAGAGGATAGGACAGCATATGCCATTCTCATTCACTAAATTTTCGCACACAAGAGTCTTTTTTTATGGGATGAAAGATTGCAATGTCTTAAATGGAGCAGAGATTATTTTTCAGAGAAGACTTGCTAAGCGTGGACTTCAGCAACTCACTGATCAATGGTTGGCGGCTATTAAAATGATTAGATATATATATATATATATATATATATATATATATATATATATATATATATATTTTTTTTTTTCTTTTTGAGTTGGAGAGTGGTCTAACCGTATTGAAATGTTAAGAGACAGCGGGGTGCCGTTGCCGGACATGCTCTCACAATCCTATTGGACGCTTCTATATAATAAATTTTTTATTATTTAAAATATAAAATTATCCTCACGAGCATTACTATATATTATTTATTCACTCTTTTTTATATAATAATAATAAAAAAAAATGAAGATATAAAAGAGTGTTATCAAACATTACTCTATCCCCATAACTTAATTTGTCATCTAAGAGGCTACATCTACTGTTCCATATGTGCCTCCTCCTCCTCATCTTTTGCCCTTGTCCTGTTCCCAAATCCGTGTGAAGAATGGTAGTTGCTTGCAACTTTTTCCTAAATATTTTTAATAATACGGGATTCAATTTAATTTAAAATACATAGTTTCAAACATAATAACATAATCATAGATGTTTAGAAGAAATCAAATATAGATGACAAATTGAGTTTTATGCCTTCAATCTGGTAATAAAAAAATAATAACTTTTCCATAATCGAATTTCAAGTGTATTTAAAACAATATATTTTCGTACGAATGATACATACTAACCTACTAATAATCTCTAATCTATCTTATATTGTCTTTATTATTACTCTGCCTTGGAATTTATATAGTAAGCTACAGGTTAAATCTCAAAGTCTATTATGTTTAACCAAAAAAAAAATTGAATCAATACATCTGCCTTATCGGCTTTAATCGAGTTTCCATCCAGTTTGGATTGAATAAAACTTGTAAACTTAAGAATGACAGAGGTTTGGTTAATTGCGAAAAATAATAAAATCGTAACCAAAACTGTTTAGCAAATCAATAATCATAATCGTAACCAAAACTTAACGGTTTTTAAAATCAATAATCATAACCTTAACTGTTAAAAATTTAAAAAATTGCAGTTAACTATAACTGTAACCGATTAATTAAAAAATAATTCGTTTAAATAAAAAAACCTAAAAAAATGTAAGAAAAATTAGTTTAAGTGTAAAGAAACTAAAAATTAAAGAATCCAACCCAATGATAAAACTTGAAATAAATTACATAATAGTTTTATGAGCAAAAATCAAAGTCAAGAAATTATGCAAAAAAAATTCATTCTCAAACTCCGAGAGAGAAATGTCTCTTCTTTCATTTCGCCAAGTAAAGATGACAATTCTTAAAGGTATAAGTATTTGTCTAATAATCTTATCCCATCTCTTTTAATTGAGTTTAGTTAACTTTTTTTTAATTGAGTTTAGTTCAAATTTTTATTATTTTAATTACCAATTTTAGTTAGTCTTCTATTATTTTAAATTTATATATATATGTTAGATTTTTTTATTAAATTAATAATCGAGTTTCGAATTTCTATTTTTTTAACGTAAAAAATCAAAACCTATCGGTTTACTCATCGGTTTCCCTTTATAAAACTCAAACCTTAATGGATTCTCCATCAATTTTTGTTATTGGATTTTTTATTGAGCGGTTATTTGTCGGTTTCGGATAAAGCGGGCATCTGCTGTCATCCTTAGTTTTAGTAAAAGATAATATAAAAAGGAAACCTTATACCACATTAAAAAAAATGAGAATGCAGTGCAAGATTTTATTTATTTATTTAATTTTAGGCGAGTAGTAATTTTCATTCCATATATATATATATATATAAAGACATATTTTCTTTCTAACATCACCAATGACTCTCTCCAGCAGTATCAGCTCTATTCACCATGGGTAGTTGACTTTCCCTCTGTGCCCCTCGTAAAATATGCAACTATTGGTATTAACTCTGGACATAAAGAACAATATGAGTAGTTAATCACAAGAAAGTTATTTTTTTTTTTTGGTGAAAAAAAAAATCCAAAAAATATATATATATATATATATATATATATATATATATATATATATATATATATATATTTATTAATTTTACCAATTTCAATTGGAGTCATCTCAAAATGAAGAATCTCAGACAATAGGCTTGGCAAGTTACAAACTCAATTTAAATTCAATCATCTCTTAGCAATGAAATCAACAATTCGTTTATTCGACCTCTTAACTGATAAAAAGTTAATTAATGGCATACCAAAAATGATTTTAAGCGCATCAAACACCACTGACTTAACTCTCCAATCCATAACTTGGTCAGGGGTGTTGAAAGCACTAATAATATATAACGGATGCATTTGATATTACACAAGAATTAAGAATTGAGTCCCTTAGAATTCCATTAAAGTCCTGTACCATCAATATCACTCGTATCTTGCAAAAGAGCATCCATATGGAACATATCCAAACACATGCCTCTAAGAAAAAGAAGAGAAAAAAGAAATTAAAATAAACGAGCACACAAAAAAATAATAACTCTTTCTTTAGGAATTACCTTCTTCTATCCTTGAAATTTTGACAAAAGGCTAAAGGGGTTCACTCCCATTAGGATGTTTGTGACAAGGGTGAAATACCTTTTAAGACCTTTAATTAAGTCATTTGTATATATTTTCTATCGTTATGGCATATGAATTTAAGATGACAAAGACTAATATAATACAAATAAAGACGAGTCGTATAGAATATGAATAACAAAAATTAGTCTTTTTTTCACACTCGTATATCAATAGTTGAAGAAATCAGAACTCTGGATTTTCTAAATCAATGGCAATTTTCATTTGATAGAAACTTCTATACATTATTTAAACAATAAAATACATTAAACATATTTCTTTGAATACACTCCCACTTAATAACTTTTACATCTTTAAAAAATAATAAAGTATGATTTTGCCTCACTTTGTATACCCAACGCTTCATATTATGTTTTACTTTCAATACTGTACTTACTTTCCATGTAAGGTCAAATTAAATCATTAAACTTAAATGGGACGAAGTAATATTTTAGTCTTTTATACATGAATTGTTACGCCCCTTGCTGCACCTCTTGCTACAACATGTGCTATGGAAATTAATTGGCTTGTGTTTTGTCAAAATTATACTTGCACTAAATTTAATTATAGGCTATGCATATCTGTTTGGCGAATTCTGTTTGACAGGTTTACCATGTTAAAAAGCGAATAGAAAAGGCAAATTGACTGTAATTGAAGTTTCCTTATTCAAAGGAAAGTTGCCTTATTCAAGATTTGCTTGGAGACAAAGTCTTCCCATATACGACAAGGCCCAAGCACAGATTACTGGTGAAGATTCGGGAAATTAATTCAGCATAAATACAGAGCCTTACACGATGGAAGGGGTGTAGAAAAACGAAAGCTGAAAAAGAAGATTTCAGTTTAGTTGATAGAACTGTCAGGTCTTGCTATAGCAGATTGATGATGTGCTGCAACAAATGTCAGTAACATAGGAAATCTGATAGAGCAAGTTTTGCTGCAGCAGATCATGAAACAGACAGTTTATTTATGCATGCTTCCGCTATGTGTACTGTTTTGATCTTTTTATAAGGAAGAGTTTTTATCTATTAATTGTTTTGTTCATTCTTCGGGAGAAGAAGGTGTAGTTCTCAAGAGAGAACGTCGCAAGTCGAGGGAGCTCGCAAAACCTAGATTCATTAAGGAGTTCGTCATCAAGGCGTCAAAGGTCAAGAGGGAGTTTTAACTTGTGTAAGTCCATTGATGTTGTAACTTATGATTTATTAATGAAATAGGTTTGTTGGACTAGGGGAGGTCTCGTGGACGTAGACCACACGGTTGAACCACGTTAAATCTCGGTGTCTTTTCTTTCTGCATGCGTTTGTTTATTTTGTTTTAACTTCTGTTACAACAAAATACTAACCAGGAACTATCAAGTGGCATCAAGAGCAGGTTACTGAACTTACTCAGTTGGATCTCTGGAAGAGTTTTTTCTTTGGTTATTTTTGCAGATATGGACACTCTACATGACGGTGGATCCATCAATAAACCACATTTTCTCGATGGCACAAACTACTCATACTGGAAGGCATGGATGAGAGCTTTCATTAAAGCTATTGATAAAGCTGCTTGGAGGGCTGTGTTGAGTAGATGGGAACATCCTACTGCCACACCTACTTAAGGCACTGTTGAGAAAAAAATCTGAATTGCAATAGACCAAAGCTGAAGATTTGGTAGCTACCAACAATTCAAAGGCATTGAATGCGATTTTAATGTCGTTGATCTGAATCAATTCAAGCTCATTTCATCTTGTGAAGCAGCAAAAAAAGCTTGGAAAATTCTGCAAATGGCATATGAAGGCACTGCTGCTGTAAAAGTTTCAAAACTGCAAATACTTGCAACAAGGTTTGAAGAATTGCAGATGCACAAAGAGGAAACCATTGCTGAATTTAATGCTAAGCTTTATGACATAGCAAACGAGGCTTTTGCATTAGGGGAAAAGTACTCGAATTCAAAGTTGGTAAGAAAAACATTGAGATCACTTCCGGACAAATTTCCTATTAAGGTTGCAGCAATTGAAGAAGCAAAGGATATGGATACCATGAAGCTTGATGAGCTTATGGGGTCTCTACAGACCTTTGAGATGAAATTTAAGCATAAAAGAAAAGAAAAAGGTATTGCACTACAAGCAGGAATTCAAAAGCGATAGGATGAAGATCTTTATGATGATGATGAATTGACGGAATCCTTGGCCTTTCTTACAAAGAATTTCAAAAAGGTGTTTAAAAAATGAAAGAATCAAGCAAAAGGTCCAAGAGTCACTAACTTTGGCAAAAATCCTCATGCTACAGCAAATTCTGAAATCTTCAAGAAGCAGAATGAAAAAATACCTGATGGAAAGAAAAAGAATAAAGGAATCCAATGTTGGGAATATGAAGGATTTGGTCACATTCAATCTGAATGTGTCAATACCTTAAAAAGAAGGAAGAAAGACATGAACGCCTCTTGGAATGATAAAGAATCAGGAAGTAGCAGCAGTGGTGATGAAGAGCACACAAGTAACTATATTACGTTCTGTGTTGCAGCAGACCAAACAAATGCTGAGACAAATGCTGTGACAGAAACTGAACCCGCTGCAGCAGAATTTGCAACAACATCAGTAGCAAGACTGGTTATGTCAGAAGATGAAACTGATTCTAAATTGGACAGTGATAAAGAATATGACAAGTTCATAAGGACCTACAAAATAATGTACCAAAAATGGTTGATTGTATGTAGGGTGAATCAAGATCAACTAACCAAAATTGTTGAACTTGAAAAGGAAAATGCTAAGTTGCAGCAAAAAGTCGACATGCTACAGCAGGAACTGTCACAAATCCAACGAGGCTTCAAGATGATGAACTCAGGTATAGAAAAACTTGATTATATGCTATCCATTTAAAAGTCATGCAGGCATCATACTGGATTGGGATATCAGGGAGAAGCATCAACAAGTCAAACAGTATTTGTCAAAGAAACAGGAAAATCAAAGATGGAACAATCTGCTGCAACAAACTTGGCGCAGAAACAAGAACTGCACAGGTAAGAAGGTTTATTCCTATTTGTCATTATTGTTTCACTCCCGGTCATATCAGACCTCGTTGCTACAAGCTTATGAGAGCATTGAAAAGAAGAAATAAGAATTATCTGTACCTGTCGCAGCAAAAGGTAAAACATATTTGGGTAAGAAAGTCGCCTATCACTTGTCTTGTTTCATATACTGCCTTGAAAGCATGTCCTACTAACTCTTGGTACTTTGACAGTGGTTGCTCTAGGCATATGACAGGTGAATGAGAAATTTTTAAAAATTACAAGTCGTGCAATGGTGGTGAAGTAACTTTTAGCGATGGTGAAAAAGGCCGTGTTCTTGGAAAATGAACTCTTGCTCTTAAAGGCTTTCCAAGATTAAAGAAAGTTTTGCATGTTGAATGACTCAAAGAAAATATCATTAGTATTAGTCAACAGTGTGATCAAGGATTGCTTGTAAACTTTACCAAGGATTGTTGTGAAGTAATTGATAGTTCTAACAAATGTGTTCTTGCAAAAAGTAGATCAGTGGATAATTGCTATATGCTTTCTATTCCACATGAACAAAATTTTTTGTGTCAAAGCAACATATTTGATAGCACTAAACTGTGGCACCTCAAGTTAGAACATCTAGATTTCAAAACACTAAGCAAAATTGTGAACACATGTGTTGCTCGAGGAGTTCCTAAAGTGAAGCATTTGAAGCATAAGATTTGTAGTCCATGTCAACTAGGAAAGCAGGTAAAGACCACTCATAAACTGTTGCAACAGATTGTCACAAAAAGGACTCTGAAACTCTTGCATATGGATCTCATGGGTCCTCTGCAAACTGAAAGCCTTGGTAGAAAAATGTATATGTTTGTGTGTATTGATAACTTTTTTAGATATTCATGGGTTGAATTTCTAAGGTCTAAATCTGATACAATTGATGCATTCAAAATTCTGTGTTTGAAAATTTCCAATGAAAAGGATGATCACATAGGAAAAATTGTTAGAATAAGAAGTGATCATAGCAAGGAGTTTGAAAATCATACCTTTTCTGATTTTTGTGATTTGCATGGAATTGCTCATGAATTTTCTGCACCAAAAACACCATAGCAAAATGGTGTTGTAGAAAGGAGAAATAGGCTTTTGTAGGAAATGACTCGTGTGATGATAAATGCAAATAGCATTCCTCATAAATTTTGGGTTGAAGCTGTTAACACTGCCTGTTACATAGTGAATCGAGTGTATCTACGTCCAGGTACACTTAAAACCCCATATGAAATCTGGAAAGGTAAGAAACATTCACTTAAGCATTTTCATGTGTTTGGGAGTGTTTGCTACATCTTAAAAGATAGAGAGCCAAGAGGTAAGTTTGATGCAAAATCCGACAAAGGTATATTCTTGGGTTACTCTACAAACAGTCGAGCTTATAGAGTATTTAGTTTGCATACACTAACTATGATGGAATCAGCTAACGTGATGGTAAATGATAATGTAGGTGCACTAAAAGCTGGTGAATCAAGTGTTGCAGCAGGTGATTTTGTTTCAGATGATGTTGCAGCAAGCACTGAGAATGATACAGAAGGAACATTCACTTCAGACGCTGTTACAGCAGACACTCAAACTGTCGCAGCAGAAGCTGGAACGCTTGAAACAGAAAATAACACTGCTACAACAGAAACTGAAACTGACGCAGCAGGTGCTAAAACAGAAGGTCTTGAGCACAGATTTTCAGAACTCCAGATCGCTGAACCCTCAAGTAGAGTTCAAAAGAATCACTCAAGAAGCGATATCATTGGTTCCTTGCATTATGGTGTTCGAACTCGGAACAAGCAAAAGGTAAACTACAGAGAGATGGTCAGGTATGTATGTTTTACTTCCCCCATTGAACCAAAGAATGTAAAAGAGACACTAGAAGATGAAAGTTGGATCAATGCTATGCAAGAAGAGTTGAACCAATTTGTTAGGAATGATGTGTGGATCTTAGTTCCTAGGCCAAAAGACACAAATATAATTGGAACAAAATGGATTTTTAGAAATAAGACTGATGAATGTGGCAACATAACTAGAAACAAGGCTAGGTTAGTTGCTCAAGGTTACACTCAAGTTGAGGGCATTGATTTTGAAGAGACTTTTGTTCCAGTGGCTAGGCTAGAATCAATCAAACTCTTGTTATCTATTGCGTGTGTGTTGAATATTAAGCTATACCAAATGGATGTAAACAATGCTTTCTTAAATGGTATACTTAATGAAGAGGCTTATGTTGAACAACCTAAAGGGTTTGAAGATCTTCATCATCCTGATCATGTGTTTAAATTGAAAAAGGTATTGTATGGATTGAAACAAGCTCCAAGAGCTTGGTATGAAAGGTTAACTAAATTTTTGCTTGAAAAGGGTTATAAAAGAGGAAGTGTTGATAAGACTTTGTTCATTAAATTCACATCAGGAATTTTGATTGCTCAAATTTATGTTGATGACATAGTCTTTGGTGTAACAATTGAAAGCAATATTAATGAGTTTGTTAATCAAATGCAGCATGAATTTGAAATGAGTATGGTTGGAGAACTGACATACTTTCTAGGTTTGCAGGTAAAGCAGTGCAAGAATGGTATCTTCATATCTCATGAGAAATATGCCAAAAATCTTGTGAAAAAGTTTGGTTTAGAAGGTTCAAAACACATGAGAACACCAATGGGATCAAGCTCAAAGCTAATGAAAAATGAGGATGAGAAATCTGTGGATGCAAGTTTGTATAGAAGCATGATAGGGAGTTTACTTTATTTAACTGCAAGTCGACCTGATATTTGCTTTAGTGTAGGAGTGTGTGCTAGATTTAAATCTAATCCAAAAGAGTCCCACTTAAAAGAAGTAAAGAGGATCATTAGATATGTGAGTGGGACTATTAATTTTGGTATTTGATACACCAGTGACACTAACACAAATCTTGCAGGTTTTAGTGATGCAGACTAGGCTGGACAGGAAGAGCACTACTAGAGGTTGCTTCTATGTAGGTAACAATCTTGTTTAATGGTACAGGAAGAAACAAAACTCAATTTCCTTGAGTACTGCTGAAGCAAAATACATAGCAGCAGGTAGTTGTTGTGCTCAAATTCTCTGGATGGGTCAAATGATAGATGATTATGACATTGCTCAAAATCGATTTACTATTTTTTGTGACAATATGAGTGCCATAAATATCTCAAAGAATCATGTACAACACTCACGAACAAAACACATTGATATAAGGCATCACTTCATAAGAGAACTTGTAGAGCAAAAAAAGGTTGTGTTGGAATATGTTGCAACAGAAAATCAACAAGCAGATATCTTTACTAAGGCACTAGACTCAGTAAGGTTTGAGACCTTGAGAAAAGCCTTAGGCATTTGTTCTCTTTAAGTTGCTTTGGAGTGTGTGTATGTGCATTGGTTCATCACTAGATCATTAAAAATTACATGTATAAATCAGCTAGTGATTTCATTTGTAGAGCCATATTATCTCTTGTAGTTGTCAGTCTGATGGAGCTTAAATTGAAGTCTCAACAGGAGAAGATTTTGAACTTACTTGACGACTAGGGATCTATCAAAGAGAAGTCTCTTTGAGATTCATTCCTGAATTCTACTCACTTTATCAAAAGAGAAAAATCATATGCAGGATGTTGCAGCAAAAATTGAAATGGAAAGGGCTACCTAAAACTACAAATAGTGGTTTTAAAGTTAAAGTTGTCATACTATAAATATAATAAAAAAACTTGAAACTCTTGTTTGAAAGATGTTTATATTTTGAATCCTGCAGGGGTAATTAGAGGACCAGGTATGTTGGAACAAGTATTGCTTCTAGTCTGACCTGATGCGATGGATGTTGAGAGCCGCCTAGAGTGACTTGAACATGAAACACACACACACATGGTCCATCCTCGAAATTCTTATTTGATTTATTCATGTGATTAGTAGAAGCTTGAGTGGTGACTCAGAGTTCATACTCATGTGAATATGTTTGTTTTTCAATTCCGATTTTTTTTTTGGGTCAAAAGAATCTCGAGGGTTGAACATCAAAGTGATGAATTTGTTTAGTTGACACATGTTGCAACATAATCTCACCCATCAACTTTTCTTTGCCTTTTGAATCTGATCATTGTCTACTATAGCACAAAATTTTCTATCTGCTCGTTATGTTGCATAAAAAATGGAATACTAACTATTTTGTTACAGCAACATTTTTGTCTGATGAACAATTGTTGCAGCAGGAGCTGATCAGTTATCAATTTATGCTGATGTATCATAACTGCAATTTTTGAGCGGGAAAGTAGCTGCACTTTCAATGCACGATCTTCCCAACGCATGAAAGAGAATCAACTGCAAAAACCGTTCAGCTTCTTCTTGTTTGAAAATTTTGCTTTAAATATCTTTCCTTGATTTCTCACTAATCCATTACCGTGATTTGTGCTTACCATTCTTATCTCACCATTCTTCGGTCTTCCTCTAGTAACTGTCTCTTTTTCATTCGTACATCTTCATTTGTCTTGAGCACAGGTATGACACCATGGCAAGAACACGTACAGGAGCTCGTCGCTGGCCACAACCCCCTCGCAATGCACCTGGGGGAGATCCAAACAAGGCCATTACGTGCGAGGACACGTCGTCTAGTGCCACTGACACCACCAATCGAGAAAATCCACCACCATCATCTACGGCTGACACTACTCTGTCAACATATCCTAAAGCAAAAGCACAAATGTCTGAGTCTTCTGCTCCTAAGCTCGACTCAAACTCTGAATCCTCCTTCCAAGAAGCCCTATCTGAGTCACTGAGTACGAAATCCGAATCGCCGTTGTTTTGCATCCTTCATCACACAAAGAAACCCACTAGTACACCCAGTGTTGCAGCACCATCTCCTGGCACCGAGACAGATATGCCTATACTATTACCAGATTTATGTGAGAGGTTATGTGTTCTTATTTTCACTGACGGTAATCAATGAGTTTGTGGGCTTTGAAAAACCTGAAGAAGATGTTGCCGCTATAAGTTTCACGCTTGACCATGTTGCTACGGAGTTGTTAGGGCATGCTGCAACATGGCCACAAGGTAATCGCATTGCTGTTACAGCACTCACCACCACCTATGCTGCTTTACATCGAATTGCCTTAGCCAATTGGTTTCCTGACAAGCATGCTAATACCGTAAATGCTAAGATGGCCACCGTTCTGTTTCAAGTAGGTACTAGGTTGAACTTGAATATTGGTCAGATTATTTTTAATAGACTTATGGAAGAAGCCGAGAAAAATGCTCCCACTTTGTATCTTCCATTTCCCACTATTATCTATGGAGTTTTAAGCTTACAGTACACTATCAAGAAATCTGATGAAGTTGTTGTCAAGATTCCTCCTCCCTTGCGATTATCTCAGAAATTCTTGCAGGGAAAACATCAGGCAGGTCTTCAGGGGGAACATCCTTCTGTTCTAGATTCTGTTGCAGCAGATGCTGATGCTCAGGGGGAGCAGAGTGTACCTGCACTTGGTGGCACGAGTTCTGGCCCTGGCTCGAGTACTAATCTGAAGGCGATGTTGCAACAGATTCAACTTGAGTTGCAGTAACTCCAGACTGCCCACACTGCTCTTCAAGAGACTCAAGCTCAACTTCTTCAAGGCCAACAACAGATTCTTGTTATCCTTGCTACTCTCCACCTTCCTGCACCATCCGATGCTTGATTCTTTGTCTTTGTTTGTCAAAAATGGGAAGATGATCTTGGCTGTTTTTAGCTGTTTTTTTCACTATTTTATGTTTTTAGATGTGGTTTCTATTTTATGTTTTTAGATGTGGTTTATGCTCTGTTTTTTTCACTGTTTTATGTTTTTAGATGTGGTTTATGCTCTGTTTTGTTATGCTTTTGAATTTGTCTTTTTAGTTGTCCTTTACTCTGGTACACTTCTTGTGTTAGGCTTTACTTTGATCCATAGTGATTTATGTTATGGTTTCTCGCTCTGTCTTATGTGATTATAATGTTGATTGACTGATATCAAGGATGTTGCTTTTGCCAAAACAAAGCCAAAGGGGGAGCTTGTTATGCCCCTTGCTGCACCTCTTGCTGCAGCATGTGCTATGGAGATTAATTGGCTTGTGTTTTGCCAAAATTATGCTTTCACTAAATTTAATTATAGGCTATGCATATCTGTCTGGCGAATTCTGTTTGGCAGGTTTACCATGCTAAAAAGTGAATAGAAAAGGCAAATTGACAGTAATTGAAGTTTCCTTATTCAAAGGAAGGTTGCCTTATTCAAGATTTGCTTGGAGACAAAGTCTTCCCATATACCACAAGGCCCAAGCACGGATTAATGGTGAAGATTTGGGAAATTAATTCAGCATAAATACAGAGCCTCACACGATAGAAGGGGTGCAGAAAAACGAGAGCTGAAACAGAAGACTTCAGTTTAGTTGATAGAACTGTCAAGTCTTGCTATAGCAGATTGACGATGTGCTGCAACAAACGTCAGTAACTTAGGAAATCTGATAGAGCATGTTTTGCTGTAGCAGATCATGAAACAGACAGTTTATTTATGCATGCTTCCGTTATGCATACTATTTTGATCTTTTGATAAGGAAGAGTTTTTATCTGTTAATTGTTTTGTTCATTATTCGGGAGAAGAAAGTGTAGTTCTCAGGAGAGAACGTCGCAAGTCAAGGAGAGCTCGCCAAACCTAGATTCATTAAGGGGTTCGTCATCAAGGCGTCAAAGGTCAAGAGGGAGTCTTAACTTGTGTAAGTCCATTGATGTTGTAACTTATGATTTATTAATGAAACAGGTTTGTTGAACCAGGGGAGGTCCCGTGGATGTAGACCGCACGGTTGAACCACGTTAAATCTCGGTGTATTTTCTTTCTGCATGCGTTTGTTTATTTTGTTTTAACTTATGTTACAACAAGATACTAACCAGGAACTATTATGAATCATTTCACATTTTAAAGTTGTGAATTTTAGGTAAAATTGGTGCTAAATAACTCAAGGAATTCAAATTTAAAAAAAAAAAAAACAGACAGTATCTTTCCATGGCCCTTCATCTCGGCTCAGAGTCTAACAACTTAGGAAGACCTAATCGGTTAATGCCAAATGTTAGCTTGCAGATTCGCACATAATTGGTGAAGACATAAAAGCTTGCTATCACTAAACTATACATTAAGAGGCAGCTTAGTGAGCTCAAGGACTAATAGATTATTGCACCACATTGTTCAAAATTTGCCAGTCAAACGAGCAGTGCATAATAAATGCATATATATACTATATGCTTTAGTTATGTAGATTATAAAGAATTATGGGTTTCATTTTAAAATTAATTGGTATTAAATAGAGTAGTTTAAAATCTTATATACGCATAAGAAAATTAAAAACACGTGTGAATTGATTTAAGATGGATCGTATGTTAAAATAATTTTAAAATTTATGATTTTTCAATGTATGACACGTAAAAGATAGCAAATATATAATTTTTCAATGAGATGGTAGCTAATTTAGTTCTTGGATATGCCTATCTATTGTTGCTATGCACTGGACTGGGCACTACTCATTGGCTTTGGTTGACATGCATCTATCAAGATTTAAGTTGTAGATTAGTTAACCAATTATACATTCTCAATCAATTTTTGAAGAATTCCAACGTAAATTATATTTCACGTACATTATTTTTTTAGTTGAAAAAAGATAGAAAGAACAAAACATTGTTTAGAATAATTATTCTCTCCTTTTAAATAAAAATAAAAAAGTTGTGGATAAACAAAAATGCACCCACTACTTTATATTATATATTGTCTCTTTTATCTCACTATTATTCTACCTTGTAAATTATGTAATAAGTTACATGTTAAACTTATAAATCTATAGTTTTTAAAGATTTTTTTTGAATTAATACATCCGGAGCTGATCGGTTGTAATCAAGCTTTAATCGGGTTTGATTTCAATTAAATTTTGAGAACTAAGAAAGATAACATGAAGAAGAAACCTAATAACGTAGTAGTAGAAATAGAACATTAAGTAGCTAGAAAGTATAAAACTCTTTATTGGGGTTGGGTTTAAACCTTGTTAGGGGTGTTTTATAGTAAATCTTTTATAGTAACCGAATGAACTCAAAATCCTGGCTCTATGAGTTGCTCATCATGCTTATCTTTTTTCTTGGGAGGGTTAGGAGACATGATTCGATTAAAATAAATAATTACAAAAGTGGTACAACCCAAAAATAACAAACATCAACAAAAGGGAACTAAAAGGTCACAAACGAAAGGACCACGCCCAGAAACACAAAAATGGGGCCAAAACAAAAAGGCCTAAACAAAAGAAATTTTTTTCAAGCCTAAAAACAACACAGAGGGCCCTAGAGGAGGCCGAGAAACTAGGCCTAGCTCAACCAACACAATCACCGCTTCAAAAAGAAGACAAGACAATAAAATCCATAACAAAATGAGAAAAGAAAAAAAAAAGTAGAATAAAGATTAGGACTGCAAAGAACAAAGTGATGTTGGTTTCTCGCTTATGATGCCATCTTTGTCCCTATTGACAATTTGCGTCGCCTCCATTTACCATCCAAGTCATTTGTAAATATAACTTGAGAGATGTGAGTAATCTTGTCAAAATCTACATTTTGTTTGTCCATCTCTTCTAATTTATTTACCAATCTATCAGGCATCTCACATAACTCAATATGTTGAAAATTTGTCAAATATTCCATACCTGTAGGCAACTCCTCCAATGATTTACAGCTCCACATCCATAGTCTTTCAAGAAAGGGCATTGCACCATTCTCCACTCTTACCCATCTCAACTCATCTAATACTGATAAACTCAATGACTTGAGCACTTGAAACCCCCCAGCCTTAAAGCATAATCCCTCTCCTTCATAAGCATGCACAAGGACAAGTTCCATAAGATTCGGCAAATCTTGAAGTAATTGCATAAGGTCATCCCTTAATCGACTGCCAACGAGATGCATTCTAGTAAGCCCTTGAAGAGAAGAAATCCATTGTGGTGGCTTTTCCAATCGCCCATCCAATTCTAGTATGCGAAGAAATCGTGGAGTTGACGAAAGAGAATATTGTAGATCGAGGACCTCCTCTTGGTTAATCGCAGCAATGCTTAATGAGCGGAGATTTGACAACCTCTCAAGGGAAGAGCAAAGTTCATTTCCATCTTCTCTTCTCAGCTCCGTAATTCCCAATATTCTTAGTTGGGTTAACTTTCCAATCTCCTTCACTATTTTGATATCACCCATTTGATCTGCATTTATATTATGAAGGCTTTCAAGGGACTGCAGGTTTCCTAGTTTATATGGGGCCTCAACTTCAACAAAGTATTCACCCAATAACAGATGCCGAAGTTGTTGAAGCTTTAAAATTTCAACTGGCAATTTTCTCACCAGGGTATAATCTAAATCCAAGGTTTCCAGTTTTTGAAGCTTACCAATAGATTTCAGAACAGTTTTCACCCTTGTTTTGCTTAAGCCCAAATACCTGAGATGAATTAATTTGAAAATTTCGTCCAGAATTACCTCTAAAGGAGCACCTTCCAATTCTAACACATTTAGTAGCCTAAGATCATCGAATGATAGCTTAGACAGAAATGGCATGGACATAGAACCAATGAACTCAAACAATACAAGTGAACATAGACACTTAAGCAAGCCATTGCTAAATTGTATATTGTCATCCGAGGAATGGAATACCAAGCGTCGAACCTTGTTTGGGATCTGCATCCCTTGTTCGCTAATTATTGTCGTAATGCCCTGCTCTCTTGCCTTGCGAAGGATAATTTGTTGTATAATATCATGGACGCGACATGTCTCCACTAGTCCATCAATAGTTGTCTTGTCAATTTGGACTAAACTTCTATTGATAAGTTCATTGAGATAATCCTCAACCACTTCTTCCATTGTCATTCCTTCTTTCTTTTGCACAAATCTTTCGGCAATCCAAAGGTGAAACAATCTTGTCTTGTCTATGGAAACATCCTCTGGAAGAATGCTTGGATACAAGAAACAAATCCTTAAATGGTCAGGCAAGTCATAATAACCGAGAAAGATCAACTTTATCATATTGTCGAGTTGACTGTTTTGTACTAGTTGCTCACCCATGCTCCTGTTGAACAAGTCCCATTCTTCAGTTCTACGGGTTTTTCTTGCCATGACGCCACCAATCACCACAATTGCAAGTGGCAAGCCAACACATTTATCTATGATGTTTCTCAAAATTTGTTCTAAATGTTGAGGGCAAGAAGTAGCCCGAAATGCTTTCTTGCAAAATAGAGTCCAAGATTCTTTCTTGTTTAGAGGCTCTAAAGGATAAATTTCAACTCCAATATCACTTGTAGCAGTCTGGCCTCCATCAGTGATGCGTGTTGTGACAATAATACGACTGCCACAATTGTTTCGGGAAAAAGCCATTCGAATGGCGTCCCAATCAATCGACCTCCAAATATCGTCTAAAACAACAACATAATCCTCTTAATAAAGGAAATCACGAACAAGTTGTCTCATGCTATGAGCGTTCATAGTATCCAATTCAGTGGGGGCTGGTTGATTAACTTCCTTGAAAAGTTGTCGAACGACCTGATTTAACAGTGTCTCAATCCTGAATAATTGTGAAACGGTGATCCATAAGTGATGCTTGAACCGTATCTTTACATCAGGATCATCATTCTGTAGTTTTTCCTAAACCACCCATTCCAACCACTGAAACTACACGAAGTTCAAAATCTTCTGAAAGGAGCATATCCATGAGCTTCTTCTTTGGCCTGTCAATGCCAACCAAGTCTGCTGCTTCTAGAAAAAGTGCCTCACCTCGACTATCATACCATGTATTTTGGTTGTGGACAAAAACAGAAGATGAGCCTTGCTCAGAAATCCCATATTGGATTTGGTATCTCTGATGTGCTCCAGAAATATTTTTTATCCTACCCTTGATGTCCTGTTTATCAGTAGCAAGTTGATGACGAGCTCTTACTTTCTTAATCGAGATGCTTGCCTTGCGGACTCGACCAAGAAATGTATCATCATAATGGCGTCCAAATTGCAGGATAAATTCATCAAGAACATCTTCAGCATCGTAAGCGACATCTCGCACTTGACTGACCCATGCTTCAAGTTCGGGACTGTTTTCTGCTAATGCTTCTGCTTTTCTGAGAAAGCCCTTCATTTGAGCAAGTTCATCTTTAATATGCTGGACTTCATGTCGACGCCCTCCCAACAATGCGCTCTTTTCACGGAGAAAGGTTGAAAGTTCTTTGAGTAGAAAGGATAGCACTGCATCTGCCATTTTCACATGCTCAAATTTCTCAAGCAAGGAATCTCTTTTTGTGATGAATATGCTAGGAGGTTGCAGCATCTGTAATGAAGCAAATTATTTAAGTATGAGGCAATTTATTGAAATTAAATTTCCAGCGACTTGTTAATAGTTGGTTAAGAACAGTACAGTAGCAATTTATTGTAACTAATATTTTTGTGATGAGTATGCTTGGAGGTTGCAGTGTCTCTAATGTGGGGACACTTTAGTGAGATAAAAGATCCAAATATGATAAAAGAGGTGTGATATTTTTTACGTACTGGTTTAGGTTATGTTTATATGTGTTGATTTAACTCGTAATACATCTTATTTTAACTAGTCCACAATACATAGATTGAATTAAACACTATTATCACGGGACCTTCAATTTTTAAATGAATCACGCTAATATTTTACTGTCTAACTTGATGGCTGAGCGTAAATCAAAATTCAAGAGTCGTGATTTGTATCTTTCTTCTCAAGTCTAGAGTCGTCCTTTACAACATAATGTCAAATGTTCATCGAAATTTCCTCAAAAATATCTGTACTTTGCAACGATAAGTGACGGAAAAATTTTGAATGTGTTTAGATTGACTTATCAATATTTAACATTATTAATGAGTTCTAATACGTAAGAGACGAATTTCATATTGTTTTGCTTCATATTCCAATTATTCATGCACTGTATGCAAAGGTTGTGCTGCTCCAGCACCAAGGTGGAAAAAGATTAGTACATGTGTATGGTTTAATGTCATCGAAGAGATTCTCAAAAGGCAAAGACCAATTATTTATTCTTAATAACAATTGACGCAATTTTTACGGCTATAGTTTCAAGGCCTTCACCTAATTGCTTTGAGAACTTCACAAAATATTATTTTTGGTCAATACAATGGTTCTTTTTTAACTTCGAAAAATTGCACTACAGGTCATTAAATTAGTTTAAAGTCTCAAATTACTCATTAAGCATTTTTTTTTCAAATCTTTTTTGGTTTTCTTTACCATTCCGTTAGTTGTTTAGTTAGTTTTGACAAATTTTTATTTCTAGCTAAGCAAAATTGTCATTTGTAATAGCATATTTATATTATATATATAACATGTTAAAGTTTTATAATCACCAGTTAAACTCTTTTCTCGTTTCAAATCTCTCATTTAATAAAGTATGTGTTTTATTTTAACCACTTCTGAAACAATTATTGTATATATAAGATATTACAACCAATGATAGACGTCGGGCTTTCGCACTGACGTGGAGGTCACATTAGGGTTGGTGCCATCGTCTTTAGTAAAAATGGTTGAAATAGCGATTTATTGTAATTAATATTTTTTTAGTTTAAATTATAATTTTAACCCCTATTAAAGGAAAAATAAGAAAAACTTTGATGTGGGGCCACCTTAGCCAGATAAAAGGGGTGACATTTTTCACGTAGTTGATTTAGGTTGTTGTTACCTAACCTTAAATTAGAAAAGAAAAAACTTTAATGTGGGTGTTTGCTTTATAGTGAAAGGGCTTGACTTCTTGTCAAAATGGAGGAACGATATATAGCAAGTCTGGAGTCGTCCTTTCCATCATCGTGTCAAATGTTCACATGAAGAAACTTAATCGAAATTTGCTCAGAAAATATCTGTTATTTGCAATGAAGGTGACAGGGAAATTTTTTGGATCAGTCTCGACTGACTTATCAAGTTTTTTATATTATTGATGAAACTCACACATATAAATTTTGTCAATATGTGAAAACTGACTTTTGGACTGATTTATCAGTCTCTCATATTATTGATGGGGTCTCTCACCCGTAGATTTCACTGATATATGCGAGATTGATTTGTAAACTGATTAAATCGAAGGCAAACAAATATTATTGGCAGAATATTTAGAAAGTAAATTACCTCTTTAATTAGGACGACAAAACAGTCTAAAAATAAAAAATAGAAGAAAGAGTCTGAATTAATCCACATCTTTCTTTAAACAAGAAAGAAAGGAGAAGATAAATAAGAATCGAGTCATTCCAGCTAAACTCGAGTCGTTCTAGTCATTGTGATGAAATTCCCATGGAGTTGAAAGATTTTGAATTGATTTTGTGGTTGTTTTCAAATTTTTAGATTTTCCGGGTCAGATATGAGATATCGTTTCATGAAAGTAGTCCTTCTATTGTTGTCTACAAATATTCCGAGCCATACCGTGTATGCAACTCATAATATGTATGTATATATATATGCTTACTATAGTTTCGAAGAATTAACAAGAATACGAATAAATAAGTCACAGTTTACAACTCCGAAATTTGTTAACTTTTATTGTGACTAAAGATTTCACTTTGTATCATCCTATCTTCCGTTATTTTTTTTTTTTTATAAAAGATATGTGTTCAATTTATAATGATTTGGATTGTTTATTGCTTTTAATACGTGTTTAAGTATTTTAGATTAGTGAATTAGACTCGATATGCAATGAAATTCTAAAATTTTCTTATGGATAAAGAGATGACCAATTAACATGTATATAAAATAACATGTTAGTTACTTCCATCAGGTAATTTATCATAATGAGCTTGACTTTTAGTGGTAGTCTTTATAATTTAGATATGGTTCACCAATGACTTCATGGATCACACCACTTAGAGGAGGAAGATCATAACATCCCGCCTTATATTAATTTTGTAAAAGGTATGTGTTCAATTTATATAATTAACTCAAATTCTCTGTTATTATCAACATGAGTGTAAACATTTTACACCAATTGAGTAGAAAATATATTAGGTATATTAGCAAATTAGTAGTCGAAATTGAGTCATCACACCACTTTTAACTTCCAGAATGTTATCAATACAGTGCATATTTTGTGTTGTATATCATTTTCCTCATGATGGTGCACGAGACCGTTAATATAGCTTCTTTTTCATGCTATCTTCCTATCTGCTTACTTTCGTGGAAATTGCTACCTAAGTTAAAAGTGGAAATTTGACGTCAATTGAATATGACATTTTTGTACGAAAACCACGTTATATCTATTAGTAAACCGAGCTAAAAAATTTACGATTGTCAATGATGGGAGTCTCACTCACACTAATGTCGGACCCATATCATATTAGTGTAAGAGTTTGACGTTAGTTAAAAACTCCCATTTTTGAAGTTGTTGGGCACTATGTAAGAAATTTCATGCTTTCTAACTTGAATAAACATGATTTATCATGGTTGTACTGTCATGAATGGAGCAAATTATAGAGAACACTTGTTAACGATCAACCTGTGAGTAGGGCATCGACCCACTCGCATATGAGGCCCAGCCCCACACTCACATCCAAACGCAATTATTCACAACAATCAGGTAATTTTTTAATATTTTTTCTGCAAATTATATAAGAAAGTAGGTTCGATAAGAATGAAATCTAACCAGACGCCAACTCAATAATCAAAGGATGGAGTGCAAGGGCTATGTGCTTTAGATGCCTCTGTACTCTTCTTCACTAACAATTTTAGTGCTGGTAAGGAAAATGGAATCCAAAGATTGTTATTGTGAAAAGATAAAGAGTATGCTCGAACTGCTCATTGAAGACTATCACGAAATGTCGCACAATAATAGCAGTTATAGAATTAAGTATGTGTATCAAGAGCCAACAAATGTGTTGACTGACTGATTAATTTCGACTTGCTTCAAATATTATTAGTTGACTGATCCCTAAATCACCTACGATACCAGATTAAGAGCAACACAAAAAATGAAACATCACATAAATTTGTTCCTTGTTAATATGGCTTAACGGATCTCTTGTAATGAAAAAGAGAAAAAAGATAAGAGTAAGAGAAAATGACGAAAACGGAACCATAAAATTTCATCTATTACTTAATTCGTCAAATATTTAGAACAATCAGTTAACTGTTTTCCCCTTCTTTTTCTTGATTACAATATGATATCAAACTTTCGCCTTTGTAATTTGCTTTCAACAATGCACAAGCAATTCTTTTCTGGTCAATAAAGATGATTTTTTTTTTTTTACTTTTATGGCAAATGTCCTGGCATGTTCTAAATGTATAGGGTAGGGCATTTGATAAGTTGATGTCCAATATCTAAAAGTCAGCCTTCATTAATATATATATTTCTTTCCCTTCTTTTTTCCTCTCTTTTGCTCTTTTCTTCTTCTTCTCTCTACTCCTCTCCTCCACCACACCATTACCACAACCATCTTCCCCTCTACACCACAATCACCGCCATGTTGCCTCCACCATCTGTAGAAGAAGGTTTCGCAAAATTGTTTTTATGCCATACGAGAAGCTATTTTTTTCCCCTCAAAATACCACTCTATATTTTTGGAAGCCCAACATTACCTTCAAAATCTTTCAAAGATACATCAACATATTTTCTAACGGTACTTTTGACATAATAAAAATAAATTGTCAATAATTTCTGTTCAACAACACTTCTAACTAAAGTTCTACAACTCAACAACTAATATGTCACGGATAGACCCAAAAGGCCCTAAATCTTTTCATTTCTTTTTTTTTTTTTTTTGGTTTGAAAAAGATTTCATTGAAATCAAAAGGTTACAAACAAAGAGGGCGGACTAACCCGGTCTGAAGAACAACAATAGATTACAAACAGGGAGGGCGAACTAACCCGACCCAAAGAACAACAAAAGGTTACAAACAGGGAGGGCGGACTAACCCGGCCCAAGGAGCAACAAAGCATAAGCCAACAAGGAAAAACAAATTGACAAAATGGAGAAGAAAGATTAGTTTCGCACGGATCTGCCAACGGAGAGGCACCCCTAACGTCGTTCGAACTACCACAATGACGGAGACACCATCTAAGCCCGCAAGCGCCACAGATCTGGCAAGAATCTTGTATGCAACAAGTCAAAAAATGCGAAATAAGAGACGCACCAGCCCTTGAGATAACCCAAGTTAGAGAAGTTCTACACCCACAGATCCCGCGAAGGATGAGCAGAGCCCAAGCTGACAAAGGGGGTAATCAAAGCCATCAAGAAACCTCCATAAAATAACACCACCACAGAAGGTGGTCAAAGAAGCAAATAGACGGGCCGACAAAGCTGTTGGTTTGCAACAAAGGAGGGTAAAACTATTCATTTCAGATCTAATCGCGAAAGATAGATATTTTTTCTTAAAAACACAAAAGCACGCATCCTTTGTGAAAGAAAGGAACAGATCTGTCACAAGGGGTAAGTCATTATCATCACTTGAATCTCGAAGAAAGAGGAACAAGGTGGTGTGCAGGGCATGTGACCTAGCCACCTCTCTCACCTTTTGTGAAGGAACCCTTCTTGGGTCTCCTTCACCCCCCTTCGCACTCTTCGTTAAGGAATCCTTTTGGGTCTCCTTCAACCCCCTCCCCTTCTCCCTCTCTCTCTTCCCCTCCCCTCCCCCCCCCCCCCCCCCCCCCCCCCCTTTTTCCTTTTGAAAATCAGATGGTTTTCAACCCTCTTTGTGTACGCAGTTAAAATAGCTACACCTCCATCTCTCTCTTTACAAGACTCTTCATACCATTCTCCTTGATTTGGCCCCATCTCTGTGAGTTTCTCTTATGAGGAAATGACGCAAGTAATATCTAAACAAATTTACAAGGCTTTTGTTGCAAAATAATTGCTTTCCATCTCAGTTGTAGTTCTAAATTGTGATCCGTGATTGAGTCATCGTACAATTTAGCATGAGTCATACTTAGAAACGATAATCAAATATGTCCAATTGTCATGTACTTGAACCCCACTCACAGGTCGAGCTCACATTCACTTTTTCGCAAATGATCTGATTGCATGGCCTAGTCTTGACATCTGGGCATTTGAAAGGACTTTCACTGAGGCCAAACTATATTAGTAGTGAGACAACCATAATCGTGAATCGATTTGGGATTTCTCGGGAGATGCTCCTATATTCAAGTTAAATATCGAAGATTTTCTGAATCTATCCCTAATATTAATATAAAATACACCGCCTTCCACTCATTGTACATATCATATATATGTCTTTATAGTATTTTCATTTTCTTTTGATGTAGATTTTAATTAAAATTATATATGGAATCTGTAATTAAAAATGCACTTTTGGTAAGAAAGCTAGTATGATCAACGAGGGTATGTTTATCCAGTAAGCTAATGCTCTCCTGTGTATATTGGTCATTGATTGTAAGATGAAATCAATCTTATTTTTTTTTTTGGTCAAGAACATAAAATCAATATGAAATGCACCGCAGTGTACAAAAGCATAAGCAAGCATTAATTCAACATGAAATCTATTGGAAAATGAAGATTATAACCTATATACCACATATAACAATTAATCTTCTTCAGCAAAAGCAAAAAGAATGCAATAGGATGGGATATTGTTGGTCAGGGTGTCACTCGAGCAATACAATCTTTTTTCAGATCCGGCAGAATGTTGAAGGAGATGAATGCTACTATCATTTCGTTGATTCCAAAAGTACAGAATCCTTCAATGATGAGTGAGTTTAGACCAATCTCTTGTTGTAATACAATCTATAAATGCATTTCGAAAATCCTTACTAACAGAATGTAAGATTGTTTGGGAGAAGTTGTGTCTGATGTTCAAACTGCTTTCATCAAGGGGCGCCCGATTACTGATAATGTCTTAATTGCGCAAGAACTTTTGAGAGGCTATGGGCGCAAAAATATCACCTCTAGATGCAATATTAAAGCTGATCATGATACGATAAGTTGGGATTTTGTTCTTGCAGCTTTGGAGGCATTCAATTTCCCACCATGTTTTTTTACTGGATTAAGAGCTGCATCACCACTCCAAAATTCTCTATTACTATCAATGGTAATCTATTTGGTTTCTTTGATTCGAGGAGGGGGCTTCGTCAAGGAGACCCAATTTCTCCGTACTTTTTTATGATTGGCATGCAAGTGTTAACGCTTATCCTCAACAAAGCAGCTACATGCAAGGATTTCAAGTTCTACCTGAAATGTAAGCGACTTACCTTGAGTCATTTATGTTTTGCTGACGACATTTTAATATTTGCAAAAGCTGATAGCACCACAATTAAGATTATCAAAGATGACCTTAAAGTTTTCCAAACAATTTTGGGCCTGCAAGTGAGCAATGAAAAAAGCACCATCTTCTTGGGGGGATGTAATGATAATCTTATTGAGCAAATTTCGGATTTGCTGAACTTCAATATTGGTTCTCTTTACCCGAATTGCTCTAGGAATGATGAATGCATATGGCTGGGAGATCCTCGGGGCTTTTCTATTCATTTAGCATAGGACCTTATCCGACCAAGAGCAAGCACAATTGATTAGGCTCATGTTGTTTGGTTTAAGTTTGTTATTCCTAAGCATGCCTTCAGACTTCGGCTCTTTTGGCATGATAGAAATGAAGGATCTAATATATATAGAGCTACGAACATCATCTTGTTAAGAAGTGAGCGGAAGCGAAACATGACATTCAAAATTTTCTGGAATTTCGAAGTATAATGTTCATATGAAACTCTAATCTTGATATCATGTGATTAAAATATACAAAACATATATATATCAAATATATATATATTGACAAGAGATAGGACAAGAAGATACCTCTTGAAGACAACTCAAAGAGGGCATGAATCTGAAATTTTTCCTCACTTGATGGAAGACACCATCCCTTGAAAGCACAAGAGCTGTAGTCCGTCCACACAAGCAAAGAATGGCTTCTCCATCTTCATGGCTATTTTGTGCTAGATCTACCATGGAAGATTGATGAGCTTGTTTGTGAAGAAGAGAGCAAAATCATTTCCTTCTTCTTGCATCTTCATGGCTGCGTTTTTGATGAAGTAGAAGAGAAGACTTTCTCTTTTCTTAGTTTCAGCCGTGTAGAAACTTGGAGAGAGAGAAGGTTGACAACTTCATCTCATGAAAAAGAAGACAAGCCATGTTTCGAGGTAGTCTTATCTCTCTTTTGAAAGAAAAGAGAAGACAATCTTTCTTAAATTATGGTTGTGTTTGTATATTGTCCTTTATCATATAAGACAAAGAAGATATATTTTATCTTCCATATACATACACATCATATACATATAATCTAAAATATAATATATATCTATTATATGTATTAGGTGCATTATTGGCCATATTATTATTATTAAGATAATGGTGTAGATTTAATGTGGAGTTGATTTTCTTGGAAGATAAAAATATATAGTATTCTTCCATTAATGTATTTAAATATTCAACCTAATCACCATTAGTTAAAATTATGAAAACAACATTTTCATATTTTTACATTAGCCCCAACACTTAATAATAATTGCACATTGGCCTCCAATAACTTTTAAAGGTCAATTACACCATTGTTAACTCCTTGACAATTCAAGAGAAACATAATACTATTGTTAACACTTTAACAATTCAAGAGAAAACTAAATGCAATTGTTAACACTTTAATAATTCAAGAGAAACTAAATCAAGCTCAATAGATAAAACCATTCACCATGCTCTATTGTGTGTGACTTTCTAGATTCACTACTATATAACACTGAAGAAACGTTGAACACTTTCAATGTTAATTGAGCTATTCAATTTTTTTAGAGAATGTCTCCCATCATTCTCAAAACACCTTCAGAGTTCTTGAGTGACGTTCTAGCTACTAACGTATCAAGACAATTTATAAAGCAATGAAGTCCTATTCAAGTGAATCTATTTATGGTCGTCGATTATTGCGCAATCCAATCTTCCATTAATTGTCCCGTCGAGCAAGAACCATGATTCGATTAAGTTCATAAACTCGATACTATGCATAGATCTAGTTGGTGTAATGAGAGATGACACATGGAAAACACATTTTCATCATTCATACCTCGGCCAAGGATTTCCTCATTAAACAACCAAGCTTAGATCGCATAGGACATCACCTCACACCGGAGGTTAATAGATCCTATCTTGACCACTACTTGTCAATCACTATACCGGACGAAAGAAACTGCGAGATGACGTATCTCATCTCATTTATCGAGACAGGCATTATCCAAACGCTTGAATCAAACCCCAATACATATGACAACCGTAATGTCTCAAGTCTAAGGATTACATACACAATCGCAACGGATAACAAATTATTAATCCAAAGTCATGTAATTTGTTATTCACGTCACATTCAGTGATCTATTCAACTAATAGTTACCCACATGTTTGTTAATCACATCGCTATGTTGTTATGGCACGTGGCTCACCATCCTTTATCATTAACATCCATATGTTAATAAAAGGTAACAACACATGATAGTCCGTAATAGATTATTGAAGTCCCGATCAAACAATCTAAGGACTATGAATACTTTAAGTATTTATCATATTAAGGAAATACGCCAATATATTCTAAACGCTTTTAGAATATATTCCTCTAATGAAAATACTAGGGACTCATTCATACACATAAAGAAGGAGATTATGAATGTCCTAATCATGTCAATATGAAAACACACATATAGACATAGATGCCATAATGTACAAGTTAATGTCAAAATGCCCCAATATATGTCATCCAAATATGTAGCATTAGGGCATATCTCTAACAAGAAATCCTACGAAAAGTAGGATGCTTGGTTGGGGTCTTCAGGTTGATTCCTTGTGCATTTTCTGTAGGCATTTCGTCAAAAGTCGGGAACATTTGTTCTTCGAATGTGGTCTCTATAGAAGAATTTGGAGGAAGGGGATGCTTTGGTCCAAAGCTCCTTTCAGCTTTTACAATTGGCACCAAGTTACTTGTTGGATCTTGCAATATTGTGATAATGGTTCTCTCCAAGCTGTGGTGATTAAACTATTCTTGGAAGCAGCTATCTATCATATTTGGGGTGAGAGAAATAGAAGATTACACCAAGGAGATGTGCTCACTGAAGATCAACTTCTCCAACGTATTTGTTTTGATGTTAGACACAGACTTTACATTTGTAAAAAGTTTAAAAATACAATACTAAACAGATCCATCTGTAGAAGTTGGAATGTTGATAGGAATATCTTATGTTAGTTGGATTTGTGTTTTGCTAATTGTACATTTGGTTCGGTTTCTTTTCTAATGATTACACTTGCTTAACTTAGCAAAAAATAATAATAATAATGCAATAGTACTGTTGAAGATAATAAATAATATAATAAACTCCTCTCCAATAGCTTAAACTTTTAGATGAGGTGGTAACTTAACATGGTATCAGAATTTAGGAACCAAAAGGTCTTGGGTTCAAAACTCACCGCCACCCATTTAAAACATTAAAACTGTCTAAGTGCAAGATTCAAAAATTAATTACGTCTTCACTTGCAGAGGCGTGTTGAAGAGACTCAAAAAAAATTGACTCCGTCTTTGCTTGCGGAAGCGTGTTTACAATAATAAATAATATAATCGTGTTAAAAATAATAAATAATATAATAATCCCAAAAATTAACTCCATTTTCACTTGCGAAAGCGTGTTGAAAATAATAAATAATATAATTGTGTTAAAAATAATAAATAATATAATAAACTCATTTCTAACAATTTAAATTTTTAGATGAAATGATCACTTAACAAGTACAAAATCTTTTTGAAATTGAAATGTATAAAGAGAAGCCGATAAAGCTTCAGAACTATTACAAAAATTGAAAAGAAAAGAAAAGTACAATGTTTAATTGAAGTCCACAACCAAACAACAAACAGATGGCAAAATCCAAAGCGATATTAGTTTGGATTTCAGCTCGGGTGCTGTTACAAACAATTTCGGCTCAGGGCCGTTACAAATGATATCAGCTCGGGGCCGTTAGACAATATACCGCTTCAGGTGTTCGGAGTGCCATGCATTCTTCAATAGTTTCCCGTTCTTGTCGCGGAGGTAGAAGATCCCGGGTTAGACTTCTTTCACGACTTAATACGGTCCCTCCCAGGTCGGGGAGAACTTGTTACCCGAACGCGGCAAAAAGATAGCATTTCTGAGTACGAGGTCACCAACCTTAATAGGCTTAGGCTTGACCTGTTTGGCAAAGGCTCTTTGCATGGCAGCTTTGCTGGCCAGCATTCTAATTTAAGCTTTAGCTCGGAGCTCTTCAGCAAAGTCGAGCTCTTCACGGATCCCTGCTCCGTTTATTTCTGGATCACGATGTGGGTTCTACTGGTCGGAGACCCGATCTCCACTGGCAGCACTACTTGAGTACCGAAGGTCAGCTCGAAAGGCGATACTCCCGTTGTCGAGCTGGTAGTGGTCCGCTGAGCCCACAACACCTCAGGAAGAATCGATGCCCACTGGCCCTCTGCTTCCTCTAGCTTGATTTTCAGGCCCTGCAAAATGATTTGGTTAGTCCTTTCAACTTGGCCATTACTTTGAGGATGAGCAATAGATGAGAATCTGAGGTCGATCCCAATCTCAGCACATTTGCCTCGAAAGTATGCACTGTCGAATTGCTTGTCGTGGTTAGTAATGATGATCTTTGGCACCCCGAACCGGCAAATGATGTTTTTCCACACAAAATCCCAAGCTGCCCTTTCTGTTATTCTAGCAACACCTTCAGCCTCAAGCCATTTGGAGAAATAGTCTACTGCTACGAAGGCGTACATCTTTTGGCCAACACTGGTTGGCAATGGGCCCATGATATCTAAACCCCACTAATAGAATGGCCAAGGGCTTATCATCACCGTGAGGTCTACCGCTGGCTTCCTCTGTACATTGGCGAACTTTTGGCAGGTGTCACATTTTTTTACATACTCTTTGGCATCTTGTTCTAAGGTTGGCCAGAAATAGCCTTGCCTTAATACCTTTCGAGCCAGAGCTTTGCCTCCCAAGTGGTTTCCACATACCCCTTCATAGATCTCACAGAGTACATAGTTTCCCTCCTCAGGTCCAACACATTTCAAGAGAGGCCAAGTGTAGGCTCTCTTGTAGAGTTACCCAGCAATGATGACAAACCTTGAGGCCTGTTTCGTGAGTTTCCGAGCAGCTTTTTCATCCTCTGGGGTCATACCCCCTTCAAGTAGTCCATGATTGGTTTGGTCCAATCTAGGCTTAAATTGAGCTCGGCTACGGCTTGTACCCCCAACCGAATGCTCGGTTCGAACACTTCTTCCATATGGACCAGGGTAGGTCGGCTCTCACCCAAGGCCAACCTGGACAGGGCATCAGCCTTCATATTCTCCTCCCACAGAATTTGCTGTATCGTGAACCTTTTGAGCCCTGAGGTCAAATTCTTGACTCTGTTGAGGTAGGCTAGCATGGTACTGTCCTTGGCTTCGAACTTTTCCAATATCTGACTAGAAACCAATTGAGAGTCGGTGCTCAGGTCGACTGTCTGTGCCCTGAGCTGAGCTGCAATTTTCAATCCCGCAATCACCGCTTTGTACTCCGCTTCATTGTTAGACGCCGGAAAGGTGAACTTGAGGGAGTATTGGTGCTCATGCCGGGTTGGGTCAAGGATGACCACCCCATCTCTGCTCCCAGACTTCCTTGAGGCCCCATCCATACGGACCTTCCACACGTCCTCTGGGTCATGATCGGCTCGACCAATGCATTCCACCACAAAGTCCGCAATGGCTTGGGCTTTGATGGCTGTTCTGGGCTGGTAGGTGATGTCAAATTGACTCAGCTCTATTGCCCATTTCAACAGCCTGCCCGACGCCTCCGGCTTGTGCATGATAGACTTGAACGGAGCATCCGTCATGACCTTGATTGGATGAGCATCAAAGTATGGCTTTAGCTTTCTTGCCGCAATGACGAGCGCGAGGGCGAGTTTTTTCAAGGAGGAGTACCTCGCCTCGGCCCCCTGCAATGTTTTGCTCACATAATAGACCGACTTCTGCTCATTCCCTTCTTCTCGGACTAGTGCCGCTGCCACCGCTGTCCCCGAGCATGCTAGGTATAATACCAACTCTTCCTCCATCTCAGGTCGGGATAGTAGGGGTGGCGAAATTAGATACCTTTTCAGCTCTTGGAAGGCGTTCTGGCATTCTGTAGTCCATTCGAAGTTCTTAGGATTCCTCAATATTTTGAACAGAGGTGCACATTTGTCGGCCGACCTGGACATGAATCTGCTCAGCACCGCGACCTTGCCTGCAAACACCTGGACGTCCTTCACGCAGGTCGGTGGCGCCAGGTCCAGTACCGCCTGAACCTTCTCCGGGTTGACTTCTATTCTGCGGGCTGTGACCATGAAGTCCAAAAACTTTCCCGCATTGACGCCGAATGCGCACTTTTTCAGGTTTAGCTTTATCCCAAAGTGCTCTATTACAGCGAAGGTTTCATCCAAGTCGGCTTCATGGTCTTCCGCCCTTCTGCTCTTGACCATCATGTCATCCACATAAATCTCCATATTTCGGTCAATCTGATTTTTGAAAACCTTGTTTACCATCCGAGTGTAGGTAGCTCCAGCATTCTTGAGGTTAAAAGGCATGACCTCATAGTAGTAGAGACCTTTATCGGTGGTGAAGGCAGTCTTCTCTTTATCTCCAGGAGCCATCTTGATTTGGTTGTAGCCTTTGAAGGCATCCATAAAAGAGAGTAGCTCGAACCCGGAGGTGGCATCCACCATTTGATCGATCCAAGGTAGGGAAAAACAGTCCTTAGGGCAGGCTTTATTGAGGTCGGTAAAGTCAATACACAATCTTCATCCTCCTGATGACTTGGTTACCAGCACCACGTTGGATAACCAGGTTGGGTACTGGATTTCCTTTATGTGGCCGGCGTCTACCAATTTGTCTACCTCTTCTGCTATGATTTGTTGCTTATCATAATGGAAGTGCCTGCGCTTCTGCTTCACCGGATAGTGATTCAGGTCGGCATTCAGGTGATGCTCAATCACTCCCGGGTCAATACCTGTCATGTCAGAGGCAGACCATGCAAATATGTGTTCATTTTTTAGGAGAAATTGGCTTATACCTTTCTTGAGGTCGGCAGAGAGTTCACTTCCGATTTTTGCTCTCTTTGTTTCATCGGAGAGTTCCACCTCCTGAAGGTCTTCAGTCGAGCTGCCTCTCTTAGCATCCCTCTTCTCCTCGGGCAAATTTGGTCCCCAGCCAACCTGATATTTGGGTCGGAGGGAGTTTTCATAACACTCCCGGGCTGAGAGCTGGGCTCCGCGGATGGTGGTTGTGCCGGCCGGGGTCGGGAATTTTAGGGCCTGGTGGTAAGTTGAAGGGACGGCCCTGAAATGGTTGAGTGCCACCCGACCTAAGATCCCGTTGTAAGTGGAGTTGCAATCCATCACAATGAAGTTGGCTTGCATCGAAACCCGCTTATCTCCATCTTCCAGCTTCAGCGGAAGGTTAATGACCCCTTCAGCTCGGTGGGCTTGCCAGGTGAAACCAGCTAAAGTGCCCCTCAATAGCCTGATTCGGCTCCTGTCCTACCCCATTTGCTCAAAAGCGCTGGGGAATAAGACTTCCGCCGAGCTCCCGGTGTCCACCATCAGCCTCTTCACGGTGAAGTTGGCTATTTCAGCGCTGATCACCCACTACAAGAAAATTGGTCTGGGGCGACAAAGGTTTCTCATCGCCCTTTCGTCGCCTACACCCATTGGGTGACCAAAGGACGACCAAAAATCACGCGTCGAGAAAACCCTTGTCACCATTTTGTCATTTGGTCGCATTTTGGTGGCCAAATAGGAAATATATATATATATATAATTTTTTTACATTTCGTAGCCCCTTGGTCGCAATATTTAGAAAATAAATTATTAGTTAATTTTTATAATTAGTAATTTTATTAATTAATTCGTTAATTTTTGTATCAATTAATTATGCATGGTCGCCCCATGGTGGCCATTTTTTGTCGCCATTAGGTTACAAATTATTTTTAATATTTTTTTGTTAATTATTCAATTTGGTGGCCATGTGGTAGCAATACTTTCGTCACCATTAGGTAGCCAAATATTTTAAATCTTTTTTTATTTATTATTTACGTTGGTCGCCATTTGATAGCCAAAATTTTTAGCCGATTTTGGTGGCCATATGATGGTATTTTATCGTCGCCACTAGGTAGCCAAATTTTTTAATTATTTTTTTTATTCATTAATTTTCATCTCCATGTGGTAGCCAATAATAGTCGCCATGTGGTAGCTAAGTTTTTGTCGCCATTTCGTCGCCACACAATAATTTTAAAAAAATAAAAATTTAATTTAATATTTACAAAACCAAAATTAATTTAATATATGCATATTTAAGTATTTAAAAGATCTTTAAAATAAAGTACATAATATTAGGTTTAGAATTTTTTTAAAAAAAATTAAAACCTACTAATTATCGTGTTGGTCTGGATTAAGGGATGGGCGCTTGTCTCGCATCCGGTTCATGTTATTCTGCAACTGCGTCACGATGCTCAACAATTTCGAGTGCGCCAGTTGCTGCTCCTCAAGTCATGTTTACTTTGATCATTCAACAAAAAGACTATAAACTACTAACTTAAAGTAAAGCTACAACAATACATATTACATAAGTGCAAGTCTTTCATACATTATAACCATAAACACAAAGATAACATAGGAAATATCCAAGCAAGCACTAACAAGGATGGGGCTCTTGAGCATAAGACTCATTCACATAATGCACGACATCAAATGGCTCGGCCTCAGCCTCTTGAGCCATGAATCCCAACTCTGGCTCACCTGAAATTAATGTTAGTAAATGAGGGTGAGTTTTCATGACTTAAAGAGGATTCCCCTCGGCACTTCAATAATAACACTTCAACACTTTAAATAATGCAACACTTAGTAATTTCACATGTAAAAATCACTTAAAACACATTGATTAGGTAACGAAGTAAGTTACCTAACCTCAAGCATATATGTCCATATATTAACCAACTCCAACCCTACTTGATTCCAACTCAAGCTCTAACAACATAACACAAAAGAGTGTAAAACAACACTTAAACTAACTTTCTTTAACAATACTTCAACTTTTTAGCAACACATTCCGCAATTACTCAATCAAACACCTATCAATTAACCAACGAAGCATGCACCTAAACCACCCCGATGGTAGCCCAAATAGCTCCCAAAATCAGCCCAACATCGCTGGCAAACTCACTGTCGGCGCTGGAAAATTCAGCCCACAAACACCACAAACATTTCCACCATTTTGCGTTGTAAGGTCATTATGCTATGTAATATTGATACAAGTACGCATATACACTTCATATACAATAAATAACTCAAGAATCAACTTAAATTTTAGCTAAATATCTCAACAAACATCATAAATAATCAAGTATATATGCAATTATTATCTCAACAAACATCATAACAATATCTCACCTACAACATTATTTCAAATATAATATCTCAACACGAATATAAAAGATAGTGAATTAGAAGACTAACTTGAAACGTAATAGTCTGGCCTATCACACAAAACAAACTTCAATCCTGCAAAAAAATATTTCGAAGATCCAACATTAATAAAAACAGAAAAAAAAATCTACAATAAAATAAAATAAAACAGAAAAAATGGAAAATGTATATAAAAAAAATCAGAAAAAAATTAAAATAAAAAAATAATAGTAAAATAAAAGCTAAATGCAAACAAACAGACACACACACATATATATATAGGATCGATATATATAAAAAAAAAAAAGGAAAAGCGAAAATAAAAAAATAGAAAACAGTGAAAAATGAAAATAAAAAAAAACTAAAAATAAAAATCTGAAAAAAATGAAAATAAAAAAAATAACATTAAAATAAAAGCTAAATGCATATATATATATAGGATCTATATATAAAAAAAAAAAGGAAAAGCGAAAATAAATAAATAAAATAGAAAAAGGGAAAAATGAAAATAAAAAAAACAGAAAAAAACAAAATGCATATATATATTATACATATTTATATAGGATCTATATAAAAAATATGATCTACATATAAAAAAAAAGGCAAAAACAAAAATACAAAAAAAAACAGAAAAAAAGGAACGCATATACATATATGTATAATGTTTAAGCTATATATATATATATATAGGTACACACACACACACATATATATATATATAGATATACATATACATACATACTATACTCATATTGTAATAAACAAAGTAAAAAACAATACATATCTTTGAGGGGTCGGGTAGGGTGATGGGATGGGGTGGGGTGGGGTGGGGTGAGGGGTGGGATGGGGTGGGGTTTTTGAAAGAAAAAAAATCTAAGTCTTACTAAAACCATGGGGCAACGTTCTGCCCCCTGTTTTTAGTAAAACGGGGCGACCAAAGGGCTACCAAGCCCTTTGGTCGCCCTCTTAAATTATAGGGCAGCGGCACTACCCTCTAATTTAAGTGGTTCTCGCGACCAAAGGGCGACGAGTACTTTGGTCACCCAAAAACTCTATTTTTTTATTTTTTTTATTTTTAATTGATATGTTGCTAATTTCTTCGCCCCTTCGTAACTATTGGCGACCAAAGGGCGACCAAAATTTTACTTTTCGTCACCATTTGGTAGCCAATGGCCACCACGAGGCAACGAACTATTATGCAAAAGATAGAATTTATTTCATATAATCACTTCTTTTGTTTTAAATGGTTCTTCTAAACTAAATATCATCTTTTATTATAGCCAATCTTCAATTTACGTTAATTCATTGATACTAGTACGAAGTTAGAATTTGATTGGTATACGAAAAACTAATGACAATGCATAAAATCTTCATTATTTTTCACTTTGTATTTCAGCAACACTACTTTTTGTCAATTAGAATATAGAAATATTAATCATCAATTTTTTTCTGTGCACTTATATCTTAAATATGTGCAACCTCATACCATTAAATAAACCATAAAATATATTTTCAATCAAAAGAAAATAGATCTAATACAATCTAACTTTAAATCAATCTAACTTTTAAAGTGAAATGTACTTATTATTATTAATACAATAGATCTAATACAATCCGTGCACTTGTAATGTACTTATTATTATTAATTCTTATGTTTTAAATCAATCTAACTTTTATGAACATGGACATTTAGTCGCCCCTTCGTAGCCATTAGTGACAAAAATTTTACTTTTCGTTGCCATTTGGTGGCCAATGGCCACCACGTGGCTACGAACTATTATGCAAAAGATGGAATTTATTTCATATAATCACTTCTTTTGTTTTAAACAGCTCGTCTAAACTAAATATCATCTTTTATTATAGTCAATCTTCAATTTACGCTAATTCATTGATACTAGTGCGAAGTTAGAATTATATGAAAAACTAATGGCAATGCATAAAATCTTCATTGTTTTTCACTTTGTATTTCAGCAACACTACTTTTTGTTAATTAGAATATAAAAGTATTAATCATCAATTTATTTCCGTGCCCTTATATCTTAAATATGTGCAAACTCATACCATTAAATAAACCATAAAATATATTTTCAATCAAAAGAAAATAGATCTAGCACAAACTAATAATGTACTTGTTATTATTAATTTTTATGTTTGAAATCAATCTAACTTCTATGAACATGGACATTTCGTCGCCCCTTCGTAGCCATTGGCGACCAAAGGGCGACCAAAATTTTACTTTTCGTCGCCATTTGGTAGCAAATGGCCACCACGAGGCTACGAACTATTATGCAAAAGATGAAATTTATTTCATATAATCACTTCTTTTGTTTTAAATGGCTCTTCTAAGCTAAATATAATCTTTTATTATAGTCAATCTTCAATTTACGCTAATTCATTGATACTAGTGCGAAGTTAAAATTTGATTGGTATACGAAAAACTAATGACAATGCATAAAATTCTCATTATTTTTTACTTTGTATTTCAGCAACACTACTTTTTGTTAATTAAAATATAGAAGTATTAATCATCAATTTATTTTCGTGCTCTTATATCTTAAATATGTGCAACCTCATACTATTAAATAAACCATAAAATATATTTTCAATCAAAAGAAAATAGATCTAGTACAAACTTGTAATGTACTTGTTATTATTAATTCTTATGTTTTAAATCAATCTAACTTCTATGAATATTGACATTTCGTCGCCCCTTCGTAGCCATTGACGACCAAAGGGCGACCAAAATTTTACTTTTCGTCGCCATTTGGTGACCAATAGCCACCACGGGGCTACGAACTATTATGCAAAAAATGGAATTTATTTTATATAATCACTTCTTTTATTTTAAATAACTCTTCTAAGCTAAATATCATCTTTTATTATAGTCAATATTCAATTTACACTAATTCATTGATACTAGTGCGAAGTTAGAATTTGATTGGTATACGAAAAACTAATGACAATGCATTAAATCTTCATTGTTTTTCACTTTGTATTACAGCAACACTACTTTTTGTTAATTAGAATATAGAAGTATTAATCATCAATTCATTTTCGTGCTCTTATATCTTAAATATGTGCAACCTCATACTATTAAATAAACCATAAAATATATTTTCAATCAAAAAAAAATAGATCTAGTACAAACTTGTAATGTACTTGTTATTATTAATTCTTATGTTTTAAATCAATCTAACTTCTATGAATATGGACATTTCGTTGCCCCTTCGTAGCTATTGGTGATCAAAGGGCGACCAAAATTTTACTTTTCGTCGCCATTTGGTGGCCAATAGTCACCACTGGGCTACAAACTATTATGCAAAAGATAGAATTTATTTTATATAATCACTTCTTTTGTTTTAAATAACTCTTCTAAGCTAAATATCATCTTTTATTATAGTCAATCTTCAATTTACGCTAATTCATTGATATTAGTACGAAGTTAGAATTTGATTAGTATATGAAAAACTAATGACAATGCATAAAATCTTCATTGTTTTTCACTTTGTATTTCAGCAACACTACTTTTTGTAAATTAGAATATAGAAGTATTAATCATCAATTTATTTTCGTGCCCTTATATCTTAAATATGTGCAACCTTATACCATTAAATAAGCCATAAAATATTTTTTCAATCAAAAGAAAATAAATCTAGCACAAACTTGTAATGTACTTGTTATTATTAATTCTTATGTTTTAAATCAATCTAACTTCTATGAAAATGGACATTTCGTCGCCCTTTCGTAGCCATTGGCGACCAAAGGGCAACCAAAATTTCACTTTTCGTCGCCATCTCGTAGCCAATGGCCACCACGAGGCTACGAACTATTATGCAAAAGATGAAATTTATTTCATATAATCACTTCTTTTGTTTTAAATGGCTCTTCTAAACTAAATATAATCTTTTATTATAGTCAATCTTCAATTTACGCTAATTCATTGATACTAGTGAGAAGTTAGAATTTGATTGCTATACGAAAAACTAATGACAATGCATAAAATCTTTATTGTTTTTCACTTTGTATTTCAGCAACACAACTTTTTGTTAATTAGAATATATACAAGTATTAATCATCAATTTATTTTCGTGCTCTTATATCTTAAATATGTGCAACCTCATACCATTAAATAAACCATAAAATATATTTTCAATCAAAAGAAAATAGATCTAGTACAAACTTGTAATGTACTTGTTATTATTAATTCTTATGTTTTAAATCAATCTAACTTCTATGAACATGGACATTTCGTCGCCCCTTCGTAGCCATTGGCGACCAAAGGGCGACCAAAATTTTATTTTTCGTCGCTATTTGGTGGCCAATAGCCACCACGGGGCTACGAACTATTATGCAAAAGATAGAATTTATTTCATATAATCACTTCTTTTGTTTTAAATAGCTTTTCTAAGCTAAATATCATCTTTTATTATAGTCAATCTTCAATTTACGCTAATTCATTGATACTAGTACGAAGTTAGAATTTGATTAGTATATGAAAAACTAATGACAATGCATAAAATCTTCATTGTTTTTCACTTTGTATTTCAGCAACACTACTTTTTGTTAATTAGAATATAGAAGTATTAATCATCAATTTATTTTCATTCAGTTATATCTTAAATATGTGCAACCTTATACCATTAAATAAACCACAAAATATATTTTCAATCAAAAGAAAATAGATCTTGCAGAAACTTGTAATGTACTTGTTATTATTAATTCTTATGTTTTAAATCAATCTAACTTCTATGAACATGGACATTTCGTCGCCCCTTCGTAGCCATTGGCGACCAAAGGGCGGTCAAAATTTTACTTTTCGTCGCCATTTGGTGGCCAATGGCCACCACGGGGCTACGAACTGATATGCAAAAGATGGAATTTTTTTTATATAATCACTTCTTTTGTTTTAAATAACTCTTCTAAGCTAAATATCATCTTTTATTATAGTCAATCTTCAATTTACGCTAATTCATTGATACTAGTACGAAGTTAGAATTTGATTAGTATATGAAAAACTAATGACAATGCATAAAATCTTCATTGTTTTTCACTTTGTATTTCAGCAACACTACTTTTTGTTAATTAGAATATAGAAGTATTAATCATCAATTTATTTTCGTGCCCTTATATCTTAAATATGTGCAACCTTATACCATTAAATAAACAATAAAATATATTTTCAATCAAAAGAAAATAAATCTAGCACAAACTTGTAATTTACTTGTTATTATTAATTCTTATGTTTTAAATCAATCTAACTATGAACATGGACATTTCGTCGCCCTATCGTAGCCATTGGCGACCAAAGAGCGACTAAAATTTCGCTTTTCGTCGCCATCTGGTAGCCAATGGACACCACGAGGCTACGAACTATTATGCAAAAGATGGAATTTATTTCATATAATCACTTCTTTTGTTTTAAATGGCTCTTCTAAACTAAATATCATCTTTTATTATAGTCAATCATCAATTTACGCTAACTCATTGATACTAGTGCGAAGTTAGAAAATAATTGGTACACGAAAAACTAATGGCAATGCATAAAATCTTCATTGTTTTTCACTTTGTATTTCAGCAACACTACTTTTTGTTAATTAGAATATAGAAGTATTAATCATTAATTTATTTTCGTGCTCTTATATCTTAAATATTTGTAACCTCAGACCATTAAATAAACCATAAAATATATTTTCAATCAACAGAAAATAGATCCACTACAAACTTGTAATGTACTTGTTATTATTAATTCTTATGTTTTAAATCAATCTAACTTCTATGAACATGGACATTTCGTCGCCCCTTCGTAGCCATTGGCGACCAAAGGGCGACAAAAATTTTACTTTTCGTTGCCATTTGGTGGCCAATGGCCACCACGGGGCTACGAACTATTATGCAAAAGATTGAATTTATTTCATATAATCACTTCTTTTGTTATAAATAGCTCTTCTAAGCTAAATATCATCTTTTATTATAGTTAATCTTCTATTTATGCTAATTCATTGATACTAGTACGAAGTAAGAATTTGATTAGTATACAAAAAACTAATGACAATGCATAAAATATTCATTGTTTTTCACTTTGTATTTCAGTAATTTTAATTTATCCAATTACTTTGTCATGTAATATCAAGAGAAAAAGTTTAAATAAATTATTGCAAGATACTAACACTGATTTTATAAAATTTTAAATATCTATATGATTTAAATAAATTTTTAACTAATGACAATGACACAATCTTCATTGTTTTTCACTTTATATTTCATAATTCCACTTTTATTAAATATAGAATTATTAATCATTAATTCATTTTCATACTCTTATATCTTAAATATGTACAACTTTATACCATTGAGTAAATCTTATAATATATTTTCAATCAAAACAAAAGAGATCTTACACAAACTTGTAATGTATTTATTATTATTAATTCTTATGCTCTAAATCAACTTAAATTTTCATGAACATAAATATTTCGTAGCCCCTTCGTAGCCATTGGGGACCAAAGGGAGACCAAACTTTTACTTTTTGTCGCCGTTTGGTGGCCAATGGCCACCACGAGGCTACAAACTAGCATGCAAAAAATAAAATTTCTTTCATATAATCAATTCTTTTATTTTAAGTAGATCTTCTAAGCTAAATATTATCTTTTATTATAGTCATTCTTCAATTTATACTAATTCATTGATGTTAGTGCGAAATTACAATTTGATTGGTGTGCGAAAAACTAATGACAATGATACAATCTTCATTGTTTTTCACTTTATATTTCATAGTCCCACTTTTGTTAAATATAGAATTATTAATCATTAATTCATTTTCATACTCTTATATCTTAAATATGTATAACTTTATACCATTGAGTAAACCTTATAATATATTTTCAATCAAAACAAAATAGATGTTGAACAAATTTCTAATGTATTTTTCATTATTAATTTTTATATTTTAAATCTACCTAATATTTTATGAACATCGATACTTCGTAGCCCCTTCGTGGCCATTAGTGACCAAAGGGCGACCAAACTTTTAGGTTTTTTCGCCGTTTGGTAGCTAATGGCCGCCACGGGGCTACGAACTATCATTCAAAATATAGAATTTAGTTGATATAATTAATTCTTTTATTTTATTACTTTTTTGTAATTTCTTTTTAAAAAATTAAATGATATTTGTCGCGTATAAGTCACCCTTTTGCGACCTAAGGGCGACCCTTATTTAGTTTATTTATTTAACTTTTTTTGTCAATTTTTTTTTAATAATTTTTACTTCTATAAATTTTTATGTTTTTTGGTCGCCATTTGGTCGCTAAATAGCGACCAAATGGATACCATATTTATATTTTTTCTATTTTATAATAATTTTTTATAATTTATTTTTGGTAATTAAGATACGAACAAAAATTAATGATAACGGTGGCTATGTGGTCGCCATTTGGCGACCTAATGGCGACCAAAAAACTAATTAATCAAAAATTATCTTTGTTTGTCGCTATTTTGTCGCCATTTGGCTACCAAATGGCGACCATTTGTAATTTTCCCATTAACATATTTTTTTCGCACATTTTAGCCACCAAACGGTGACGAAATATTTTATTTTGTTACCCTTTCATCGCCATTCATTGCAAATGGCTACCAAACTTGTTTCGTCGCCATTTTTGGTAGCCTCAAGGCTGTTTTCTTGTAGTGACCAGTAGGTCATCATGGGGCAATATTACCCCCTCCAAGTCTTCTGAGGAAAAGGTGAATTCCTCCACCCCCGGGGCCAGACCCTACACCGGTCCATACTCCTTCCCAGCTCGAACATAACCCTTCCTACCTATCGAGGTCTCCCCTCCCGACGCCAATCCTCTTGCAATGGTCTCAATCACAGCCAAACGTCCGCCCCCAGCCTAGCGCCTAGGTGGACTCCTCTCTCTATCCCTTTGATCATGATTTTGGGTCGGCTGCGAGTCTACGTACCTTTAGAGGTGACCTCGGGCTATCAGTGCCTCGATCTCTTGTTTCAAGTCTTTGCACTCTTTGGTGGTATGGTCGTCGTCCATATGGTAACAGCAATACTTGGTTCTATTGCGCTTCTCGGGTCGGCCTTTCATCCTTGGAGCTGGAGGCAAGTGGTTCTGGTGCTGGATCACCATTAGGATCTACTCCCTTGTGGTGTTAAGAGGAGTCAACATAGTGAACCGGGGGTTCTGCTTTGGCTGTTGGGGCTGCTTGCCTCGGTCGTTTTGGACTTTACCCCCAAGTTGGGCTCGAGAGGTCTGTCCCTTCCTGCTAGCTTCCTTCTCCTTGTCATCGTCTCTCTTTGCCTGATGGATTTCTTCCGAGTGTATGTACCCTTCTACTTGTACCATCAGCTTGGATATAGTATCCACGGGGTCGATGGCCAATGAGGATGTAAGGGGGCCCGACCTGAGCTCACTCTGGTAAGCCATCAATACCATAGAGTCCTCCAGGTTGGGGATTCGGAGGGACTCTTCATTGAATCTGGCTGTGTAAGCCCCTCAAACTTTTCCCTCTATGTTGTTTCACCAGCAGCAATGTAGAAGTGTGGCGGGTGGCGCTCAGGCTTCCCGCGAAGCGGGACAGGAAAGCCTCAACCAGTTGATGAAAACTTGCAATTGAACCGGGACGAAGTTTCTGAAACCAATCCAAGGCATTGCTAACCAGGGTGGTCGGGAATGTCTTACAAAGTCATGTGGTGATCAAAGTTGAGCAGGTGGCTGGCTGGGTCTCCATCTCTATTATAGACGGCCAGGTTGGGCATCCGGTTGCCGGTGGGTAGTGGTGTGGCTAGTACCTCGGGTGAGAGTGGGCTTACGCCGAGCTGGTTGATAACCTTGGCTATGGCGGCCGCGGTCTTAGCCTGCTCGGGGTCGGCTTGAGCCACCCTCTGACCTCTCACCTCTCACCTCATCGGGTCTCGCCACCGGCTCTAGGAAGCCCTCTTCGTCCTGCGTCCGCTTTGGCCTTGGGTCTGGGATGCGGAACTGTGGATGCAAGGGCCGTGGCGTAGCTTCTTGCGGAGCCAGGGAGCCCTCAGCTAGCCGGGCTACATGCTCCTTAAGTTCCTAAAACATCCTCAACATCATCCTTATCTCGGGTGACAGGCTGGAGTTGAGGTCTCCATCCGCCGTGGGGTTGGTTTGAGTGGCTAAGTGTATACGTTGGCTCGTCCCAGCATCGGCTGGGATTGGGTTTTGGCTAGGCACCTGCATGGTTTCAAGGTCCCCATCCGGGTTAGGCGAATCCTCTACTGGTACACTGTGGCTTCTCGTTTGTACCATAATAGTTTCTCAATGAGTGGTGAAGGAGAGTGATAGAAAGAACTCTTACCACAGACAGTGCCAAACTGTCGAGGTCGAATTCCACGCAATTGAGTTGGTCAGCTACGCTTGCCAAGCTGAACTTTCAAGTTGGCCTTCGAGTTGAACTTTTCAGGTCGGCTACCTGACCTGCACAAGGAAAAGGAAGGAAAAGGTAGGGTGATGACCCAGATTTTCCCCTCGGGCGTGTGAATGATTAGTATGTCCGAACTGGCAAGATAGCTGAGAGCATTTAATGACGAGTTACCCCTGAAATGAAGGGGTGGAGCTCTATTTATACTAAATTCGGGTCTGACAGCATTTAATGCGGTGCAGCTTTATGTTCCATCAATACTTTATGTCCCATCGGAACAGCTGACACTGAGGTTGGGATTTTCCGGGGTCAAAGTGAGGTCGGATCAGCATTCAGGTTACGCATTTAGCTGAATATACTGGGCTTGGCTCGGATTAGCCCGTCTCAGCTCGGTGTGGGTAACTCACCTCGGCTTGAAGACCCCTCGTCATTATCAATACAGTGCATATTTTGTGTTGTATATCATTTTCCTTATGATGGCACACGAGACCGTAAATCTAGCGTCTTTTTCAAGCTATCTTCCTATCTGCTTACTTTCGTGGAAATTGCTACCTAAGTTAAAAGTGAAAATTTGACGTCAATTGAATATGATATTTTTGTACAAAACCGCGTTATATCCATTAGTACACCGAGCTAAAAAATTTATGGTTGTCGATAATGGGAGTCGCACTCACACTAATGTCGGACCCATATCACACTGGTGTAAGAGTTTGACGTTCGTCAAAAACTCCCCCTTTTAAAGTCGTTGCGCACTATGTTAGAAACTTCATGCTTTCTAACTCGAATAAACATGATTTATAATGCTTGGACTGTTGGTTGTATTGTCATGAATGGAGCAAATTATGGACAACACTTGTTAACGATCAGCATGTGAGTAGGGCATCGATCCATACGCCTATGAGGTCCAGCCCCACACTCATATCCAAATGTGGTCGTTCACAACAATCGGGTAATTTTTTAATATTTTTTCTGTAAATTATTTAAGAAAGTAAGTTCGGTGAGTATGAAATTTAATCAAACACCAACTCAATAATCAAAGGATGGAGTACAAGGGCTTTGTGCTTTTGATGCCTCTGTACTCTTCCTGACTAACAATTTTAGTGCTGGAAAGGAAAATGAAATCCAAAGATTGTTATTGTGAAAAGATAAAGAGTATGTTCGGACCAATCATTGAAGACTATCACGAAATATCGCACAATAATAACAGTTACGGAATTAAGTATGTGTATCAAGAGTCAACAAATGTGCAGACTGACTGATTGATTAATTTCGACTGGCTCCAAATATTATTGGTTGTCTAATCCCCAAATCATCTACGATTCCAGATTGAGAGGGACAAAAAGATGAAACATCACATAGATTTGTTCCTTGTTAATTTGGCTTAATGCCTCTCTTGTAATGAAAAAGAGAAAAAAAAGATAAAAGTAAGAAAAAAATGGCGAAAACGGAACTTTAGGATTTCATCTATTACTTAATCTAGCAAATATTTAGAATAACCAGTTAACTGTTTTCCCCTTCTTTTTCTTGATTACAATATGATCTCAAACCTTTGCCTTTGTAATTTGCTTTCAACAATGCACAAGCAATTCTTTCCTGGTCAATAAAGATGAATTTTCCCCTTCTGTTGTCTGTACCGTAACGAATGGGGCAAATTATGGATAGCACTTGTTAACGATCAGCCTGTGAGTAGGGCATCGACACACACACCTATGAGGCCCAGTCCCACACTCACATCCAAACGGGGTTGTTCACAACAATCGGGTAATTTTTTAATATTTTTCTGCAAATTATTTAAGAAAATAGGTTCGGTGAGTGTGAAATCTAACCAGACACCAACTCAATAATCAAAGGATGGAGTGCAAGGGCTCTGTGCTTTTGATGCCTCTGCACTCTTCCTCACTAACAATTTTAGTACTGGAAAGGAAAATGGAATCCAAAGATTGTTATTGTGAAAAGATAAAGAGTATGCTCGGACCGCTCATTGAAGACTGTCACGAAATGTCGCACAATAATAATAATTACGGAATTAAGTATGTGTATCAAGAGCCAACAAATGTGTTGACTGACTGATTGATTAATTTCGACTTGCTCCAAATATTATTAGTTGACTGATCCCCAAATCACCTACGATTTCAAATTGAGAGCGACAAAAAAAATGAAACATCACATAGATTTGTTCCTTGGTAATTTGGCTTAACACCTCTCTTGTAATGAAAAAGAGAAAAAAAGATAAGAGTAAGAAAAAATTGATGAAAATGGAACCTTAGAGTTTCATCTATTACTTAATCCGACAAATATTTAGAACAACCAATTAGCTATTTCCCCTTCTTTTTCTTGATTACAATATGATCTCAAACCTTCGCCTTTGTAATTTGCTTTCAACAATGCACAAGCAATTGTTTTCTGGTCAAAAAAGATGAATTTTCCCCTTCTGTTGGCTGTACTGTCAGATTCCACATATCAGTCGTCTTCATTCTTTGAAGGTTTCGTGAAGGCATTATGTGTCGATATATATCTATGCTATGCCAATCCAATGCAATATGTCAAGTATCTATGGACCTGAAGAAGGAGGTTACATAGTGACAATTAGGCAGACCACAGAATATGGTTTGAGAAGCAGATTTAATGGGTCACACGACCTCACTAAATATTTAAAATTTATATATATCTTTAGTATAAGAAAAATAAGTCTTCCTACCAAAAAAGATATTACTGATATGATCTTCAAATACAATGTTACAATCTCTATTGAAAAATCCTAAATTTATCCTTACTACTGATATAAAATGCACCGCCTACCAATCAAACTTACATCTCATATATATGAGTTTATGGACTTTTCTTTTACTTTTGATCTTCTTTTATAGAATGTTTGTAAGCATTTGTGGCGTGAAATTTATTTGATTTATAATTGAATTTCGTAAGAATTTGTATTTATAAATACATTCTTTTATTTGGAACTATAAAAGAGTATTAAATCAATTATGTGATTTGTAAATATATTTACTGTAACGCCCCGAACCCAATCCCACGCTATAGTCAAGCTCGGACCCATCACTCGGACAGAGTCTCCTCTGTACCAAGGACAAACTGTTACTTGCGAATAGTCACTTATAACATTTGAACTATAAACAACAACGTTTCTCCTAATATTTCCAAAGCCAAAACAGAATCACAAGGCCATCCGAGTCTTGGAGCAACAACAATCTACTTAAGCACACAAGCATGCGAGATAAGTTGGTTTTAGCCATAAGTAGTTAGATACAATATAATTTTAAGTTCCATATGTAGGACAATAAACACTCCAAGCATGCAAGAGGAAATAAAGTCTAGATTCCATTATTACAATTCAACATATTTCTCTAACATTCAAGACTACAACTACTAACATATACACAAGACCCCAAGGCCTCAAAATACATTATTTAACATGAACTCCACGCAAGTTGCACATAAGATCCACCTTAGCACACAAAGTCACAGATTCTGATCTACGTGAACTTCATCTTCTTCTTCTACTTCTAACAGCTGGGGATTCACCTCAGCTTCTCCTGAAACATTTCAAATAAGGAGTGAGCAACAAAGTTGCCCAGCGAGGGAAGTGATGCAACATACCAACGTGCAATATGATATGCAAACACAAGAAAACATATATAAGCCACGTAAACTAGCAAGATAATAAACCAAGTAATTAATCACTTTTAAAAGGATACGGTTCCACTTCCAAGTCTTCAATCACGAGCCACGAATCACGAACTTCACGAACATGCCGGAAAAACCCCAAGCACCAACAATTGGGATACTCCGGATGTATTCCGAGGTAGGTCCATGCCCAGCAGGTGAACCACGCCTCTGGGGTAATGGAGTATGCCTCAGCGAGAAAGGGAATAGGCACCATGGTAGTCGAGGGAGCACGGTAAGCCCGACGCCGCCTGTGTTTCTCGACGCTACCATGTCCGAAAAGGTTGTGCAACCCCGAAACAAGTCACAAGCAATCAAGATATCACATAACACGTAGAGGGTCGACAAAGTAGGCCGCCCTCACATATATTCACGATATAAGTTCACACAAGCACGATCATAGCATTAAGACTCCAAAAGTAGCAATCAACATAAATCATTCCCACAAACTACTCAAATAGTTTAAATATTCAATACAATACATGATAACTCAACTACAAGTTCCAAAAGCATCAAATATAGCTAAAACTACTTTTTCCCCTTTCTTTAATCCAACTTTTTTTCTCCGATGCTCATCTCAAGGTTTCCAAACTATCTTCTAATCATCCTATAGTCCTAATTAAGCTAAAAGATACCCAATAAGATCATAAAAACTCAATTTAGAAGATAAAGCTCGGAAAGGCTCCGAGCGGATTTTAACTACAACTATACTAACTTAACCCCATTTTCGCGAAACGAAAGCACCAAATGTGCTTTCTTAGCTCAGGATACCCAAATCAATGCCCAAACTTGCCCAGATCGCTCAACGGGAAAAGTCCCCTTTTTAAAGTCGGCTATTTATGCAATTAAGCTCAGTTTTGAGTGATTCAACCTCATGTGGCTTTTCAACTAACTTCACTAGGGTCTAGAGTATCTATTTGAAGCCTTAATTCAAGCTAATTAGCAATTTTATTCAAAACCCTAAAAAACGTGCACTATTCATCCCTCTTTATTGAATCTCAAATTCCAACCATAAACTTTGTTATTAAGCATCAAAAGTTAACTCCATAGCATCTATTAAGCATATAATAAGCATGTATAACAAGTTTTAGGGCTACAATCAACAAATAAAAGAAATTCAACAATATGCATAAACTTTAACTTTTAAAAAATTAAGCTCCCTCACAATTTAGAAGACAAGGATGCGAAGTAGTAGCTCCTAGATGCCAAGAAACCTTCATAGACCAAGCCAAGAGCTCAAGGTGCAAGATTGAAGAAGCAAAATCTCCTCTTTTCTCCTTAGAGGTGGTCAGCCATATGAGAGGACAATGAGGGAATTTTCTATTTTGTTTTGATGACAAGAATGAGCTTTTGTTTTTAATTTATGAGTTGGGTTTATTTTATGTGTGTATATGTCTATTAATTTGAGTCAATTAATCCCAAAACTTGATCAACTAAGGCTAAATGTGATCTCAAATGTTTTTAGTTGCAACTAGCACTATTCTAACGTAACACTATTCAAAGGTCATGAAATCTATTTTCTAAACGCAAGCTCCTAAGCCTGCAAATTCAAAACAAAAATTTCTCGGTTCCTTTTAATTGTCATATGACCTAGAAAAAATTTAAAATCAAACTTTTAAAACAGTCAAAAATATTATAAATAGTAACCTCTAATGAAAACAATTAAGCAAGAAAGATGATGCACGTAGAAATGCGTACATAGATATGCAACAGTTATAAATAAATTTATGGTAAAATTCTCGGGTGTCACATTTACTGCAGGTATTGTTTTTTTTATCCGTATATCTTGAAGCTTTTCTTTTGAAACTTTGACAAGAATATGTATCCCATCAACAACACTAATCAATTTTAAAATTAAAATTAAGGAGTAATTTAAATTTTAAATAGAAACAACATAGACTAAATTGAAATTTTTCTAGAAATAATTAGGACTAAATTGATTAATTTTGAACAATATGAATAAATTTAATTTTTTTTTAAATAATAAGAATTAAATTAACTAATTTTAAATAGCTAGATGACCTTTCATGGCACAAATCTCTTTAGCACCCTTGGAGTACTTAGATTCTAGTGATTTAAGATTTATTTAATTTCAGTTCCCTTCATATTGATTTGGGAGTTTTTTTTTCTATTGAGTTATGTAACCGTTGAAGTTATACTGTAATGGTATTTGGGGACTTCAAAATTTTGTTTCTTTGTATTTTGGCTAGATGCTCTGAGCTATTTCCCGCCGTACTTGTGATTTTAGTTTATTTTGTTGAGTGTCGTGTGGGCTTAGAAAGATTTAGTTTTTTCTAAACACGCGGCAGTCTCGTTCCCGAATTTGTCGCAGCAAATTGAGGGCGTGACACCCAACCCTTCATATTATATTTTACTTTCAATAGTGTACTTAATTTTCCTGTAAAGTCAAATTAAAACATCCAATTTAAATGGGAGGAAGTAATATTTTAGTCTTCTATACATGAATCATTTCACATTTTAAAGTTGTGAATTTTAGGTAAAATTGGCGCTAAATAACTCAAGGAACTCGAATTAAAATGAACAGACGGTATCTTTCCATGGCCCTTTATCTCAGATCGGAGTCTGACAGTTTAGGAAGAACTAATCGGTTAATGCCTAATAATAACTAAATATATATATTATATGCTTTAGTTATGTAGATTATAAAGAATCATGGTTCCATTCTAAAATTAATTGGTATTAATAGAGTAGTTTAAGATCTTATAAAGTGATATTAAAGTTTATGATTTTTTGATGTGAGACACATGAAAGATAATACACGCAAAAAAAAGATTGAACACACATGTAACTTGATTTAAGATTACCCCAAGAGTCGTCCCAGATGGTAAAGACTCCCTTTCATTCAAGGAAAGTCTTGGGTTCAAATCCTGTGAGAGTGAATGGATGTAAGGCGGAAAGGCTAGAGTGTTTGCCATAGGGGAATCATACATTGACTTACCTAGTGCATGTCTTGGATCAGGCCATTGCACCTTGAGGGTTTTAGTTCAAACTCAGCTGTTAGGCCAGACAAGAGGACGCTGGTGTACCCCCATCTTTGAGTGGTGGTTAATTTAGTCTATGTCTTATGGGTTGGTTGAGTGAGGGCGTTTCCAACGGTTCTAAAAAAAAACTTGATTTAAGATGAATCATATATTAAGGTGATTTTAGAGTTTATTATTTTTTGATTTAGATTTGTCAAATATTCCATACCCGTCAGCAACTCCTCCAAAGATTTACACCTCACCATCGATAGTTTTTCAAGAAAGGGCATTGTACTATTCTCCACTCTTACCCATCTCAATTCATCGAATTCCAATAACCACAACCACTTAAGCCCTTGAAACCCCTCTGCCTTAAAGCACAATCCCTCTCCTTCATAAGCTTGCTTAAGGGTAAGTTCCATAAGATTGGGCAAATCATGAAGGAATAGTAGGGGGTTATCCCTCAATCGACTAAAAAAAAGACGTATTGTAGTAAGCTCTTGAAGAGAAGAAATCCATTGTGGTGGCTTTTCCAATCGTCCACTCAATTGTAGTATGCGAAGAAATCGTGGGGTTGATGAAAGAGAATATTGTAGATCGAGGACCTCCTCTTTGTTAATCGATTTAACCGTTAATGAGCGGAGATTTGACAACCTCTCAAGGGAAGAGCAAAGCTCCTTCTCATATTCTCTTCTCAACTTGGCATTTCCCAATCTTCTTAATTGGGTTAGCTTTCCTACCTCCTTCACTATTTTGATATCATCCATTTGATCTGCATATATGTTTTCAAGGCTTTCAAGGGACTGCAAACATCCTAATTTATACGGGGCCTCAACTCCAACAAAGTATTCACCCAATAACAGATGTCGAAGTTGTTGAAGCTTTAAAATTTCAACTGGCAATTTTCTCACCATGGTATATGTTAAATCCGAGGTTTCCAGTTTTTGAAGCTTACCAATAGATTTCGGAACAGTTTTCACCTTTGTTTTGCTCAAGCCCAAATACTTGAGATGAAGTAATTTTAAAATTTCGTCTAGGATTACCTCTAAAGGAGCACCTTTCAGTTCTAACACATATAGTAGCCTAAGATCATCGAATAGTAGCTTAGATAGAAATGGCATGGACATAGAACCAATGGACTCAAACAATACAAGTGAACGGAGACACTTAAGCAAGCCATTGCTTACTTGTGTATTGTCATTAGAGGTATGGATTACCAAGCGTCGAACCTTGTTTGGAATCTGCATCTCTTGTTCACTAAGTATGGTTGTAATGCGTTGTGCTCTTGCTTTGCAAATGATAATTTGTTGTATAATATCATGGATGCGACATGTCACCTCTAGTCCATCAGTAGTTGTCTCGGCAATTTGGACTAGGCTTTTGTTGACAAGTTCATTGAGATAATCCTTAGCCACTTCTTCCATTGTCATTCCTTCTTTCTTTTGCACAAATCCTTCGGCAATCCAAAGTCGAAACAATCTTGTATTGGATATGGAAACATCCTCCGGAAGAATGCTTAGATACAAGAAACAAATCCTTAAATGGTCGGGCAAGTCATAATAACCGATAAAGATCAACTTTATCATATTGTCGAGTTGATCGTTTTGTACTAGTTGCTCACCCATGCTCCTGTTGAACAAGTCCCATTCTTCAGTTCTACGGCTTTTTCTTGCCATGACACCACCAATCACCACAATTGCAAGCAGCAAGCCAACACATTTATCTATGATGTTTCTCGAAATTTGTTCTAAATGTTGAGGGCAAGAAGTAGCCCAAAATGCTTTCTTGCAAAATAGGGTCCAAGATTCTTTGTTGTTTAGAGGCTCTAAAGGATAAATTTCACCTCCAATATTACACGTAGCAGCTTGGGCTACATCAGTGATGCGTGTTGTGATAATAATACGACTGCCACAGTTGTTTCGGGAAAAAGCCATTCGAATGGTGTCCCAATCAATTGATCTCCAAATGTCGTCTAAAACAACAACGTAATCCTCTTGATTAAGGAAATTACGAACAAGTTGTCTCATGCTGTCAGCGTTCATGGTATCCAATTCAGTGGGGGGTGGCTGCTTAACTTCCTCGAAAAGTTGTCGAATTGCCTGGTTTAATAGTGTCTCAATCCTGAATGATTGTGAAACGTTGTTCTGTAAGTGATGCTTGAACCGTGTCTTTACATCTGGATCATCATACACCTTTTTAACCAGTGTAGTTTTTCCTAAACCACCCATTCCAACCACTGAAATTACACGAAGTTGAGCAGTTTCTGAAATGAGCATATTCATGAGCTTCTTCTTTGGCCTTTCAATGCCAACCAAGTCTGCTTCTTCTAGAAAAAGTGCCTCACCTCGACTATCATACCATGTATTTTGGTTGTGGAATAAAGCTTGCTCAGAAATACCATATTGGATTTGGTATCTCTGATGTGCTTCAGAAATATTTTTTATCCTACCCTTGATGGCCTGTATTTCGGTAGCAAGTTGATGACGAGCTCTTAATTTCTTAATTGAGCTCCCTGCCTTGCGGAGTCGACCAAGAAATCCATCACCATAATGGCGTCCAAATTTCAGGATAAATTTATCAAGAACATCTTGAGCATCGTAAGCGACATCACGCACTTGACTGCCCCATGCTTCAAGTTCCGGACTGGTTTCTGCTAATGCTTCAGCTCTTCTGAGAAAGCCCTTCATTTGAGCAAGTTCATCTTTGATATGTTGGACTTCATCTCGAAGCCCTCCCAACAATGTGCTCTCCTCACGAAGAAGGGTTAAAAGTTGGGTTAGTATAGGGGATAGCATAACAACTGCCATTTTCACACACTCAAATTTCTCACAGCAAAGAATCTCTTTCAGTGATGAATATGGTTTGAGGCTGGATATATACCATCTTGAATGGAGCACATTTTTTAACGAGACGAGGCCTGCTAAATGTCAACTCTCAGCAACTCAATGATTAATGGTCTGTGTGATAGTGCCACGTCAAACACCCTAACGCGGTTTCTGATCTAATTGCATAGAGAGGACGATAAATTTTATATTAAAAAATGTACTTCATTCTTCGCCCAGAGGTGGTGACAAACATAAAATGACTTTAGTTAGTTGGGACTTAACTTATATAATAACTTTTAGTTACTTTGTACCAGGCCGTTCACCTCCTTTTCGACAATTATAATAATATTAACGAAAAAACTAATGTAATGATTAAAAGACTTAATTTGGTAAGAGTTGTTGCTTTGCTATCAATGCCGGCTAATAATTGATTACTAAAACAACATTTGTATTTAAAAAGTGTGACTTATTTGGTTAGTCAATATATTACAACGAAGCTAGTATCAGAAATATTATCTTTAAACAAGAAGTTGAAATTAATTATGTGATTGAAAGTTGGAGTAGAGTAAATTGCTTGTCGCCCTCCTGTGTTTTGCTCGAAATACTCATTCATCCCCTGTGTTTTTTAAAATAGGCTCATTACCCCCCTGTGATTTTCGGAATGTAGCTGACCGCCCCCTCCATTAGAAAAACCATCTAATTTAACGACAATTGCAACACACGCGCTTAAAATGTGATTATTTTATGCTTTTGGTTTAAATAAATTCGTTGTTGGACAAAAATACCCTTTTAGTAAATTGCTTGCCGCCTCCCTGTATTTTTTCTGAAATACTCATTCACCCCCTGTGTTTTTAAAATATGCTCATTACCCCCCTGTGTTTTTTCGATTTTAACTTTATATAAGGGTATAACGATCAATTAACTAATTTGGTAACGTTTGCTAACGGAATAAAAGATTTTGGGTGCGTTAGCTTAATCGAAAAAACACAGGGGGGTAATGAGCCTATTTTAAAAATACAGGGGGTGAATGAGTATTTCGGGCAAAATTTAAGGGGGCGGCAAGCAATTGACTCTTGAAAGTTGTCTATTGTTAGTTCCAATAAAAGGTTATTTCGCTAAGCTTTCAATAAGCTACTTTAAAGTTTTTGGCATCCACAAGTTTATTGGGTAAATTATTTCAGGTATCATTAAATTATTGTGTCACTCTTATTTTGATCATTAAATTATTTTATTATAAGAGAATCATTAATCTTTTAAAATGATTTCATTCAAATCATTCTGTTAAAAACAGTAAAAAAAAAAGAATTTTGTTATTTTATAATAGTTGTCAAATCGTGAATCAAAATATCTTTTTTTTAATCATCATTTTTATTTTCACTTGTATTTTCATCTTTGCCTTTTGTTATTATGGTTTAAATACTCTTTCAAACAAAAAAATAAAAACAAAACAATGTGACCTGACCTAGAAGTACAATAGTAGTAAATCGTACCGAATCATTGAATCGTATATTGAATTAGAAGTTCGCTACATGAGACTCACTTATGATTCATGTACATTTTTAATTCTCATGTTGAATCATATCGTTTTACTCGTAAATAGCATCGAATCGTGAAATAGGACTCAAGAATTGTAGGATTTGGGAAACTATGATTTTCATCACATATGTCAACTGAACTATTACTTGTAACTTCTTTCCACCCTTTTCTTCGTGCTCTTGGTTCTTCTTCTCAGGTTTTTCAATTTTTGATGATCTGCCCCATTGCAAATATCAACATGTTTCTGATCAATAGCATCCTATAGATTTCGATCTTCAGCTTGAAGGATCTAGGATAGGATTTTAAGGATACATACATGGACAAGGTATCATGAAAACCTAAGATAACTTCGACGAAAATAATTAGATGAGACCTTACATGTATGGAACTAACAAAAGAAATACCTCTTGTTATAAATGAATAATGTTGTATGATTCATATAACCAACCGCATTTAATGGGATAAGATTTAGTTTGGTTTGATTTATACATGAACACAGGGATAGGGACGTAGCCAACTAGGAGCGGGGGGAGGGGGAAGGGGGGGAGGAGCCCAATGAGACAGAGCGCGTGCAACAAACACCATGTCCGACTCCCAACCTTGGAGGTTGTGGGTTGAGATACGTCTTTCCACAGAGTCGGCAAGTATAAGAATTAAAACACAAGGTCCAGAGCAGCTGAAATACCTGAAACCAAAGGATATATCCATTAGCACCTGTTCCGTGCGACCCGTGGGGCTTGGCTCCCAACACAATACCCAGGGGGAGACCCCAAAACTCTAAGCACGTGACACACTCCCCCACCCAATCCGCAAACGCCCTCGTTGCGGACTTCACCCGTTGCCTGGGCCAACGAGCAAGGCACTTGCCATTACCCCAAGACCACAAACCATAACATCCAACTACAGGATTACCTCCCCAAAGCTCACTTGCCAACGAACCAGAGATGACATCTTCGGAAGTGCAAGGCGATTGCCTACTAGGAAACTAGACGGTCATGAACAAACGGACGACACACCACGACGAACAGGTTGTGCCCTCGAACCTGTCGCCGCAAAACGAAATAAACAAATCTTACCCTACATGCAATTATGCCATATCTTTTTTACCACTTTTTATTACTTTTCTTCTTTTACCATAATTTGTTCTTATGTTTCATTATGAAGAGTGAAGACACTTTTGAATTGCAGCTCTTGATTTTGTTCACTTCTTCTATCTTCCCCATTCTCCCGAAACGCCAACTTCATTCTTCCTAAAACTAAAACTCCAACTCCATTTTCCTCCATCACCCCCCTAATTCCTTCTTCTTAAAATTTTAATTCTCATGAAATAAAAAATACACATAAAGTTAAAGTAATATATCATTAAACTTATTTTATTTATTTATTTTGTTTAGCTATATAATTTCATTCATAATTTTTTTTATTAATCTACTCTTTTTTTTCCAGTGGGTAAACACCTTAACTCTTGGGACAAATCACTAACTAAGGTAATTAATTTGATTGAAATGCTTCTCATAATATTTTTTTGAGTGTATATTATGATAATGTTATAGATAAACATTGGTTGTATTTGGGTTTGAAATTTGTATTTTGAATTTCGTATTGTTTTCCTATCTTAGTTGATCCTAGAAGTTAGCTAATTCATATTGTATATAATCTTGTACCCTGACTTACAGAAATAAAATAGCAAACAAATATTTGTACGTCTGAGTGCAATCTTACATGGGATCAGTGAATCACGACTAAAAGTCATTTTTCCACCACATCTCTCTTTCCTTTTTTTTTTATTTCCTTCAATGGCTTCCTCTCAGTTATCTGTTCCTGCGTCTCACATCAAAACCTTTGTCACTGTTTCCCTCGATCACTCCAATTATCTCACCCTGGATGGCCTTCCTCAATCTTATCGTCCCTTTATCACATCCATAGAGAATCTGGATAACACACCATCGTTTGGTCAGCTTCGTGCCAAGTTATTAACACATGAGCAGCGTGTCATCTTTGACTCTTCAAACCTGTCTACTGTTGATGACTCGGTGACACAAGCCTTAGTCACTCAAATGCAAAATCAGAATATCAACTCTAATGCTTTGGTTGCTCATTCTTCTAGCCGTCACTTTCCTTCTACCCGTGACTCAATGCCTTCTGCCAACAAAAGTCAACCATCCAACTATGATGATTCTGTGTCCAAGCAAAACTCGTCTTCCTCAAAGAAATATCGTGGCACTTGTCAAATATGTAGCAAACAAGGCCATTCGGCCTCTCGCTGCCGTTACCGTTATGCGCTATCTGCATCTACTATTTCTGCTTCGTTTGCTGGCTATCATACTCACCAGTCAGCTCTACCCCCTCTCTTATCCACTCCACCTCCTCAGAATTGGATCCCTGACTCTGGAGCAACATCTCATATGACGCATTATCCCACTCTCATTCAATAGCTTTATCCCTATGCTGGTTCGGATCAAGTCGTTGTCGATAACGGTAAGTCACTGTCTATTGCTAATGTTGGCTCATCTTCCTTTTCGCATTCTGATTGTTGTTTTTTGCTTAACAACATTCTGCATGTTTCGAAAATCACTCAAAATCTTCTATCCGTCTCTAAGTTTACTACTGATAATTGTGTCTCACTAGAGTTTTTTCCGTCTTATTATCTTGTAAATGACCTCCGCACAGGAATCCCTTTCCTACGAGGAAGTGTTGATTCCAGTCTCTACACCCTTCCAGTCAGCACTTCGCCCAAGTCCTCATTGCCTGCTGCCTTTGCTGCTTCTAGAGTCTCTTCGAATGTCTGGCACAATCGTCTTGGGCACCCTTCTAGACACGTACTCTTCTCCCTCAAGAAGACAGTAGCTCTAGATTTTTCAGATTTCAAATCGGTTTCTAAACTTTGTAATGCCTGCTTACTAGGCAACAGTCATAAACATGTTTTTCCATTGTCAAGTCGTATTTCTAAATGCCCTTTGGAAATAGTTCATTGTGACATATGGGGTCCAGCTCCCATTAGCTCTTGTTCTGGATTTTGTTATTTTGTATTGTTTGTGGACGATTACAGTTGGTTTACTTGGTTGTATCCACTTTGGAATAAGAATGATTGTGTTCAGTCTTTCATTTGTTTTAAGTCCTTGTTGAGAATTTGTTTTCTGCGAAAATAAGATATTTTTAATGTGATGGTGCACCTGAACTTACTAAGGATTCTTTATCTAAATTTATTCAACATGGCATCCAATATCATATTTCGTGTCCCCATACTCCAGAATAAAATGGTGTTGCTGAGCATAAAATTCAGCACATCACTGAAATGGGCACGACTTTCATGTTTCATTCGTCTACACCGAAACACTTTTGGTTAGAAGCCTTTTCCACAGCTGTTTTTCTTATAAATTGTCTACCAACTCCAGTCCTTCGTAATGCTTCACCATATTTTCGGTTGTATGGGCATCATCCTAATTATTCTTTCTTTCTGGTGTTTGGTTGTTTTTGTTACCCCTATTTAGGGTCGTACAAGAAAGATAAATTAGATTCGAAGTCAGCTTTGTGTATCTTTTTAGGATATAGTCCAGAGTATAAGGGATATCGATGCTTTGATCCACGGTCAATCGCGTTTATATTTCTCGTCACGTTAGTTTTGATGAGTCTTCGTTTTCCTTTCGCAACATGTCTTCTGCTGTTTTGAATTCTTCTCTATCTAACTTATCTGATCACCATCACTCCAAGATTCTCACGATATTTCCTTCGCAAAAGACTGGTTTTGTATCGCAGCTATCATTATCTTCTGGTTCACGCAATCCTCCTGCACAAGTCTCTCAGCCGCAATTTTTATCTCACTCTTCTCCACGAATTAATGTTGTCCAAACACCGACTCCATCCATGTCGTCTTTCTCTCCTCATTTCAATTCCCGTCGCACATCTCCCTTAACTCATTTTCAGCCATCACTCTTGCCTAGTCAATTGCCCTGCACAAGTGTCCCTATGCCCGTGTCTCCATTACCTGAGTCAACCTCCCATACTCCTTCCAATCCCTCTCACCTACCCGCGGACCCATCTCCTGTCATGTCATCAGCTTCTTTTCCAGCAAAGTCTATATCTACTCCCATAGTTTCATGTGATTCTTCACTAGAACCGTGTGGACTGCATGATGTTGTGTCCCCTTCACCACGAGGTGATGTACCAGCTGTTGGTTCCAGTGCACCTCTTTCTGATCTTTCCCACATTGAGCACTATTCGACTGCCTCACCAACTATTCTCACTCGTCATTCAATGGTAACGAGGTCTCGCGACTCTAGTCAACTAGTGAAAAAATTTCCAGACTTCATAATGTTCCATGCAGAGACTACTAATTCAGAAGTTGAACCCACTTGTTATTCTCAGGCTAGTAAATATCTTCATTGGCGTGAAGCGATGACTGCTGAGTATAATGCTTTGATTAATAACGGTACCTGGTTATTGGTTCCAAAACCGAGTCATACAAATGTTGTTGGGTGTAAATGGGTCTTTCGGATCAAAAAGAAACAGGATGGCTCTATTTAACGGTATAAGGTGTGGCTTGTTGCTAAAGGGTATAGTCAGGAAGAGGGTTTGGATTATTCGGAAACTTTCAGTCCAGTGGTTAAACCGACAACGATCCGGGTTGTTCTTTATCTTGCAGTTTCGAGGGGTTGGTCTTTGCTGCAACTGGATGTGAACAATGCCTTCTTACATGGGCTGTTGAATGAGGATGTTTATATGGCTCAGCCACCTGGTTTTGTTCATCCATCCTTTTCTTCACATGTATGTAAGCTTCAAAAGGCACTATATGACCTCAAGCAGACACTTAGAGCCTGGTTTTCTCGTTTGAGTACCTTTTTGGTTCAGCTTGGTTTCACTGCTTCCACGTCGGATTCGTCCCTGTTTTTCTATTCAAAACCTAAGGTTGTTTTTTTTTTCTTCTGGTGTATGTAGATGATATTGTCATTACTGGGAGTTGCTCTACTATTGTTGCCTCCATTATATCTGTGTTGCACCGTCAGTTTTCTCTAAAGGATTTAGGTTCTCTGTCATATTTTTTGGGGGTCCAAGTGCTTTCTGTTTTGGGTGGCCTTCTTTTATCTCAACAGAAGTATATTCTTGATCTTCTGGACCGTGCGAAGTTATCTGGGGTCAATCTTGTCTCTTCTCCTATTGCGCCTGGTTAACAGCTTTCTCAGCATTTCGGTGATCCTTTCTCGGATCCCACTCTTTATCGTAATGTTGTTGGAGCTCTACAGTATCTTGCATTAACCCGGCCAGACATTGCTTTAGGGTCAACAAAGTGTGTCAATTCATGCACCAGCCCACCGACATACACTGGTCAGCTGTGAAACGTATTCTTCGATATCTCAAGGGCACGACAAGTTTTGGTTTGCATATACGGTCGTCTACTGATTTTCAATTACATGCTTATTCGGATTTTGACTGGGCTGGCTGTCCAGATGATCGACGCAGTACACATGGGTATTGCATATTTCTGGGTCTGAATCTTATCTTTGGGTCTGCAAAAAAACAAACCACCACGGCATGTTCGAGTACAGAGGCCGAGTATCATGCCGTTGCCTATGCGACTGCTGAACTTTGTTGGTTAAAGTCGTTGCTTGTTGAGCTTTGTGTTGTTGTTTCTCCTCCTACACTTTGGTATGACAACATTGGTGCTACTTACTTAACGACTAATCCAATATTTCATGCTCGCATGAAGCACATTGAAATTGATGTTCACTTCATTCATGAGAAGGTGGCTGCTAATGAGCTTCATGTTCGTTTTATATCTACAGTTGATCAGCTAGCTGATATTATGACCAAGGGGTTATCTATTACACATTTCAAAACACTTAGAGACAAGCTTACCGTTTATGATCCGATTTCGCTTGAGGGGGCATGATAATGTTATAGATAAACATTGGCTGTATTTGGGTTTGAAATTTGTATTTTGAATTTCGTATTGTTTTCCTATCTTAGCTGATCCTAAAAGTTAGCTAATTCATGTTGTATATAATCTTATACCCTGACTTGCAGAAATAAGATAGCAAACAAATATTTGTACGTCTGAGTGCAATCTTACATATTTTTTGTTAATTATATTTTATGGTAAATTTTATATAATAAATAGATAATTTTAGCATATAAATTTCAGTGAAGCATAATTTATTTAAATTTTTTCTAGTCAATTATAGATTTTTTTCTAGTCAGTAACATATCATTGAGATTTTATTTTATAGTCAACTATATATATTTTCCCAGTCAATTATAGGCCACGTTCATATGATTTGCATTTTTTAGTTTCTGTTGAAACCGTGAATGAGCTATAAAATTTGAAAGTATGTTTGGAATTTTTTATATAAAAAAAAAAATAAGTGAGATGATTTTCATTATTCTAATTTCATAAAATTATTTTCAAGTAAAGTAAGTCTAATAATTATTTTGCTAAAAATTAGTTTGGTTTGGTTTATGAATGTACAAGGCAACAACAAAAAGGATGAAAAACAAATTTTCACATAAAATCCCACAATTTGATGTTAAATTACCCAAACCCAAAAGGAGGACAATCTACACAAGGAGCACAAGTACAATAATTGGTCCAACATGCCATACTGCTACAGTAACTAACCTATTTGGATACGCCTGGTAGATGGCAACTTATCTTGTATGGGATTTTACTATTTTTATCTTCAATTTTAGATATATTTCTATTAAGATTAATTTATGGAAATAGTTTTAAATTTATTTTTTTGATATTTACGTTTCTTATCTTTTATTTTAGATAAAATAATATTTTATCTTTTATTTTTGTCACAATAGTTAGTCTTTGGAGCAAAATCTATCAAAAAATAACGTTAGTAAATATGTAAATAACACGTGACTGCAAAATAAATAAATCTTAGGATGCTTATATTTTACCTCTAAAGATTTGTGCATTTTGGTAATATTTTAATAAACTACTTTCAAGGTTTATGCATTTTGCACCTAAAAATCTGTCAAAAAATAATGTTAGTAAACATGTAGATGACATGCTATGCCAACATGTGGTGCACATTTTTGTGATATATTACTATTGACTAATTATACTGTGACACGTGATCGATGCCATTAAGACAAAAATTTTAATGGTTAGTTTTCAAATCGTTTTCTCTCTCCTTGGGTCCACCTTAAATGTCACTTTTCTTTTTCATTGGTACACTTACACTTCCAATTCTTTTTTTCTCTCACCTTGACCTTACTGTTAACTCTCTATTTCTCTCACCTCGGGTCTATTATCTCAACACGTGTCAACTCGAAATTTGAACATTAAAAAAGTCCAAACAATATCGACTTTTTGAAGAATTTTCTAAATTTTAATCTTTGCCACAACCAAACCCTTACGGTTGATGTGTTGTAGATTCGCCTTCAATGGCATATTGTAGGACATTTCGGAATTAGATGAAGGAAGCAATCAGGGCGGTTTTAGGGGGGGACCGGCGCCGACCTCCAAAAAAAAAAGAAAAAATTTAATGGAATTTTTAAAAAAAATTAGATTTGGCATTCTCAATAAATATTTAAAAAGTGATAAAAGCTTTTAAAAATATGAAATTGGTTTAGTGGTTAGTTATAAATAGTATTATGTTGATGGTTGGGGGTTCAAGTCACTATAATTGCATTTATTTTTATAGTTTTAGCTATGAATAAGAAAGAATTAATATTTAAAGAATATGACTTCTAATTAGTTTCGAACTCATAACATCCTATTTAATATCTAACCATTAAACTAAAACTATTATCTATTGCATCAAGTCAGATATTTTAATATTTATTAATTATTTTGCTTATCAAATCTTTTAAAATACCCTAACATGAAATCATAACTAAATTTTTTTTAATAAAACTGTAAAAAAAATTTAAAAATGTAAAAATTGAGTCTCTTTTCTACTAGATCAAAAAATATTATATAAAAAATATTGTACAAAAAAAAAAATTAAGCCCCCCTAATATTAAATTTCTGGATCCGTCCTTAGAAACAATCATTTTCGTTTAAATATAAATAATAATAAAAAAGAAGCCAGAAGAAAATAAATCACTAAGTTGTTGTGCTAACTCACTCGCTCTAGCATTACAACGTGACTTTTCAGTGTCCTCCAAGTCCCTTTTATTCCCTCTGCTAGCAAGTCTTACTTTGGTTCTTGCCGTTAAGTCTCTTTCCTCTGTTTCTCTCTGCATCTGCATTTCCAGCCAAAGCATTTAAAAACAACAATAAAATCTCAAGGCTTATTCACTATAATCACTTAAGACCACTTAAGATTGCAAGCAACTGTTAACTAAAAAGTCAATATACCAATCTTCAAACTTTACTATATTTTCGAAGGACGAAGATAAGAAAATTTTGGGCTCAATGTCGGAAACAATTGGGCATTCTTGGCTTGGGACGCTCATGAATTACCATACTTGAAGGACGTTGCCATCATCAATTTTCACAAAACTAACTCGAAAAAGTTTTATAGCGCACATAAAAGAAAAAAATGATAATGTTTCATTTAAGGAATGGCCCAGTGAATTAAGAGAGTATCACTCAGGAAACTCTTCAAAAAGTCTAGACTAATCGTTCAGTCAGATTTTTACTCACAAAACATGCGGGATCACACACATGTAGAGACCATTTTATATGAGTAAAAATCATGACTGACCGGTTAGTCTAGACTTTTTGAAGAGGGAAAGATTAGTTTAAATTTTTTGAAGAGTTTTTCCTCAGTGAGATCTGATAATAATTACCCTCTATAAAGACGACTGCGCCAGCTTGAATTATTGGTAGTATCGCTGCTACAAAAAAGAGCTTTCAAATTTTTCTTTCTTTGGTTTTTGTACCTTTAGACTTGTTTTTGGTAACAAATGAATCTTACATAAATCCAGGTGCATAATACACATCAACACTCTAATGTATTTTGTCATAACTCACATCAATAACTCGACCCTGAACAATTACGAGTAATTTTAGACAAATTTCTTTTAATGTAGACAAATGAAGGAAAATGTTTTCGTCTGGAAAACTGGATGGCAACGTCACTCTATGGAGTGTGGATCACCACCCATGTGAGTGGTGTTTGTCAGATTTGTACAATTTCATATCAAATAACAGTATAAGAGAAAATCTTATAATAATAAATTATTCATACAGTTATATATAATTATGATCAGCGACGGATCCCTAGTTTTATTTCTGGATCTACACACTTCCCGACACATTTTTTTGGTGCGTTGACAAAGAACCAAGTGTTCGATTAAAAATAAAACTAAGACAGAACTGTGTGTAGTGAAGAGTGTTTTTTAAGTAAGGATATTGGGAGTGGAAAGAGTAAAATTGTCATTAATACATTTTTTTACAGAAAAGTTGGCCAATTTTGTACCAAAGGGGTGTAAAACATCACCAACTACCAAAACAAATCGCAAGAAAAATAAATAGAGACAATATCAAAAGTAACTTCAATGGGAGGGGAAGGGAGAGGAAGAAAACCCTCACATGAGGGGATCTTCAGATTGTTGACCGACTTGACAGCAGTGAAAGACCCAAGCCATGGATGAGGAGGGGTGATTGAAAAAGAAAAGTGGAGGCGCTGTGGGTAGAGAAAAAAAAAAGTTGAGGTGATTGCACCGCCTCATCGTTTTGTTAAAGTGCTCGTTTGATTCAACTCCCCACTCTTTGTTTATTATATTTTACTTTCAATAGTGTACTTAATTTCCATGTATGGTCAAATTAAATCATCCAATTTAAATGGGAGGAAGTAATATTTTAGTCTTTTATACATGAATCTGTAGATTTAGACACTTTAAGATTCGTCATTTCGCATTTTAAAGTTGTGAATTTTAGGTAAATTTGGCGCTAAATAATTCAAGAAACTCGAATTGAGAAGAATATACGGTATCTTTCTATGACCTTCCATCTCTGCTTTGAGTCTGACAGCTTAGGAAGAACTAATCGGTTAATGCCTACTTTGGCTTTTTAGTCAAAATAGAGAGTGAAACCCAAAAATTCAGTTCCAACAAATTAGCTATCAAGAGTGCCAAAACTTGTGAGCTCGCCATTTTCATCATGTTGCTCTCTACAAGCAGCGAGCTGTCTGCTTCTTTTTTTTTTCATTTTTTTTTTCAGTAAAGTTCTTTTGAAAGCTCGCTGCTGCTTCTTTTCTTCCTTTTTTTAGTAAAGCTCGTTCAAACAAACATTATGGCTCATATGAGAATTAAAAGGTTTTTCCTTTTTTTGGTCAACCTCTTTCTTCTTCGTAATAAGCATTGAAAAAATAATAATAATAAAATTTAACAACATAAATTATATTAATCTTCTAATTTTTGTTAAAATATAGTTGTTAATAATTAAGTAATGAGTTTAGATAAAAGATGGAGAATTAGTAGAGTGGAATTAAATATAGAGTCTGAAATAAAGAATTTATAAAAATAAAAAGAACCAATTTTATTAGCTATTTTAAAAAAATAAAAAATAAAAAATCTGTTGTAATTGTTTTAATGTCAGCTTGCAGATTCGCACATAATTGGTGAAGACATAATAGCTTGCTATCACTAAAACTGTACATTAAGAGGTGGCTTAGTGAGGTCAAGGACTAATAGATTATTGCACCACAATGTTCAAAATATGCCAGTCAAACGAGCAGTGCGTACTAAATGCATATATATACTATATGCTTTAGTTATGTAGATTATAAAGAATCATGGATTCAATTCTAAAGTTAATGGTGTTAAAGTGGAGTGTGTTAAGATTTTATAAGATAGTAATATTAAAATTTAATATTTTTTAATATAAGACATGTGAAAGATGATACATTCAGAAAAAGATTGAAAACATATATGACTTTTAAGATTAGTCATATGTTAAGGTGATTTTTGAGTTTAAAATTTAGAAAATGACAAATATATAACTTTTCAATGAGATGGTAGCTAGTTTAGTTCTTGGATATGCATATCTAGTGTTGCTATGCATTGGACTAGGCCCTACTCATCGGCTTTGGTTGACATGCTAGAATCAAGATTAATACGTAGATTAGCAAACCAATATACGTTCTCAATCAATTTTTGAAGAATTCTAACGTAAATTATATTTCACGTACATTATTTTTTGAAGTTAGAAAAAGATGGAAAAAGCAAAATATTCTTTAGAATAATTATTCTCTCCTGGCCTAGCCCAACCAACACAATCTGAAGGTAGAGCTTGAGCCCTCTAAACCACAATCACTGCTTCAAACAGGGGCATAAAAACTTGAAATAAACTTTTTTTTTCTTGTTTCTAATTACATAATATAAATAAATAAAAAAAGGAAAAGAAGACAAGACAGTAAAATCCATAACAAAATGAGAAAAGAAAATAAAAGAAAAGTAGAATAAGATGAGGACTGCAAAATCCAAAGTGATGTTGGTTTCTGGCTTATGATGCCATCTTTGTACCTATTGACAATTTGCGATGCCTCCATTTACCATCAACCCGATTTCCAATTATAACTTGAGAGATGTGAGCAATCTTGTCAAAATCTGCACTTTGTTTGTCCATATCTTCTAATTTATTTACCAATCTATCAGGCATTTCATATAACTCAACATATTGAAGATTTGTCAAATATTCCATACCTGTCGGCAACTCCTCCAATGATTTACACCTCCACATCCATATTTTTTCAAGAAAGGGCATTGCACCATTCTCCACTCGTACCCATCTCAACTCATCTAATACCGATAAACTCAACGACTTGAGCGCTTGAAACCCCCCTGCCTTAAAGCATAATCCCTCACCTTCATAAGCATGCACAAGGACAAGTTCCATAAGATTCGGCAAATCTTGAAGTAATTGCATAAGTTCATCCCTTAATCGACTGCCAATGAGATGTATTCTAGTAAGCCCTTGTAGAGAAGAAATCCATTGTGGTGGCTTTTCCAATCGCCCCACCAATTCTAGTATGCGAAGAAATCGTGGAGTTGACGAAAGAGAATATTGTAGATCGAGGACCTCCTCGCACTTAATCGAAGCAACACTTAATGAGCGGAGATTTGACAACCTCTCAAGGGAAGAGCAAAGCTCCTTTCCATCTTCTCTTCTCAGCTTGGTAAGTCCCAATCTTCTTAGTTGGGTTAACTTTCCTATCTCCTTCACTATTTTGACATCACCAATTTGATCTGCATCTATATTATGAAGGCTTTCAAGGGACTGCAGGTTTCCTAGTTTATACGGGGCCTCAACTCCAACAAAGTATTCACCCAATAACAGATGCCGAAGTTGTTGAAGCTTTAAAATTTCAACTGGTAATTTTCTCACCAGGGTATAATCTAAATCCAAGGTTTCCAGTTTTTGAAGCTTACCAATGGATTTCGGAACAATTTTCACCTTTGTTTTGCTTAAGCCCAAATACCTGAGATGAAGTAATTTGGAAATTTCGTCCGGAATTACCTCTAAAGGAGCACCTTCCAATTCTAACACATTTAGTAGCCTAAGATCATCGAATGATAGCTTAGACAGAAATGGCATGGACATAGAACCAATCGACTCAAACAATACAAGTGAACGGAGACACTTAAGCAAGCCATTGCTAAATTGTATATTGTCATCAGAGGTATGGATTACCAAGCGTCGAACCTTGTTTGGGATCTGCATCCCTTGTCCACTAAGTATTGTTGTAATGCCCTGTTCTCTTGCCTTGCGAAGGATAATTTGTTGTATAATATCATGGACGCGACATTTCTTCACTAGTCCATCAATGGTTGTCTGGTCAATATGGACTAAGCTTCTATTGATAAGTTCATTGAGATAATCCTTAGCCACTTCTTCCATTGTCATTCCTTCTTTCTTTTGCACAAATCCTTCGGCAATCCAAAGACAAAACAGTCTTGTCTTGTCTATGGAAACATCCTCTGGAAGAATGCTTAGATACAAGAAACAAATCCTTAAATGGTCGGGCAAGTCATAATAACCGAGAAAGATCAACTTTATCATATTGTCGAGTTGACTGTTTTGTACTAGTTGCTCACCCATGCTCCTGTTGAACAAGTCCCATTCTTCAGTTCTACGGCTTTTTCTTGCCAGGACGCCACCAATTACCACAATTGCAAGTGGCAAGCCAACACATTTGTCTAGTATGTTTCTCGAAATTTGCTCTAAATGTTGAGGGCAAGAAGTAGCCCGAAATGCTTTCTTGCAAAATAGAGTCCAAGATTCTTCCTCTGTCAGAGGCTCTAAAGGATAAATTTTACCTCCAATATAACTCGTAGCAGCCTGGCCTACATCAGTGATGCGTGTTGTGATAATAATACGACTGCCACAGTTGTTTCGAGGAAAAGCCATTCGGATGGCGTCCCAATCAATTGATCTCCAAATGTCGTCTAAAACAACAACGTAATCCTGTTGACGAAGGAAATCACGAACAAGTTGTCTCATGCTATCAGCGTTCATGGTATCCAATTCAGTGGGGGCTGGTTGATTAACTTCCTTGAAAAGTTGTCGAACTACCTGGTTTAACAGTGTCTCAATCCTAAATAATTGTGAAACTGTGATCCATAAGTGATGCTTGAACCGTGTCTTTACATTTGGGTCATCATACACCTTTTTAACCAGTGTAGTTTTGCCTAATCCACCCATTCCAACCACTGAAATCACACAAAGTTCAGAATCTTCTGAAAGGAGCATATCCATGAGCTTCTTCTTTGGCCTTTCAATGCCAACCAAGTCTGCTTCTTCTAGAAAAAGTGCCTCACCTCGACTATCATACCATGTAGTTTGGTTGTGGGCAAAAACAGAAGATGAGCCTTGCTCAGAAATGCCATATTGGATTTGGTATCTCTGATGTGCTCCAGAAATATTTCTTATCCTACCCTTGATGGCCTGTATATCAGTAGCAAGTTGATGACGAGCTCTTACTTTCTTAATCGAGCTTCTTGCCTTGCGGACTCGACCAAGAAATGTATGATCATAATGGCGTCCGAATTTCAGGATAAATTCATCAAGAACGTCTTCAGCATCGTAAGCGACATCACGCACTTGACTGACCCATGCTTCAAGTTCGGGACTGTTTTCTGCTAATGCTTCTGCTCTTCTGAGAAAGCCCTTCATTTGAGCAAGTTCATCTTTGATATGCTGGACTTCATCTCGAAGCCCTCCCAACAATGCGCTCTCTTCACGGAGAAAGGTTGAAAGTTCTTTGAGTAGAAAGGATAGCACTGCATCTGCCATTTTCACACGCTCAAATTTCTCAAGCAAGGAATCTCTTTTTGTGATGAGTATGCTTGGAGGTTGCAGTGTCTGTAATGAAGCAAATTATTTAAGTATGAGGCGATTTATTGAAATTAAATTTCCAGCGACTTGTTAATAGTTGGTTAAGAATAGTAAAATAGCGATTTATTGTAATTAATATTTTTGAATTAAAATCACATTTTGACACTTTAGCGAGATAAAAGGAAAAATTTAGATGAGGTGTAATATGAATTAAGAGACTTAATTTTTTTAAATTTCAATTATCGGCTCGAAATTTATTTTAATTATATTTTTTAAAATTAAAATTCAAAATAGATAGATAGTTGAGATATAAAAAAATTAAATCTTATAACTCAATATTATACCTCATCTAATAGATGAAAGTTAGATAAGAGAATAAGTAAAGTAAAAGATCCAAATAAGATAAAAGACGTGTGACATTCTTCGCGAACTGGTTTAGGTTGTGTCTACATTTGTTGATTTAACTTGTGATATATTTGACCTCAACTAGTTTACGATACATAGATCGGATTAAATACTACTATCACGAGTATTTCAATCTTTAAATGGATCACGCCAGTATTCTACTGTTTTACTTAATGACTGAGTATAAACCAAAATTCAAGAGTACAACAGCCTGAACCTGTTAAGGCTTCACCTTATTTTTTTTTTTTTTTTACTTTAATGTGGGGGTTGGCTTAAGGGGTTTTTTTTTTTTTTTTTTTTGGTCGAAGGCTTAAGGGGTTGACTGTAAATTAAAGAGTCGAGATTAGTATCTTTCTTATTGTGAAAATGGACAACCGACAGCAAGTCTGGAGTCGTCCTTTACATCATGATGTCAAATGTTCACATTGGAGAAACTTCATCAAAATTGCCTCAAAGAAAATATCTGTAGTTTGCAACGAAAGTGACGGAAAACTTTTGAATGTGTTTAGATTGAATTATCAATATTTAACATTATTAATGACACTATACGTGTAAACTTTTCTAATACGTAAGAGACGAACTTCATATTGTTTTGCTTCATATTCCAATGATTCATGCACATGTATGCAAAAGTTGTGCTGCACCAGCACCAAGTTGGAAAAAGATTAGTATATATCGAAGAGATTCTCAAAAGGCAAAGACCAATTATTTATTCTTAATAACAATTGACGCAATTTTTACGGCTATAGTTCAAGGCCTTCACCTAATTGCTTTGAAAACTTCACAAAATATTATTTTTGGTCAATACTATGGTTCTTTTTTAACTTTGATAATTGCGCTACAGGTCATTAAATTAGTTTAAAGTCTCAAATTACTCATTAAGCATTTTTTTTCAAATCTTTTTTGGTTTCCTTTACCATTCAGTTAGTTGTTTAGTTAGTTTTGACGAATTTTTATTTCTAGCTGAGCAAAATTGTCATTTGTAATACCATATTTATAATATATATAACAAGTTAAAGTTTTATAATCACCCATTAAACTCTTTTCTCGTTTCAAATCTCTCATTTGATAAAGTTTGTGTTTCATTTTAACCACTTCTGAAACAATTGTTGTATAAGAACTTAGGGATTATATATGATTTATTTTTTTCAATTTCTCATTGGTAGTTTTCTCTTTGGAAAAAAGATTAATTGCTTTTCATCTACCAAAGTGATTTCAACCAAGCTGGTAAACCAAATTGCCTATATAAACTCAACATTTTATTCAACTAATGATTCTTGAAAATTCTTCAAATTACATGCGATTAACATGAAAAAAAAAAAAAAAAAAAAAGTGGCTTAGCTAATGGCATGTTTGCCACTGAAGATAGCTCAGACCAGCTCAGATGATGAGAAAGCAGTGAAACAATTAGAAATCGGGAAGGTTGAAGTCCAGATAAGGATGAAAATCAATTTATCTCTTTCTTCAAAGAAAGAAGTGTCAATGAGGAATTGAAAAACATAAAGCATATATAATTTCTAAGTTCTTATATAATATTTGAATTAAGAAGTGGTTAAAATGAAACAAATTAAAACTTAATTTAGTAGGTGTTTTGAAGCAGAAAAAAAGTTTAATGGGTTATATAAAACTTTAACCTATTATATATTATAAAAATTATGTGACAAATTTACAATTAGCCCAACTAGAAATAGAAACCCGCTAAAACTAACTGAAAATTTAATGGCGGGAATGAAAATTTGTTTTATGGGTGATTTGAAAAACAAAAACAAAAGAAAGATTAATAGATGATTTGAAAATTTGTGATAGTTTAACGCCTGTGGTCCAATTTACTACTTTTAACTTGTAATTTCATTATATAACAAACCAGTAAACACACAAATATGATTTTCTGTTGTGGAGTTGATCTAGCAGAATCTTGTTGCTAAAACATGTATAATTGGTAGAACATTTAAAAAGTGAATTACCTTTATTAGGACGATAAAACAGTCTACAAGTGAATAGAAGAGTAGGGATGGAGCCAGAAATTTAGTATTGAAGGTCAAAAAAAAATTTGTACAGTATCAATGGTGAAGTTGTCAAAAATTACTTAACTGTTAAATACTAAATTTCTATGTATTCAAGTGATTTGAACTATGATTTCCATTTTAAACACTTAAAACTTAAAAAATCTAAGCCTAATGCCTTCAAGTTTTGTTACTTTATACACATACTTATAATTGACTAAAAAAAAATCAAAAATGGACTAAAAAATAAAACATCAACTGATAACTAGAAAAAATATATATAAAGGAGTAGAAAAATGTTAAATAAAACATGGCTTAGTAAATTATCCACTAAAATAATCTATTTATGACATAAAATTGAGTATTAAAATATATTGAGCAAAACAAATACACTAAAAATTAGTAAGAAAATGTTTCAATCAAATTAATTACCTTGATTGATGTCTTGCCTCAAGAGTAGAGATGCTTGCACACTGAAAAATAAATAAAATCAATAAAATATGTTATCAATAAAATTATACAATTAAGTAAAATTAATGACTAAAACTATTTTAAGGATATATTACCTTAGCTTTATTTGTCTGATTTAAAGCATATTTATTTTGTACAAATTAAAAAAATTTGAAGATGAATTTAGGTGTAGATTGAGATTTTGAGAAGAAATTGAAATGAAGAAGAAGAATTGCAAAGGGTTTCGGGGAGGAGGGGGAATGGAAAGAAAAAGAATTCTTTCTAATAAAACAATGCAATTGTTGAAGTAAGAAAAGTAAAATAAAGTTGGCATGATTATGTCTAATGGAAAGTGGGGGGTAAAGTGGCCTTAAAAAAAATTACTTTCAAGTTGGGGGGCCGGAGAGACATTTTTTAAAAAATTACCTTAAACTTTTTAAAAAATAAAAATAAAAATTTGGGTGGGTGGGTGGATGGGTGGGTTTTTTTTGGGGGGGGGGGGGGGGAGGGTGGGGGATGGGTGGGTTGGTGGTGTCGGGGCCAACTCCCGCCCCTTTAAATCCATCTTTGAGAAAGAGTCCGAATTTTTTAAAATAAGATGGACAAGAAAAAGATAAAGAATCATTCTTTGTATTATTTTATAATTGAGGCCAAACTAAAATCTGTATTCAAGAGATAGTTGTCCATACACTAATAAGAGGACTTACATCGTTCTTTGCGTTGTGACAAAATTCCCATAAAGATAGAAACTTTCTCATTGAAAAGTATCTAAAAGACGGAGAGCTGAAAGAATTTGCCCTAAACAATTATATAAACAAAGCTGCAATCACACATGCATTTTCTTGTGGAAATTGCTATCAAGTTAAAAAGGGAAATTCTATGCTCATAAATAATTACTTTGATCTCTTTTTTACATACTGAAAATAGTTAATTTAAATTATCACTTATATTCATAACTTCTATTTATAAATCACTCTTATATATTATATCTCACTGATATGAGATATTACAATTAATAATACACTAATTTTTTTAAATTAAATTATAATTTTAACCCCTATTAAAGGAAAAATAAGAAAAACTTTGATGTGGGGCCACCTTAGCGAGATAAAAGAGGTGACATTTTTCGCATAGTTGGTTTAGGTTGTTGTTACCTAACCTTAAATTAAAAAAGAAAAAAACTTTAATGTGGGTGTTTGCTTTATAGTGAAAGGGATTGACTTTTAAGTAAAGGTGCCAGATTAGTATCTTTCTTCTTGTCAAAATGGAGGAACGATAGCAAGTCTGGAGTCGTCCTTTCCATCATCGTGTCAAACGTTCACATGGAGAAATTTTATCAATATATAAAAATTAATTTTTGGACTGATTTATCAGTATCTCATATTATTGAATGGGGCCTCTCACTCATAGATTTCACCGATATATACGAGATTGATTTCTAAAGTCATTAAATCAAAGTAAAATACAAAAGTGACCATTTTGTGGTTGTCTTCGAATTTTCAGATTTTTCGGGTCAGATATTGTTTCATGAAAAGTAGTCCTTCTATTGCTGTCTTCAAATAGGGTAAATTTAACACTTAGTCCCTATTGTTTGCTATTTTATTTAAGTTGATTTTTAATATTTTAAAAGATTTATAGAGATCTTTATTATTTACAAAGTGATTAAAAATAGTTTCTATTATTTAAAATTAATTAATTTAGTTCCTATTTTTTCTCATAAAATTTCATTTAGTCCTCAAATAAGGATAACATACATGGATTAAATTGAATTTTTTTAGAAAATATAGAGACTAAATTGAATTTTTTGAAAAATAATAAGGATCAAATTGACTAGTTTAAACGACATGGACCATTTTAAATAACTTTTGTAAATATCAGTGACATCTATAAATCTTTTAAAACATTAGAAAGTATATTAAAAAAATATTTAAACAATAGAGACTAAGTGTGAAATTTACCGCCTTCAAATATTCCGAGGCATAATTCACTCTGTGTATGCAACTCATAATATATATATATATGCTTACTATAGTTTCGAAGAATTAAAAAGAATACGAATAAATAAGTCACAGTTTACAACTCCGAAATTTGTTAACTTTTATTGTGACTAAAGATTTCACTTTGTAACATCTTATCTTCCGTTTTTTTTTTATATATAAAAGATATGTGTTCGATTTATAATGATTTGGGTTGTCTATTGTTTTTAATACGTATTTAAGTATTTTGGATTAGTCGATTAGACTCGATATGCGATGGAATTCCAAAAAAATTTTATAAATAAAAAGAAGACCAATTAACATGTATATAAAGTAACATGCTAGTTACTTCCATCAGGTAATTTATCCTATTAAGCTTAACTTTTAGTGGTAGTCTTTATAATTTAGATATGGTTTATCAATGATTTCATGGGTCACATCACTTACAGGAGGAAGATTATAACATCCTCCCTTATATTAATTTTGTAAAGAATATGCGTTCAATTTATATAATTAACTCAAATTCTCTATTGTTATCAACATAAGTGTAAACATTTTACACCAATTGAGTAGAAAATATATTAGGTATATTAGCAAATTAGTAGTCAAAATTGAGTCATCACACCACCTTTAAGTTCCAGAATGTTATCAATACAGTGCATATTTTGTGCTGTATATAATTTTCCTCATGATGGCGCACGAGACCGTTAATATAGCTTCTTTTCCATGCTATCTTCCTATCTGCTTACTTTCGTGGAAATTGGTACCTAAGTCAAAAGTGGAAATTTGACGTCAATTGAATATAATATTTTTGTACGAAAACCGAGTTACATCCATTAGTAAACCGAGCTAAAAAATTTACAGTTGTTAATGATGGGAGTCGGACCCATATCATATTGGTGTAAGAGTTTGACGTTCATGAAAAACTCTTTTTTTTGAAATGGTTACGCACTATGTTAGAAATTTCATGCTTTCTAACTTGAATAAACATGATTTATAATGCTTGGACTGTTAGTTATACTGTCGTGAATGGAGCAAATTATAGGGAGCACTTGTTAACGTTTAGCCTGTGAGTAGGGCATCGACCCACATGCCTATGAGGCGCAGCCCTACACTCACATCCAAACGCGGTCGTTCACAATAATTGGGTAATTTTGTAATATTTTTTTGCAAATTATTTAAGAAAGTAAATTCGGTGAGTGAAATTTAACCAGACACCAACTCAATAAGTAAAGGATGAAGTGCAAGGGCTCTGTGCTTTTGATGCCTTTGTACTCTTCCTCACTAACAATTTTAGTGCTGGAAAAGAAAATAGAATCCAAAGATTATTATTGTGAAAAGATAAAGAGTATGTTCGGACTGCACATTAAAGACTATCATGAAATATCACACAATAATAGCAATTGCGGAATTTAGTGTGTATCAAGAGCCAACAAATATACTGACTGACTGATTGATTAATTTCGACTTGTTCCAAATATTATTAGTTGACTGATTTGAGAGCGACAAAAAAGATGAAACATCACATAGATTTGTTCCTTGTTAATTTGGTTTAACGCCTCTCTTGTAATGAAAAAAGATAAAGAATAAGAAAAAAAAAAAAGGGCGAAACCGAATCTTAGAGTTTCATCTATTACTTAATCTGACAAATATTTAGAACAACTATTTAGCTGTTTTCTCCTTCTTTTTCTTGATTACAATATGATCTCAAACCTTCGCCTTTGTAATTTGCTTTCAACAATGCACAAGCAATTCTTTCCTGTCAATAAAGATGAATTTTCCTCTTCTGTTGGCTGTACCGTCATGAATGGAGCAAATTATGAAAAGCACTTGTTAACGATCAGCCTGTGAGTAGGGCATCGATCCACACGTCTATGAGGCCCAGTCCCACACTCACATCCAAACGCGGTCGTTCACAACAATCGGGTAATTTTTTAATATTTTTTTTACAAATTATTTAAGAAAGTAGGTTCGGTGAATGTGAAATCTAACCAAACACTAACTCAATAATCAAAGGATGGAGTGCAAGGGCTCTGTGAGACGTGAGCAATCTTTTTATAATCTGCACTTTGTTTGTCCAAATCTTCTAGCTTTTTCACAAATCTATCAGGCATTTCAACAAAATCAAGACTTCGAAGATTTATTAAATATTTGTATACCTGCTGGCAACACTTCCAATTTTTTACAATCCCCTATTTGTAGATGTTGAAGAAATGGCATCGCACCCTTCTCCACCTTTACCCATCTCAATTCTCCAAATTGCTTTAGTCTTTGAAAAACTTAATTAAGCTTCTGTTGGCTCCCTTGATATATCTGCGTTTTCTAGCTACATTTAAGGAAAAGCTATATATATATATGTTGCTTTTTATATCATCCATATATTCTTTATGCAGTTCTATCAGGAGGACAATCACAAGCAATATTAAATTAAGCTAGCTCTCCAACAAATCTACATAACATTTATTTGAAGAAACTTACATTTCTACACCACATTGTAAAATTAAAGAGAGAGTTGCTGAGCAATGATAAAAATAAAAATAAAAATAAAAAAAGTCAATTAAAATGAAAAACTAAATTGAAGTAAACACAAAAGTTGACTAACTAGATCATCTAATTTCCACATTCAAGTCCTTCCCAGCTTCCAGAAAACCCTTTTTAACAGATTCCAATCTAGCGACAATGTCATGACTATTCATACGTTCTTTTGTGGATTCTGAAGAACAAATTATGCCAATTTTGAGTAGAGATACTAAACACTCTCCAAGCATTTCGGAGTTCTCTTCGCTTTTGAAACCTGCAGCCCCCTCCATTTCTTGGGTAAGTAGTGTCGGATCCAAAACTTCTTCCACTTGATCCGGAAATGATATTATTGCATCCTCAACATATTTATGAATGTTAACACCATCTTTGAAGATGTTGTCAGTTGGCCTCTTTCCTGTCAGAGTCTCCAACAAGAGGATGCCGAAGCTGTACACATCTCCACATGTGGATGCACTACTTCCCATTGCATACTCTGCCATCATATCATATGCATGAAAAATCATATATATTAATTGTATTTAATTCCTAATTATTGTGAAAAATATTCGGATCCTATATAATATTTACCTGGGGCAGCATAGCCGACAGTTCCTTTTACAACACTACTACTGGAACTTGTTGCTGTTGAAAGAATTCTTGCAATCCCAAAGTCACCGACATGCCCAACAAATTCAGTGTCCAGAAGAACATTGCTGGGCTTGAGATCACAGTGAACTATTGGTTTTTCACATTGATTATGAAGATAATCCAATGCGCGGGCAACATCAATCAAGATATCCAATCTCTGAAGAAGCTTCAGCCTTGCGGTTTCAGCATGTTGATGATCATTGCTGGAAGTGGGGTGCAACCAATCCTCCAAACTACCGTTAGCCATCAACTCATAAACCAATGCCTTGAAATCATTGCCCTTATTGTCTATACTTGAACAAGCTGTCACAATTTTCACAAGATTTCGATGTTTAATGTTTTTTAAGGCCTCACACTCGGCTATAAAGCTCTTGGAAGCTCCATGGTGAGAAAGGTTTAGAACCTTTACAGCAACAACACTTCCATAATCATCAAGGTTTCCTCTATATACAGTCCCAAAGCTACCCCTGCCAATTATATTTGTCGAACTAAACCCATCAGTAGCTCCATAAAGACTGTGAAATGAAACATTCAAAAATGGGGGTTTTCTCCCTGCAGAATCCGATGCTGCTTGTTGTTTACCATTGTTCAACCAACAGAAGAACAACAATCCTACTACCGCGCCAGCTCCAATGAAGGCAGAAACTATGGCAATAATAAGTTTAAATGTAAGATTCAAACCAGCTTTTCTAGATGGTCTAGAATTACATTTAGGAAGCCTTGTTTCTGATACACCTCCGCAAAGCTTTGGATTTCCAAATACTGAAAATGCACTCGCATTCATAAAGATGCCTTTCTCAGGAACCATGCCATCAAAATCGTTAAAAGACAGATTCAAGTGTTGTAATTTCAAGTCGCCTAAAAAATCTGGAATTTTGCCTGATAGGTTGTTGCTAGATAAATCTAAGAATTGGAGGCCGCCCAAAGATCTCAAAATAGGAATTTTCCCTTGAAAGTAATTTCCTTCCATGTGTAACATCTCCAAACTCACACATCCAGCAAGGCTGTTTGGAATCTCACCGGACAACATGTTAAATGAGACATCTAATTGCCCTAAATTCTTCAAATTACCAACTTCAGCTACAAGGAAACCGGTCAAATGGTTTTGAGATAGGTTCAAAAGTATAGACAAGGATGAAAGACTAAAAATTTCTTGAGGTATAGTGCCAGAAAGGTTGTTTACAGAGAGATCCAATTCCAATATACGTTGACAATTTCCCAAATCTGAAGGGATGCTACCATGAAGGTTGTTTCGTCTCAAAGAAAGTTGGTTTAACAGAGTTAAATTCCCCAAAGATGAAGGAATTGCACCTGAGAATCTGTTTTGAGATAAATCCAAGGCTTGCAGCTTTTTAAGCTTCCCAATAGCTGGAGGAATTTCACCTACGAATTTGTTGTTCCACAGCTGAATATCTTCCAAGTTGATGAAATTCTCAATCCCATCTGGGATGGTTCCTGAGATATAATTGTTATCCATATATATCAGAGAGAGCTTAGATGAGAGATTCCAAAATGATTCAGGTAACATACCTACAAAGCTATTGTTATTTATAGCCAGTGACTCTAAATTGGTGGCATTGATTAACGATGACAAAAAATTTAAGTCGTCGTTGGCTCCTCCAATATTAATACATCCAAGGCGATTGCCGGTAGCACTCAGCCAATGAAGTTTGTGCAGCTTATCAAAACAAGGCATTTTGCCAGTAAACTTGTTGCCATCTACCATGAGATATTCTAGGTTTGACATATTTGACAATGAAGGAGGAAGTAATCCCAAAAATTGATTATCAGCAATGCTAAGGAAATTCAGATTGGGAAGAGTGATTCCCATGTCTGGAGGAAGATCTCCTTGTAGTTGATTACCTGAGACTTCAAAACCGGTGATGGTAGAAAGGTTGAAGATTTTAGAGGGGATGACGCCGGACAACCTATTATTAGCTAATGAAAAAGCTTCTAGATTTGTCAGTTGTCCAAGTGAATCAGGGATGATCCCGTCAAGATCATTGAAGCCTGCATACAACTCAACAAGAGAGGTTAAGTTCCCTATAGAAGCTGGGACACTACCTGTTAGATAGTTATCATCGATATAAATAAGTTGGACGTTTGAGAGCAGACCAAGCTCCATAGGAATATTGCCTTGTAATCTGTTGTATGAGACATCAAGCTCAACAAGGTTATTAGAAGAAGATGCAGATAAATTTGAAGGTAATGAGCCAGAGATGGAGTTGTTATTGAGCCACAAGTATTGGAGTCTGTGCAAATAACTAAGCTCTTGAGGTATGTTTTGGATGAAGGTATTATTGTGGAGATAAAGAGCCTTGAGAAAGCTCAAGTTACCAATGAAGGGTGAGATAGACCCTGTCAGCTTTTGATTCGATAAGTCGATTACAGTGACCCTTTGGTGTTTCTTGCTGCACTTCACTCCACGCCATTGGCAAAAGTGGGTAGAATCATTCCAGTTGAGGCGGAGAACACCAAGGGGGTCATGGGTTATTTCGGCCTTAAATGCAAGCAATGCGAGCCTGTCTGTCTCGTTTCCAGCTCCATGCGCTACTACTACTACTAGAGTTGTGGCCGCCAGAAACAAGCTACAACAGATGATGATTACAAAATTAGATGCTCCATATATCAGATTCCGATCCATCGTCTACCTACCTACCTACCTATAGGCTATCTTATCTATATAGGTGTGTGTTTCAACAGAATTCGATCTTAAGCCAAACTATTTGATCTTACTTAGTGTATGTACTAGCTAATTCGATATATAAGCCTGCTTGTCTAATTACTGTATATAGTTGGAGTATCTTAATTTCCTATATAATTTCACATAACGAACGACTCAGATGGCGAAAGTCATATTACTAATTAGTTAAACATAGAAGAAGACTTTAATCCTAGCCACCTACGCAGTGACATCATGAGGAACGTCGTGTATGATTTGATGAGACTTGGGAAATTTGTTAGGAACTTTATCGTGAAAAAAACAAGCCATTGAGTTTCGAATTTTATATCAATCTCCATGAAAAATTGAGGCTAGAGTAGATACTATAAATGCATTTGTCTGTTTTGTATTGAATATCTATATATATATTCAACCTCCGTTTAATTACCTGGAAATTTTGAGTGCTCTCAAGATGACAATATTTATTACATATTAATGTTTGGGTAATTTTCCGACTGGACTGGAAAGTATAAAGAAAAGAATATTGCATAGAGTAAGTTGACAGCTAGATAGCCAACAAACAAATGACTAATTGACTAACTTGCCTGGATGTTTCCACCTCTGAGGACCATTCCATTTGGTCCATCGAAGAAACTTATATTAGCAAAGTTATAGAGAGAGACCCCAAAAGAGTTTTTAAAGGCCCAATGAATCGGCACGCGGCTCTTTAGAGGTAAAATTGTTACGCAGTAGAATATAAGTATCGTAAAGTTTATATAATTTGCGACCATGTACTATTTATGTGTTTATTAACAATATTTTTTAATAGATTTTACTCTAAAGACTAATGACTGTCACCAAAATAAAAGATGAATGACCATATTGTTCAAAATAAAATATAAAAAACTTAAATATAAAAAAAAAAACAAAAATCTATGACCATTTCGTTGATTTACCCTTAAAGATTTATCAAATATTCTACAATTGCTGACAATTCCTCCAGTACTGATTGACAACCCCCATCCCAATTTTCTCTCCCTCAATCTGTTCTCCATATCTTAGATTCGTAAGATTGGTCTCATCCAAAATCACACCGTTGTTTAATAAAGGGAGAATAGCATGAATAGTCTCCATTGTTTTCAAAAAATCAGTTTTGTCCCTATTGTTTTAAAATGTTCAAAAAGGTCCATAATATTTTCAAAAGATTCAGTTTAGTCCCTATTATTTCAAAATGTTCAAAAAGGTCCTTAATATTTTTCAAAATGTTCAAAAAGGTCACCAATGTTTCTCAAAAGATTCGGTTGGTCTCTATTGTTTCAAAAGGTTTATAAAGGTTCCTAATGCTTCCCAAAAGACTCAAAATGGTCCTCACTGTCAAACTAACCGTTAACTTTGACAAGCCCTCTTTCATAATACAATCGACATATGACAAAATTTAATTGGTTCGCTATTAATATGCAAAACAACATTATATGAGTTATTTTCTTCCTCATGCCATGCAAAAAAAAATTACAAATTATGCATAATCTTTAAAAAATCGTAACTCCTTCAATTTTTGTCCAAATTTAATAAAATTTGGTCCGTTAGAATGGAAATTTCAAGAAGAATTCATAATCTGTAATGGTCATGTGATTCAAATTTTAAAAAAATATTTCTTTTACCGAAAGTACCCTTCAAAGACTGGTCACGTGACACGCACGTGGCTACTATTCTGTCAAAGTTAATAGTTGTTTTGACGGTGAGGACCAATTTGAGTCTTTTAAAAAATATTAGGGACCCTTTTGAATATTTTAAAATAATGGGGACTAAACTAATTTTTTTAGAAACAATAAGGACTATTCATGCTATTCTCCCTTTAATAAATACATTTGTATTGAAAATTATACGTACATAGGTGAATAAAACCATTCTTCACTGCTTGATGCCATTTTATGGATAGTGCCCAAGATTATTGCAAGAGGAAATGCCATTTTATGGATATTGCCCAAGATATTGCAAGAGGAAAGCTAGAAAACTGAGCAAGGAGTAGTTCCAATTTACGGAGTCATTTTGTTTTCTTGTTTTCAGAAATAGAAAAATTGTTTTCAAAAATAGTTTCAAACAGTCTCATAGCTTCTACGCTTATGCTCCAAGTATGTACCACCCTTTTTTCAATAAAAAGCATCACAAAACAATCAATGCTAGCATGGAAAGGCACGATTGTTAAAAAATCTGAGTTTCCATCTTAAAATTAATTGGTGTCAAGTAGAGTAGTCCAAGATTTTATAAGGTAGTCTTAAATTTCTGATTTCCGATATTGGATAAGTGTTATATTCTAACACTCCTCCTCACGTGTAACCTGATTTGAGAACCAAGAGCTGACATTGAGATGTACGAGTAGATGGGTCACACGTGGATGAATATGACTGGACTAAAGACTCAGCTCTGATACCATATTAAGAAACATGAGTTTCAATCTTAAAATCAATTGGTGTTAAGTAGAGTGACCCAAGATCTTATAAGGTGATCTTAAAATTTCTGATTTTTCGATATGAGATAAGTGTTATATTTTAACAACGATTGTTCTCATGGCTTTCCATTTGAAATTTCAACATTATTTCAAATACTTTCTCCGTCCTTTATTTATCAACAAATAACTGATGATATCCCTTTTTCTTTTTTCTTTTTTTTTGAGTCAACAACAAATGAATCAAGGCTTTAGCTCAAAATAATATTAAAAATTATATATATTTCTCTAAACAAAAATTAAATATCTATATATTTTTAGTTTAAAAAAATTCATTAGTCCCATTAAAAGAAAAAATATAATCATATTATTGAAAAATTATGTATTTTAACTGAATCCGTCCCTGAAAGGAATGATTTTCATTCAACCAAAATCATCCAATGTCTGTTACAACAAAATCAAATTGAAGCAAATTAGCAAAGCTTCAGAAGGATATTCTGCACCCGAAAAAAGGGGCCGAGGGGGGAAGGAATCCTAGTCGAGCAATATTCCTAGCCGCAAGCAAGAAAAATGAGAAAATATTCAAAAATCTAGAACTAAAAATATCTATTTACTGCAACATAAGATGAGCACCATAATCGTTTAGCCCTTGGGCAAAAAGTTTCGACAGTATTGACATCATAGCCGCAAGCAAGAAAAATGACATTTGTTTCTCTAACAAAACACAGAATCTCGACCCCATGGGGTTGCCCCAGTGGTAAGTGCATACCATAATAAAAAAACGAACGGCAAAATCCAGAGTGAACTTTGTTGTCTGCTTCTATTGCCGACGTCTCTCCCTCAAATGGCCATCTCCTTCCCTATTTGAAATTATGACTCGAGGGCCGTTGGTGATCTTCTTATTAGACGACGCTCTCTTTTCTTCCATCTCTTGGAGCACTTCAATAAATCTATCAGACATATCACTAAATTCAAGACATTGAAGATTGATCAAATGCTCTGTACCTTGCAAATACTCCATTGATTTACAGCCCTCCATCCATAGTCGTTGAAGACAAGGCATCGCACCCTCCTCCGCAATTACTCGTCTCAATTCTTGTAATTCCCCCATCGCTAATGTCTTGAGACTCGAGAATCCTCCGGCCCTGAAACATAATTCCTCTCCTTCGAAAGCTTGCGCCGGCACAAGTTCCTCCAGATTGGGCAAATCTTGAGTTAAATGCAGAGGATCTTCCCTCAATCGACTCCAAACGAGATGTATTCTTGTAAGTCCATGAAGAGAAGAAATCCATTGTGGTGCACTTTCCAGTCTCCCCCACAATTTTAGTGTACGAATAAATCGTGGAGTAGGGGAAACAGAATGTTGTAGATCAATGACCTCCTCTTCTTTGAAGGAAACCCGTAATGAGCGGAGATTGGGCAGCTTCTCAAGTGAACAACAGAGTTCCTCTCCGTCTTCTCTTCCCAAATCGGTAATTCCTAATGCCTTTAGTTGGGATAACTTTTCTATCTCCTTCACTATTTGATCTGCCTTTACATAACATAGAGTTTGAAGGGATTGCAAGTTTCCTATTTTATCCGGAGCCTTAAATCCAGCATACACGTAACTCACTATAAAATGCTCAAGTCGTTGAAGCTTCAAAATCGTGACCGGCAATTCTGTCACATTGGTATCTTTCAAGTCCAAGGTTTCTAACTTTTGAAGGTTTCCTATATCTTTTGGAACATTTTTCACCTTTGTGTTCCTCAAGTTCAAATACTTGAGATGAAACAATTTGAAAATTTCAGATGGGATCGTCTCTATAGGAGCACCTTCAAAATCTAAAACCTTTAATAACCTAAGACCATCTAACAACTTAAGAGAGAAATGGCAAATCAATGGACTCAAACAATACAAGTGAACGAAGACACTTAAGCAAGTCATTGCTTACTTGTATATTATCAATGGAACTATGAATTATTAAGTGTCGAACCTTGTTCGAAATCTCGATCCTTTTTCCACTGGATACGGTTGTAATATCCTGTTTTTTTGCCTTGTGAAGGATAATCTGATGCAGGAGACCGTGGATGCGACACGCCTTCAATCGCCCATCATTAGTTGTCTGGGCAACTTGGACTAAGCTTAGATTGACAAGTTCATTGAGATAAACTTCTGCCTCTTCTTCTATTGTTATTCCTTCTATCTTCTGCACAAATCCTTCAGCAGACCAAAGGCGAATTAGTCTCTTCTTCTTTATCAAAGCATCTTCTGGAATAATGCTTAAATACAAGAAACAAATTCTGAGATGGTCAGGCAAGTTATTATAACTGAGAGAGAGAGAGTATCTTTTTCATATTCTCTAGTTGGTTGCTGCGTGCTAGCTCCACACCAAGACCTCTATAGAACAAGTCCCACTCTTCAGCTCTACGACTCTTTCGTGCCAAGACGCCAGCAATTACCACAATTGTAAGTGGCAAACCACCGCATCTTTCTATGATATTTTCTGAAATTTCCTCTAAATGCCGAGGGCACGAATTAGCCCCAAATGCTTTCTTGCGAAACAAAGTTCGTAATCCATCCTTGGTCAGAGGCTCTAAATAATAAATGTAACCTGCAGTATCCCACCTAGCAGCATTGGCTACCTGTGAATTGCGTGTTGTGATTATGATACGACTGCCACAATCGTTGTTGGAAAATGCCATCAGAATGTCATCCCAAACTGTCGTGGTCCACAAGTCGTCAAAAACAAGGATGTAACTTTCTTGAAGAAGGAGGTCACGAACAAGTAGTTCCATGCTAAAAACATCCATGGTGTCCAATTCATCAGGTGAGGGTTGATTGAGTTACTTAAAAAATTGTCGAATTGTTTGATTTAATATTCTCTCAATCTTGGGCGTTTGTGAAACTGTGATCCATTTGGATCATCATACACCTTTTTCACCAGGGTTGTTTTCCCCAACCCTCCCATCCCAACGACTGAAATTACACGTAATTGAGAATCTTCTGAAGTAAGAAAATTTACGATTTCCTCTTTAGGCCTTTCAATGCCAACCGGGTCCGCTTCTTTTAAAAAAAGTGCATCACCTCGACTATCATACCATGTATTTGGTTTTTGGGTTTGGACAACACTAGTAGAACTTGAGCCTTGATCAGAAATGCCATATCGGATTTGGTATCTCTGATGCGCTTCTGAAATATATTTGATCCTACCCTTAATTGTATGCATTTCCGTGGCAAGTTGATGACGAGCTTTTAATTTCTTAATCGAGCTCCATGCCTTCCGGACTAGACCAAGAAACGTATCATCATAATGGCGTCCAAAACAAAGGATAAATTCGTCAAGAACATCTTCAATTTGACGGTATTAAGGCTAGTGGCAGTGAGCTGGTCCTCTGTAGAAAATTTGTTCATATGAATCTTCTTGTTACGCTCTTTTCAAATTGTGTAAATTGTGGCATTGAAGATCCGTCTGTTCAGAGTAGGGTGGAGGTCCTTTCTACAACAGTAACGAGCATTCCAATTTTTAACTCCATTCCAATGCATTATAGTTTCATTCACCAGAACATATTTCAGAGTACAAGGGCCCTGTGCTTTTGTCGCCTCTATACACTTCCTTACTAACAATTTTAGTGGTGGAAATTGTGAAAAGATAAAGAGTATGCTGAGACCGTTCATTGAAAACTGTTATGAAATGTCGTGCAATAATAGCAGTTACAAATTTAAGTATGTGTATCAAGAAGTCAATACATCTGCTGACTAACTGGTTAATTTTGACTTTCTCCAAATATTAAGTTTCCATGAACTGGACCGAATCCCAGATCGCCCGCGATTTGTAATTGAGAGCGACAAAAAAAAATAAAACATCACATAGATTTGTTCCTTTTTAGTTTGGCTTAAAGTCTCTTTTGTAATAAAAATAAAAAATAAAAAAAGTGAAAAAAAGATGAGAGTAAGAAAAAATGGCTAAAACGGAGCCTTAAGGTTACATCTGTTATTTAATCTAGCAAATATTTAGAACAACCAGCTAGCTGTTTTCCCTTCTTTTTCTTGATTACTATATGATCTTAAATCTTCGCCTTTGTAATTTGCTTTCAACAATGCACAAGCAATTCTTTTCCGGTCAATAAAAATGATTTTTTTTAAAAAAAAAAAAAAAACTTTTTAGAGTAAATGTCCTGGCATGTTCTAAGTATATAGGGTGTTTGATAAGTTGATGTTCAATATCTAAAAGTGAGCCTTCGTTAATATATGTTAGTCTAATATATATTTTCCGTCCAAAATTTGACGGCAATGTTAAGTGCGCTGCACATCTCATTAAAACCTGAATTATTGAGGGTAAAAATTAAAAATCAATATTTCGAAATGTGTAAAAAATAAAAAGTATAATTTTGCCTCACTTTGTATACCCAACTCGCTTCATATTATATTTTAGGGTAAAGTATTTTAATGACCACTAAACTATTTTCTAAGTCCGGTTTTGGCTATCAAATTATTTTTGGTTCTATTTTGACTATTGAACTATCAATTGAGTATCATTTTGACCATTTTGTTAAACTAAACAATCTATTAAGGATAAAATCGTAAAATTAGTTATAGTAATTTTATTTATCCCTCAAATTCTACTTATTTACAACTTGCCCCCAATGCATTAAAATTTTATAAAAATAATTTTAACAAGATGTGATCCCTTTAACCTCTAGCTTAAAATCAACACATTAACCACTAAACTATAACACACCTAATGTTTAAGGACTAAACTTAAAACATTTGTTTTAGTATCTCTATTTCCCTTTCAACCATGGTCTAAACTATAACATACCTAATTTTTTTTTTTTTTTTTGCCTATTAAGCAAGTAATTTCATTTCAAATCAACAAACTTCAACAATTATAATAACAATAAACAATCCAACACCTAGTCTAGCAAAAACTTAATATTCCACTTTTTACATATTTTTCTATCACTGACTCAACTTGTTATAACTAATTTACAATTTTACCTTTAACAGTTTGTGTATTTTAACAGAATATTTGATGGAATGGCCAAAATAATACTCAATTGATAGTTTAATTTCCAAAATAGAACTAAAAATAATTTAATAGCCAAAGTAGGACTACGAGAATAGTTTAGTGACTTTTGAAATACTTTACCCTATATTTTACTTTCAATACTCTACTTAATTTCCATGTAAGGTCAAATTACATCTAATTTAAACAGGGAAAGCTTGACCAAAAGCCAAAGTCGGACTACGAGAATAGTTTAGTGACTTCTGAAATACTTTACCCTATATTTTACTTTCAATACTCTACTTAATTTCCATGTAAGGTCAAATTACATCTAATTTATATGGGGGAAAGTTCAACCAAAAAAAAAGGGGGAAAGTAATATTTTAGTCTTTTATACACGAATCTAGAGCTGGTAAAAGGGTCAAGCCGACACGGTTCAACCGAATCGTGGGTTAAAAAAAATGAGCCCGACTCGGCACATACGTTTAGTGAGTTGAGCTGGGCTGGGCTCAATTTTTGAAATATAGGATCCAACTAGGCCTACGAGTCCGCAACCACGAGTCACGAGCTGAGTTGGGTCATCCCATCTTTTTTTCAATTTTTTATTAGTATGTTCTAAATTTTGATAGTTGGATTAATAACGAAAAAAGCTTAAATTTAACTTTTTTAAAGAAAAAGTTAATTTAACAATTAACAAGACATAAGTTGATTGATAATATTAATATAAATGATAAAACATTACTTAACAAACCACAAGTTTACGAGACACGGATACGTTACTAATAAACATAAAAAAGAACATTATATAAATGCTTGAAGAAAGTTGATGGAGAAGTTCTCCATTTTATTATGCTTCTTATGCGGGTGCTGGGCATGTTAGTGGTAGTGGTAGTGGTGGTTGATGATTAAAATAGTTTAGAACATTTGAGTGTTGAGATACAAGATATCTTACAAACGTTCCAGTTCTAAATTGACGACAAAATATATATTTACGTTCATAATAGTTACAAATTACATATCCATATTCTTCAAAGTAAGCAAAATGATTGCAAACATTTGAACGTAATTATTGTGAAGGATTTTCTTCCCCCATAGCCATAGATATTGTGTATTCTCTTGTAGTAAAATAAAGAGACAATAGGTAGTAAAATAAACATATAATTTTGTAGTAAAATGAAGTTGAATATACTAATTATTTATAAGAAAAATTACATATACAAATTATAATATCAAGATGGACTTTATTTGGACTCAAATTAGGCCTGAGTTGAACTCGAACTGGGCCTGTGCTGAGTTCGAATTAGGCTGAACTTGGACACAAATAGACTGGACCTGAATTTTCGTGTGTTGGGCTTTAGACACCTCTCACTTTAAAAATAGTCATTTCACATTTAAAGTTGTGAAGTTTAGATAAAATTTGCGCTAAATAACGCAAGGAACTCAAATTAAAAAGAACTGAAGATATCTTCCCATGACCTTGCATATCTAATCGGACTCTGACAACTTAGGAAGAACTAATCGGTTAATGCCTAATATCAACTTTTCTTGTGCCACGAATATTCAAAATGTGTAGCTTTTGTAATTTTTCATGCGTAAAGCAAAAGTGAAGGGGGGCCCTATTTCTTTCCGGTTCAATATTTGTTCCCAAAAATTTTCGTTTCTATGTAGAAGCAATCTCGTACTTAAATTTCGTCAACTCTGTCTTCTACTTAAGGTGTCCGCGACTAACAAGGGAAAGATGCTCTCTTTCAGCCAACCTTCAAAAGACAAAAATATGTGATTCAATTTATAAAAGCTGCCCGCATAAACAGAGGGCTACTTGACAAGCATCTTTCCTCTTGATCTGAGTTGCGAAGAATGCACGAGTCCCCTCTAGTAATAGTCATCTTAATTAATTTCTATTAAAATTAAGCCTTCAATCCAATTAAAGTTTATTATATATATATTGATCTGAGTTGCAAAGAATGCACAAGTCCCATCCAGTAATAGTCATCTTAATTAATTGCTATTAAAATTAAGCCTTCAATCCAATTAAAGTTTATTATATATATATGAGTAAATATTCAATTGGGTCTCTTATTTTTAGGGTTTGTATTATTTTAGTCTTAATCTTTCAAAATGTATCTATTTAATTAGTTTTATATCTTTATTATTTGTCCCAACTTAGTCCTTATCTTTTAAAATGATAGAGGACTAATGTGAATCATAATGATAAAGATAAGGACTAAGTTGAGACAAATGGTAATTTAATTAAGAGTTTTAGTTGCTCTGATTAAGAATTTTGTGGAATTTAATTTTTTATTTTGTGGTGTTAATGCCTTGCAAGTTTAGGAGAAATCTTCTTAGACTTGTGGCATCACGTCCCTGAGTTTAACCTGGTGAATTTTTGGGGGCGTGACAGGTAGTATCAGAGCAATAGATTTGGTGATCAACGGGTCCTAAACGATAGGTTTGACGATTATCAGGACCTAGGTAATGAGTAGTTAGGCTTTCACTGTACTTATTTACTACTGAGTTTGATTTTGTCAAGTGGATAATAGGGGATATGATTTGTTATTCACATAATTAATCGTGAAAGTTAAGCCAATGTTATTTAACCTATAATGTTTAAGTTAATTAGTCTAGAAAGTTTAAGCTATGGTGATGTAGTTAGTATATATTGATGCAGCTATATAATGCATCTACAGGTTTGATCAAACCTACATTGGGATAATTTATTTGAAGTAAGTAGACTTGATGATGATATTTGTTTGAGTAAGTAATGTTAGATTCTTAATTCCGTCTATATTAATCAATTGAGATTTAGTGGGTGAGCATATTAATTAAGTTATGTTGAATGTTACAGTATATTGCATAATGGGAGTTTGAATCAAGTGGAGTTGTCTTACCATAAGAGTTATTTAGGAGTCATTTTAATCATATATGTAACCTTGAGGACAAATGTCATTTGAGTAAATATTGTGGCATTCGGATGACTGAATTCATAATTGGTTGTGATGGTTATGAATTTCGAGGACGAAATTCCTGTAAGGAGGGAAGGGTGTAATACCCCTACAAAATACCAGTTAATAATAAATTATTAAATCGTTAAAGAAAGATCAGTTAACTATAATTGTTATATAGCAGGTCAACACATATGTGCTCATATATAATTTAGTATGATATATATAAAAAAAAAATGTCGGACCATTTAGATATGTACGTTTAAGCAAATAAGTAACTTCAAAAAAAAAAATTATTTAAAGAAGTTTGCAAGTTTTCAAATTTACGAATCAAATTTGGGCCAATTTCGAAATTCAAACTATACCAATTGATAAAGAGTTAGTTAGCGATCTATATATGGTTAGAAAGCTCTACGAGTCTAGTTTCTAATGCTTCAGACGGTGCATCAATCAGAGTTTTCTATAAAAAGTTATGCCCGTCTTGATAAAGTATGTCTAAATTGTTTAATGAATGGTGAGTACGAATTTTTGATGCCATTTTATCTCAATTCTCGTTTATTCTAACTCTGATTAGAATTAAAGCTAATTGTGGGATCCATTATTAATCACTTTAGCCAAGAATTCCTCTTAGAATAAGAAGACTCTACTATTGGTCATATAATAGGACCGAAAAGGAAAGAATAGAAACATGATGAATCAGCTTGGTATTAGTTTCCCTAAGCTGTTGTCTAGCATTTAATTGGAGTCTGTGGCGTGTTGAGGATATGTGTTGCAGGAAGATAAACAATAAGAGCCAGGAAAGAAAAGATTCAAACTATATTATTGGTTAAACTAGCATGATATTAAGATATTTATTTGAGTTCGAAAGAATAAAAGAACACCTCATGCTTAATCCTTTAGCATCATTATGCCACCTCTTGCTCCAATCCCTACGCGTGCACATTGGAGATTTTGAATATTCTTTATGCTATAGATAATACAAGCCATGTTGCACCATATTGGACATCTTTTCTTTAATAAACCTCACGCACCACCGCACACCGCCTTATGCTAACAGCTGGTCTTACCAATTAGTTTATAAAGTACACAACAAAAGATGAACATCAAACAGGCTTGTCTTTTAGACCTATATATATTGTGCATAGAAATTCAAAAAACAGTGGGGAACCCGGAAAGGGAAAGAAAGAAGAGAGATGAAAAATAAGAGTAGAGTTGAGAGATGCGAGAATAAGTTAAAGAATGGGTTCAGCTATGGTGATTGAATCTCGGAAGATACGTACGCACCATGCTTCTAGCTAATCTGTTCAATTTCACTTGGGGTGACGAGGCACTTTGAGGTTATAAGCTTAAGAAACATGATGTAATTGATTTAAACTCGACCGAGGTAAGTTGGACAACCCTCTTACGCCTAGATCTCCTTTGGTTCTCTCCCTACTGCTTCATTTTAATGTCTCATATTCTGAAATTCGTTAATTCCATTCCGATCTGATTGTCATTCAAAATCTTGTACTCGACTCAAAGTGAGGGACTATGATGTTTAAGTACTGATTATGTTATTATCTGATGACTGAATGTTTTAATTATTACGTGTTATCCCTAGAGCTGTGACACCCATCGGCGGGTGAAACTGCCGCGCATACTTAGCTTTGTACCGTAGGTGGGGGATGCCCTACCTTGCGGAGGTCGCAGGTGGCCATTCTGTGATTTAGCTATGACTATCACGGCTCTAGGTGATATTTATGTGGTATATGATATTGAGTTATTTATATTTTGGAAAGTGAGATATTTATATTTTGAGAATACAGTTAAATTTGTATGATACTTCAGTACAGACGGGGTTGTGAGATAACTGCACAGGTTTTGTGATACCCGGTTATATAATTCTGGTTTTAGCTTTGTGTGTATGATCTGTATTAATCAGGTTATGACTCAGTTCTGGTCTAGTGTGAATTTAGCTGTTTTCGTCCTTTTTGCACTTTGACTCTGTATCGCGCCTTTGATTTAATTTTGATTTCTATATCGCATCATTTTGTTCAGACAACCCTCAGAGCTTGACTCCGGGTGTCCTTCTTACTGAGCATTGTTTCGCTCATTTTGTTATTTTATTACAATTATCCAGAGACAGGAGTTAATGAGCTGTTCGGGCTGCATGGGTTTAGAGGCCACCTTATGAGATCAATGATATTTTAGAAAAATATTATTTGTAAAGTGTCGCCTTTCTATAATAAATATTTAGAAATACTATTTGGTTTAATTAAGAGTTTTAGTCGCTCTGATTAAGAATTTTGTGGAATTTAATTTTTTATCTTGTGGTATTAGTGTCTTGCAAGTTTAGGAGGAGAAATCTTCTTAGACTCGCGGCATCACGTCCCTGAGTTTAACCTGGTGAATTTTTGGGGGCGTGACAAGTGGTATCAGAGCAATAGGTTTGGTGATCAACGGGTCCTAAACGATAGGTTTGACGATTATCAGGACCTAGGTAATGGGTAGTTAGGCTTTCACTGTACTTATTTGGCGTATACTACCGAATTTTATTTTGTCAAGTGGATAATAGGGGATATGATTTGTTATTCACGTAATTAATCGTGAAAGTTAAGCCAATGTTATTTAGCCTATAATGTTTAAGTTAATTAGTCTGGAAAGTTTAAGCTATTGTGATGTAGTTAGTATATATTGATGCAGTTATATAATACATCTACAGGTTTGATCAAACCTACATTGGGATAATTTATTTGAAGTAAGTAGACTTTGAGGATGATATTTGTTCGAGTAAGTAATGTTAGATTCTTAATTCCGTCTATATTAATCAATTGAGATTTAGTGGGTGAGCATATTAATTAAGTTATGTTGAATGTTACAGTATATTGAATAATGGGAGTTTGAATCAAGTGGAGTTGTCTTACCATAATAGTTATTTAGGAGTCATTTTAATCATATATGTAACCTTGAGGATAAATGTCATTTGAGTAAATATTGTGGCATTCGGATGACTGAATTCATAATTGGTTGTGATGGTTATGAATTTCGAGGACGAAATTCCTGTAAGGAGGGAAGGGTGTAATACCCCTAGAAAATACGAGTTAATAATAAATTATTAAATCTTTAAAGAAGGATCAGTTAACTATAATTATTATATAGCATGTCAACATATATGTGCTCATATATAATTTAGTATGATATATATATAAAAAAATGTCGGACCATTTAGATATGTACGTTTAAGCAAATAAGTAACTTCAAAAAAAAAAAATTATTTAAAGAAGTTTGCAAGTTTTCAAATTTACGAATCAAATTTGGGCCAATTTCAAAATTCAAACTATACCAATTGATTAAGAGTTAGTTAGCGATCTATATATGGTTAGAAAGTTCTACGAGTCTAGTTTCTAATGCTTCAGACGGTGCATCAATCGAAGTTTTCTACAAAAAGTTATGCCCGTCTTGATAAAGTATGTCTAAACTGTTTAATGAATGATGAGTACGAATTTTTGATGCCATTTTATCTCAATTCTCGTTTATTCTAACTCTGATTGGAATTAAAGCTAATTGTGGGGTCCGTTATTAATCACTTTAGCCAAAAATTCCTCTTAGAATAAGAAGACTCCACTATTAGTCATATAATAGGACCGAAAAGGAAAGAATAGAAACATGATGAATTAGCTTGGTATTAGTTTCCCTAAGCTGCTGTCTGGCATTTAAATGGTGTCCGTGGCATGTTGAGGATATGTGTTGCAGGAAGATAAACAATGAGAGCCAGGAAAGAAAAGATTCAAACTATATTATTGGTTAAACTAGCGTGATATTAAGATATGTATTTGAATTCTAAAGAATAAAAGAACACCTCATGCTTAATCCTTTAGCATCATTATGCCACCTCTTGCTCCAATCCCTACGCGTGCACATTGGAGATTTTGAATACTCTTTATGCTATAGATAATACAAGCCATGTTGCGCCATATTGGACATCTTTTCTTTAATAAGCCTTACGCACCACCGCACACAGCCTTATGCTAACAGCTGATCTTACCAATTAGTTTATAAAGTACACAACAAAAGATAAACATCAAACAACTTTGTCTTTTAGACCTATATATATTGTGCATAGAAATACAAAGAAAAGTGGGGAACCCGGAAAGGGAAAGAAAGAAGAGAGATGAAAAATAAGAATAGAGTTGAGAGATGCGAGAATAAGTTGAAGAATGGGTTTAGCTATGGTGATTGAATCTCGGAAGATACGTACGCACCATGCTTCTAGCTAATCTGTTCAATTTCACTTGGGGTGACGAGGCACTTTGAGGTTATAAGCTTAAGAAACATGATGTAATTGATTTAAACTCGACCGAGGTAAGTTGGACAAACCTCTTACGCCTAGATCCCCTTTGGTTCTCTCCCTACTGCTTCATTTTAATGTCTCATATTCTGAAATTCGTTAATTCCGTTCCGATCCGATTGTCATTCAAAATCTTGTACTCGACTCGAAGTGAGGGACTATGATGTCTAAGTACTGATTATGTTATTATCTGATGACTAAATGTTTTAATTGTTACGTGTTATCCCTAGAGCTATGACACCCATCGGCGGGTGAAACTGCCGCGTATACTTAGCTTTGTACCGTAAGTGGGGCACGCCCTACCTTGCGGAGGCCGCAGGTGGTCATTATGTGATTTAGCTATGACTATCACGACTCTAGGTGATATTTATGTGGTATATGATATTGAGTTATTTATATTTTGGAAAGTGAGATATTTATATTTTGACAATACAGTTAAGTTTGTATGATACTTCAGTACAGACGGGGTTGTGAGATAACTGCACAGGTTTTGTGATACCCGGTTATATAATTCTGGTTTTAGCTTTGTGTGTATGATCTGTATTAATCAGGTTATGACTCAGTTCTGGTCTGGTGTGAATTAGCTATTTTCATCCCTTTTGCACTTTGACTCCGTATCGTGCCTTTGATTTAATTTTGATTTCTATATCACATCATTTTGTTCAGACAACCCTCAGAGCTTGACTCCAGGTGTCCTTCTTACTGAGCATTGTTTTGCTCATTTTGTTATTTTATTACAATTATGCAGAGACAGGAGTTAATGTGTTGTTCAGGCTGCATGGGTTTAGAGGCCACCCTATGAGATCAATGATATTTTAGAAAAATATTATTTGTAAAGTGTCGCCTTCCTGTAATAAATATTCGGAAATACTATTTGGTTTAATTAAGAGTTTTAGTCGCTCTGATTAAGGATTTTGTGGAATTTAATTTTTTTTTTTGTGATATTAGTGTCTTGCAAGTTTAGGAGGAGATATCTTCTTAAACTCGCGGCATCACGTCCCTGAGTTTAACCTGGTGAATTTTTGGGGGCGTGACACTTTGACTCCTTCATATTGAAACGATTCAATAGATTTGTTGCATACCCACTTTGAGAAACAAAATAGCCACCTGATTTCTTAATTTCCAGACCAAGAAAACAACTAACTTCACCCAAACTTTTCATCTCAAAACGAATAGACAAAGCATCTTGGAGACGAGTAATTTCAACATTGTCGTCTCCGGTAATTATCATATCATCCACATAGAGAAGAAGCATTGTGCACATTGTGGGTGTTTTCTTAACAAACAAGCTTGGATCTATATTTGAAGACTTAAAGCCACAAAAATCAAGATATTGAGCAATGTTACCAAACCAAGCACGTGGGGCTTGTTTGAGCCCATATAATGCTTTTTTGAGTTGACACATATGATTGGGAAAAACCTTAGAAATAAATCCATGCGGTTGTTCCATGAAGATATCACGATCTAACTCCCCATACAGAAAAGCATTCTTCACGTCTAATTGCCATAATTTCCAGCCTTTATGTGCAGCCAAGGAAATAATTGTTCGTAACGTCACCATCTTAGCAACGGGGCTGAAAGTCTCCTCGTAGTCTAGACCATATTGCTGAGAAAAACCACGTGCAACAAGATGAGCTTTGTATCTATCAATGGTGCCATCAGCCTTTTTCTTCAACTTGTAAACCCATTTACATGTAATTATATCAGCACATTTCGGCTTCGGAACAAGCTCCTATGTGCAATGCTTGTGCAAGGCTGATATTTCCTCTTGCATAGCTTCTTCCCATTCAGGAATACCTACAGTTTCATTGTAGCATTGAGGTTCATTTCCACATGCATCTCCCATAAGAAAGCATAATACAACAGTGCACTGATTTAACTGAACTTCAAAGTTAGTCAACTAATCCGGCTGCCTTCTTTGTCTAGATGACCTTCGAATTGCAATCTCATCTTGTTGAATATTTTCTCTGCTTGGAGAAAAATTATTTTCTCTTTCAATTGATGTAGTATCGCCAAAGAGAGGTGCTAGATGAGTTGTGTCCTCATTTTTTGGAAATTTATATGGCATTACCTCATCAAACACCACATCACGAGACACCAATACCTTCTTTGTTTCTGGATCCATGCATCTTCATCCTTTCCTATGAGTATCATAACCAACAAAAATACATTTTCTTGCCCATGGGTCAAGTTTAGTTATGTTATATTCCAAAATATGAACATAACAAACTGAGCCAAAGACTACTTCAAAAGGAGACGGCTCTATTCCTGGCCATGGGGGCAGGTGATTTATGACGTGACAAGCAGTTGAATAGCAACTGTAACACCCCGATCCCTCTTGAGACCGAGAGTTCTATCAATCGATCTAATCACAACCCAAATCCAAACCCGGGCAAAATTTTCAGGGAAAACGGACGGAGTCTCCCCTGTTTCTAGGCGAAATGTAAAACCTGCGATAGCATATAAGTGGACCAATACCCTGTCCAAACATTCAAAACCACCTCAAGGCCATCCAAGCCTCGATTCTCAACAATTAAACTCAGCAAGTATACATACATTTTCAATTAAAAATCTAACCTATCTCTTTTTATTCTTGACAAATACATTCAAACTAGATAATTAAACCATACTAAGCTACTGCATAAAATAAACTATCATGCCATTCTAATTTTTTTTCTTGGGACATTACAAACATGCATTGAGGTTAAGTTATAATAACTAGATACATAATCTAACCTATCCAACTACTTCAACAATCTAATGAAACTTAAATTACATACTTTTTGACATTAATTACATACAACATATGAAAGCATATATCTTTACAACTTCGACACTCAAGCCACATAGGCACGCAAGACAACTCTTCAGGCACGAACTTTCATGAAATCACGAACTTTTCAGCTAACATGGCATTTCTTGAAATGTGGTGGTGAGGAGTGAGTATACACAACACGTATACTCAGTGAGGGTGAGACAGATATCGAGTTGGAGAGAAAGAAAGTCGTGCAATGCAAATAAAACAGTTAAGCAATAAAGACAATAAGAAAATATTCAATACAAACGACAATACTATAAACAATCAAGAAAGCATTAACACAGCCCTTCAAAGCTATACCACACTCTGAAGGATGTGGTTCACTTTTACGAGCAATATACCATTCCACGAGCGATACATCAATCTCGAGCTTGATGTTGACAACGATGACAATAAGCGCGCAACCACCTTATAACACCAGTTTGGAATACCCCGGAAGTATCCATCAATTCTACGACTCAAATCTCCCTGGGAGGCAACCCAAGCGAGAAAAGGGAATAGCAGCGGAGCTAGAGCAACCAACACTGGCAACCCGAGGCTACCCAGAGAGGCCCATCACTCACGCGCGAGACACTATGCAATGCAAAACTCGATACAAGGCAATAAACGAGCGATAGCACAACAATACAAACTAGTGACAACAAACGAGATAACAAGCAATCACAATCAATACTAGCATTCAACTAACTTCTCAAGTATAACAAGCAATAATAAGCAACAATAACACCAATTAAACAAGTATATCAAGCAACCCTAAGCATTCTATAGGCATAATATCAAGATAACAAGCAAAATCACAAATCTGCCCCAACTATCAAAACACTACCATTTCCAAACGAGCCACGAGTTCTGGAAACCGACTTCGCCAATCCTTCTAGGTCACCATAAGGCACGTCTAAGGACCCCGAAATCCTACTTTACCCTAAAATTCGCGCAAAGTCCCGATTTCCCCCTTTGCTCGTTTGAACTACAACTACCTCAACCGATCACCCAACCAATGCCATAATCACACCAAAAGTGCTTACATGGCCACCCGAAACAATGCCAACACGCAAAACGAGAAAACGCCAAACTCGACCTAAACGACCCCGACTTTCACTAAGTCATTTTTCTCATTTTTTCCATTACGCAACCTAAACAAATCATGCATTTAGACATTCTAGCATACCTAGAACATTTCTACATCAACAGACAGCATAACAGCACAACTTTATCGTTTCAAGGGTTTACTATTCATGTTTTACTATTCAACTAACAAATTATATTTCAATTTCAATATTCAACCGCAGAAAATGTTAAAAAGCTATAAATACATGTTCTACGATTGCTAGAGAATATTCTATAAGCCTCAAAACGATCAAAATAACATTCTACGGATAAAACTCAAAAATTAAAGTTAACACATAAAACTTTCAAATGCGTAAATAAACATGAAACCCTCACCTTAGACGCTCCTAGACGCTAGGAAAACCTCGTAGAATGCCTCAGAAACCACCCCGTGCAAGCTCACGCGAAGAATCGAAGAATTGAAGTTGAATTTTTCTTTTTTTTCTTCTCCCTCATTTTCGGCCCTAGCTGGTTCTGTTTTCAGTTTTTTTTTTTTTGTGCTATTTAAGCTATTTTAAAAGATGACACAAGGTCAACTTGGTCAAGGCTTGGTCAACTAACTTAAACTTGGTCAAATAAGCTTGTTTTATGCATTTTAAAGCTAAAACAAGTAACATAAATCCAATTCCAGTTAAATACAACTTAAAACACTAAAATTAAAACACTAAATACTAGTTTTCACTATTTGCTGAAGATTGGAAATCATTTCCTAACTATCGCTCTCGATATGCTATGCACTTTGCGTCAACAAAGAAGTGACAATTAAATCTCAAAGAATCTAAGAAATATATCATTTTTGGAAAGCATTATAGTTTAAAATTTACTCCGGCTCGGAGTTACTTTTCTCATTTATTTGAAAACCGAGTGATTTTAATGCAAAACAACCAAAACCGATTATTAAAATAATCAAGACAATCAAGGTAATCAATATTCATTTAAAATAATTAATTTGACTATTTCTAGAACATTTAAAAGAATTATGAAGTTAATATTAAGCTACAAATGAAGGTTAATATAAACACATAGTCAAACACAATTAAACCCTAACATTTAAGATAACACTTAATTAATCACAAGAAAGAAATTCAATTACTAAAATTATCAGGAATAGGTAATAATCTTTTAATTATTCAATTTACAACTACTAAATGCTTCCAAGAGGAATATTAAAATAGTGCAAATTGGTTGATTTAACTAATTAAACATTTAATCAAATGCAGTTAAGTGCTATTAAATGCATGCCGGGTTCGGGTTATCACATCCTTCCCCCCTTAAAACAATTGCGTCCTCGCAATTCTTCTTCCAATAGAACTCAGCATCATCTGAAATCCAATTCTGACTAATCTTCATCGGTCGAAGAATCCCGTTGACACGAATATCCAAGAAGAATAAGATTCCAACCAAGAGCGCCGAGATAATACCAATAAAGACTAAAGCAAAGATATTGTAGATGAAATCACATCACATATTAATGATAAGAGGAATACCGAATGAATACCCCATACACGAATCTCTAGTAGAAGTTCAACCATTACTGCCCGAGAATCCCCAAGCAAAAAGTCAAATAAAGGCTAAATCAAAGGTTCCATCTAGAGGTCCAAAGAAGCCTTCCAAATAATAACCCCATGGAATAACCAATTAGATTCCGAGTTTTGCTATCAAATGCTGAGAGGAATGTCAAAGGAAATAGCATAGAAAATATAATGTGCCCAATAAGACAACCAAGTTGAATAACAAACATAGTTTACCAGTTGGACGAAAACTCCAAGGATAAACACCGAACTGGTGAACAATATACCGAAACCAAACTCTGAGGCCTCTTCACTGTTTGCCAAGTGAAAACTTCATACAACCTTGCTAATAAGGAAAATACCAATAGAATGCCCAATAAGAATTTCAAAGAATACCATAAGTAGTATTATACAATAAGTCTGATAGGAACTCCAAATACCAAACCTACTGAGGAACACTAAAGAAGATATCCGAAACAATGCTCCAATAAGAAAGTAGCCAAGTTTGCCCAATAAGTAAATACTAAATAAATGGCCACTAAGGATCCTAGAGAATGCCATTGAAGAATTTCCAATCAGGGATGCCAATGTCACACCAATAAAGACCGAAACATATATACCATAAATAATATTGTGCAGTAAGGCCGATTGAAATTCTAATAGCCAAATCTACCGAGAAATGCCAACAGAAGTCTCCAAAGATTACCCATTAAGAAAATCAAAGAATGCTCCAAAGAGTAACCAAATAAAACCCCAAGAGAAAACTACTCTTTCAAAACTATTAAGCACAGAAGAGGACCATAGAGATTTGCCAATAACCGAGCTCCAAAAGCAAACACCAATTCCCAAATAAAGGCTAGTCAAATGCCATTCATTTCCGGCCAACCCACATATCTTGAAAAGCCAACGGTGAACCACTTTCTTCAGGGGAGGAAGAAGTCTTTCTTACCATTTCCATAGGACATGTATGAATGCCAATATATCACAGTTATACACATGCCCTAAACTATTATGCAAGCAAGTTTACAAAAGAGTTTATTCAACAAAGTCACTCAAGAATGACAATCAAATCAAGCACAACATAATCAATTCAAATCACATCATAACCAATTCAAGACATTTCAATACACACATTACAAGCAATACTCCAAGCAAATAACAATTCACGAGGTCGATTCGATTCACAATGCCAATTCGATAGGTCAATTCAATGCACAATTAACACATAACACATAACTATATCACATAGGAGCACACATTCATGTCAAGACACACAATCTCACATACAAGCATACACTTTCAAGACACACTTAACAAGCACACATTCAAGGACCACTACCCACCAGACCGAGGACCCTGTCCCGGCTTATGAGCTAGACAAGCTCTGATACCACCTGTAACACCCCGATCCCTCTTGAGACCGAGAGTTCTATCAATCGATCTAATCACAACCCAAATCCAAACCCGGGCAAAATTTTCAGAGAAAACGGACGGAGTCTCCCCTGTTTCTAGGCGAAATGTAAAACCCGCGATAGCATATAAGTGGACCAATACCCTGTCCAAACATTCAAAACCACCTCAAGGCCATCCGAGCCTCGGTTCTCAACAATTAAACTCAGCAAGTATACATACATTTCCAATTAAAAAGCTAACCTATCTCTTTTCATTCTTGACAAATACATTCAAACTAGACAATTAAACCATACTAAGCTACTGCATAAAATAAACTATCATGCCATTCTAATTTTTTTTCTTGGGACATTACAAACATGCATTGAGGTTAAGTTATAATAACTAGATACATAATCTAACCTATCCAACTACTTCAACAATCTAATGAAACTTAAATTACATACTTTTTGACATTAATTACATACAACATATGAAAGCATATATCTTTACAACTTCGACACTCAAGCCACATAGGCACGCAAGACAACTCTTCAGGCACGAACTTTCACGAAATCACGAACTTTCCAGCTAACATGGCATTTTCTGAAATGTGGTGGTGAGGAGTGAGTATACACAACACGTATACTCAGTGAGGGTGAGACAGATATCGAGTTGGAGAGAAAGAAAGTCGTGCAATGCAAATAAAACAGTTAAGCAATAAAGACAATAAGAAAACATTCAATACAAACGACAATACTATAAACAATCAAGAAAGCATTAACACAGCCCTTCAAAGCTATACCACACTCTGAAGGCTGTGGTTCACTTTTACGAGCAATATACCATTCCACGAGCGATACATCAATCTCGAGCTTGATGTTGACAATGATGACAATAAGCGTGCAACCACCTTATAACACCAGTTTGGAATACCCCGGAAGTATCCATCAATTTTACGACTCAAATCTCCCTGGGAGGCAACCCAAGCGAGAAAAGGGAATAGCAGCGGAGCTAGAGCAACCAACACTGGCAACCCGAGGCTACCCAGAGAGGCCCATCACTCACGCGCAAGACACTATGCAATGCAAAACTCGATACAAGGCAATAAACGAGCGATAGCACAACAATACAAACTAGTGACAACAAACGAGATAACAAGCAATCACAATCAATACTAGCATTCAACTAACTTCTCAAGTATAACAAGCAATAATAAGCAACAATAACACCAATTAAACAAGTATATCAAGCAACCTTAAGCATTCTATAGGCATAATATCAAGATAACAAGCAAAATCACAAATCTGCCCCAACTATCAAAACACTACCATTTCCAAACGAGCCACGAGTTCTGGAAACCGACTTCGCCAATCCTTCTAGGTCACCATAAGGCACGTCTAAGGACCCCGAAATCCTACTTTACCCTAAAATTCGCGCAAAGTCCCGATTTCCCCCTTTGCTCGTTTGAACTACAACTACCTCAACCGATCACCCAACAATTGCCATAATCACACCAAAAGTGCTTCCATGGCCACCCGAAACAATGTCAACACGCAAAATGAGAAAACGCCAAACTCGACCTAAACGACCCCGACTTTCACTAAGTCATTTTTCTCAATTTTTCCATTACGCAACCTAAACAAATCATGCATTTAGACATTCTAGTATACCTAGAACATTTCTACATCAACAGACAGCATAACAGCGCAACTTTATCGTTTCAAGGGTTTACTATTCATGTTTTACTATTCAACTAACAAATTATATTTCAATTTCAATATTCAACCGCAGAAAATGTTAAAAAGTTATAAATACATGTTCTATGATTGCTAGAGAATATTCTATAAGCCTCAAAATGATCAAAATAACATTCTACGGATAAAACTCAAAAATTAAAGTTAACACATAAAACTTTCAAATGCGCAAATAAATATGAAACCCTCACCTTAGACGCTCCTAGACGCTAGGAAAACCTTGTAGGATGCCTTGGAAACCACCCCGTGCAAGCTCACGCGGAGAATCGAAGAATTGAAGTTGAATTTTTCTTTTTTTTCTTCTCCCTCATTTTCGGCCCTAGCTGGTTCTGTTTTTAGCTTTCTTTTTTTTTTGTGCTATTTAAGCTATTTTAAAAGATGACACAAGGTCAACTTGGTCAAGGCTTGGTCAACTAACTTAAACTTGGTCAAATAAGCTTGTTTTATGCATTTTAAAGCTAAAACAAGTAACATAAATCCAATTCCAGTTAAATACAACTTAAAACACTAAAATTAAAACACTAAATACTAGTTTTCACTATTTGCTGAGGACTGGAAATCATTTCCTAACTATCGCTCTCGATATGCTATGCACTTTGCGTCAACAAAGAAGTGACAATTAAATCTCAAAGAATCTAAGAAATATATCATTTTTAGAAAGCATCATAGTTTAAAATTTACTCCGGCTCGGAGTTACTTTTCTCATTTATTTGAAAACCGAGTGATTTTAATGCAAAACAACCAAAATCGATTATTAAAATAATCAAGACAATCAAGGTAATCAATATTTATTTAAAATAATTAATTTGACTATTTCTAGAACATTTAAAAGAATTATGAAGTTAATATTAAGCTACAAATGAAGGTTAATATAAACACATAGTCAAACACAATTAAACCCTAACATTTAAGATAACACTTAATTAATCACAATAAAGAAATTCAATTACTAAAATTATCAGGAATAGGTAATAATCTTTTAATTATTCAATTTACAACTACTAAATGCTTCCAAGAGGAATATTAAAATAGTACAAATTGGTTGATTTAACTAATTAAACATTTAATCAAATGCAGTTAAGTGTTATTAAATGGATGCCGGGTTCGGGTTATCACAGCAACTGCCCACAATTCTTTTGGGAGATTCTCTGCATGCAACCATGACAAACTCATGGTTGTAAGATGTGCCAACTTGCGCTCAGCAACCCCGTTTTGTTGAGGGGTTTGTGGACAAGTCATTTGACGTTGAATCCCATATTTCCTGCAATACTCGAAAAATTTATCAGACATAAACTCTCCCCCATTATCAGTGCGCAAAATACTTTATTGATAACCCAAATTCTTTCTCTACATCCTGTTTAAACTCATTTTGGATAGAGCTTCACTTTTGTGTTCCAGAAGACCCATGTGAATCGTGAGAAATCATCCACCATAATCATCACATAGTGAAGGCCAGTATAGCTAGGTGTTTTTGTTGGCCCCATGATATCTCAATGAATCAGTTGTAACGCTACAGAAGCTCTATTCTTTGACATAGGAAAAGGAAGACGTTGAGATTTTTCATATTGACAACCCGAACAAACCACATTGTGATGAATTTCCTTAAAAGGAGGAACACATTCAAGGAGTTTTTTTGTGGAGATTTGCTGCAACAATTGATAACCAACATGTCCAAGCCGAGCATGCCAAAGAGTTGTATTTGTATTTTGCCCTGTCCTTTCAACATATGCATCACTTGCAGACAAAACATATAATGAATCCTTTCTCTTCCCAGTAAACAAAATATCAGCTTCAATATTCTTCAAATTTGAAAAAATTTTAACATCATTTGGACCAAAAAGAACATACCTTCCAGAATCAGTTATTTGGGAAACTAAGGCAAGGTTCTTTTTTAAACCTGGAACATGATAAACCTCCTTGAGAGAGACATCCCCACCCTTCGAGCCACTCACCTTGACATTGAAAATTCCTTCTTTCAGAACAAGATGTAGTGAATTATCAACTGTCACAATGACTCTTTTCCCGCAATGTGGGCGAACATCAGAGAGTAAGGTAGCACTTCCAGTTGCATGATGAGAGCAGCCAGAATCAATAATCCATTCCTTGCTGTAATCTATGGAGCCAAAGTCATCTGTTTATGCGTCGGTCTGATGCACAACATAAGTTATATTTTCTGGTTAATCAACAGCTTCAATGGAAAAACATTGCTTCCACTTGGGTTGTTCAGACTCACTACCTTCATGTGCAATATTTGCATCTTGTTTCGTAATCTTAATACGACAATTTTGTTTAATATGACCTGGTTTACCGCAACGATTACACACAACTTTTACTCGGCAATCGCGCTTTAAATGTCCTAGCTTTCCACACCTATAGCAATTTTTCAAGTTACTTTTACGCTTCCCTTCTGTTCCTGAATGCTTGCTACTGCTTGAAGAGTGCTCGGAGAAAGAATTCTTTTTTTCTTGGTCCTTAGTATAAAGGACATCATCTAGAGATTTGTTGTTGTTGCCTAACATTTGTTTCACCAACTCTTCTTGATTTGAGAGCAAATTCTCTAACTCAACGATCGAAGGTTGATTTGCCCATCCTTGCACTGAAGAAATAAACGGCATAAACTCCTTTCACAAACCGCGAATAAGATAACGACGTAGATGTGCATCGCTAATAGGCTCCTCCGGATCCAACTCTGAAATTTCAACACATAAATTCTTCACTTTTAGAAAATACTGGGAAATAGAAGCATTTCCTTGGGTCATCCCAGCAAGCTCATTCTCCAGAAATTGCAGCTGCATCGTGTTCTTTTGCGAGAACAACTTTGCAAGTGTCTTCCATAATTCATTTGGCGTTTTTACATCACGAACATGCTCGATATAATCTTTACTTATCGAGGTTCATAACGCAAACAAAGCTTTGCCGCACTTAATCTTCCACTTCCGCCGCAACTCCGCATTTTGGGGAATGTCCTATGGAATTACAGTATCATCACCAGAGACAAGCTCCCACAGATCCTGCCCTTGAAGATAAGCTTCCATGCATAGCTTCCAGTAATTATAATTGTTGCTAACCAGCTTATCTACAGAGGTTTGCGGAACACCATTCATCATTTTGGAGAATAAAAGGATGGAAACACTGCAGGCAATAAGGTTCAAAGTTTTGTTGTTTTAAGAGAACCTGACTCTGTATACCATAACATAAAAAAAGAAGCAACTAGAAAAACAGAGAAGTGGTTATTATTTCTCAAGAAAAGAAGCTGAAGTGTGTATTTCAGCTCTAGTTACAAGCTCTATTTATAGTGAATAAATTCCACAAAAAACTCAACTAAAACAACTACAGCTTCTAAAAATATTCAACAACTAAATAACAAAAAATCTTCAACTAATTGCTAAATAAGCTAAAGAGGAAAACAAACTCTTTAGACTCGTTCAATTATTCCTGAAGACTAAGACAAAGCATGATAATAATCTGCACTAATTTGTAATAGAACACCATCTAATCATGTCTCATTACAACATTTATGGGGAAAAAATTATAGGGTATAGTATAATATTCTCTATATACTTTTTATATTATCCTATCAAAAACCTTGCTAGAATATCTCAGTGAGACGAAATCTAGGTGAAAGAAGAAGGTAAAATGCATTTACCTCCCCGTCACTTGAACATATGAAGATTGGTCTGGGGATTTTTTATTTTTTATTGGACAAGATCTGGGGATTGACTCGTACCAATATTTTACTAATTACAGTTATGTTGTTTTAGGCCATATTTTTAGTAGAAATGAACATGGCTGTGTGTAGGCAATTAGTGATTGACCTAAAAAATACAAACAAGACTCTTGTTTTTTTTGGCTATGACAAACAAAAATTATATTATGCATAGCTTATTCTTTGGCTGTCTGAGCCAACAACTAATCCCATCAATTTATGAACTGCATCACACGAAGTCTAACAAAAATATTAATCTAAGCACGCCTTGAGATAAATGTCCGTTTTGACAGAAAAATCATGAAATATTACTTACAATTTCACCTTTACCAAGTCAGTGTAGCATTCATGAGTCCGTCAGCCAAAAATAAAATAAAATAAACATCCATCTCCCAGTTCTTTGATACTTTTTTACAAATTTAAATGCAAATAAATCTATGTTTGGCTTAATTTTAGACAGTTAAAAGCGTTTTCTATGAGTTTAGAAGCTGAACTAACTTGTTTGACTCATTTTTAAAAGTAATTTTAGGTAAATGTTGAAGCTGAAAAAAGTTAAAAAACTCAAAAAATATTTTTGCAAAACTGTTTTACATAATGCGAGAATTTATTTTTCTTTTCCTTTTTCTTAAAAATATCGCTCCATATTTTTAAATTCCAATATTACTCTAAATTTTTTAAAAAATTTAACATTATCTAACACATACCAAACAATTAACAACTTTTATTCAATAACATTTTTTACAAAGCCTTTACTCTAAAACTTCAACAATTTAAAAGTTGAAATTTCACAAATTATCAAATTGAGCAATTTTTGACGAAAAAATTAATTGAGTCAGACTCCAAAACACTTCGATGCATATATAACACAGAACTTATGGCAAATACTCTTTCATATTGATCAATTCTTCCACAAGATATTACCGCTTTGGCATTCCATGGCCTCCAAATAAACCGCACGAGGAAACATTTTCCTCAAATGGCTCTCTCCAACTGTCAAGCCCTTCAAGTACTTTAAGCGTAAGATTTTGATCTTGAACTCGTCGGGCTCGACATATCTTAAGCTTTTAAGTTGTCCACCCCTGATATACAGCTTTTCCAAGGCTTCTAGCTTATGTAAATTCACCCATTCGGGTAATGTATCTTCTGGGATACATCGAAGATCGAGTTTCTTCAGCGATGGTGGAAGCACAAATGATCTCATCCCGGCTTGAAGATTTGAAGATGAAGAAGCTGCTCCCCATGAGATTGTCAAGTTACGAAGAAACTTGATTTCCTCCAACTTCTTGAACTCTTGTTCCTCAACAACAGCCTTCTTTCTTATGTATATACTCAGTTTCCTGAGGTTTTTGAAACCCGCAAGATTACTGATCCTGCAAGAAGCTTTGCTTGTATTCTCTACAACGAATCCCTTTAGAACTTGAAGCTTAGAGAGATTTTCTAGACCATTTGGCATGCTTTCAAGTAAGTAGCATTCTGATATATCTAGATGCGTTAGGTTCCTCAATGAGGAGATATCAGAAGGCAACTTTTCTAAGTTGTGACATGCTCGTAGATCAAGAATCTCAAGACGGGTTAGCTCAGAGACGGAGCGGGGAAGAGTAATTATTCTAGAAATGCCCCGAAGAGAGAGATATCTCAAGTGCTTCAGACTCCTGAGACCTTTCAATGACTCTTCCTTTTCTACTTCAATATGATGCTTGGGCGAAATTTGCCAGCGTCCAAGCTGAAGAACTACAACTTTTTTCCATCTCGAAAACAAATCAGCGGTAACGGTCAAGTAATTTTGGTTGATATTATATACTGTAACCAAAGTGTCCGCTTTATTGCCATTACCATTATGAACAGGATGCAAGTCTTGATTACCTGACATAAGAAACGCCTGGCGCTGGCCACTTCTTGGCCTTCCCATGTCATCAAAGTCGAAAACCTCAGCTTGCCTGGCTAGAAAGATCAGCGCAGAACGAATCCAGGGGAGCAAGCTGCAGCTATCAGCAATTGGGGATTCGTTTCCATATACAGCTTTAATTAATCTTCGATTTATCAGCTTCTGAAAATGACTATCTCCAACTTCCTCCGCAGTATCCCCGTTTGCATCTGCAGCAACCAAGCCCTCACCTATCCACCAATAGACAATTGTCCTCTTTTTCATTACACAATTCTCAGGAAAAATCGACAAAGACAGCAAGCAAAGCTGACAATTATAGCCAAGCGCGTTAAAATTGCGCTGGAGATATTGCATTGCTTGGGATCTAAAAAGCGTGTCCTTGGAGATCAGTTGTGACCACCCTTCGGATGCCATTCTACTTTGAGCTTCCTCATGCTCTGTGACAGAAGCAGAGGTATTTGCGTCTGCGTCATTGAGCTGAAGTTTCACCGACGAAATATCTTCTTCCACAGATTTGACATTCTTGACAACCTGTTGTAAATTTTGTACGATTTCACCGAACTTGTCATTGTTTTTATATACGTCATCGTCAATTTCCCGTTCCAATTTCATGAAGCGTTCTATCAGTTCCTTTTCTATGCGCTTGACTTGAGGGAGCACAGCATCCATCCTGCGGAGGTGTTCTTCAATCGTTTGGAACTCCGACTCCAACTGATGTTTCCGGCCGCTGTCATCAGCTACTGTCTTAAGAGACAACTCCTTGGTTTTTCTGAGGCGCTTCAGTACTCTTTGAACAACCTCCTCGGTATTTTTGACAAGTGACATTTTCTCAACAAGACGGATATGGTAATGAAATTGCTAATAAATCGATGAAGCACGCTTAGGAAGGAAGGGAAGGTATTGGTTAGTGTGGTCTGCTAATTGAAGTAGGTGTCAGGAAAAGTGGCGGAAGATCGAACAACACGGTCTTGCTGTGATTAAAGGAAGGAGAAGAAGAGAGATGCATATAACACCTCAGGTCTTCAGGTCCACATCTGATGGGAGGTCAACGGGTAAAGTCGTTTCCTACGGTATAATGTTATTACACGTAACGTCCACTAACATATTTTTAAAAGGAGAAAATGTCAATTTTCTCCATGAGGTTTCCAATAAATCCCAAATTTCCTCCTGAGTTTTTTATATTACCTAAATTTCTCCATGATGCCCACTTCTGCCAATCAAGTCTTGGAACTTTCTGATGTCTTTTTTTTTTTTTTTCCTATACAATTTTTGTCTAATGTAGTAGTGTATTTGGTCTTCATTAAGTGTATTTTTATCGTAGAGGATGTTGTTCATTTCACGCCAAATATTATAAATTGCAGTCCGGAAGAAAAGAAGGGTCAAAGTAGATTGTAGGGAGTAGACCGCACATTTTCTGTTGTCTGCTTTAAGGCATTATGGAAATTGGGTTTATGGAGATTGTAGAAGCAAGTTTGCGAATGACAGTTTGCTGAATGGGATATTCTCATTCATTTGTCAAGTTGTATAAATACACAGTGTGAGTTAATCATTTGGACTAGGACTCCTAACTTACATAAAAGATTACAATCAATTCGAATGATATGATAAGATAATTTTACATTTCAAAAGACAAAAGGTTGAGTGTTATCTAGTACAAGAGTTATCTCCAATATGCCCCCTCAAGCTAGACGGTCCATCAACAACGATTAGCTTGTTTTTTTGACGTTGGAACTGCATGCGAGATAGCGGTTTTGTCAAAGAATCCGCAACTTGATCAGCCGAGTGGACATGAGAGATTTTTAGAGTTTTGTTAGCCACCTCATCCCGCACGAAATGAAAATCAATGGCAATATGTTTCATGCGGGAATGAAACACAGGGTTGGCACACAAGTAAGTTGCACCCACATTATCACAATAAATTGTTGGAGCACTAGGAAGCAAGATCTGAAGTTCACTAAGAAGATTTTGAAGCCAGTTTACTTCGGCAGTCGTCGCAGCCACTGCTCGATACTCTGCCTCCGTAGAGGATCGTGCAACCGTTCGCTGTTTGCGAGAAGACCAACTTATGGGATTATCACCAAGAAATATCACATAAGCGGATGTGGAGGTACGATCATCCACATTGCCTGCCCAATCAGCATCCGAGAAGGTAGATAAGCTAAGAGTTTTGGACTTGTGCAACCACAAACCTTGAGTTACAGTCTGCTTGAGCTCTTTTTACTGCAGACCAGTGAGTTTCTGTTGGTTGGTGCATAAACTGCGAGAGCTTGTTGACAACGAAAGCTAAGTCAGGTCGTGTGAATGATAAGTATTATAGCGAGCCAAGAACACTTCTGTATTGCTTGGCATCAGTGGGTTTCGACCCATCATTCAACTTGAGCTCAGTGGATGTAGACAAGGGTGTACTAACGCCTTTTGCATCAATCATATTTACTCTGTTCAGTAAGTCTGCAATGTATTTTGATTGGGAAAGAAACAACCCATTTGACAAGTGCTGCACTTGAACACCCAAAAAGTAATCTAGCTGGCCCAGATCCTTGAGAGAAAATCTAGTAGCTAACGAGTTAATGATACCCGACACCACAGACGAGTTACTTCCAGTGACGATTATATCGTCAACATAAACCAACAAGAAAACCACAGTACCATTGTTCTAAAAAAGAAAAAAAGAGGAATCAGCTCTGGAATTCTGAAAACCAATGATCAAGAGAAAATTTCGCAGCTCATTATACCACGCACGTGGTGCTTGCCGCATGCCATAAATTGCCTTTTTCAATCTGCAAACATGATTGGGACATTGAGCATCAATAAACCCGGGGGGTTGGTGCATGTATACCTCATCTTCCAAAGTACCATGTAGAAAAGCATTATTGATGTCCAGTTGACGAAGACACCAATTAAAGTGAACTGCAACAGAGAGAATGAGTCGAACAGTTGTAGCACGAACAACAGGACTAAAAGTCGTATCAAAATGAATGCCCGGACGCTGGTGGAACCCTTTCGCCACCAGCCGTGCCTTGAACCGTTCAATTGACCCATCCGATTTCCTCTTCAATCGATACACCCATTTGCATCCTACAATGTTCATAGACTACGAGGCGGGTACTAATTCCCAGGTACCATTACGTATCAAAGCATCAAACTCTTCACACATAGCCTGATGCCAATTAGAAGATTTGCTGGCTTTATTATAGGAGGTAAGCTATGTTGTGTCCTGTAACTCAGTAGAAGCAGTAAGACACAATTTTTTGAGAGGTTTAATAGTACCAAGTTGGGACCGTGTCACCATGGGGTGACAATTGGGAGGAGCAGCAGACAAAGATAAGGTGGGTGATGTGAATCGTACCTGATTAGAAGTTGAATAAGGGACATCACTGGTTGTCAGTGGTGAAAGAGAACTCTAAGAGGGCATGGTGTTTGGCAAAGAAGTAGATGTGGATGATAGCTCTTGAGATGGCGCAAGAGATAATGGGTGAAGAATTGGTTATTGGATAGGAGCGGACGCATCAGAACGTGAGACATTAGGTGGAGCCAAGGTAAGGTCACGGGTAGGTGAAGAATTCTTGTCCACGTCAAACAGGGTTGGTGCAGTGAGTGGTCCAAGATCCAAACTTTTGGCTGGGAACTCTTGCTCATAAAAAATGACATGACGCGATATAAAAATGCGATTGCTTGCAGGATCAAGGCACTTGTAGGCATGGTAAGTAACAGAGTAGCCTAAGAAAATGCACGGACGTGATCTCGGTGCCAATTTGCTACTCGCATATGGCCTCAACCATGGGTAGCAAAGACAGCCGAAAACACGCAGAGTTGAGTAGTTTGGTGTTTCGTTAAAAAGTAGCTGAAATGGAGAATGGCTGTTTAGACCAGGAGTAGGTAAACGATTTGTTAAGAAAACGGCAGCTTGACAGGCAGCAAACCAAAACTTGGATAGGAGAGACGCTCTAGATAACAAGGAGAGAACAGTTTCGACAATAGTACGATGACGTCGTTCTGCAATCCCCATATGTTGTGGAGTATGAGGTGGACTGACGAGATGCTGGATTCCAGATTGTTTTAAAAAAGATCGAAGACCTTCATATTCCCCCCCACCATCTGTGTACAGAGTACGTATTGAAGTGTTGAAAAAATTTTCAACTAGAGTCTTGAAGTCCTGAAATATTTGTAATGTGTCAGATTTTCTTTTTAGCGGATATAACCATACATAGCGAGTATGATAGTCCACAAAAATAATGTAATATTTGTAATCGTCAAATGAGACTACTGGTGCTAGACCCCAGACATCAGAAAATATTATTTCTAGAGGATTACGTGTTACAATGGATGATTTCCCAAAAAACTAGTCTATGACTTTTATTACAAGAACATTCATTGCAAAAATGAAAGCTAGAACGAGAAACAGAAAGTTTATTATTCCGAATGATTTGACTGAGGATGCGATGATTGGGATGTCCCAAGTGATCGTGCCATTGTGCGCGAGAGACATGCGTGGCAGATAAGGATTGAGGTTTGGAAGAGGAACTGGGCCACTCGTACAGATTCCCTTTACTCCGGCCTCGAACCAGCGGTGCTCCCGTATTCAGGTCCTTCACAAGAAACGAATCAGGAAAAAATTCAATAGATGTTGAATTTTGATGGCAAAACTGAGAAACAGATAGGAGATTCTTATGAATAGCAGGTGCACAGAGTACATGATTTAACTTAAAGGTAGTGTGAGGGGTAACCAGAGTAGTTTTACCAATATGAGAAATCGGGATATCTGAACCATCACCAATGAGGATACCATCTGACCCGCCATACTCAGACTGAATTTTCATGTTTTGAAAATCTGAGGCAATATGATGAGAAGCGCCTGAGTCAAGTATCCAAGCACCAGACTACGAAGGCTGATTCTTGTTGACAAAATGTGTTTGAGGCTCAAAAGAGGCATACGATCGTGATCTACATGTCTTGGCCATGTGACCAAATTTGTCACATAATTGACATTGAACTCGAGACTGAGATTGAGAGTGCCCAGAGAGCCAGTTAGGGGTTTGCGACTTTGTATTAGAGTTGGAGTACGACAGACCACCATGAGCATTATTCTGGGATGGACAACCTCTGTTGTTGTTGAACCCCTTTTTGTTCCCACCAGTACCCTTTCTTTTGCCATTTCCTTTCTAAGAAAATTGAGAAGTGATGGTGATAGGCTCGTTCTGCTAGTCCTTTCGTGTTAAGAAACATTCATGATCTAGCAATTTGTCGAAGAGATCCTCAAACGAGATATCAGTGTCACGGGCCCGTATTGCTGCAGATATTTCTTTATAGTCATCTCCAAGGCCAGAGAGAACCACAACCACAAGCTCATCATTGGCGACTGGGGAACCAGCCAAGGCTAACTCATTAGCTAAAGTCTTGACAGTTCGAAGATATTCAGCCATAGATTGCTGGCCTTTGGTCAAGTGCAAAAGCTTGTTTCGCGACCCATAAATGCGAGACTTAGAAGCATTTGCATTGGAGCTGTTAAGCTTGTCCCAGGCATCCTTCGCAGTAGACGCGTTAGTGACCAATGGTGCTATACTAGCATTCACGGAAGCCAAGATAGCATGGCGCAACAAATTATCTTGGCGTGTCCAAGTTTTGTAGTCCAGATTGGGAAACTGCGCACCATCTGTGGTAAGAGTGGCGGCGGGGCAAGGAGTTGAGCCATCGATAAAACCCATAAGATCATACCCATATAAAAGGGTAAGAAACTGGGTACGCCATGTTGGAAAGTTGCTACCAGTGAGTTTAAGAGGCAGTTGAGCAGTAGCGTTGATGGCGACGATGGTTGACAGAGGAGCGACACCACCAAGAAGAATCGGACTGGATTGAGAGGTAGTAGCGGGAGTGGATTGAGACAAAGTAGCGGCGGTGGTGGCGAAGGTGGACGTCATGATGAAGGTTGAGGAAGTTAGGAGAAAAAAAAAAAGGTGAAGAGGATCGAAGAGCTTGCTAAAGCAGATATGGCTCTATACCATGTAGAAGCAAGTCTGCGAATGACAGTTTGCTGAATGGGATATTCTCATTCATTTGTCAAGTTGTATAAATACACAGTGTAAGTTAGTCATTTGGACTAGGACTCCTAACTTACATAAAAGATCACAATCAATTTGAATGATATGATAAGATAATTTTACATTTCAAAAGACAACAGGTTGAGTGTTATCTGGTGCAAGAGTTATCTCCAATAGAGATCAGTATTCTTCATACTCAATTTCATGTCTCCATTCTTCATCCATTTCTCTGATTGTGCATTAGTTACATATCACAGGCCACATAATACGTTAGTGAAATTGGGTTAAATCGTTATTGATGGTAAATAACAAATTCTTTCGGCTTTCGCTTCTTGAAGCAAAAAAATAAAAAAAATAATGAATCCTAATCTCCGAAAGAAAGTTATTCACTACTGATAAGAGAATATCTCTTATGGGACACTTGGCTTAATATTAGTGGCACAAGGACGAAGAGGGCTCACGAAGATTTGCAAGAAGATTCCTTATCCTTTAAATAGCAAATGAAATATGATTAAAACTAACTTTTACATTCTATTCTATTGTGAAAATTGTCATGGTTTATTAAATATTATTTTCGAACTACGTTATTAACACTCACAACTGAAGAGGTACATGGAAAATAACACTCATTATTCTCTTTTTTTTTGCAAGTTTCAACTCGGGTTGAACGCGACAAATTTCATACTTGACAACTACCAAACATTAATGATTAGTTACATATCATAGGCCATATAACTAGTCATTGAAATAGATTAATATGCCAAAGGTTAACTCTTCATAATTGTTAGTGATGTCAATAAACGTTGTCAAATAGATAAATATGTGTGATAGCCTGCGTGTGTATCATCCGATTTGTGCTTGCGTGTGTGTATGAGTGGCGAGAGACATAGGTGAAGAGAGAACTGAGAGAGAGAGATGGGGGTAGTTTTGAGAATGAGAGACAGAATGCCAGAGAGAGAGAGAGAGAGAGAGAGTATATAATATTTTTTTAATTTTTGTTAAAACTAAAAAGACATAATTACCCTCAAGACTTAAAGGCTTGTTTGGCAGAGATAAGTGTCAGGGGGAATCTGGACAATATTAAAAACTCAAGGAGATTTTGGGATTTATGACAAATCTCATGGGGAAAATGGCATTTTCCTTTTTTAAAAAGAAAATATATGACAAGCCAAATCATGATATTTTTCTTTTGGGTATTTTTGCTTCAGACCCCTTCCACTTTAGAAAAATGTGACTTAGACCCCTTACTTATTGGAAAATAATACATACACCCCTTCTATTAAAAAATTGTCAAATTTTTCGTTAAAACTAAGGGTAAATATATATATTTTTAAAAAAAAACTAATAAGTCTCGTAAAAAAAAAAAAAGGATAAATGACACGGGACCCCCCTGTGGTTTACTCACGTGCTCATTTGTCCCCTGTGTTTAATAAAATGCACGAAACCCTCTTGTAGTTGATGAAACAGTGTAGACGCCCCTAATGCTAACATCTATTAATTTTTTAACAGTTCGTAAGTAAAGATTAGTTAACTAATTAATTAATTAATTAATTTAATATTTTTATTCATTTATTAGCTATTAATTAATTTATAATCTAACTTAGATTTACATTAATAATTCTATAAACTAATAATAAATAATTAAATAATTATTATTAATTTATGAAATTGTTAATTAATTTATTTATTGTGTATAAATTAAAAGTTATTAAATAATTAATTAATTAATTATGTATTAATTAATAATTAATTATTAATTATTTTAAATCTTTATAAAAAATAACTTTAATCAATTTTTACTATTACATCCAAACACCAGAAAATATTTTTCAGTGTGACAATTAAACATAAGAAAATATTCTATTTTTCAAAAAAATATTTTTCACCATCAAGTTATTTTATGGCAATCAAACGGAGCGAAGATACAAAACATATGCATGCATTCAGTATAAAATCTATTTGAAAATGAAGGTACTAATTTTTGATACCACGTATAATAATTTGCTTTATCAGAAACACAGCATAATGCAATGATGCAAAATCTATTTGAAATTGAAATGCACAAGGAAAAGACGAAAAAGTTGAGAACAATCGAGGACGAGAAAAGGGAAGTACAATCTGAAATAGAAGTCCATAACCAAACAACGGAAGGCAAAATCCCAAGAGATCTTCATTTTCCACTTCTTCTGCTGCCCAGGTTTCTTGCTCAAATGGCCATCTCCGTCCCTATGACAAGTTGCAATGTTCGTATCCATCATCAACCGCATTTGAAATGAAAACCCTAGGGATGTGAGCAATGTTCTTATCATCCACAATTTGCTTGTCCATATCTTTCAGCTTTGCCACAAATTTATCAGACATGTCGATAAATTCAACTTCTCGAAGATTTGTCAAATGTTCTAAACCTGCTGGCAATTCCTCCACCAATTGACAATACCCCATTTGTAGTTGTTGAAGAAAGGGCATTGCACCCATCTCAACTGTTACCCATCTCAATTCTTGTAAATCCATCATCCGCAATATCTTGAGCTTCGGGAACCCTCCAGCCCTGAAATATAATCCTTCCCCTTCATAAGCTTGGTCAAGCTAAAGTACCACCAAATTGGGCAAATCTTGAAGTAATTGCAGAGGGTCATCCCTTAACCGACTCCAACAGAGTTCTATTTTTGTAAGTCGTTGGAGAGAAAGAATCCATTGTGGTACCTTTTCCAATCGCCCCCACAACTTTAGTGTCTGAAGAAATTGTGGAGTTGAGGAAAGCAAATATTGTAGATCCATGATCTCGTGTTCGTTTTTGGAAACAACATGTAATGAGCGGAGATTAGTTAGCTTCTAAAGGGAAGAGCAAAGTTCCTTCCCTTCTTCTCTACTCAGATTAGTAATTCCCAATTTCCTTAGATAGATCAACTTTCCTATCTCATTCACTATTTGATCTGCATCTATGTTGTGGAGGCTTTGAAGGAATTGCAGGCGTCCTATTTTATAGGGGGCCTTAAATCCAGTATTGAGTTTAAAGATCCTAAAATGCATATTAACCACTAACAGATGTTGAAGTTGTTGAAGCTTTAAAATCTCAATTGGCAATTCTGTCACGTTGGTGTTCCTTAAATCCAAGGTTTCTAGCTCTCGAAACTTCCCGATTGATTTTGGAATAATTTTAACCATTGTATTCCTTAAGCTCAAATACTTGAGATCGAGTGCTTTGAAAATTCCATCTGGGATCTCTTTTAAAGGAGCACCTTCCAGATCTAACACCCTTACTCTTCTAAGACCATATAACAGCTTCAACAAGAATGGCTTGGACAAAGAATTACCAGAATCGAAAATTATAAGTGACTGGAGACCCCTAAGAAAGGGATTACTTACTTGACCATCGTAAATGGGGCTACTGATTACCAAGCGCCGAACCTTGTATATAAATTGCTCCATTCGTCCATCCAATATGGTTGTAATGCCTTCTTCTCTTGCCTTGCGAAGGACAATTTGTTGTATAATATCATGGACGCGACATTTTAGCACTACTCCATCATCAGTTGTCTCGGCAATTTGGACTAAGCTTCTATTGATAAGTTCATTGAGATAATTCTCAGCCACTTCTTCCATTGTCATTCCTTCTTTCTTTTGCACAAATCCTTCGGCAATCCAAAGGTGAAACAATCTTGTCTTGTCTATGGAAACATCCTCTGGAAGAATGCTTAGATACAAGAAACAAATTCTTAAATGGTCAGGCAAGTCATAATAACCGAGAAAGATCGACTTTATCATATTGTCGAAGTGACTCTCCTGTGCCAGTTGCTCACCTATGCTCTTGTTGAGCAACTCCCATTCTTCAGTTCTACGGCTTTTTCTTGCCATGACGCCACCAATTATCACAATTGCAAGTGGCAAGCCAACACATTTATTTAGGATGTTTCTCGAAATTTGCTCTAAATGTTGAGGGCAAGAAGTAGCCCGAAATGCTTTCTTGCAAAGTAGAGTCCAAGATTCTTCCTCGGTCAGAGGCTCTAAAGGATAAATTTCACCTTCAATATCACTCGTAGCAGCCTGGCCTACATCAATGATGCGTGTTGTGATAATAATACGACTGCCACAGTTGTTTTCGGGAAAAGCCATTCGGATGGAATGCCAATCAATGGATCTCCAAATGTCGTCTAAAACAACAACGTAATCCTGTTGACGAAGGAAATCACGAACAAGTTGTCTCATGCTATTAGCGTTCATGGTATCCAATTCAGTGGGGGGCAGTTGCTTAACTTCCTCGAAAAGTTGCCGAATTGCCTGGTTTAACAGTGTCTCAATCGTGAATGATTGTGAAACGGTGATCCATAAGTGATGCTTGAAACGTTTCTTTACATCTGGGTCATCATACACCGTTTTAACCAGTGTAGTTTTGCCTAAACCACCCATTCCAACCACTGAAATTACACGAAGTTCAGCATCTTCTGAAATGAGCATATCCATGAGCTTGTTCTTTGGCCTTTCAATGCCAACCAAGTCTGCTGCTTCTAGAAAAAGTGCCTCACCCCGATTATCATACCATGTATTTTGGTTGTGGTCAAAACCAGAAGACGAGCCTTGCTCAAAATTGCCATATCCGACCAGGTATCTCTGATGTGCTTCTGAAATATTTTTGATCCGCCTCTTGATGACATGTATTTTAGTAGCAGTTCTATGACGAGCAATTGAAGTCCTAATCGAGCTAAGGACTTTCCGAACTCGACCAAGAAAGTCATCACCATCTTCGGCATAGTGGCGTTTAAATCGCAGGATAAAGTCAACAAGAACATCTTCAGCATCGTAAGCAACATCACGCACTTGACTGACCCATGCTTTAAGTTCGGGACTGTTTTCTGCTAATGCTTCAGCTCTTCTGAGAAAGTCCTTCATTTGAGCAAGTTCGTCTTTAATAAGCTGGATTTCATCTCGAAGCCCTCCCAACAATGCGCTTTCTTCACGGAGAAAGGTTGAAAGTTGGTCTACTACAACCGTTACAGCATCTACCATTCTCACTAACTCAAATTTCTTCACAAAGAGTAGCTTCTTCTGGAGATGAGTATGGTTGGAGGCTGCACTTGTCTTGAATGTGAACTCTCAGCAACTAAATGGTCAATGTGGAGGTACAATTGTGACGTCGTCTTGGCAAAAAGGAAAAGCAACAAAAGACTAGTGGCTTTGCTTTATATCACAAAGGTTTCGTTTTGACTCTTTCTGCTCTGTGTCTACAAATTCGACCAATATTTTAGGAACGGTAATATTTTCTCAACGATTAAATGTATGTGTCTAGCGGGTAGCAAAAACATACATTTCATTTCAATGGTTGGTGTACCAGCCCATTTAGTAGGGCCCACAAAAACAATTAAAGTCTGTTATAGTTTGTTTGGATTGTATTTTTAAAAAAAAAATAAAGAAAGAGAAGGAATTAAAAAATCATTCTTTTTATTTGGATTGTATTTTGAGTTTTAATAAAAGATTTGAAGGGATTTTAAAATTTTTTTATTTATTTTAATGAGAAGGGTTTTACAATTTTTTGAATTTGGAATAAAATAGAGAGAAAAGAAATTAAAATATATGAAAAGATTAATTTATCTTTAACTATTTTTATGATTTATCTTATAAAAAAGATAATAAGGTAATTTTTTATCTAAAATTATTCTTTCATTTTTTTTACTTTTTCAATTTAAACAAAGAATTATAATTTTTTTTTATATTCTTTTATTATTATTATTTTTAAATTCAAATAAAAGATTTCTTTTCTTTTTCATTTTCTTTATTTTTCTTCCTCTGCCATACATTCCTTTCCTTTCTCATGTGCAATCCAAACATGGGTAAGATCTATTTTGAAACGTGGCATGTGGCTGTAGGAGAAAACTACGGAGCGAAAGCTGTAACGAATTTGCCGGAAGCGAAATGCTTCTTCCGTTCTTTGCGCAAAGAAAATGACAAACGTTTCATTTGTTAATATTAATTTGGTGAGACCTAACCCCTAACTAATGTACGTAATAACTAAAAACATTTTATTTGGTTAAGAAACCTTACTTTCCTATCAACGCCAGCTAATAATTGATTACTAAAATGACACTTGCATTTTAAAATTGTCTCTTATGGTAAGGAACTGAGTTAAAAATTTAATATTGGGGGTTAAATATTTTTTATATAGTATTCTTTAATCTAGTAGAGAAGAGATGCTTTAATTTTTTTTTTTTATAGTTTTATTAAAGAAAATTTAGTTATGATTTCATCTTACGGTACTTTAAATGATTTGGTAAGCTAAATAATCATTCCAAACATATTTTTGAATATCAATTAGTTTACACTTTAGATGCACTAAAATATTATAATAATTCTAAATTACATATTTAATTGTTAGTTCTTGTTCATTGTACAAATTAAACAGTTTATGTAATCAATAAATATTAAACGGTCTGGATAATAGTTCTAGATTAGTGGTTAGATATTAAATTAGATGTTACGAGTTCGAACCTAATTAAAAGTCATGTTATTTAGACATTAATTATTTTTCATCTATAACTAAAATTAGAAAAATAAATATAATTATGGTGACTTGAATCCTCAACTATCAACATAATGTCATTTATGATTAATCACCAAGTCAACTCTATATTTTTAAAAACTTGTATCACTTTTTAAATATTTATTATGCGGGTCAAATCTAATTTTTAAAAAAAACTTCACTAATTTTTTTTTTCTTTTTTTCGGGGACTCCGACCTCTCTACATCCGCCCCTGCTTATGGTTTGGTCAACAAGTTAGTGCGCTCCAACGGTCTTGAATGGAACAAATTTCTTAAGAGTGAAGGCATGCTGATTGTGAAAAATTAGTCACTTTTTAAAAAAAAATTAATTCATTCTTATTATTTAAAATTAGTTTAGTCATTATTATTTTTCAAAAAAATAATTCAATCTCATCTCTATCTATTATTTTCTAAAAACTTTCAATTTAGCCCCTGTACATAATTACTGTTTAGAATCTAAATTGATTTTTTTTTTAAATAATAGAAAATGAATTTGCTAATTTTGAACAAGTGAGATAAATTTAAATTTTTTATGAACCAATAGAGACTAACTTAATTAATTTTCAATAATCTTAAAAAATAATATAATAGGAATTATTTGTGCATTTTTTCCTATATCTAAATCCTAATAAAGTTGTGGACTTCACCCGTGCGTACTGCGATCTCATGCACTAAAAACAATGGGATCTACAACTGTTTTGACGTGAAATAATTAAATAATATTTAATGTAAAAGTCTAGAAAACTATATTAAAAAATGCGGGATGTCATGGGGAGGAAAAATTGGAACGGAAAATAGTACAAATTTTCCTGACGTTGTACATGTGTCCGTCAAGGTTGCTTTTGAAATTTCCTATGAAATTTACTTGTATATGCAAATCATCATCCCAACTACTATTGGTGATTTGATTGATTAGTATAATTTTTATTTTAAATATAATTGATTCTTAAATTAATTCTTAAAATATAATTTTTTGGAAAGTAATGCATTGACTTATGCCTCAATTTGAATAAAAAAAAAAACTTATTGCATCTACATGGCGGATCAAGTTTTTTTTTTTTTTTTCTTTTTTCCTCGGAAGACTGACGCTGATTAGATTAGAATGGATTTAAGGAATACCTCATTCCTTATATCTCTCTCCACTAGAAGCTTTAACGGTTCCGAGGGTATTAATGTGAGAAACGCCCAACGGTTATCAATGGTGGACCAAGTTGTATATGCATAAGTATTATAAGTGACGAGGGTAGATCCCGAGCTGAGTCCGGCCAACCCGAGCCAAGGCCAGCGTATTCAGTTAATGTCTAACTTGGATGTTGATCCGACCTCACCCCGACCCAGGAAAATCTCGACCTGTTCGCCAGCTATTCTGATGGGACATAAAACCTTGATGTGACATAAAACTGCGCCGCATTAAATGTTGTCGGATCCAAATTTAGTATAAATAGAGTTCCATCCCTTCATTTCTGAGCTAACTCGTCATTAAATGCTCTAAGCTACTTCGCCAACTTGGACATACTAATCATTCGCATGCCTGAAGAAAAAATCCGGGTCATCACCCTGCTTTTTCCTTCCCTTTCTTTGTGCAGGTTAAGCGGCCAACCTAAAAGTTTAGCTCGGAGCCCAACCCGAAAATCCAAGTCAGGGAGCCGACCTAGAAATCGAGCTCGGCAGGAGTAGCCAATCAACTTCAACTGCGAGATTCCCAACCTCGACAGTTTGACACCGTTTGTGGGAACGAGTTCTTTCTGTCACTCTTCTCACCACTCACTGAGAAACCATCATGGTACAGACTAGAAGCCATAACGCACCGGTAGAAGACTCGCCCAACTCGGACGGGGACCTCGAAACCACGCAGGTGCCCAGCCAAGACCCCACCCAAACCGACGTTGGGACGAGCCAATGTATACACTTAGCCTCACAAACCAACCCATCAACAGATGAAGACCTCAACTCCAGCCTGTCGCCAGAGATGAGGATGATGCTCAGGATGTTCGAGGAACTTAAGGAGCAGGTAGCCCGGTTAACTGCGGACCCCTCGATTCCACAAGCAGCTACGCCGCGGCCTACGCGTCTACAGTTCCGCATCTCAGCCCCAAGGCAAAAACAGGCGCGAGACGAAGAGGGCTTCTTGAAGCCAACGGCTGGACTCGAAGAGGTGAGAGGAAAAAGGGCGGCCCATGCCGACCCCGAGCAAGCCAAGACCTCGGCTGCTATAGCCAAGATCATTAACCAGCTTGGTATAAGTCCACTCTCACCCGAGGTACTGGCTACCCCACTACTAACCGGCAATCGGATGCCCAACCTGGCAGTCTATAACGGGGATGGAGACCCAGCCAGCTATCTGCTCAACTTTGATCATCATATGACTTTGCATGATATGACCGACCTCATGAAGGCGAAGATATTCCTGACCACCCTGGTTGGCAATGCCTTGGACTAGCTTCAAAAACTTTGTCCCGACTCTATTGCAAGTTTTCATCAGCTGGCCGAGGCTTTCCTATCCCGCTTCGCGGGAAGCCGACGTGTAACCCGCCATACTTCATCATTGTTGTCGGTGAAGCAGCATAAAGGAGAAAGTTTGAGGGCTTACACAGCTCGATTCAATGAAGAGACCCTCAGAATTCCCAACTTGGAGGATTCCATGGCGCTAATGGCTTACCAAAGTGGACACAAGTCGGGCCCCCTCATATCCTCCTTGGCCATCGACCCCGTGGATATGGTAGCCGAGCTGATGGTACGGGCAGAAGGGTACATACACTCAGAAGAAATCCACCAGGCAAAGAGGGATGATGACAAGGAAAAAGAAGCTGGGAAGAAGGGAGAGGCCTCGAGTAAGGCCCAAAATGACCGAGGCAAGCAGCCTCAACAGCCAAAGCAGAACCCCTGGTTCACTATGTTTATTCCCTCTCAGCACCTCGAGGGAGCAGATCTTGATGGAGATCCAACACCAGAACCACTTACCTCCAGCGCCGAAGATGAAAGGCCGACCTGAAAAGCGCAATAGGACCAAGTATTGCCGCTACCATATGGATTATGACCATACCACCGAGGAGTGCAAAGATTTGAAACAGGAGATTGAAGGACTGATAGCCCGAGGTCACCTCTGGAGGTACGTAGATCAACAGCCGACCTGGAGTCACGATCAGAGGGATAGAGAGAGAAGTCCCCCCAGGCGCCAGGCTAGGGGCAGACGTTTGGCTGTGATTGAGACTATCGCATGAGGATTGGCGTCGGGGAGGGAGACCTCGGCTGGCAGGAAAGGTTATGTTCGGGCTGAAAGGGAGTACGGGCCGATGCGGGGTTTAGTCCCAGAGATGAAAGAACTCACTTTCTCCTCAGAAAACTTGGAGGGAGTAATATTTCCCTATGATGACGCATTGGTGATCAGCGCTAAAATAGCCAACTTCACCATGAAGAGGCTGATGGTGGACACTGGGAGCTCGGCAGAAGTCCTATTCCTGAGCACATTTGAGGAGATAGGGTTGGACAAGAGCCGGCTCAGGCCATTGAAGGGCACCTTAGCTAGTTTCATCGGACAACCCCACCGAGCCGAAGGGGTCATCAGCCTCCTACTGAAGCTGGAAGACGGAGATAAGCGGGTTTCGATACAGGCCAACTTCATTGTAATGGATTGTAACTCCACCTACAATGGGATCTTGGGTCGGGTGGCACTCAATCATTTTAGGGTCGTTCCTTCAACTTACCATCAGGCCTTGAAATTCCCAACCCCGGGCGGTACGACCACCATCTGAGGAGCTTAGCTCTCAGCTCGGGAGTGCTATGAAAGCTCCCACCGCCCCAAATATCAGATTGGCTGGGGACCAGATTTGCCCGAGGAAAAGAGGGATGCCAAGAGAGGGAGCCCGGCTGAAGACCTTCAAGAGTTGGAGCTCTACAATGAAACAAAGAGAGCAAAGATCGGGAGTGAACTCCCTGGTGACCTCAAGAAAGGTATAAGCCAATTTTTTCTGAAAAAAGAACACATATTTGCATGGTCTGCCTCTGACATGACAGGTATCGACCTGGGTGTGATTGAGCATTACCTGAATGCCAACCCAAATCACTATCCGGTAAAACAAAAGCGTATGCACTTCCATTATAATAAGCAGCACATCATAGCAGAAGAGGCCTCCAAGTTGGTAGACGCCAACCACATAAGGGAAATTCAATACCCAACTTGGTTATCCAACGTGGTACTAGTGACCAAGTTGTCAGGCAGATGGAGATTGTGTATTGATTTCACCAACCTCAACAAGGCCTACCCCAATGACTGCTTTCCCCTACCTCAGATTGATCAGATGGTAGATGCCACCTCTGGGTTCGAGCTACTCTCTTTTATGGATGCCTTCAAAGGCTACAACCAGATTAAGATGGTTCCCGGGGACAAAGAGAAAACTGCCTTCACCACCGATAAAGGTCTTTACTACTATGAGGTCATGCCTTTTGGCCTCAAAAATGCTGGAGCTATCTACACTCGGATGGTGAACAAGGCATTCAAGAACCAGATTGGCCGGAATATGGAGATCGATATAGATGACATTTGGTCAAGAGCAAGAGGGTGGAAGACCATGTGACCGACCTGGCTGAAGCCTTCACCATAATGGAGCACTTCGGGATAAAGTTGAATCTGAAAAAGTGCGCATTCGGCATCAAGGTAGGAAAGTTTTTGGGTTTCATGGTCACATCCCGGGGAATAGAAGCCAACCCGGAAAAGGTTTAAGTAGTACTTGACCTAACGCCGTCGACCTGCGTGAAGGACATCCAAGTGCTCGCGGGCAAGGTCATGGCGTTGAGCAGATTCATGTCTAGGTCGACCGACAAGTGCACCCTTTTATTCAAAATATTGAGAGATCCTAAGAATTTTGAATGGACTACGGAATGCCTGAACGCCTTCCAAGAGCTAAAAAAGTATCTAGCTTCACCACCTCTGCTATCCCGACCTGATGTAGGAGAGGAGTTCGTACTATACTTGGCATGCTCAGGGACAGCAGTGGCAGCGGCACTGGTCTACGAAGAAGGGAAGGAACAGAAACCGGTTTATTATGTTAGCAAACCGGTCTATTATGTTAGCAAAACATTACAAGGGGCCGAGGTGAGGTACTCCTCCTTGGAAAAACTCGCCTTCGCGATCATCACGGCGGCAAGAAAGCTTAAGCCATACTTTGATGCTCATCCAATTAAGGTCATGACGAATGCCCCGCTCAAGTCCATCATGCAGAAGTTGGAAGCGTCGGGTAGACTATTGAAATGGGCAGTTGAGCTGAGTCAATTTGACATCACCTACCAACCCAGAACAGCCGTAAAAGCCCAAGCCATCGCGGACTTTGTGGTAGAATGTACTAGCTGAGCCGAGCATGACCCGGAGGATGTGTGGAAGGTCCATATGGATGGGGCATCGGGGAAGTCTGGAAGCGCAGCCAGAGTGGTCATCCTCGACCCAACCCGGTATGAGCACCAATACTCCCTCAAGTTCTCCTTCTCGGCATCCAACAACGAGGCTGAGTACGAAGCAGTGATCACGAGATTAAAAATTGCAGCTCAGCTCGGGGCACAAACAGTTGACCTAAGTACCGACTCCCAATTGATTGCTAGTCAGATATCAGGAAAGTTCGAAGCCAAGGACAATACTATGCTGGCCTACCTCAATAAAGTTAAGGATTTGACCTCAGGGCTCAAGAGGTTCATGGTGCAGCAAATCCCGAGGGAGGAGAATATGAAGGCTGACGCTCTGTCCAGGTTGGCCTTGGGCGAGAGCCAACCTACACTGGTCCATGTGGAAGAAGTCTCTGAGCCAAGTATTCAGTTGGGAAAGCAAGTCGTGGCTGAGCTCAATTTAAGCCCAGATTAGACCCGACCAATCATGGATTACTTGGAAGGGGTATGACCCCGGAGGATGAAAAAGCAACTCGGAAACTCATAAAACGGGCCTCAAGGTTTGTCATAATAGCCGGACAACTCTACAAAAGAACTTACACTTGGCTTCTCTTAAAGTGTGTTGGACACGAGAAGGGAAACTACATACTCAGGAAAATTCATGAAGGGGTGTGTGGGAACTACTTGGGTGGCAAGGCTCTGGCTCGGAAGGCATTGAGGCAAGACCATTTTTGGCCAACCTTAGAACAAGATGCCAAAGAGTATGTAAAAAAGTGTGACACCTGCCAAAGGTTCGCCAATATACAGAGAAAGTCCGCGGTAGACCTGACGGTGATGATAAGCCTATGGCCATTCTATCAATGGGGTCTAGATATCATTGGCCCATTGCCAACCAGTGTTGGCTAGAAGAAGCACGCCTTCATAGCTGTGGACTACTTCACCAAATGGCATGAGACTGAAGGTGTTGGTAGAATAACAGAAAAGGTAGCTTGAGATTTCGTATGGAAAAATATCATTTGCCGATTTGGGGTGCCAAAGGTCATCATCACCAACCACGGCAAGCAATTCGACAGTACATACTTTCGAAGCAAATGTGTTGAGATTGGGATCGACCTCAGATTCTCATCTATTGCTCACCCTCAAAGTAATGGACAAGTTGAAATGACTAACCAAATCATTTTGCAGGGCCTGAAAACCAAGCTGGAGGAAGCAAAAGGCCAGTGGGCATCGATTCTCCCCGAGGTACTATAGGCTCAACGAACCACCACCAGCTCGGTAACAGGAAAATCGCCCTTTGAGCTGACCTTCAGTACTCAAGTAGTGCTGCCAGTGGAGATCGGGCCTCCAACCAGTAGAACCCTCCATCACGATCCAGTAATAAACGGAGCCCTAATCCGTGAAGAGCTCGACCTCGTTGAAGAGTTGCGAGCCAAAGCTCAGATCAGGATGTTGGCCAGCAAAGCTGCCATGCAAAGAGCCTTTGCCAAGTAGGTCAAGCCTAAGCCTATTAAGGTTGGCGACCTCGTGCTTAGAAAGGCCATCTTTTTGCTGCGCTCAGGTAACAAACTCTCCCCGACCTGGGATGGACCGTACGAAGTCGTGAAAGAAGTCAGACCTGGGACCTTCTACTTTCGGGCGCTGAAAGGATGTGGGACTTGGCTTACACAAAGGAAACAGAATGATCAGCCAAGCTAAAAAATATAGCCATACCTGCAAAACCGAGTATAACTCACTGTGACTATGGCCGTCCTCAAGTCAAGTGAGAGCTGCTCTACTGGGACCTTTGCTAGCTTGGGGTCGCGGGTGACCTTGGCCGCCTCAATGAAATCTTTACTGGGTGGGCTCGCCTCCGTGACCTTGCCTTTCCCGGAGTACTCGGTCCGAGGCCGCTTCTTGTTGTCAGGTTAGGTCACCGAGCGCTCCAGGATTGTAACAACCGAGCTCGACCTTTTGGGCAGTGGAGACCTTGAAGTCCCCTTGGAGGATACCTCGGCCCCGACCTCCCGTCCTTGGCCACTTTGTCACTGCCTCTACTCTTGAGGAACGGTAGAACCCAAGCCGAACCGAGCCAATATTTCACCGCTGGCCTCGGCCTTTTCCTCCTTTGAGTATAAGCGAGCTTTCCCGTATCTGCCATATCTGCAAAAGAAAATGAGGGAAGTAAGAGATAGTTGAAAGCTGATTTAAGAAGGCAACATCAGTCAGGATAATAGGGAGGTCGGGCGCCGGTCCTGCAAACTGACCCTTTTCTGAGCTAGACTCCATATTCTCTTCGGGCTCGAGAAGTAGATAGGGATACTTCTTTCTCAGGTTGGGTTCTTTCCCGAATAACTTTGATTCCTAGATTTTGTCCCACCTGAGGACGCTATCAATATTAATCAGTATACCCGGCTCGGGTCTCAGCACCCCGACCTCGGTAAGTTCCGCGTCTAAAAGTTTAGGGTCATCATTCACATTCTTCTTCAGAGATGGATTTTAATTCACTCTGTACCCCGGGTTCACAGTTGGCTCGACCCAATAGTAGTCATTGTGCCAACCCTTGTTGGAGGTGTGCTACTTAGTTAAGATGGCATTACTGGCCCGAGCTGCGAAATGAAACCACACTGGCTATTTCGGGTTGGGCTTGCACATAAAGAACTGCCTAAACCGACGTAGGGTCGGCTCTATTTCCTTCTCGAGATAGAATACATAAAACGCCACCACTACGGCCCAACCATTGTGTGACATCTGACCTGGGCTTAGCTCAAAGTAATTCAGAATGCCGATGATGAAGTCGGAAAGTAGAAGCTGGATGACATCGAAAGCGAGATCGTAGATAGTGAAGTGGTCGGGATGAGGATAGCAAGCGGATTCGTTCTGACCCAAAACCTTCAACTTGTGGTGTCAGTCCACCGACCAGTTCCTTAACCTGGCGTTGGCCATCTGCACAGTAGAATGGCACTCGTGCTTACAACAGGTGAACAGTTGCTCTATTCTTTTTTCCCAAGCAGACGAACCGCTGGCTGTAGCTGAGCTCCGAGGTCGAACTGCCCTAACCGGGACTGCCTCAATCGGCTCTGCAGTGGAGGCACTAGCTAAATATTCCTGAGGTATCTCGACCCCCTCCAACTGGTTCAGGGGCGACCCATCTTCTTTATCTCCCAAATCTCCCAGGTCGGCCAAATGATCCTCCTCAGCCTCTTCCTACACCTACCTGACCCCGATAACTTGGCAATTATCATCACCCTCCCTGGGCCCAGATTGTTGAGCTGATCTTTGAGACACATCGGTACTATCATCACCGTGACTTTCATCTGAGGTGGACTCCGAGCTCAACGGATCCTCGTCTCCCCCATAGGATCTCACCTCCATGGCTTGGGAATCTTTCAACTCCGACCTCCCCATCCTGTCTACAAATAAAAATATATGCACAAGAATATCTAAAGGGAGTCGGGACGTACCTACCGCTCTAGTGGTGGAAGATGACCCGATCTAATTGCTTCTGACCTAATTGGCTCTAAACTAATGGATTCCGAGCTGAATACACCAAGAAGGTTGTTTGCCGAGCTAAAAATGTCCGACCACTCTGGTTGTCAACCTGAAACTCTTGAAATTTTGTAGGCAAAGTGTGAAATGAATTTCAGACATCAAGGCCCTATTTATAGGCAGCTCCTGTAACCGCCTCGGGAATTCCAAATGTCGCATCTCATCATAATTGTCAGGTGACGTGTCAGCCATCTGAAGGGCATGCTTCGCTGACGTGGCCATCCTTACCCTGCCGGGGTTGGTCACCTCCAGCTTGGGAACAACTCCCAAATCTAGATCTCACCCTTTCAATCTCGACTTGGGGAGGGGGGGGGGATTGACGAGGGTAGACCCCGAGCTGAGGAAAGACACCCGCACAGAGCTAAGTCCGGCCAACCCGAGCCAAGGCCAGCATATTCAGCTAATGTCCAACCTGGATGCTGATCCGACCTCACCCCGACCTAGGAAAACCCTGACTTGTGTGCTAGCTATTCTGATGGGACATAAAGCCTTGATGTGACATAAAGTTGCACCGCATTAAATGCTATCGGATCCAAATTTAGTATAAATAGAGTTCCACCCCTTCATTTCTGAGGTGACTCGTCATTAAATGCTCTCGGCTACTTCGCCAATTCGGACATACTAATTATTCACATGCTTGAGGAAAGAATCCGAGTCATCACCCTGCCTTTTCCTTCCCTTTCCTTATGCAGGTTAAGTGGCCAACCTGAAAGTTTAGCTCGGAGCCCAACCCGAAAATCCAGGTCATGGAGCCGACCTAGAAATCGAGCTCGGCGGGAGTAGCCAATCAACTTCAACTGCGAGATTCCCAACCTCGACAATAAAGAAAGAAGGAAAAAAAACTGATTGCATCGCCAATTTTTATCACCCATACATGAATTCATGTTAAAATAAAAAAAAAGTTTTATTTATTCTTTTAACATGCTAACTAAATATTTATATAAGTGATGATAAATAGATAATAAAATAGAGTACTATATAATAGTTTTCTTATTGTAATAACAAGAAAGACACGATAAATTTCTCCTAATCAAACCGTTTCCAAAAGCATGGGTTCTGTTCTTAGCTCACTTGCTTGAACCGACTTCCTACTAAACAAAGGCCTGTTGAGTGGGGGATTGTGAATGATGTTTGCTATGCTTTCTGCTTGTTGGGAACTGATAGCAGGGATCATATTTTCTTTTTCTTTGCTTGCCCCTTTTCCAAACGCATTTGGAAGCATTCTTCCAAACTTCTGAGATGGGGGAATCTTGACCAGGAGTGGTACGATCTCATTGATAAGCTAGCTGGTGAATGTGATATTATGTAAAGGACGAAGTTTGAAGGCTGACTTGACCAGGAGTGGTGTGATCTCATTGAAAGTAGGTTTAGTAGAGGGGATAGCGCAGCAACTTCCATTTTCACACACTCAAATTTCTCACACCAAAGAATCTCTTTTTGTGATGAGTATGCTTGAAGGTTGCAGTGTCTGTAATGAAGAAAACTATTCAATTATGAGGTTGGCTGACTGTAAATTCCAGCGACTTGTCAATTGTTGGTTAAGAATATTACAATAGCGATTTATTGTAATTAATGTTTTTGAATTTAAATAACATTTCGACTTTCATCTAAAAAAGAAAACTCTAATGTAGGAACAGTTTAGCAAGCTAAAAGGGAAAATTTAGTTTTAAATCTCGGACTTGGCTCCTCTACAATTTTATTCAAGTAATGCTAGATGTCACCTTTATTTTATCACCTAATTATCATCTCTTAGTTTGCATACCTAGTTGGCATGCCACTAGATAAATTTATTTAATTTCTCTATCTTCTTTTATTAATTTTTCTCTATCTTCATTTTTCATTTTTCTCTCTCTTAATTAATGTTTCCTTCTATATGTTGATTAACTAGATGCTTCAGAATCTTGATAGTCTTCTTTTATTCATTTTCATAAATTGTATTCTTGATTATGCCTTTAGGAGGTCTAACAACACTATGTTAAAATCAAAAAATTAAAAAAGACATGACAACCTTGTGCTTTCTTTTACTTTTTTTTTCCATTACTGAAGTTTAGGTTGGGATCATAGTCATTCAATTAGCTTCAATTGATTGAATATCATCTTGTAATCAATGAATTCAATCAATTATTTTTAGGATTTTCAAATAAGAATTAGTAAGGCGTAATAATCAAAATTACTTTTAGGGTTTAGTCTTTCTTGCTTATTTTTCTAATTTCATAAGTTTATAGGGATCTCTACAAAACCATACTTGACATTTGAATGATATGTCGAATCTTAATGGTAAAATCACTGCATTTCTATTTAATCTAGTGGCTTAAGTTTATTTGATCTAATGGTTAATATTTTGGATTAAAAAACCTGGTAGATGGTTAAGATTTTTTCTCGTATATAGGAGAGGATCCAGATCCGTTTCTTGATAGGGATTTTATGAAAATTATCAGGTTTGTGAATGGTTATTAGCATAATCTTCAATGAAGTTTACATGCCTAATTTGATTACGAAAATGGAAAATTTTGATTTGTGCACCTGATAGACATGCATGCTATCCACTGCAATTTAAGATATAATCATCTCTAGTAGATGTTGGTATAAGGAAATTTGATTTATTTACTAGGACAAGATTTTAAATTTCATGTCATCACCGAATCTGTAAAGATTTTTTGGTCCTTTGTGTTGATTTTTCATTTCTTATGTGAAGATGGTGTTTCTGAATACTGATTGCTTGACATAAATAAATATAAATTTTAAGATTAGTACGTAATATCTTAGGCAATTCCAACTAATTATATCAATTTATTTTATGATAAAAATTTAGGTTTATTATCATCATATATCATCTTATAATCGATTGAAACTAATCGAATAATCGTGATTTTAACCTAAATTTTAATGAAAAAAAGTAGAAGAAAGCACAAGGTTATAATGTGTTTTTTATTATTATTTTGGTTTTAACATAGTATTGTTAAACTTCCTAAAGACATAGTCGAAAATACAAATTAATTTTAAAAATGAATAAAAAAAGACTGTTAAGATCCTAGAGCATCTAATTAATCAACATATAAGAGGAAACATTAGTAAAAGGGAGAAAAAGGAAAAAAAATGAAGAAAGAGAAAAATCAATAAAAGAAGAGAGAATAAAATAAATTTATCTAGTTATGCCAATTAGGTATGCCAACTAGGAGGTGATAAGTAGGAGATGAAAAGAGGGTGACGTCTAGCATTACTCATTTTATTCCTTACAATTTCATACAATGTTCCTTCTAATTAATGCCACATGTCACCAAATTTCATCTACGGACTACATTAATCTTACTAAACTAATTTTACAATCATGGTTAAAAAGCATTAAATACCAAATCTAAATTAATTAGCAAACAAATATAGAAGCATATGATTCTAAAAAGAAATAAAAAATAAAATAAAACACATTCTTGTTCCAAAAACAACGATTTTAAAAAACCAAAAGAAGAAAACGCAAAAAGTTTTATGAATCACAAATAAAGCTTCTTGTGAAGAAAATATATAATTGATATTAAGAAAGATTACAACTGAACAAAAACTAAAATCTAAAACTAAAAGAATCAAATCACCAAAGAATCAAAACAACTCACTTGTTAAATCTAAAATTACATTGAGTAAACATTCACTTAAACTGGTTCTTGAGTTTTTGTCTTTTATTTTTTTGGAATCGTTGTTCTTGAAGCACGAATATGTTATTTTTGTTTTTTTTTTTTCAAAATCATATGCTTCCATATTTGTTTACAAACTAAATATGTCAGTTTAGATTTGGTATTTAATATTTTCTAACCATGATTGGAAAGTTAATTTAGCAAGAGTAATGTGATCCGTAGATTAGATTTGGTGACACGTGGCATTCAACTATAGGCTCGAAATTTATTTTTTAAAATTAAAATTCAAAATAGATGGTTGAGATATAAAAAAGTCAAATTTTATAACTCATATTATACCTCATTTAATAGATGAGAGAATAAGTAGAGCAAAAGATCCCAATATAATAAAAGAGGTATGACATTCTCCGCTTACTGGTTTTGGTTGTGTCTACATCTGTTGATTTAACTCGCGATACATTTTTACTTCAACTATCTCACGATACATAGACTGGATTAAACATCGTGCTTTAGATGGATCACGTTGGTATTCTACATCTGACTTAACGACTGAGCGTAAACCAAATTCAAGAGTACAACGGCCCGATCCTGTTAAGGCCTCACCTTATTTTTATTTTATTTTTTATAAAAAAATACTTTAATGTGGGGGTTGGCTTAAGGGGTTGACTGTAAATTAAAGAGTCGTAATTAGTATCTTTCTTCTTGTGAAAATGGAGAATTGACGACAAGTCTGGAGTCATCCATTACATCATGATGTTAAATGTTCACGTTGGAGAAACTTCATCGAAATTTTCTCAACGAAAATATCTGTACTTTGCAACGATAAGTGACGGAAAATTTTTGAATGTGTTTAAATTGACTTATCAATATCTAACATTATTGATGAGACTATGCGTGTAGACTTTTCTAATATGTAAGAGGCGAATTTCATACTTCATATTCCAATGATTCATGCACTGTATGCAAAAGTTGTGCTGCACCAGCACCAAGTTGGAAAAAGACTAGTATATATGTATGGTTTAATGTCATCGAAGAGATTCTCAAAAGGCAAAGACCAATTATTTATTCTTAATAACAATTGACGCAATTTTTACGACTATAGTTCAAGGCCTTCACCTAATTGCTTTGAGAACTTCACAAAAAATTATTTTTGGTCAATACAATGGTTCTTTTTTAACTTTGATAAATTTCGCTACAGGTCATTAAATTAGTTTAAAGTCTCAAATTACTCATTAAGCATTTTTTCGTTCAAATCTTTTTTGGTTTCCTTTACCATTCCATTAGTTGTTTAGTTAGTTCTGACGAATTTTTATTTCTAGCTGAGCTAAATTGTTATTTGTAATACCATATGTTAGATGTGAAGTCACCCGAGTTGACCAAAAAATCAGGATAGTTCTCGTCCAAGCTGACCTCCTGTACAAGTAAAGAAAAAAAAAATAGCGGGAGTTATTTTCCGCGTCTCTCCACGAGCGTGACAATTAGTAATTTGGCTCGAGTATGATCTAACAGACAATGAAATTAGCAATTGGAGTGAATTAGTTATATTTTAGTCACTTTTCTTGGGCTATTTATAGTAATGTTTGGGTGTCCTTTTTGGTGGTTTTCTCTTGTCCTTGTATGCTATTTTGGTGACAAGTGTCTTGCAATGATTACCTCTTTTGTTACCATGGATATTTGGGTAATTGCACACTTGGGCCCTATTCGTATCCATATCACTTGCCCCCCAGAACTTTCAAGGCTGAGGGTTGACCTCGAGAGTTCTGCAGGAGTTATCCTTTTTCTTTTACTCGTTTCTTCTTTGTGCAACACTTCGATATCTGCGCCTCAGATATGGTGCAATTATTGCGCGCTTTCTCAACTAAACGGTCGCGATTCTTCTTTCTCTAAGATTCGCGCCTCTCATTTCCTATATATATACAGGCGTCCCCCACCATTTTTACCTTTTTCCGCTACTTCTACATGCTCTTATTATTATTATTTTTTATCTTCTTCATATGTTTATGTTCGGCTCGGATAATTCTTATCATCTCTTAGCGGACCTAGCCCCTTTTACCTGCTTGGGTCTTTTCCAAATAGTAGGTATGTATTTGATCATTTAGTTTTTCCTTTCTTCTGCTTTCACTTCTCGAGTCATGGTCGGGTCGGGTAGTAGCGAAGATTCTCAAAATGATTCTGTCCAATCATACGATAGGGGGGCCGGTGAAGAGCTTGATAGCCCGGACTCTAAGGAAATGTCTATATAGCTAATGCTTCTCAAAGGAATGAGGATCACGATATCGTCGGCGATAATGAAGGTCAAAAAGTTAAGGCTCATGTTCCCAATGACTAAGTAGAGTTGGCCGGCTTTACTGATGTAGAGGAGTATCATGGTTCCAGCGAGTCTCTTTTAGAAGACTTTAGGGGTATAGAGCTCCATAGCGACCCTATAGAATGCCCATTCCCACTTTCAAGGACTAGTTCTTCTCATGCCCGAGGCCGCTATCATTCATGGGTCCTCGGAAGCTACCGAAGTTACCCATGGGGTCGACAAGAAATTATTTTCCTATTATTCCTGAACTTGTTTTTCTATGCTCGAGATGACGAACTAGAGGATGTTAGGTTGCTCCATTCCCCATGACTATAGGGTTAGGGTCCCAGTCGTGGATGAAGTTGCCTGCCATCCTCGGAAGGGAGAAATTAGTATAAACGACGTTGCCTTTGAGTTTTTCAAATTTTCAATCCTTTCTTATATAGCCGACATAGTCAACAACTTTGAGATTAGCATAGGCTAAATTTCTCAAACGGTTGGGCCATGATGGTTGTTTTCTATGTCTTTATTCAGTCCAAGGGTTTGACTCCTACCGGTGCCCTATTTCGTCACTTCTTTACCCTTTAACCTAACCCTCAGTGCAGAGGTTGATACTATGCCATGACTCGATCTAGATTGTCATGCCTCAACTCGACCCTTCCTATAATCAGTTGGGATGCAACATAATTTCGGCAGTATAACGACAGTAAATAGGATACCGAGGCTCTAAACCAACCTCAATAGAACATCATACATCAACTCCATAAACCATATAACAAACAACTCCTCAATAAAATAACAACATACATCATAACCATATTATACAATAATCATTCCTCGTTATATGCCTCTGTTCCAACATAATACATAAACTTTAATGTACATTACAAAATATAATGATACCAACCTAGCAACCTAAACATAGACAAAAGAAAGACTACTAAGATAGCATCAACTAATTCAATATCTTTTCAACATCTTTTACATTATGAACTACAAAGCATATAAAAGTCAACTAGATAATAAACAAGATAGTAAGACAATACAGCATTAAGGATAAGACTCCGGAACATAAGACTCATCCATGTAAGGCACATTTTCCTCTTCAGGAGGCACGTACTCGTAGTCCTACTCAACAACACCTGTAAGCATGCAATAATAGAGAGTGAGCTTATATAAAATAAGCCCAGTGAAGATTCGATAGATCTCTAACAAGGTTCATTATACTCCTTGGAAAATGATCCTTTGAACAAGTAAACACACAATAACATCAATAATACTATCATCACATAATCTATAATGACCATTCAATAAAGGATACTCTAGTTGGTGTAGCTCCAAACGCCATCACGATCATAACAGCCTTCTTGTGACTCCCATAAACTCACGCACCCGAGGTACCCCAATAACCTCTCCCTCCATGACACCTCCGCCATGCGAGCTGGAGGCAGTCTCTGGTAGTCATGCCGTTATCAACCCGATAACCCGATGCTGCTCGAGAGGTGGCACACACATACCAAAGACTCAACAATAATAATAAACATCAATCATTCACAGGAGGACAGTCTAGCGGAACTACCTATCTCCCGACATCAATCATCAATCAATAATCAATAATCAATAATAATCATATTATCATCAAAATAACATCAATAATCAATTTAATAACAAATAACTAAGTTAGATGACAAAGTAGGCCATCTAACCGAACATGCATTAAACACACAATCAAACCCTAGTTTACCCATCATCAACTCACAATTCAATCACTCAAACCACACTCAATCAACTAAAGGCATAATCTAACATTTTAAAGAAAGACAACCTAAACTTCAAATAATCATATCTTACATTCTACTAATCCAAACAACTCCAAATCAGTTTCTATCACTCACCCAATCAATCAATTACATTAGCCCCCTCGGAAACCAACCAAAACACATCCAAATCATGCCCAACAACCCTAAAACCCAAGTGTGTCATGGCTGAAAATTTCAGATTTTAGCACGGACATCACAATCAAAAAATCAGCAATACAACGGCGCTACCACGTAATTAACAAACTTTTAGAAATCGACAGCAATTGATTTCAACCAATACAACTCAAGATAATCAACATTTAGCAAATTAATCAATTTTAAATACGCGAAAATAAATAATTATGCTACACCGGTTCAAATCTCTCAAGAATTCATATAAACTATCCCTAGCATGCATGGAGCAATAATCTAACTTCAAATTAACATTCTAACGGTTCAATAATTATTTATACGCAAAAATACAAAAGATGAGTTTTGAGATCTAGAAATTTTCTCTCACCTTTGATGCAATAAAAGCCTAGAAATGCTTGCAATGCGTGCCCAACAAGCGGAATCCAACTCGGCACGAAGTTCTACGGACAAAAACTAGCTTTTTCTTTAAAAAATTTCTTTGAAAACTTTGAAGAAAAGCTTGGCTATTCTCCCATGAAACTCTTGGCCATCTAGGTGTGTTTGAGGGTGTTTTTGTGCTTTGCTTGTGTGTGTTGGTGATATATGCATAATAGTCAACATTTTAAATGAAAGTCAAAGTTGAAACTTTAGTATTTTTAGTGTTTTCTTGACTTTAAATTCATTTTCTTGATCACCAATGTTCAAAATAATTATGCAACACCCAAGATAGCTCAAGTAGGTTATTTTTAGGTAACAAGAAGTTTTACAATCAAACAATTTCACCCGAATTGGCTTAAAACTCAATTTTCGCAAAAGTCGGTGTAAAAACCCTAATAAATTTTTAAGCCGATTTGAAAACTGTTTTAATCAAACACAGGTCTATTAAAGTCCGTGGACTAGGTCTAGAAGGGTTAAAAAGACCAGTTTCAAAATGTTAGCGGACGTGTTTCAAAAATACTATTCACTAAAAATTGACGATAAAATTTCTGACTCCGTTTTTTATGAAAATTTCATGATTGTACATTTAGCATGTTCTAGGAGTATTAATATCAAAATTATCACATTCTAAGTCATATAGCACATAGATAGGTTAATTTACGCAAAACGAGAATAAACACGCAAAACGAGACAGGATAGAAAAGTGGGGTTTCACATAGATGTCTTATTTTTCAAAATTGGAAGACCTCCTATAAAGGTTGACATAATAAGTATTACTTCGTGTCGGGTCCTCGACCTTGGCATGTCCCTACTTCATGGGGCATAATTGAGGATGGCAAAAATAATCTCCCCTACTTGTCTGATCGTGAGAGGGATGCTTTTACAGCCTTGCACGGAGATAGGGGTTTGGACGCTTCCAAGTATGTTAAGTGGAAGAGAATATGGGGGTCGGGTTTATATGGTATGCCTTATCAATTCCTGAACTGTCCTCACCCATGCCTTCTCGACGTCGAGGCCACTACCTTTAGGAAGAAGAGAGGGTCTAAGAGAAGTAGGGGTAGGTCCCGTCTTAGGGAACTCCCCTTTTTGTGTTTTGTAATCTCATTTTATTTTGCTAACTGCCAGCTCGATTTTGCAGATATGGACCCCTTGAGCATATTGAAAGCAGTTGTAGGTAAATCTTCTAACAAATCTTCGAGGACTGAGGGCTCGTCCTCTAGTCATACGGCGCCTCCTCTAACCTGGAAGAATACTAGTCAAAATGAGCTAGAGACCGCCTCTTCCGCCCCCTCCTTCAAGAATCAGAGGTCTTTACCTCCTAATAAGAAGAGGAAAACTCCTTTATTCGGTGATGATTCCTCCCACATTCGGGCTCGATCTTCGCCAACAACCATTGTGATTGATGCCGACACCTCTCATTCCAACCCTTCCAAGGGCTTGGGGGCTTTGGCTGCAATTGCCCTGTCCAAGAACCCTAAAGTTGGGAGAGTCACCGACAAAGTGCCCCCACCTCCCGAGCTTGTGGTGGTGTAGGGGTAAGGACGACAAGAGTCCGGAGGTTGCGATAAACAAACTCCCATGCAATGCTTGAGAAGTTCCTTTGGGTGGCATCTTCAATAATCTTCTGAACCGCTTTTCTTTCTTTCTTTTCCTTCCTTCCTTCAAGAGATGAAATTAATCATTTTTTCTTTTCCTGTTCTCAGGTAGCTTCCTATGCCTCAAACATCTAATCCAATATGGGTGTCCTCAGGGGAATGTACTCTAAACTGAATAAGAGGTACAAGCACCAGTGTTCCAAGGTTGATGATACAAATAAGGATGCCTTGAAGAACGTGGAAGAGACGATGAAGAAATCGGCTATGGAGAAGGAGAAAGCTAGCAAGGCCGAGGCTGAGCTCAAGAAAGTTTCTGAGAAGCTGTCTTCTGACTTGAATGAGGTTCAGTTGAAGCTCAAGGCCTATGAGAAGTCCTCGACCAAGAATGTCTTGGCTCGAACCTAAATGGAAAAAGGTCTTCAGAAGGAGAATGAGGCTAGGCTGAGGGCAGAGGCCAAACTGAAAGACTTTGTCGACAAATTGGGGCCTCGGGGGCAGAAGGTTGTTGAAGCTTTCAAGGTGTTTCCCAAATGTGTGAAGTTTGTCGGCGAGTCTTCGGCGGGAGTCTTCAACACTGCTCTGGCCGTGGGGACCTTCCTGGGGTTGGTCGAGGCTAAAAGGAAGGCTCAAGCCTTACTTCCCAATGCCGACCTTAGGAGTCTCCTCTTCCCCTAACCTCTAGGGTTTAGGCGTTGGAACTTCTTCCTGAGGATGCCTACTTCTTTCCTGCTCCTGAGGTAGTGGCGGCTCAAGATAGGATGGACGTACCTCCCGAGAATACTCAGGCTCCCTAGAATGAAAATGCTCAGTCTTAGGATTTTTTTTGTACTCCTTTTTTTGTAATGGCTTCGGCCTGTTATTTTGTAATATTGCTCTTCAATTTTAATCAAATTATGCTATCTTTCAGCTCGGATGTTGATTTCTCTTTCTTTTACTCTCTCAGTCATACTTTAATTGCCCGAGATGATACTTAGAGTAATTTTGACTCCCGGATCTAAAACAACAAATTTCGTCAATTCGAACTAGAACTAAATAATCGAACAAGACAATCATGATCTTTTGGTCTGTCCAAATTAAGCACTCAATCTTTTTAAGTGATTGTTCGTCAGTCTCCTATTTGACCTTTCTTGTCGGCACTTTTGGCCCTTTAACCCATTTGTGGAATTTTTGCCGGTTTCTATTTTGGACCTTTTGTCGGCTCTTTTGGCCTTTTTCCAATTTATAGGACATTTTTTGGTTATTTTGGACCTATTTCGTCGGCACTTTTGGCCATTTGCCCATTTATGGGACTTTCGTCTGTCATTTTGGACTTATCTCGGCGACACTTTTGTCCATTTCCCATTATGGGATTTTTGTCGGTTATTTTGGACCTGTCTTGTCGGTACTTTTGGCCATTTACCCATTATAGGACTTTCGTCGGTTATTTTGGACCTATCTCATCGACACTTTTGGCCTTACACTTTATCCTAATTATAAGACGTAATAATACATTTGCTGATGAAAGAAAGACATTCATTAATATCATTGAATAATTACATAAGATACTTTTTCAAATGCTCGACATTCTAAGCATTTTTGAGTTCCCTTCCCTTAGCATCCTCTAGGTAGTATGTGTCTGGCCAAACTTCTTTCACCACCTTGTATGGCCCTTCCCATATTGGGTTGAGCTTCCATTCCTTTGTTGGTAGGAAAATGGATCTTCTGAGGACTAAGTCCCCTATGTTGATTTATTTGCCTTTTACTTGTTTGTCAAACACCTTATCCACAGCTCTTTTTCCTGCCAAGGAACGGATTAGAGCTTTTGTTCTCAGCTCCTTGACTAAATCCAACTCTTCTCAGATAGATGGGCCATTTATTTCTTCTCGGTGCATTTGAACTCGGCTACTAGGAGAGCCGATCTCCACAAGAAGGACAACCTCTATTCTGAAAGTTAGGCAGAACGGAGTTTTCCCTGTCACCGTACTATGTGTGGTACGGTGGGCCCACAAGAACTTGGGAAGTTTCTCCACCTATTGTCCTCGCGCTTTGCCCAACTTGGTGTTTAGACCCTACAAAATAGTTATATTAGTAACTTATACTTGGCCATTGCATTGAGGATGGGCTACGGAAGAAAATGTCAAACTGATCCTGAGCTCAACACAGTGTTTTCAGAAGTACTTGCTATCGAACTGCCCTCCATGGTCGGTCACTATCACCCTCAGAATCCCGAATCTGCAAATCACAAACTTCCACACAAAGTTCCATGCAATTTTTTTGTAAATCGAGGACACATATTCTACTTCTATTCATTTAGTGAAGTAATCCACCATCACAAAGGTATGTCTCATCTGTCCTCTTCCAACAGGCTTCAAACCAATTAAATCCAGTCCCCATTGATTGAACGACCACGTGCTTATCATGACACTCAGTTGGTTAGCTAGTTTTCTGTGGACTCAGGCAAACCTCTGGCAAGAGTCGCATCTTCTTACTAACTCTTTTGTATCCTGCTCTAAGGTAGGCCAAAAATATCTCGTCCTGAGAGCCTTTCTAGCCAGAGCCTTTTCTCCAAGATGATTACCGTATATTCCTTCATGAATTTCTCTTAACACATAATTTCTTTCCACCAGCCCCACACATTTCAACCGAGGCCATGCGTATGATCTTTTGTATAATTGATCCCCGATCATTATAAACCTCAAGGCTTGTCTCTCAATTCGTCAGGCATCCTGTTCATCCTCAGAGAGCTCCTCGTTCTCCAGATACGCCCGTATGAGTATTGTCCAATAAGATTTTTCCTCTATTTGCGAGATCTCCTATTTCCCTGCTTTTATGCTGGGCTCTAAGATTTGCTCAATCTGAACTAGAGATGGTTGAGTCTTCCCGAGAGCCAATCTCGACAATGCGTCAGCCTTTTCATTTTCTACCCTCGGGATTTGCCAAATAGTAAATTTCTTAAGTCCAGAAATCAACATTTTCACCTTGTTCAGATATGCCATCATCATTGCATCTTTTGCCTTGAATTCTCTCGTTACCTGATTTGCTACCAACTGAGAGTCTATAACTGCTCTATCGACCTTGCCTCGAGCATTGTAGCCGTTCTTATCCTTGCGATCAAAGCTTCGTACTCGGCCTCATTGTTGGATGTCGGGAACGTGAACTTGAGTGAGTATCGGTACTCATTATGCGAAGGATCAAGTATCACTATTCTAGCCCCACTACCTTGTTTCCCCGAGGCTCTGCCCACTTGGATTTGCCAAGCTGCCAAACCATTTTCTTCCGACCTTCCTGTGCATTCCACTAAGAAATCTGCCACTGCTTGTACTTTTATGACTGTCCTCGGCTGATAGTTGATGTCGAACTGCCCTAATTCCATGGCCCATTTCATCAGTTGACCTGAAACATCTGTCATCACTTTGATCGAATGCACATCAAAGTATAGTTTTAATTTTTGGGAAGTTGTAACCATAGCCAGAGCCATCTTTTCTATTGTCATGTACCAGAGCTTTTGTTGGCCTAAAAAGCTTATAATCTTTATTTTGATAATAACAAAACATCTTAATTATGCTTTAGTACTCTCCTTGTAATTTAGGTAAGTCATTCAATCCAACAAAGCGAAGCCCACATCAACATGGATCTATTCAAAAGGAATCAAAGGCTTAAAAAGCTGTTGGATCAAAGTCAAAGCCCAATCAGAAAATGTATCAAAGCCCAAAAGGTAATCCTTTGTTTTGTCTCATTCAAATGAAGTCTCTTATGTGAAATCTAGTTATGAAGACTCGTAGAAAAAGACTTGTTGACCCAAAGAGTTAGAGTTGAAGACTCGACGATAAAGAGGGAGTCACAAGGAAGAAGACGTGGAGACATAAGGGGTACCGACATTAAAATTGTTGTTTGCCTAAGTATGATCTGTGTAGCTCATAAAATCTCCATAAACATTTTTCACAAAAGATTTTCATATTCGCAAAATATCTTTCGAATGAATATTTTCAAAAAGGTCAATTCGATTTTATCTTTGAAAAGAAGAATTTTTGAATATCAAACTCTTGTGTTATAAAAATTGTTTTAAATCCTTTCAAGAATTTTGAAAATATTTTGAGATGTTAAAAATGCTAAAAACACTTTTGTATGAGTGCCCTTAAAAGTGCCTAAGTGCTTTACTATTAAACAAATTGATTTGGGACTCAAAAAATTATTTTTTTAGCATTTTGAACATCCGAGCGTTACTTGCCTCATCCGATCGACTGAATGAAGACCCCAACGACCGGCAGAAAGCTCTGGTCCGAGCATTACTTCCCACATCTGGTCAACCAGATGAAGGCTACAACGACCGGATGGCTTAATGGAAAATCTAGGATTTTTGCTTAATATTCGTTTTGTGTCTAACTTTTCTCTCTTTTTAAGCCATGCTCTCTTACCATTTCAAATCATCTCTCTAAGCTTTAATCTTCAGATTTCTTAGCAATTCAAAGAGTTTTTCATATCATTTTTTCATTGAGAAATCTTGAGCTATCACTTTCATATCTTTGAGCATTCAAAGTGTTCTTCAATTGTAATATCAAATTCAAATAGGAGTTGCAATTGTTATTCATGTTCTTACACAATCATTGTAATACACTCTTGCACATAGATTGAGAGAATCATTGTGAGAAGAAGTGTTGTAATCCTTTGTGGAGTCAAAGGAAGAAAGATTAGTAAGTTGAGCTTCACCTACACTTGAAGAAGTTTGTGTAACTCTTGTGGACTCAAGAGTAATTGTAGTTGGTTTTTTACTTCACCAACATTTGAAGAAGCATTTTAGTGAAGATTGGTTAAATCCTAAGGGAAGGGAAGACCTTAGGTGGTGGACTAGGCCTCCGAGAGTGCGAACCACTTGAAAATCATCGTGTTTGATTTCTCTTACTCTACACTCCTTATTTTCAAGTCACTTACCTTCTTTTAGATATTGCTTATATTGATTGTTTGATAATTGTTGATTTATCTACTTGAAGTTCCAATTGCTTATCTAGTGTCATATACTTGTTTGCTCACTAAGTGTTTGATAAGTTGCCTATAAGAATTTCTAGGACATTATTAATTTTTGCTAGACATTATTTCTGCATTAAGAATTTTAAATTTCTTAATATTGCCAAACAACCTAATTCACCCCCCCCTCTTAGGTTATCAAGGGACAACAAGTGGTATCAAGAGCTAGTACTCTACATATAGCTTAACATCTAGTAGAGGATCCCTATGGCAAGCTCATCTATGTCTAATATAGTTGAAGGTCAATCTTCCTCTAGATCATCATTGTTTAATGGAACAAACTATTCCTTTTGGAAAACTAGGATGAGAATCTATATTCTAGCAAATGACATAGAGTTTGGAATATGATAAAAAAATGGACCAATCAATCCTACTCTAACTAAGAAGGAAGAAGAACAAGTTATTACCATCCCAAAACCAGAAAAAGACTTTAATGAAGATGACTTCAAAATGTGTGAAAGAAATTTCAAGGCTATGAACATGTTATATCTTGCTTTAGATCCAAATGAGTTTAACAAAATTTCCGGATGTAAAAGCGCTAAAGAAATTTGGGATCAATTAGAAGTCACATATGAGGGAACTAACCAAGTTAAAGAAACTAGAATAAACATGCTTGTTCACAAATATGAAATGTTCAAAATGTCATATGATGAAAATATTGAACAAATGTTTTTTAGATTTACCGATATTGTTAATGCTCTTAAATCTCTTGGAAAAGAGTACTGTAATGAAGAATTGGTAGGAAAAGTCCTCCGAAGTTTAACCATGTCGTGGGAAGCAAAAGTGATGGCTATTGAGGAAGCTAGAAACCTCAAAACTCTCACTCTTAGTGAACTAATGGGATCTCTCATGAGCCATGAGTTGAAGAAGAAGGATCGAGAAGAAGAGAAAAGAAATAATAAGAAGTCACTTTCACTTCTTGCATCAAAGGCTTATTCAAGTGATGAAGAGGAAGAAAACAAAGAAGATGAAGATGAGATAACTCTTCTTACAAGGAACTTTAAGAAATTCCTCAAATACAAAAAGGTAAGTAAAGCTCCATCTTACAATAAGTTTATGAACAAAGGAAGAAACAAGATGTTTCAATTGTGACAAGACGAGTCACATAAAAGCAAATTGTCCGAAACTAATCAAAACCAAGGGAGGAAAAGCTTTGAAAGCAACATACGTTGATGAGAATGCATCAACCGATGAAGAAAGCGAAAATGAAGAAGTGGCGAACATCATTTGTCTTACGGCAAAAGAAGATGATGAGGTATGTTCTTCTTTTAACTCCGGATATTACTCTTCTAGTTCATTAATTGATAATGAATGTTCCTTTGAAAAATTGAAATATGAATTTTCAAAAATGCATGATAGTTTTGAAATTGCAATTATCAAGATAAATGAACTTCAAAAGGAAAATAATTCTTTGAAAAAAGAAAATAAGTTGCTTGAAAAAGAGCATAATTGTGCTCATGAAAAGGCACTTAAATTTCATTTTGAAAATGATAATCTTCAAACAAAAATTGAAAAGGTTGAAAAAGAAAATCAAGGGTTAAATGAAAGCCTAGCAAGATTTACAAAAGGAAAAGAAAATCTTGATAAAATGCTTGGTTCACAAAAATTGGCTTTTGATAAAAATGGATTAGGATATGAACCTTCTCTAAAACAAAAATCTTTCAAAAGTTATTTTGTGAAAACATCATCTTCTACAAATGAAGCATCAACATCGAAAAGATTTCAAAAATCATGTACCTATTGTGAAAAACAAGGTCATATAACATCACATTGTAAATTTTGAAATATGGTAGGTAGAGACTCCAAAATTCCTTCTTGGCTCAAACCAAAATGGATTATTAAATGTGCTAAAAAATAATACTAACAATCTAGGACCCAATAGAACTTGGGGACCTAAATTTTATTTTTATATATAGGTCACCCTAAGAATGAATTATGAAGGAAATTAGGTCACTGATAGTGGATGTTCAAGACACATAACCGGTGATCCATCTCTTTTCTATGAGCTCATCAAAAATTTCAAAGGATATGTGAGCTTTGGAAACAATGAAAAAGGTAAAATCATTGGCAAACGTAGCATTGGAAATAAAAATAACATATCTATCCATGATGTGCTACTTGTGAAAGGATTGCAACATAACTTGTTAAGTGTAAGTCAATTATGTGATAATGATTATCTAGTGGAATTCAAATCATCATGTTGCACCGTATTTGATAAAATGAACAATGTGCTTTTTGTTGCAAATAGACATGAAAATGTTTATATCATTGACTTCAATAGTATATCATGTCAAAACATTGATTGTTTAATCACAACAAATGAAGATTCTTAGTTGTGGCATAGAAGGTTAGGACATATTAGCATGGACTTGCTTGGTAAACTTTCTCGAAAAGATCTTGTAAGAGGTCTTCCTAAAACCAAGTTTGAAAAAGATCATTTATGTGATGCATGTCAATTTGAAAAACAACATAAAACATCTTTTAAAACCATTAGTCATGTGACCATATCAAAAGCTTTACAAAAACTTCATATGGACCTTTTTGGACCAATGGATGTGGGAAGTCTAGGAGGATCTAGATATGCTTACATTATTGTTGATGATTATACTAGATATACATGGGTCATGTTTCTTGCTCTCAAAAGTGATGCCTTCAATGAATTTGCAAAATTTTGTAAAAGAGTGCAAAATGAGAAAGGCTACTACATTTTATGCATTCATAGTGATCAAGGGACGGAATTCATAAATGTATCTTTTGTGGAATTATGTGAACAACATGACATTGAACATAACTTTTCGGCACCTAGAACTCCTCAACAAAATGGGGTGGTTGAAAGGAAAAACCGAACTCTACAAGAAATGACAAGAACAATGTTGAAAGACAACAACTTGCCTACATATTTTTGGGGAGAAGCCGTAAATACGGTTTGCTATGTTCTAAATAGAGTTTTAATTCGACCTTTTTTCTCAAGAAAACTCCATATGAACTTCGGAAAGGACGTACTCTAAAAATTTCACATTTTAAGGTCTTTGGATGTAAATGCTTCATCTTAAACAATAAAGATCACCTTGGTAAGTTTGACTCAAAATCCGACGAATGTATTTTTATTGGTTTTTCTTCTAGAAGCAAGGCATATTGGGTTTACAATTGAAGAACCTCAGTAATTGAGAAATCTATGCATGTTAATTTTGATGAAACTAACCCTTTTATGTCAAGAAAAGATGAAGATGATGATGTAGGTGTTCAACAAGTTGAAGAACAAAGTCAACCTATCTCTACAAGTGAGAAAGAAAATATAGCCACAATTAATCAAATTGATTCTCCAAATGAGGAAGAACAACCAACATCAAATGATCAAATTGTGTCAACAAACCAAAATCTCCCAAGACGTTGGAAATTTGTCAAAAATCATTCAAATGATCAAATCCTTAGAGATCCATCACAAGGCGTAAGAACTCGTTATAATCTAAATATTTTTTGTGAACATGTTACTTTTATATCTCAAATAGAACTTAAGAATATAAAAGAAGCATTATTGGATGATGATTGGATTATTGCTATGTAAGAAGAACTCAATCAATTTGAAAGAAATCAAGTTTGGACCTTAGTTGAAAGACCTAGTAATTACCCGATTATTAGTACAAAATGGGTTTTTTGAAACAAACTAGATGAATTTGGTAATGTAACTAGAAATAAGGCTAGATTGGTTGCACAAGGGTATAATCAAGAAAAATGAATAGACTATGAAGAAACCTTTGTACTGGTAGCTCGACTAGAATCCATTCGAATGTTGCTAGCATATGCATATTTCATGAACTTCAAACTTTATCAAATGGATGTCAAAAGTGCTTTCCTAAATGGTTATCTTCAAGAAGAAGTCTGTTGAACAACTACCCAGATTTGAAAATATAAATCTACCGAGTCATGTGTTTAAACTTCAAAAAGCTCTTTATGGACTTAAACAAGCACCTAGGGCATGGTATGATAGATTAAGTGGATATTTGCTTGATAAAGGATTTTCTAGAGGTAAATTAGACTCTACTTTATTTGTAAAAAGAAAAGCTAAAGATATCTTGCTTGTTCAAATATATGTTGATGATATTATCTTTGGTGCTACTAATGAATCCCTTTGTGAGTATTTTTTTGAGAGCATGCATAAAGAATTTGAAATGAGTATGATGGGAGAGTTAAATTTCTTCCTTAGACTTCAAATCAAACAAACAAAGGAAGAGATCTTCATAAATCAAGTCAAGTACATTAAGGAACTCATTAAGAAGTTCGGGCTTGAAACCACAAAAGATATAAGCACTCCTATGGGAACTTCAACCAAGCTTGACAAAGATGAAAAAGGTAAATCGGTTGATAAAAACAATATCGAGGTATGATCGGAAACATTCTCTGTTTAACTGCCTCAAGACCCGATATTATGTTTTCTGTGTACTTATGTGCTTGTTTTCAATCTTTTCCTAAGGAATCCCACTTGAATGCCATAAAAAAAATTAGTAGGTACCTCAAAGTTACTATTGATTTAGGATTCATTTACCCTAAAGGCACATCTTTCGAACTTTTGGGATATTTCAATGCCGATTATGCAGGTTGTAAGATTGATAGAAAAAGCACTAGTGGTAGTTGTCAATTTCTAGGACATGTTTTAGTTTCTTGGTCAAGTAAGAAATAACATAGTGTAGCTCTTTCAACGGCGGAAGCTGAGTATGTAGCTATGGGTAGTTGTGTGGCACAAATTTTATAGATGAAACAAAATTTGCTTGACTTCGGTCTAGAATATGATCATGTGCCGATCAAATGTGATAATAGAAGTACTATAAGTCTTTCAAAGAATCCAATTCAACATTCTAAAACTAAGCATATTGAAATTCGTCATCATTTTCTAAGAGATCATGTGCAAAAAGGTGATATTGAACTTGAATTTGTTGATTCTATGTATCAATTGGCTAATATTTTTACAAAACCTTTGCATGAAAATCAATTCTGTGCTATTAGAAGAGAATTAGGAATGCTTTGGGTCACTTGAATTTTTGAAAAACTGTATTTTTTCAAAAAATAGGGGATCCGAGCGTTACTGCATTCATTCGGTCGCCCGGATGAAGCATGCAACGACCGGATAGAGCGCCACTACCAGACATTACTGCCCTCATCCGGGCACCCGGATCAAGGGCCTAGCGACCGGATCGCGCATATAAGAACTTGATTCTTAGCCTATTTTTTCAAAATTTTTACTACTAAACTTCAAATTCTCTCAATCCTCTCTATTTAAACTTCTCAAAGCCATTGTCTTTTCATTCTTACGAGCATCAAAACACTTCTCTAACATCAAAACCTTTCCTTATCCTCATCAAAGAATTTAAAAACTTCAAAAGAAAAGCTTTCAAAATCTGTGTCTACAAGGTGTTCGACAGAATTCCTCAAAGACAATTATCTTTTCAAAGCTTCAAATCCTTGCATAATCTCAATGGCGCCACCAAGAGCTTGCTTTCATCTAATTTTTATGATCAAATGGTTAGAATCACAAGCACATAATATAGCTAAAATCACGAGTATAATCTAGCTAAAAAGCCTCACCCTTCTATTGGAGCAACTTCTCTTCCAGTGTGTTTGGATTGGGAGAAATGGGGGGAAGGGGATAGTAGTGAGGGGATTTAGTCCTTCCCCTGTTTGGTTAGGGAGGGAAAAAGTGGTTGGGATATAGAGGGGATAAACCTAACCCAACCCCTCCATAATTACAACCAAACAATTGTATAAACATCCAAACCCAATCTTTCTCTCCACTTTACGCAACTCTTTTTTTTCTCACTAATCTTCATCAGCCTCTTCATCATCAACGTTGCCCCTGGCATCTAAGTGGAGGAAAGCACTGCGCAGGCCAGACTTCTTGTCTTTTACATCAAGAAATTATGCAAGTAGCCAAGTACCTAATAGTCTGTTTTACTATTCTAAAGATTCAAATTGCACCTTCATTCTGTGGTTAGTACAAGCGATAAATTCGAGTTGTTTGCTTTTTCCGATCTAGATGAGAAGTACATGTGTGAAATAAAATACAAAAGGGCATAAAAATTATTATACACATAAAATTTATCACTTCTCTTTTATTTTCTTTTTAATCCAAATAAAACAGACTCATAATGGGAGAGATACTCAAAAAATAAATTCTTCTTGAATTTGTTTTTAGAATTTGGAAAGAATGTTAGACAAAAACACCCTCACGCTACTTCAAGAAAAAGCTCAGAAAGTGCTTCTTATCTGGAGTTTATAAACTTCTTCAATTTGTAGAAGTTGCCAAAAACTTTAAAATAGCATATAAAAAGCTTATCAAAGTACCTTCTAGTTTTTGGATAACATTAATCATTTAACGAATTCCGACCACTAATTGGTAAATCTCGAATATAATAGTGTGTCCCCACACATAAACTAGGTCAGTTAAAAAGATACTCCACTATCGCTAAACTATACTCTTGGGGGCAAAGTACCTTCTGGTTTTTTTTACTAAGTCAAAGAACCTTCTAGTTGAATCTAATAAAAGCCAACATTCGTTTATATAATAAATTTCAACTTGTTAATTACAAATTACATATCTAATGCTAGCACTGCTGTACGATATCGACTAGCCAAAATAGTCACATTTTTTAAATAATCAACTATTAACGGGTATCTCATTAGGAGTTTTGATCCTTGTCATTTTCTCCTGAACTCTCATCTAAAGAAGCAATTGTCATTCTTAGATACTTAAATTAAGAACTCCATTCATATTTTACTTGAACACCCAGAAGAAGTTTTCACAATTTTAATTTTTGGAAGAAATTTCAAGTGCTACACTACAACATTTTAATTTCTTTGCGATACTCCAATTTGAAAAATAAAACCTATTACGTCTCTTGCTGCACCCCTTGCTGCAACAAGTGCTGTTAAATTAATTGGCTTGTGTTTTGCCAAAATTATGCTCTAACTTAATTCAATTTGAATTTAATTATGGTATATGCATATATGTTTGGAGAAATATGATTGATAGGTTTACCATATTTATAAGAGAATTGAAAAAAACAAATTGACATCTTCATTAAAAGGTGATTGAAATTTTCTTTTTCAAGAAAGGAATGTTGCTTTATTCAGGACTTGCTTAGAGACAAAGTCTTTCCATACAACTCAAGGCCCAAGCACGGATTACCTTGTGGAGGTTTAGGCAACTAATTCAACATTTATAGAGAGCCTCACACGTCTGAAAAGTGTAGAGAAAAAAAGAGCGAGAAACAGAGCAAGAAAACAAGGAATTGATTGAATATTTTCGACCTGTCAGGTTTTGCTGCAGCAGATTGACGATTTGCTGCAACAGAAGACAGTAACAGAGGAAATCTGATAATCCATGAATTGCTGCAGCAGACTATGGAACAGACATCTTATTTATGCTTCCGCTATGCTTATTGTTTTAATATTTGATAGGAAGAGTTTTTAATTGTTTATTGTTTTGTTCATTCTTCGAGAGAAGAAGATGTAGTTCTCGGGAGAGAGCGTTACAAGTCGAGGGAAACTCGCCAAACCTAGGTTTATTAAGGAGTTCGTTATCAAGGTGTCAAAGGTCAAGAGGGAGTCTTTACGTGTGTAAGTCCATTGATATTAGTTGAACCACGTTAAATCTCGGTGTCTTTATCTTCTGCATGCATTTATTTATTTTGTTTTAACTTCTATTACAACAAGATACTAACTAAAAACTATCAAGTGGTATCAAGAGCAAGTTACTGAACTGACTCAGTTAGATCTCTGGAAGAGTTTTTATTTTCTGGTTATTTGTGCAAATATGAACACTTTACATTATGGCGGATCAATCAATAAACCACCTCTTCTTGATGGCACAAACTATTCATACTGGAAGGCACGGATGAAAGCTTTCATTAAAGCAATTGATGAAGCTACTTGGAGAGCTGTGTTAAGTGGATGTGAACACCCTACTGGCACAACAGCTGAAGGCACTATTGAGAAAAAATCTGAATTGCAATGGACCAAAGCTGAAGACTCGGCGGCCACCCATAATTCAAAGATGTTGAATGCTATTTTTAATGTCGTGGATTTGAATCAATTCAAGCTTATTTCATCTTGTGAAACAGCAAAAGAAGCTTGGGAAATCTTGCAAACGACATATGAAGGTACTGTTGTAGTGAAAATGTCGAAATTACAAATACTTGCAACAAGGTTTGAAAAATTGCGGATGCACGAGGATGAAACCATTGCTGAATTTAATGTTAAGCTTTGTGACATAGCAAACGAAGCTTTTGCACTGGGAAAAAAATACTAAGACTCAAAGATGGTGAGAAAAACGTTGAGGTCACTTCCGGACAAATTTGCTATTAAGGTTGCAGCAATCGAAGAAGCAAAGGATGTGGATATTGTTAAAGTGGAAAACTTTGACTGCTCCGAGCTGCACTTTGAGCCGGACCTGTACCTGCAAAACAAAGGAACTGAGGGGGATGCCTACGGTACCCACTCCGACGCGCAAGTCAGTTAATGTGAGATGGAGCTTGTAAGTTATGAGGGATGGATATTTTTCATACCTTTTCCTGTGGAACTATTCCCATTTTATACTTGTAATAAGGAGATTCCCTAAATGAATAAGGATTCTACTAAGACCAGGACTCCTAAGAGTCCTCCTTTGCTCAGCAATCCATGGGGATTATATCGCCCATGAATTCTTCCTCATCCAGTCTCCTCGATCTTATCCTTATGGCTTCCCTACTCGCGTGTCTGCCTAGTGGCTCCGCTGGGTTCAGGGCTTGCAGAAGAACAGGGTTGATCATTATTATCAGGGCTGGAGCCCCACCCCTATTATTTGCCTTCCCTCCCCTCCCCCCAATCCTCTGAGCTGGCATACAGGTCTTGGGATTGTTACAAAATTGGAGCTCTTCATCTTCCTCAGCGGTTATGAGCCGTTGCAATCGCTCACTGTACTCGTCCCTTCAACTTTGCTGCCATTTTACAGGCACATTTCTCACAATTCACGTCGCCACTCCCCACGATCTTATGTGGGTTGACTCATCCGTGTGCGGGGCCCCGTGGGGTCCTTAATAAAGGGATCCCTTCCCGGTTCGTGCCCCATTCACATTCCATTATCCTTCAACGTTCTTTTACTCTTTTGCCAATATTCGCTCACTACGCCTTATCACTGTCTAGGTACGCTATTTCCCTTCTCCTCCATTAATGGATAGGTCCCATAAGTTAGGCGTTGCCGATGGCTCTAGTGATGGTCTCGGAGATATCCCTCGTACCCCTAGAAGTTCCGAACCCATCGCTGCCATCCAGATTTCCCATAGTCCTCATCCCACTAGAGGTACTAGAAAGAGTTCTAAGAGACTTAAGTCGAAGTCTTCCCACCATCGTACAGGCGCGACACCCTCGGGTCTTGCTAAGATTGATGATCTTTTGGTTTTTGGTGTTGAGCGTAAGGTCGGTACCACTCACGAGAGGTCCATCACCCACTTTAGGGGCATAGGAGCCATTCCTCCTGACTTCAAGGTTTGTGTCCCGAGTGATGGTAGGCCAGCATCCGCCTGTGGGTTTGGCCCAGGAGAGGTTACCTTCTACTACGAACAACTCCTTATAGGTCATCTGCCTCTGCCGCCCTATTTGGTAGAGATTTTCAACTACCTTCAAATTAGTCCTGCCCAGGTCACCCCCAACAGCTGGAAGCTCATGGTAGGTTTTTACGTTTTGTTGAAGGAGCTGGGCTATACCCCCACTTCCATTCTTTTCTTCTTCTACCATCACCTTAAGACCACTGATAAATCTTCTGGCTGGCACTATTTTTTCACCCGCTATCACCCCTTAATTGTTGACATTCCTGACAATTCCAAGAATTGGAGCCATAAATTTTTCTTGTAAAGTCCCCCACGGGTTGGGAGGTCAGAAGTATCTGGGCTAATCCTCTTGAGACAACCAAAGACCCCCCACCCTTGATGACGTTGAGAAATCAATCATCGAGGAGCTTAAGAGAGTCATCCCTGTTAGATGTGACGACCTTCTCTCACCCAAGAGGGTAACCGCAAGTGGCTTATTTTCACACCTACAATGCCGAGAGTCAGGGCTCCTCCTTTACCCCCTTCACACCGTAGTACCAGGGCTGGAGGGAAGGCTCTTACTGCCCCTCCTCCAGTTATTGCCCCTAACCTTGAGAAACCTGAGCCTCCAACCTCCCACTCGTCATCCGACACTGAGGGTTAAGTTTTATCATCGTACCTACCTTCGACCTTCTTATTTGTTTATGAAGTCCTTACTACCTTCGTTTAAGCTATCCCTTGTGCAGATAACATGAAGATCTTAGAGCTTGTTACTTTCGCCCGAGGTGAAAGAGTGACCAGAAGGCATTTGGCTAAGGTTTTCAGGCAGCTTGCCCTGAAGAAGCAAAGGGTGGCCCCTCCCACAGGTGATGTGGAGGTGCAAATCCTCGAAGAGCCTCCCATCCCTGCCCTGGAGAACCCTGTCTCCATTGAGGGACACTTGGTTTCTTCCTTGGACTATCCAGGCTCACCCACCACTAGGCTTATCAAGACTAGGGCTATTGGTTCCCCACCTCTACCTAAAGCACTACCGGCCCCACCTCATAGGCGTTTGCTATCTCCGCCCCCATCTCATGTCACCCTTAGGGCCTCGTTCTCCTCCCCTCAGATCGACGTATTGTAGGAGGAACAACGTTGCCCTCTCGGCGAGGCCTATCAGATCAACACCCTACGCCTACGCAAGCATGATGGGTACCTGGCCCCATCCTTGGCTTTGACGATAAGATAGAGATTGATGATGGGCAAGGTAGTACTACTCATGTTTCTACTCACTGCCTTACCACTGCCAGGGCTAACCAAGAAGTCAGGGAAGCTTTTTACGAGGTAATTTGTCCCATTTTCCCCTCACCGGATTACTTCGCTTTTTCCTAATGCTTTGCTCTTGTATTTTCAGAGCTGGTTAGACCTGAACCACCTCCATAGGATGCTCCATAAGGCCTTAGTGGCTTACGACAGGGTCGAGATCAGCTCCTCTTTGGCTGTACTCTGAGCTGAAAAGAAAGCCGAAGCCTATAAATGATGCCTAGAGGAATACCACCAGGCCTGTGCCAAGGCTTTCGATAATGACCTGGGCACCTTCAATAAAATGGAAGCCCTGATCGAGAAGCAGAGCACTATTATCCAGGAAGCTGGACTTTATCAATCCCTTTCTGGGGACATCCATACAATAGCACTAAGGTCGCAGTTGTCGGAGGCTCAAGAGACCTGCCATCACATCCTTGTTGAACGAGAGCTGGCCATACAATCTTGCGAGAAGCTCGAGAAGGAGCTAAAAAAGACCTCTGCTCAGGCCGTTGGTGCTGTAAAACCCGGCGTGAGAACCTATGCGTAATTACACTATTAATAATGCATTTATATCATTTTATATGCATTAGTATTAATTACGTGCATTAATATTAATTAATGTGCATATTTATCATTTTATGTGCCAAAATGTTTAATTACGTGGATTATGGAGTTTTACGTGTCTTAGACATAAATTATATCCTAACAACACAAGTCTAGTAACTAATTAGTTATAATTCAACCAAAGTGGCAAACTAGCAATACATAACTTAGTTGGAGGGCAAGGTGGACATTTGGAAATTGGGATATTTGATCACCTAACTTATACTATGCATTCCCACTCAAAACACACACCACACACTCAAACACACATAAATATCTACACACATACTCACACACTCACTCATAAGACCAAAGTGGGAGAAGAAGAAGAAGAAAGAGGAAGAAGAAAAAAAGAAGAAGCCCTTGTTAGCCAATTTTTAAGTTTGTCTTTCATCCTACAACCTTGAACTAGTAACTTCTTGCACAATAGAGGTGAGGGATTCTTCAAAACTCTTTTTAAATGCTCATTCAAGATTACATAATGCTCATTTGGTGTTAATATTGTTATAGCTTGCATATCTAAGCTTGGATGAGGAGATTGAGTATTTTGTGTATAGTAGAACGAGGACTTGCTCAATTTGTGTGAAAAAGTTAGGAGCATGAAGTTAGCATTTAGAGTTTGGAGATTGATTTTGATGTTGTGTGCGATGTTGAATTCTTGGTAAGTTGGAAGTTGATTGTGGGTATGGAAGGTTTTGGTTGAGGTTTGAACCATTATTTGATGCCTAATAAATTACATTATGTGTGCTTGGTGGTTTGTAAGAAGTGGGAGGAATGGTAGAAGAAAAAGGAAAATTTGTGCATTGTTGCACTGTAGCATTCACAAATAGATTTGGCACGACCAGACTACCCCTCCTCTACCAGTCGACCGGTGGAGGACCCCTCGTCCGCTGGTGAGGCTTCGGGTTTGACAACTTTGCGCAACAATTTTCCAAAAGCCATATCTCACTCAATTCAACTCCGAATCGAGTTTTGTTTGATTCTAGAGTTATCTAAATTTGATAAGCTTCAATTCTAGACAAAAATCAGATTAATTGGATTTTAGGAATGTAGGAAAATTTACCTCCTAAGTTAAGAAAATGCAAAAGTATTAGAAACGTTTGTATTATGAATCAACCTTCCTTATTGACTTCCATATTACATCTTATAAGTTCTAAATGCAAGGTATTATAATTGTTGCCCATCTACATGACTATACGAAGTCTAATGTAAGATGTTGTAATTATTTGCACGTTTATATACTGGAATATGTTCAAGATAGTTGCATGATTATGTGATTGGAGGTAACCTACATTGTTGCCTCCTCTACCTGTTGATGCATATATCTTGCTTGTCATGTTAATGATTGCATGCGCGATGGTTGCAACCACAATTATGGGTATAGTAGCGTTTGCTTCCCTTGGGTAGCAACAGGCTACCAGTAGGTCTTGACTACCATAGTCCCCGGTGATTATCCGGATATCACCTAATGTTTGGAGTTGGGAAAAATGATGGTGATTGATTCAAGGCCGGCCGACTACAACAGCTGCAAGGAAAAATTGTATCCTTTGATATATGGTAATCCTACCTTCGCTTGGGCCTTTGAGGACCTCGGAGGGTAGAGTCACATGTTATTGCTTGTCTATTGGTTCTTGTACTTAATTGCACTCATGCATATCATGTTTTCATGAAAGGTTTTTCAAATGTTGAATTGTTTGCAAAAACCACCAAAGACCATTAACCCTCGCTGAGCTAAGTATAGCTCATCCCTTTATATGACAATTTTTCAGGTGAGGCCGAGGTTGAGCCTGTGCTAGGGACTCAAGCTAAAGGCGATGTTTATCTGTGTGATGAGATGGACTTTTGCTTGCTATGATTCTAGTTGCTTGTAGATGGTTAAGCATATGTATTGAACTATGTTATAATTAGTACAACTTTAGGTGTTGTAATATTCTTTTGGATAATGGATCGTAAATCTTATTAATAGATTATTCTTTTGAGGCCTCGTGGGCATTGATGGTTGAGGCATGACCGGAGGGTTGAATGTAGGCCTTGTATATATTCATGATCGAGTTAATGAATGTTAGTGCCAATAGTTTTGGGGCACCGTTCTTGAAGCTACTTGTGGTTATTATTTATGTTTAGGTAATGAATGAATGATTGTACAGGTTTATCTATCTAGTCCACGTCACATTCTGGCCTTGTCTTGGCAACGAATCGGGGGTCGGGGCGTGACAACCTTTAGGTAGTATTAGAGATTAGCTATTTAGCTAGGCATAAGCTAGATTTGGAACCCCTGGTTAGTGGGTAGGAACCTTGAGATGAGAATATGTCAGAGTACTTTCGAGAACTTATATGCTTAGGTAAACTTATGTGCTTAACGTGATGTATTTGCTTCTTGTCTATGTGTAACCTAGGTGTAGAAGCATTGTTAACACATGTATTTATATTAATCTCATATCATAAGGCATGCATATTATATAACCATAAGTGGTCCATATGCTATGTTTATAGATGGCAGGTCGTAATACCCGTGCAAATGCCGGAGCACAAAGAATAGGGAATATTGACCCAGCCAACCCCAGAATAGCCATGTTCAATATGATGACAACTGGGTTGGATTGTATGAGTAGGATGATGGAACAATAGGCGAACATGAATATGGGTACGGGTAACAACAACAATAATAATAACAATGGTGGTGGCAACAACAACAATAACAACTGAGGTAGTGAAGATGATACGTTGAAAGGCTTCCTAGGGTATGGACCTTCTAAGTTCTTGGGTGAGCCTAATAGTGAGAGTCACGCCCCGGGACCAAGACTCGCGGAGGTTAAGGTCGGAGCACAACGTGTCAACCAACTTGACACCTGTGAGGTCATCGATTAACAACCTAGCATGCATTTTTTTATTTTTTATTTTTATTTTTATCCCGCAAGTATCTTCAAAAGAATGCTCTTGGCATTTGGCACTAAAAGGCCACAACAAGCTGTTTCATAATTACAAGGCCTAGCATCCCTATTTGTACTTCATACGTGGCCAAATACTGACATCTAGGCCTCAAAAGATTGGTAATCAAACTTAGTATGTAGTAATAGTCCAAAAGAATATTACATAACACGAGGCTATTCGAAAGTATATCATCAGTTTATATTAACAAGCTATGTCTTCTACACAAGCATGGAGATCAACAAAAGCATAAGTCAGTCTCATCACATAAAGCCTCTTCGCCCTCAACCTGAATAGTTGGCTCGACGGCCTCGGTCTCACCTATAAGTATAGAAAGAGAGGTGAGCTAGTCCTGCGTATAGCTCAGTGAGGATGAGAAATGAAGGTTTTCACAAAGGTTTTATCAATTCGAAATCTTCTTTATAAAACCGTGCTATGCATATAATTCACATAGTCAAAGCGTCAAGTATAACAAATATGGAATAGTCAAAATCTTATTCAAGCAACTCTATTCTCCGAGGACCTCGAGGGACCCAGCGAGGGTAGAAACCATGTAGTAAAAGGATACGATATCACGAACTTTGTTGGAGATGGCCATTCTCAAGCTTTCTCGTGAAATCATCTTCATCACACCAATTAAGAGTGACATTCCGGAGGTGACCTGTTACAATGATCAAGAGAGTACTTTGGAGGCAACCCATATACATGACAACCAAGAGGGCACTACGGAGGCAACCCATAAAGACAGTACTCCGGAGACAACCCATAACACACCAATCAAGAGGGCACTACGGAGGCAACCCGTGAATAGGGTACTCTGGAGGCAACCCATAAATACACCAATCAAGAGGGCACTACGGAGGCAACCCGTGAATAGGGTACTCCGGAGGCAACCCATAAACACACCAATCACACCTCATTTATTTGTGGAATACATAGGTACCATTTGGAGGACAACAAGGAGGTGACTTTATTATACAAGTGTGTATCCGTGTAGCGACTTCATACGAGCATATATTCATAAAGCATTATAAGAACATATAATCATTTCATATTTTAATTTGGAAGCAATTAAACTTCCATGGGCAGCCAAGTAATCATGTTCAAATAAGCCATAGAGTATCTTTTAACAATTCACATTAGGAGGACAACAAAGTAGGTTGCCTCCGAGCAAGTATAAGATCACATATTAACAAGTAAACGAACGAGGCATGCTTAACACGAATTTTCACTTTGTAAAACACATAGAGTTATATGAACATTAAACAGGCAGCCATGTAACACATGTAAATCAATTCATATAACTCATTTCGGGGTTCACGTATCAAGTAATAAGATTATACAAGCATGCAACGACATTTACATGAGACCGGGTACAAGAAAAGTCTACTTATTAACATGTGATCATCGGGAATTTCATTTAGAGCTAAAAGAACAACTACGGGCAGTCTTTTAACCACACAATTTAACACGTTTAACCATAAGATCATCTCTTAGCAAAAAGTCAATAGCATTAGGGTCTCAATTTCGTGCTTAAACATGCGGTTAAGCAAACCATTCATCAATTAACGATCCTAAGCCATACATCAATTAAATGAAGCAACCTCAACCAGCCACAATAGTCCACACAACATCTAAGTGCCACAATTCCAAGCATTCAATACCACAAGAGAAGTTACAACATGTTTCAAAGCATATCATTAAACAAAAACCTCACTGCAATGGTCTGTTTTCCCACATTCATTTAGACAAGAAAACAATCTCCAATTTCAGTGAACAAAATATAAAATTAAAGCTTAATGAGTGATTTAAATCCAGAAACAAACCTCACATCATTTGGAGATCTCAAGAGTTATGGCCAAAACCATGAGACTACGCAAAACTGTCCAGATTTGTACACATTTCAATACTTGCCATTTTTTTTGGGGTCTTAAGGTCAAAATTAGCCTTAGCCTATTTCTGCCAAAAATGTCCAGAACTGAAAAATATAGCAACCTACCAAATGTCATGCATTTTCAATATCATTTACTAGGCCAAAACTGTTTCGTTCTACAAGGCCAGAGAACTGCCAAAAACTTGCTCCCTTTTTTCTAGATTTTTCAGATTTAGACACCCTTTGATATTTGGTCATTTTAGGGGTCTTAGAGTCATAATTGGCTTTAGTCTATTTCTGGCAAAACTGTCCAGAACTGTAAAATCTAGCAACTTACCAACTTTCATGAATTTTGGACATCATTTACTAGACTAAAACGGTTTCGTTCTACAAAGTCAGAAGGCTGCCAGATTCTACTTCAAATTTTCAACTTTTTTTCTAGATTTAGACACTTTTCAATATTTTGCCATTTTGGAGGCCTTAGATTCAAAAGTGGCCTTGGCCTATTTCTACAAAAAATGCTCAGAACTGGAAAAACTAGTCACCTACCAATTTTCACGTATTTTTAACATCATTTACTAGGTCAAAAATATTTTGTTCTAATCGAACAGAGAGATGCTAGAAACATAATTTCATATTTCTAAGTTGTCCAGATTTAGATACATTACAATTTTTGACCATGTTGGAGGTCTTAAATTAAAAATTAGCCTTAGCCTATTTCTGCAAGATATGTTCAAAACTGAAAATTTTAGTGAATCACCAAATTTCGTGCATTTTCAACATCGTTTGCTATCTTAAAAGTACTCCGAACAGAAGGGTCAGTAGGCTACCCGGGATTTCCAGAAATTTTCAAACTTAACTTCTTGGCTTCTAAGCGTGCAAAACTAAGTAAACACATATACATACATGCTCATGAACTTCAAAACATTTTAGAAATCAGATTAAACCCTCACCTTTGCAATAGTTAAAAATGGGAGAAAATTGATTGGAAATGGTTGAAGAGTTTGGAAATAGCTTGCTTCTACTTCTCTCTTCCTCTCTTTTTTCTTCTTCTTCTTTCTCTCTTCTTCTTGGCAAAATCGTGTAGTGTGTGTAAGTGTGTGTTGTAGGATTTTAGTGTGTGTAGATGGTGTAGTGTGTGTTGATGGGTGAGTGTGTATTGGTGTGTGTTTGATTGGGTGAGACCAAATAGTGTTAGGATATTTTGTTATTTTGCTATAGGACGAGAGTGCCCTTGAGCTTGCTTGCGTATTACTAGTTTGTAATTCTAGTGTTAGTTCTAACTACCTAGTTACTAATCTTAGCTCCATAATGTTAATTAATTTCCTACGACTTCTAAAATATCTGGTTGTACGTTAAATAATGATATACACGTAATTCGAGGTAAACATACATAAACCTATTTAACAGCATATAAAACACGTCAAATGCATATAAAATGATTTAATTATGTATGACATGACCTAATGCACATGTGGTCTTGGGCTGGGTCTTACATGGCTTGCCAAGGTGGAGAAGATTTTTGTAGCCATGGATTACAATGATGAGAAGAATATGGCCTTTGCAACTTTCTTGCTAGAGGAGGATGCAGAGGAATGGTGGAGGAATGAGAAGGAGTGTTGGGAACAAAATGGTACCCCAACAACATGGGCTAACTTTGTGAGGTCTTTCAAAGGCAACTATGTGTCGAAGGTGGCTCGAGAAAGAAAGGAAGAAGAGTTCCTCACTGTGAGACAAGGAAGCTTGTCTGTGGTACAGTACGAAGCTCGATTCAACAAACTTTCCAAATACTTGCTAGGGTTGGTTCAAACTGAAAGTGCAAGGATCAAACACTTTGTTCGGGGACTAAGGCTCGAAATTCATGATTTTCTTGCATCCCACAGTTTCACTAATTATGCCGACATGGTTGATTCGGCATCGCGAGTTGAAAAGAGGAGATTGGATACTCGTGGGGGGCCGAGTCAAGTGAGTAAGAGGCTAATGTTGACACAAGCACATCAGAGATCGTATTTAGCCCAGAGTCAAGCTAGATCAGCTCTTACCCAACTACAACCAAGTGCTTCAATTACTCAATCGGCTAGTGGTTCATCAGGTAGTACTACTGTTGCTAAGAATGTGGTGTGTAATTATTGTGGTAGAAAGGGGCATGTTGAGGCCCAGTGTTGGAAGAAAATGGGCAAGTGTTTGGGGTGCAGAAGTGATTAGCACTTCACTAAGGATTATCCAAAATGGCAGAACAGCAGTGCACCAAATCAGGCCGTTAGGAATGCACCGGCGTAGAGAGTCCAAGCCCGGGTGTATGCTGTTGATCAAGAGGAGATTCCCGAGGCTGCAGTCGTGGTTGAAGGTACTTTCTTAATTCTACAACAACTGGTAACGGTGCTTATTGATACTGGAGTCACGCATTCTTTTATTTCACCTCAATGTGTGCATCGCATCAAGTTGCAAGTAGGACCTTTATCATGTCATGTAGAGGTTAGCAATCCCATGGGCACCAAACATGTTTCTAAATATGGATGTAGAGAATGTAAAATTCAAATAAAGGACCGAGAGTTTTTGGTTGACCTCATTGTACTTCCTTTTCAAAAATATGATGTTATATTAGGAATGGATTAGTTAGCTTACAATTATGCCCAACTAGATTGCCGAACGAAGATTGTAAAGTTGCAAGTACCAGGTCAACCTATGATTGAGGTAAAGGGTAGGAGTGATGTTTCAAGTAATACTATTGTATCCTCGATCAAAGCTGTGAAATTAATGAGGAAGGGATGTAATGGATACTTGGCTTATTTGATTAACAAGCCAACTGATCAAGTTAAGCTTGTAGAGGTGCCAGTGGTGAAGGAATATGTTGATGTGTTTCCAGAAGAATTACCGGGATTGCCACCAAAGATGAAAATTGACTTTGTGATTGAGGTATTGTCAGGTACTCAACCTATCTCAAAGGCACCATATCGGATGGCTCCGACTGAATTGCAAGAATTGAAGATTCAATTCCGAGGATTACTAGAAAAAGGGTTTGTTCAACCTAGCTCATCTCCTTGAGGAGCCCCAGTGTTGTTTGTGAAGAAGAAAGACGGCACCTTGAGGCTATGTATCGATTATCGGGGGTTGAATCATGTGACTGTCAAGAATAAGTATCCCTTACCATTGATAAATGAGCTATTTGATCAATTACAATGAGCCAAAGTTTGAATTGAGGCAGGGTTATTATCAGCTTTGCATCAAAAAGGAAGATGTGCCTAAGTCAGCTTTTAGGACAAGGTACGGACATTATGAATTTGTCGTGATGTCATTTGGACTAACAAATGCTCTGCTGCCTTTATAGACTTGATGCACAGGGTGTTCCAGCCTTATTTGGATCAGTTTGTGGTGATATTTATAGATGATATTTTGGTGTATTCCAAGACCGAAGAGAAGCATGAGAAGTATCTACATATGGTGTTACAGAAGTTGCGGGAACATCAGTTGTATGCCAAGTTTAGCAAATGCGAATTTTGGCTTCAACAGGTTGATTTCTTAGGGTATACAATATCTCAAGCAGGGATAGCAGTGGATCCATCAAAGATTGAGGTAGTGTAATCATGGAAGAGACCCGAGAGTGTTATGAAAGTATGCAGTTTTCTTGGGTTAGTCGGGTACTACAGGAGGTTCGTGACAGATTTCTCAAAAATTGCGGGACCTCTTACAAGATTGACTCAAAAGAATGTGAGCTTTACATGGGACGATAAGTGTAAGAATAGCTTTCAAGAGTTGAAGAAGAGATTGACAACTGCTCCTATCTTGGCATTGCCCGAGGGAAGTCAAGGGTTTGTCATCTACAGTGATGCTTTGAAAGAGGGATTAGGATGTATGTTAATGCAAAATGGCCAAGTCATCGCTTATGCCTCTCGGAAGCTAAAGCCTTATGAAGTGAATTACCCCACTCATGACTTAGAGTTGGCGGCAATAGTGTTTGCATTAAAGAAATGGAGGCATTATTTATGGGGGAACAAGTTTGAGATTTGCACTGACCACAAGAGCCTAAAATACTTATTCTCTCAAAAGGAACTGAACATGAGACAAATGAGGTGGATGGAACTCTTGGAAGATTACAATTGCACCATCAATTATGTGCCCGGAAAAGCTAATGTGGTGGCAGATACATTGAGCTGGAAGGCAAACTTGGTGAAGTTGGGGGTGAATGCTCATTTAATGATTCAATCAGCATTGTTGTCTCAAGTTAAGGAAGCTCAGCAACAAGATCCACAGTTTCAAAACATAAAAGAAGACAATCCGGATTTCAAACAGCAAGATAGATTGTGGAGATTTCGAAACCGAGTCTGTATACCGAATGATCTAGAGTTGAAGAGAAAGGTACTTGAAGAGGCTCATAACACGAGGTATACAATGCATCCTGGAGGAACGAATATGTATCGAGATTTGAGACAATTCTATTGGTGGAACAACATGAAGCGGGAGATTGTGGAATTTGTGTCACGTTGCTTGACATGTCAAAGGGTTAAGGTAGAGCATCAAAGACCTGCATGACTTTTGCAACCTTTGGAGATTCCACAATGGAAATGGGAGCACATAACAATGGATTTTGTGACGAAATTGCCAAGGTCACCTCGAGGTTATGATACTGTCTGGGTGATCGTGGATCGGTTAACGAAGACATCCCATTTTATTACAATGAATAAGACGGATAGCTTAGAAAAATGAGTTGATTTGTATGTAGCTAACATTGTGAAATTGAATGGTGTACCCGTGAGCATAGTATCTGACAGAGATCCAAGGTTTACATTGCAGTTTTGGCAAAAGTTTCAAGAGGCATTGGGGACAAAGTTGAGTTTCAGTACGACCTACCATCCTCAAACTGACGGGCAGTCCGAAAGGACCATTTAGATGTTAGAGGACATGTTACGAGCTTATGCATTGGATTTTGGAGGAACATAGGAAAAACACTTGTCGTTGGCAGAGTTCGACTACAATAACAGTTACCAAGCGACGATTGGCATGGCACTTTACGAGGCCTTGTATGGACGAAAGTGTTAGTCTCTTCTATATTGGAGTGAGGTTGGTGAGATGAAGGCTATTGATTCTACATTGTTGCCGGAGATGATGGAAAAGATAGAGAACGTGCATTTGATCTGGAAAATGATGCTCACTGCATAGAGTAGGCAGAAAAGTTATACCGATAGAAGAAGAAGAGACTTGGAATTTGAAGAGGGTGATAAGGTGTTTCTAAAATTGTCTCCTCAAAAGGGGTTGATTCGACATAGTAAGGGTGGAAAATTGAGTCCGAGGTACGTGGGACCGTTCGAGATTGTAAAGAAAATTAGCAAGTTAGCATACTGGTTGAGTCTACCAACGAATCTCTCTGGTATACATGACGTGTTCCATGTCTCGATGTTGAGGAAGTATCAACCCAATCCTTCTCATATCTTGGAGCCGGAACCACTACAACTTCATGAGAACCTCTCCTATGAAGAAAGGCCCGTGCGAATCTTGGATGAACAAGAGCGAGAGTTGCGTAGGAAGAAGATTCCTATGGTGAAGGTATTGTGGAACAACCATGGGATCGAGGAAGCAACCTAGGAGTTACGAGATCAAATGGAGAAGCAATATCCTGAGTGATTTTCAAGATAAGAAGAGATTGCGAGGACACAATTCTTTTAAGGAAGGGAGGATGTAAAACCCAGCACAAGAACCTATGCGTAATTACACTATTAATAATGCATATATATCATTTCATATGCATTAGCATTAATTACGTGCATTAATATTAATTAACATGCATATTTATTATTTTACGTGCCAAAATGTTTAATTACGTGCATTATAGAGTTTTACGTGTCATAGACATAAATTATATCCTAACAACACAAGTCTAGTAACTAATTAGTTATAATTCAACCAAAGTGGCAAACTAGCAATACATAACTTAGTTGGAGGGCAAGGTGGACATTTGGCAATTGGGATATTTGATCACCTAACTTATACTATACATTCCCACTCAAAACACACACCACACACTCAAACACACAAATCTCTGCACACACACTCACATACTCACTCACATGACCAAAAAGGGAGAAGAAGAAGAAGAAAGAGGAGGAAGAAAAAGAGAAGAAGCCCTTGTTTGCCATTTTTAAAGCTTGCCTTTCACTCTACAACCTTGAATTAGCAACTTCTTGCACAATAGAGGTGAGGGATTCTTCAAAACTCTTTTTAAATGCTCATTCAATATTACATAATGCTCATTTGGTGTTAATATTGTTATAGCTTGCATATTTAAGCTTGGATGAGGAGATTGAGTATTTTGTGTGTAGTAGAACGAGGACTTGCTCAATTTGTGTGAAAAAGTTAGGAGCATGAAGTTAGCATTTAGAGTTTGGAGGTTGATTTTGATGTTGTGTGCGATGTTGAATTCTTGGTAAGTTGGAAGTTTATTGTGGGTATTGAAGGTTTTGGTTGAGGTTTGAACTATTATTTGGTGCCTAATAAATTACATTATGTGTGCTTGGTGGTTTGTATAAAGTGGGAGGAATGGTAGTAAGAAAAAGGAAAATTTGCGCATTGTTGCACTGTAGCGTTCACAAACAGATTTGGCACGACCGGACTACCCCCTCCACCGGTCGACCGGTAGAGGACCCCTCGTCCGCTGGTGATGCTTTGGGTTTGACAGCTTTGCGCAACAATTTTCTAAAAGCCATATCTCACTCAATTCAACTTCGAACCGAGTTTCGATCGAGTTCCATTTGGTTCTAGAGTTATCTACATTCAATAAGCTTCGATTTTAGACCAAAATCATATTAATTGGAGTTTAGGAATGTAGAAAAATTTACCTCCTAAGTTAAGCTAATGCAAAAGTATTAGAAACGCTTGTATGATGAATCTACCTTCCTTATTGACTTCCATACTACATCTTATAAGTTCTAAATGCAAGGTATTATAATTATTGCCCGTCTACATGACTATACGAATTCTAATGTAAGATGTTGTAATTATTTGCACGTTTATATACTGGAATATGTTCAAGATTAGTTGCATGATTATGTGATTGGAGGTAACCTACTTTGTTACCTCCTCTACCTGTTGATGCATATATCTTGCTTGTCATGATAATGATTGCATGCGCGATGGTTGCAACCACAATTATGGGTATGGTAGCGTTCGTTTCCCCGGGGTAGTAACAGGCTACCAGTAGGTCTCGACAACCATAGTCCCCGGTGATTATCCGGATATCACCAAATGTTTGGAGTTGGGAAAAATGATGATGATTGATTCAAGGCCGGCCGATTACAACAACTGCAAGGAAAAATTGTATTCTTTGATATATTGTAATTCTACCTTCGCTTAGGCCTTTGAGGACCTCGGAGGGTAGAGTCACGTGTTATTGCTTGTCTATTGATTCTTATACTTAATTGCAGTCATGCATATCATGTTTTCATAAAAGGTTTTTCAAATGTTAAATTGTTTGCAAAAACCACCGAAGACCATTAACCCTCGCTGAGCTAAGTGTAGCTCATCTCTTTATATGACAATTTTTCAGGTGAGGCCAAAGTTGAGCCTATGCTAGGGACTCAAGCTAAAGGCGATGTTTATCTGTGTGATGAGACGGACTTTTGCTTGCTATGATTCTAGTTGCTTGTAGATGGTTAAGCATATGTATTGAACTATGTTATAATTAGTACAACTTTAGGTGTTGTAATATTCTTTTGGATAATGGATTGTAAATCTTATTAATAGATTATTCTTTTGAGGCCTCGTGGGCATTGATGGTTAAGGCATGACCGGAGGGTTAAATGTAGGCCTTGTATATATGAATGATCGAGTTAATGAATGTTAATGCTAATAGTTTTGGGGTACCGTTCTTGAAGTTATTTGTGGCTATTATTTATGTTTAGGTAAGTCCACGTCACATTCCGGCCTTGTCTTGGCAACGATTTGGGGGTCGGGGCATGACAGGTGCCCAAGCCAATTATGATCAATTGGTGCCGGCTGTTGGCTCCCATGGAGAAGTTGCCATTGCCGCCTATAAGGAAAGTGATGCTTTTAAGGCTCTGTTAGGGGAGCTGCTCCGTCCTGCCATTAACAAAGCTGAATACGACGCTGAAGTTGCCTTTATAGAGGACGTACAGGCCCGCTTGCAAGGCCAGGGCATTCAGATTGACTTGTCGGACCTCGTTGGCAAAGCTTCCTCTGACCCAGAGATTCACCTGTGATTATTCCCAAGTCATAGGCGCAGTTAGAGGAAGTTCGCCTTCTCTGGACCTGCTTTGACATTTTGCCAATTTTGGTTGCTTTCACTGAGGGGCTTAATCCCCTCGTTGTACATTTTTCTTTTATTTTTGATGAAATTTTATTTCCGGGGTTTCCTGGGCTGTTAATATGCGAACCCTTTCTAAGTTCGCTTTCTCGTTTTCTTTTACGAGTTTTGTTTGCGCATCTTAGTCGTATTTCGACTCTGCTTTACGTATGCTAGGTTCTTCGAACCTCTGGCCCTTTTTCCTTTTTAGTAATTCCCCTGGATCCCATGGTCCTCTTCACGGATACACCTGTCAGCGGAGATGAGTCATTTTATCCGTAGAGTGTAGCCCTTTTCGGGCACAAACCATTTTGAATCGTGATATCAGACCCTTCAAGAGGAGCTCTCTAAACATAATATAGGAACAAAACCAAATCTTTAGGAGGGGAACAGAGCTTTTATTATTTCAAAGAGCATTACATAGACTTCTATCGAATGCTATTTATTCACTAACATTATTCTGGAGATGTTACATGAAATATTTTCTAAGATGTTCAACATTTCATGCATTAGCTAACTCCTTTCCACTAGGTTCTTCTAACTTAAAGACTCCTGGCCTGATTTTCTTTGACGCTAGATAAGGGCCTTCCCAGTTTGGCCCCAACTTTCCCTGTCCAGGTTGGGATTTGAAGATGGCTTTCTTGAGCACCCAATCTTCTTCTTGGATATTTTTGAGTCGGACCTTCTTAGCAAAGGATCTGGTCATGGCTCTTTTTCCCTCCAGCATCTTTATTGGTGCCTTCTGCCAAAACTCCTTGATCAGGTTGAGATCCTCACGGAGTCCCTGATCATTTATTTCTTCCTCATAAAGCTGCACCTGACTATTTGGAATGCTCATCTCCACCGGGAGCACCGCCTCCGTGCCAAATGTTAGTGAGTATGGGGTCTCCCTTGTTGCGGTGCTTAGGGTTGTTCGGTGAGCCCACAGGACCTCTGGTAGCACGTCCGCCCATAGTCTTTTTGTCTGCCCCAGCTTGGTTTTCATGCCCTGCAAAATAGCTTGGTTAATTACCTCGACTTGACCATTAGTTTAGGGGTGAGCTATAGAAGCAAATTTTAGTTTAATCCTTAGCTCCTCGCATTTGCCACAGAAGTAAATAGAGTCAAATTGCCTACCATGATCTGTAATCAGGGCCCGAGGTACCCTAAAGCGACACACTACTGATTTCCAAATAAAGTTCTAGGCTGCTCCTTCGGAGATTCTAGGGATGGCCTTAGCTTCCACCTATTTGGTGAAATAGTCAACCATCACGAACACAAACTTCTTCTAACCCTTGGCCGGAGGTAAAAGTCCCAGAATATCTAGCCCCCACTGGGCAAAAGGCCAGGGACTAACCATGTAGGTTAACTCTATTATCGGCTGTCGAGGTATCCTAGAAAACCTCTATTACGTATCACATCTTTTCACCATTTTCAATTCATCCTTTTGCATTGTAGGCCAATAATATCCCTATCGGAGGGTCTTCTGAGCCAACACCCTGCCCCCCCATGTGATTTCCACATACCCCTTCATGTATTTCTCTGAGCACCTTACTGCCCTCTTCTTGAGTTATGCATTTCAGCAGAGGCCAGGCGTAGGCCCACTTGTCCAGTTGCCTCCCAGTATAATAAATTTCGAAGCTCGTCGCTCTATACTTTGAGCCTCCGCCGAATCATAAGGGAGATCACATTCCTCCAAATAGGCTTTTATGGGTTGCATCCAATTTCTACACATGGCTATGGCTGCAACCTCCAGTGTCCGGGCTTGAATTGACGGGGCCTCTACCTATCTTACTTTTATAACCACCGGCGCTGAGGAACTCACAACTAGTCTTGCGAGAGAGTTTGCCCTCTCATTCTCGGATCGTGGTACTTGGCTGACATGGAAATGCTCGAGCCCCTAGGCTAGCTCTTTGACCTTGCTAAGGTAGGCCAACATGGTCTAGTCTTTCGCCTCATACTTACCCAGCACCTGATTCACTACTAACTGTGAGTCCGTAATCATATCTACCTTCCTTGCTCCGAGTGAGATAACCATTTTTAAGCCTGTTATCAATACCTCATACTCAGCCTCATTGTTAGAAGTCGGAAACAAAAATTTGAGTGACTACTGGCTTTCTGTTCCGTCGGGGTTGGTGATTAGAACTCTAGCCCTACTTCTTTACTCCCCTGAAGCTCCATCAACCTGTACCTTCCAGGGTGTATCATCTTCCTCGATCTGGTCCCCCGTACATTCTACCACAAAGTCAGCTAAGGCTTGTGCCTTAATTGCTGTTCGGGGCTGGTAGATGATGTCATACTGACTGAGCTTTACGACCCATTTTAAAAAGCGTCTGAAAACCTCTGGCTTTTTCAGCACTTGCCTGAGGGGCATATCCGTCAAAACTCGGATGTGGGCGTCGAAGTAATGTCTAAGTTTCCGTGCTGCAGTTAAAACAGCCAATGCCATCCTCTCCAGGGTCGAGTACCTAAGCTCCGGTCCCTGCAGGACCTTGCTCACGTAATAGACTAGTTTTTGGAGCCAATTCTCCTTTCTTACCAAAGCTGCAGCCACTGCCTTGCTTGAACTAGTGAGGTTCAACGTCAGGACTTCTCTCTTTTCTGGCATTAACAAGGGTGGAGGTGACGCCAAGTACCTTTTTACTTCCTCAAAAGCTTCTTGACACTGATCAGACTATTGGAAGTTTTTTGGATTCCTCAACACCCTAAAAAAAAAGAGCACATTTGTCCGCAGACTTGGACATGAATCTGCTCAGGGCTGCTATCTTTCTGGCCAACTTCTATACATCCTTGACACTCCTCTGGGGGTTCAAATTCAATATGGCCTGAACCTTGTCTGTATTTGCCTCTATGCCTCGACTGGTAACCATGAAGCCCAAGAACTTGCTTGCTCGGACCCCAAAGGCACATTTTTCTGGGTTGATCTTAATCCCGTACTACTCCAGGGCGGCCAAGGTTTCTGCTAGGTCTTCCACATGAGTATGAGCATGCTTTCTTTTAGTTAGCATATCGTCGATGTACACTTCCATGTTCTTCCCAATTTGTTTGTCAAACACCTTATTCACCATGCGCTAATATGTAGCCCCGGCGTTTTTCAGCCTAAAAGGCATTACTCTGTAATAGTAGGTCCCCATGTCCGTAGTAAAGGCTATTTTTTCCTCATCTTCTGGGGCCATCATGATTTGATTATATCCTTTAAATGCATCCATGAATGTGAGTAACTCACAGCCAGAGGTAGCATCTACTAGCTGGTCTATCCGAGGCAAATGATAACAACCACCACTTCCCGGGGCCCTTGGCCACCAAAACCACATTGGCCAACCACTTCGGGTATTGTACAACCCTGATGTTGCCTGCTTCCAGCAACTTTCGGACCTCTTCTCTAATGTTTATGCTATTCTCTTCCCCAAAATTTTACTTTTTCTGGCGGATGGGTCGGAACATCGGGTTCACGTTCAACTTGTGAACCATCACAGATGGGTCTACTCTTGTCATGTCAGTCGTACTCTAAGCAAATATATGTAGGTTATAAGAAATGAAGTTGATTATACCTTGTCACATGTCTGGAGGGAGGTCCTGGGCTATTTTTACCCGCCAGCCCTGTAAGAATTATACCTCATCCAATTCCTCAACTGGAGCAAGTTCCTTCCTCTTCTTGCCTTCTGATTCATCGGGACTCTAGGGCTCCGGGCCTTTCATCTTACGGGAAGTAGCATAGCAGTGACGAGTGGCCAACTGATCTCCTCTAATGGTGGCCACCCTTCCAGGAGTTGGGAACTTCAGGGCTTGATGTAGCGGTGATGCCATTGCCCGGAACTTCATCAGTGCTACCCGGCCCAGGATTCCGTTATACGCCGACTCACAGTCAAGGACAATAAGGTCTGCCATAATCGTCACTTTCTTCTACCCTTCTTCTAAAGTTACGGGTAAGTTTATAACCCATTCCGGACGGAAAGCCTCTCTTGTGAACCCTGACAGTGAACCATTCAAAGGGCGAAGCCTTTCATGCCCTATTCCCAATATGTCGAAGGCCCTCAGAACCAACACCTCCGCTGAACTGCCGTTATCCACCATCAAGCGCTTGACTATGTAATCGGAGATTTGGGCCTCTACCAGCAGTGGATTATCATGCGGGTAGATTACACCTTTGAGGTCATCCGCAGTGAATGCCAACTGCTCTCCAACTCCTTGTCCATGATACCGTGGCTCTTCCGTCATGGCCCTGACATAGGACCTTCTTGCCTTTCTACTGGTTCCACCATATGCAAACCCCCCAGCTATGGTATCCACTACCCCTAGGTATCAATTACCCTGATCCCTTTCGCGTCCAGGGCTGCGCTCCCTCTCGCATCGGGGGCTGTGTTCCTTATCTCACCTAGGGCTCATTTCTCTCTCTCTCCGAGGCTTTTGATTTCCTACGACAAATTTATTCAACAGCCATTTCCTCACCAGGACTTCTATCTTGGCTTTGAGCTGCTTCCAATCTTCTGTGTCATGACCGTGGTCTCTGTGGTACCTGCAATATTTATCTTTAGCCCTCTTGTCTAGGTTACCAGTCATCCTAGACAGCAAGCGAAATTCACGGTGGGTCTGGATCTCATGCAATATCTCTGCCCTGGGCATATTCAAGGGGGTATAGTTCCGATCAAACCTTCCTCGATTACTACTACCCTGCCCTTTGGATCGACCACCCAGGGTTCCTTTTTGCCTGCCCCCTTCCTGAGCTTTTCTTTTCCCCGCGGTCCTTTTTTCCTCTTCTTTTTTGGCAGACATGACCTTCTCTGAACCGATGTACTTGGAGGCCCGCGTCATGAACTCTTCCAGATCACGAGGCATCTTTTTTCCCAAGGACGATTGCAAGGGTCTGAAGTGCAGGCCCTGAATGTATGCAACCATGGCTACTGACTGGTCGAGGTCTGGTACTTCCAGGGCCGCTTGATTGAATCGCTGAGTATAATCCCGAAGGGTCTCCCTCCTTTGTTGCTTTATGGAGAGCAAAGACTCGGTGAATCTTGGAAGTTTCTTACTGCTAGTAAATTAGGCAAGGAACAACCTAGCGAGCTGGTCAAAACCATGAACTAAGGCCTCTGGCAGGCTAGCGAACCATTTTTGTGCCGCACTTACCAACGTTACAGGAAAGGCCTGGCATTTGATAGCGTCCGGGACATCCTGAAACGTCATGTGGTGCTTGAAAATGATAAGGTGATCCTCCGAATCCCCAGTCCCGTCATAAGTCTAGAGACTAGGGAGTTTGTACCTATATGGCATTGGCTCCCGCATAACCTCTTTGGCAAAAGGATGATGTTTCCCTATGGTTCTGCCGAGGCTATTGTATCTAGCGAAAGAGCTGAGACCTGGGGTAGGTTCCCTGCTATCGGGTCTTTCCTCTGAGGATGAGTGCCTTCTGGGCGTGCTAGTCCCTGGGTTTAGAGAAACTGGTTAAAAGCTCATCTCAGACCATTGAATAACTGCACCAAGGTAGGCAAATCGACATGCTGGGATGAGGATGGCATATCTCCTAGAACAAATATCGGGGGGACTGTGGTGCCCCTGTGTTTGTGGGGACGGGAGCCACTAGAGGAGAAATACCTTTAAGAACCTAATGCTCTTCATAAGGGTTCTGATTCTCCCGGTATTGGCTTGACTTCGAGTGTGAACCATCGTGGAATCTCAGTGGGGTTATTGAACGTTCTCATAGATGGAGCCAAACTGTTAAGGTGGAAAACTTTGACTACTCCGAGCTGCACTTTGAGCTAGACTTGTACCTGCAAAACAAAGGAATTGAGAGGGATACCCACGGTACCCACTCTGTCGCGCAAGTTAGTTAATATGAGATGGAGCTTGTAAGTTATAAGAGATGGATATTTTTCATACATTTTCCTGTAGAACTATTCCCATTTTATACTTGTAATAAGGAGATTCCCTAAATGAATAAGGATTCCACTAAGATCAGGATTCCTAAGAGTCCTTCTTTGCTTAGCAATCCATGGGGATTATATCGCCCATGAATTCTTCCTCATCCAGTCTCCTTGATCTTATCCTTATGGCTTCCCTGCTCGCGTGCCTGCCCAGTGGCTCCGCTGGGTTCAGGGCTTGAAGAAGGACAAGGCTGACCATTATTACCAAGGCTGGAGCCCCACCTCAATCAGATACCATGAAGCTTGATGAACTTATAGGGTCTTTACAGACCTTTAAGATGAAATTCAAACAAAAAAGAAAAGAAAAGGGCATTGCACTACAAGTAGAAATTCAAAAGCAAATGAATGAAGATATTTCTGATAATGATGAATTGACGGAATCTCTGGTTCTTCTAACAAAGAATTTCAAAAAGGTGTTTAAAAAATGGAAGAATCAAGCTAAAAGCCCAAAGTTCTTAAGCATCAGCAAAAATCCTCATGCTGCAGCAAATACTGAAATTTTTAAGAAGCAAAATGAAAAAATGTTTGATGGAAAGAAAAAGAATAAGGGAATTCAATGTAGAAAGCGTGAAGGATTTGGTCACATTCAATCGGAGTGTGCCAATACCTTGAAATGAAGGAAGAAAGCCTTGAATGTTGCATGGAGTGATGGAGAATTGAAAAATAGCAGCAGCAGCGATGAAGAGCACACAAACAACTATGTTGTGTTCTGTGCTACAACAGATCAGACAGATGCTGAGACAGAAACTGAACCCACTGCAGCAGAATTTGCAACAACATCAGTAGCAAGATTGGTTATTTCAGATGGTGAAACTGATTCTGAATTGGACAGTGATGAAGAAGAAGACAAGTTCTTAAGGACCTATAAAACGATGTACCAACAATGGCTGATCGTGTGCAGGGTGAATCAAGATCAATTAACCAAGATTGCTGAACTTGAAAGAGAAAAGGCTAAGTTGCAGAAATCATTAGGAGAAAGTCAACAAAAGGCCGACATGCTACAACAGGAACTGTCACAGATTTAGCGAGGCTTCAAGATGATGAACTCAGGTACTGAAAAACTTGATTATATGTTATCCATTCAAAAATCTTGCAGGGATCATACTGGATTGGGATATCAAGAAGGAACATCAACACGTCAAACAATTTTTATCAAAAAAGCTAAAAAATTAAAGGCGGAACAATCTGTTGCAACAAAACTTGGCGCAGAAACAGAAACTTCACAGGTAAGAAAATTTATTCCTATCTGTCATTATTGCTTTACTCCTGGTCATATCAGACCTCGTTGCTACAAGCTTATGAGGGCATTGAAAAAGAGAAATATAGCTTATCTTTACTTGACACAGCAAAAGGTAAAACAGATTTGGGTAAGGAAGTCTCCTATAATTTGTCTTGTCTCTTACGCTGCCTTGAAAGCATGTCCTACTTACTCTTAGTACTTTGATAGTGGTTGTTCTAGGCACATGACAGGTGAAAGAGAAATTCTCGAAAACTACAAGTCATGCAATAGTGGATAAGTTACCTTTGGCAATGGTGAAAAAGGTCGTGTTCTTGGAAAATGAACTCTTGCTCTCAAAGGCTTCCCAAGATTAAATAAAGTTTTGCACGTAGAAGGACTCAAAGCAAACCTTATTAGTATTAGTCAACTGTGTGATCAAGGATTGCTAGTAAACTTTACCAAGGATGGTTGTGAAGTAACTAATAATTCTAACAAATGTGTTCTTGCAGGAAGTAGGTCAATAGACAATTGTTATATATTTTTTGTTCCACATAAACAGAATTTTGTTTGTCAAAACAACATAGTTGATAATACTAAACTGTGGCACCTCAAGTTAGGACATCTGAATTCAAAACTCTAAGCAAAATTGTGAACACAGGTATTGTTCGAGGAGTTCCTAAATTCAAAAGGTTGAGGTATGAGGTTTGTGGTCCATGACAACTTGGAAAGCAGGTAAAGACCACTCATAAACAGTTGCAACAGATTGCCACAAAAGGACCTTAGAACTCTTGCATATGGATCTTATGGGTCTTATGCAAACTGAAAGCCTTGGTGGAAAAAAGGTATGTGTTTGTTTGCGTTGATAACTTTTCTAGATATTCATGGGTTGAATTTTTTAGATCAAAATTAGATACAATTGATGCATTCAAGAGATTGTGCCTGAAAATTTCAAATGAAAATGATTGTCACATAGGAAAAATTGTTAGAATAAGAAGTGATCATGGTAAATAGTTTGAGAATCATACCTTCTCTGATTTCTGTGAGATGCATGGAATTGCTCATGAATTTTCTGCATCTAAGATACCACATCAAAATGGTGTTGTAGAAAGAAGAAATAAGCTTTTGCAGGAAATGACTCATGTGATGTTAAATGCAAATAACATTCCTCATAAATTTTGGGCTGAAGCTGTTAACACTGCTTGTTATACAGTGAATCGAGTGTATATTCGTCAAGGTACACTTAAAACTCCATATGAAATTTGGAAAGGTAAGAAACCTTCACTCAATCATTTTCATGTGTTTAGAAGTGTTTGCTATATCTTAAAGGACAGAGAGCCAAGATGTAAGTTTGATACAAAATCTGACAAAGGTATATTCTTAGGCTACTCTACAAATAGTCGAGCTTATAGGGTATTCAATTTACATACTCTTACTATGATAGAGTCAGCTAATATTGTGGTGAATAATAGTGTAGGTGCGCTAAAAGCTGGTGAAACAAATGTTGCAGCAGGCAACTTTGTTCTAGAAAATGCTGCAACAGACACTGAGAATAATTCAAGAGAAACAACAGATACTATCGCAACAAAAATTGAACATGTCGCAGCAGAAGCTGGAATGCATAGATCAGAAAATGAAACTGGAACTGCTACAATAGAGATTGAAGCTGACGCAACAGATGCTGAATATGGTACAACAGGCGTTGTAACAGAGGGACTTGAAGAAAGATTTTCAGAACTTCATATAGTTGAACCTTCAAGTAGAGTTCAAAAGAATCACTCAAGAGGTGATATCATTGGTTCCTTGCATGATGGAGTTCGAACTTGAAACAAACAAAAGATAAACTACAGGGAGATGGTCAGGTATGTATGCATTACCTCCCCCATTGAGCCAAAAATGTAAAGAAGGCCTTAGAAGATGAAAGTTAGATCAATGTTATGCAAGAAGAGTTGAACCAATTTGTTAGGAATGATGTGTGGGTCTTAGTTCCTAGGCCAAAAGACACAAATGTAATTGGAACAAAATGGATTTTTAGGAACAAGACTGATGAATGTGGCAATATAACCCGAAACAAGGCTAGGTTAGTTGCTCAGGGATACACTCAAGTTGAGGGCATAGATTTTAAGGAAACTTTTGCTCTAGTTGCTAGGTTAGAGTCAATCAGGCTTCTGTTATCTATTGCATGTGTGTTGAAAATTAAGTTATACCAAATGGATGTAAAGAGTCCTTTCTTAAATGGTATACTTAATGAAGAAGCTTATGTTGAACAACCTAAAGGATTTGAAGATCCTCATCATCCTAATTATGTTTTTAAATTGAAAAAGGCCTTGTATGGACTAAAACAAGCTCCAAGAGCTTGGTATGAAAGGTTAACCAAATTTTTGCTTGAAAAGGGATATAAAAGAGGGAGTGTTGATAAGACTTTGTTCATTAAATTCACACCTGGAATTTTGATTGCTCAAATTTATGTTGATGGCATAGTCTTTGGTGCAACATCTAAAAGCAATGTTGGTGAATTTGTCGATCAGATGCAACATGAATTTGAAATGAGTATGGTTGGAGAACTGACATATTTTCTAGGTATGCAGGTGAGGCAGTGCAAGAATGGAATTTTCATCTCTCAAGTGAAATATGCCAAGAATCTAGTGAAAAGGTTTGGTTTGAAGCACATGAGGACTCCAATGGGGTCAAGGACAAAGTTGATGAATAATGGGAATGAGAAGTCTGTGGATGCAAGTTTGTATAGAAGCATGATAGGGAGCTTACTTTATTTAACTGCTAGTCGACTTGATATTTGTTTTAGTGTAGGAGTGTGTGCTAGGTTTCAAGCTGATCCAAAAGAGTCACACTTAAAAGTTGTAAAGAGAGTCATTAAATATGTGAGTGGGACTATTAATTTTGGTATTTGGTACACTAATGACACTAACACGAATCTTGCAGGTTTTAGTAATGCAGATTGGGCTGGTAATGTGGATGACAGGAAAAGTACTACTGGAGGTTGCTTTTATGTAGGTAACAATTTTGTTTCATGGTACAACAAAAAACAAAACTTAATTTCCTTGAGCACTGCTGAAGCAGAATACATCGCAGCAGGTAGTTGTTGTGCTCAACTTCTTTGGATGGGTCAAATGATAGATGATTATGGCATTGATCAAAATAGGTTTACTGTCTTTTGTGACAACATGAGTGCCATAAATATCTCAAAGAATCATGTACAGCATTCACGAACAAAGCACATTGACATAAGGCATCACTTCATAAGAGAACTTGTGGAACAAAATAAGGTTGTGTTGGAATATGTTGCAACAGAAAATCAACTAGCAGATATCTTCACTAAGGCACTAGACTCTGTAAGGTTTGAGACCTTGAAAAAAGCCTTAGGCATTTGTTCTCTTTAAAATTTAATGGGTTGTGTGTATGTGCATTGGTTCATCACTAGAGCATTGAAAATTATATGTATAAATCAGCTAGTGATTTTATTTGTGGAACCATATTATCAATGCACATCATGTACTTGTCATTCTGATGGATCTTAGATTAAAGTCTCAACAGGAAAAGATTGTGAGCTTACTTGACGACTGGGGATCTATCAAGGAGAAGTCTCTTTGAGATTCATTCCTGAATTCTATTCACCTTGCCAAAAGACAAAATCATTTGCAGGATATGGCAGTAAAAGTTGGAATGGAAATGGCTACCTAAGACCACAAAGAATGGTTCTAGAGTGAAAGTCATCATTCTAAGAAAAAAAAAATTCTTGTGTTAAACAGTTATAGGAAATCCTGCAGGGGTGATTAGATGACCAGGTATGTTGGAACAAGTATTGCTTTTAATCTATCTTGGTATAATGGATGTCGAGGACCGCCTAGAGTGGCATGTCCATGAAACACACACACACATACATGGTCCATACTTGAAATTCTTGTTTGATTTATGCATGTGATTAGTAGAGGTTCGAGTGGTGACTCAAAGTTCATGCTCATAGAAGTGTACGTATGTAAATTTTGTATTTTTATGAAGAGTCCACATAATCTTGAGGGTTGAATGTTTGAGTGTGGAATTTGCTTGGTTGACAAATGTTGCAGCAGAATCTCATACACCAAGTTTTTTTTTCCTTGCAAATTCAATCTGATCCTAATTTGCTATAACAGAAATGTTGCCTATCTGTTAGTTATGTTTGTGATTAAAGTCAAAGAACTAATAGTTTTGTCGCAGCAAAATTTTTCTTCTGATGAACGATGCTGCAGCAAGCCCTGAGCAGTTACAACTTTCTGCTGATGTGTCGTAACTGAAAGTTGAGGTGGGAAATCAGTGTGCACTTCAGCGCACGTCTCTCAAAAGGAGGAAAGAGAATTAACTTCCACAAACCGTTCAACTTCTTCCTTGTTTGAAATCTTGTGCTCAATTTATAGCTTTTCATTAATTTGTCTTCTTTTTTTAATTAACCATTCATTAGCTTTAATCTCTATTTTTTTTATTATTTAATCACATTTGTCCTTCTTCTCATCTCTAACAGTTGCATACAAGCATTCTTTTCTTTCACATATCACAGGTCATATGGCACGAACACGAATAGGAACTCGTCGTTGGCCCCGAGCTCCGCCCAATGCACTTGGCGGTGATCCAAACAAGCCAATCACTTGTGACGGCACATCGTCAAGTAGTGCTACTACAACCCATCATGATAATCAGCCACCACTATCTCCTATTATGCCTACTTCCACCATGGATCACAAGGGGAAAGCTCAAGCCTCTGAGTCTTCTGCCTCTGAACCAGACTCAAGTTCTGAATCATCATTTCAAGAAGCATTATCTAAGTCACTGGGTGCGGAAATGGAATCACCTATTATTGGCACACTTACTCGCACAAAGGGAGTCATTGTTGAACCCAGTATTGATACATCATCTGTTAGCACGAAGAAAGTTGTGCCCGCTGCTGCAGCAGAAGGATCTTCTTACGCAAAAACTCTGAAGACTGATGAAGACATGGCTGCAGTGGATTCTGATGAAAACGATGCACTACCAACACACCACCTATCAATTGTTCGACTGAATGCTTCTTTGACAGACTCATCCGATTCCAATGTCATGCCTAGTTTTGTTGCACCTGAGCCAGTTACTGATAATCCGGCTACAACATCTCCAACTAATGTTGCAGCAATGAGTGAACCAGGACCCATAATGCATGCTGCACATTCTGTTGCAACTGATGATGAAACAGAAACCACACCTGGTCAAGCTTCTTCTGGTATGAAGGCTGCTGTAGTAGGTAGCGAGTTCAGTCCACTCAAACATCCCAAATCTAAACGACAAGCACAAAAGAGGAAATCCATTGCTTCTTCTCCAGCAAGCCGATGCAAGATGCAGTACATGATGAAGTCAGGATATGTGGTTAGTCTTGCTCACTCCAAAAAGTTTTATTTCTCTGCCTCTCTTGTTCGTTGGGACTTGGTTAATAAGAGAGCCTTTGTGGAAGAACGAACATTGCATACTAACTCATATAAGGGCACAAGCATTCTTGAACTTCTAGAACAACGCATGTTGCTAGGTACTATTAAGCTCGATACTTCATATGTCGCTACCGTTGTTCATGAGTTTTATGCAAATTTGAATAAAGCAATAGTAGATCGCACTTCCCCATATTATCATCAAGTTTATGTTAGGGGTAATGTGTTTATTTTCTCCCCTACAGTGATTAATGAGTTTGTGGGCTTTGAAAAACTAGAGGAAGATGTTGCAGAAGTTAGTTTTACTCTTGATCAAGTTGCAACGGAATTGTTGGGACACACTACCACATGGCCTCACGAAAATTGGCTAGTTGTTACAGCTTTGACAACTAAATATGATGCCTTGCATCACATTGCTTTAGCTAACTGGTTTCCAGGAAAACATGCCAACACGGTGCATGCCAAGATGGCCACTTTACTATTTCAGGTTGACACTGGTCTGAATTTGAACATCAGGCAAGTTATTTTTACTCGGATTTTCGAATAACCTGACAAAAATGCTCCTACGTTGTATCTTCCATTTCCGTCCGCGATTTATGGTGTTTTAAGTCTGCAACACAAGGTCAAGAAATCTGATGAGGTATTTGCTAAGCTTCATCCTCCCTTACGTTTTGCTAGAAAATATCTACAGGGCAAACATTAGGCAGGTACTCAGGGGGAGCAACCTTCAGTTCCTGTGTCTGCTACAGCAGGAGCTCTTACTCAGGGGGAGCCTGGTGCTACAGTACCTGGAAGCACAGACTCTGTTCCCAGTTCGAGTGTTGATGTGTGGCAAGTGTTGTAGCAGATTCAAGCTGAGCTGCAGTATATCCGGACTGCTCAAGCTACACTTCAAGCCTCTCATGCGCAGATTCTCCATGGCCAACAACAGATTCTTGCTACTCTTGCCACCTTCCGCCCTCCTGCTCCACCGGATACTTAGCCCCTTGTCTTTGTTTGTCAAAAAGGGGGAGAATCGATTGTTATGACTATTATGATGTTACTGTTATGTTTCCTGATTATGTTTATGCTCATGTTCTGATCCTGAACATCTTTTTCTCATGCTCATGCTCTGATCCTGGACACCTCTTTCTCTTTATGTTGTTCTTTTCCAATCATTATTCTGCGTTAGTTTAGTTTGGTAGTTCTGATTTTTGGTAGCTCTGATACAATTAACATCTCGACTCCAATGCTACTCTAATCCTTTTTGTATTATGTTTTGTCCTTACACTAATGCTCACTAATTTTTAGCTCAGGTGTGTTGATTACTCTGATATGCAGTTTTGCCAAAACAAAGCCAAAGGAGGAACTTGGTACGCCCCTTGCTGCACCCCTTGCTGCAACAAGTGTTGTGAAATTAATTGGCTTATGTTTTGCCAAAATTATGCTCTGACTTAATTCAATTCGAATTTAATTATGGTATATGCATATATGTTTGGAGAATTATGATTGACAGGTTTACCATATTTATAAGAGAATTGGAAAAATAAAATTGACATTTTCATTAAAAAGTGATTGAAGTTTTCTTTTTCAAGAAATGAAGGTTGCCTTATTCAGGACTTGCTTGGAGACAAAGTCTTTCTATACAACTCAAGGCCCAAGCACGGATTACCTTGTGAAGGTTTAGGCAACTAATTCAGCATTTATAGAGAGCCTCACACGTCTTGATGTGTTTATCCTACGTTTTTGGCGCCACTATGGCGATGGATTTCTTGGTCAAGTCTAGAAGGTTTGTGGCTCGATTAAGAATTTAAAAGCTCATCACCAAATTGCTTCAAAAATAGATACCATTAAGGGTAGGATCATAAATATTTCAGAAGCACAACAGAGGTACCAAAACCAATACGGCATTTTTGAGCAAGGCTCAAGTTCATCTAGATTTCAAAATCAAAACCCAAACATAGGGTATGATAGTCGAGGTGATACACTTCTCTTAGAAGAAGCAGACCTGGTTGGCATTGAAAGCCCAAAGAAGATGCTTATGGATATGCTTTTCAAGAATGATTCCCAACTTCGTGTGATCTCCGTAGTTGGGATGGGAGGGTTGGGGAAAACAACCCTTATCAAAAAAGTGTACGATGATGCAATTGTAAAGAATCAGTTCAAGCATCACGCATGGATTACAGTCTCACAATCACTCAAGATCGAAACACTATTAAAGTAGACAATTCTACAACTCTTCGAGAAATACAATCAACAAGCACCTCATGAATTGGATACCACGAACATTAATAGCATGAAACAATATGTCCGTGATCTCCTTCATAAAAAAAATTACATTCTTGTTTTTGACAACATTCGAAGAGCGATAGATTGGGATGCCTTCCGGATGGCATTTCCAAAAAACAATTGTGGCAGTCGTATCATGATCACAACACGCGTCTTTGATGTAGGCCAAGCTATTGTAAGTGATATCGGGGGCGGCATTTATCCCTTGAAGCCGCTGACCAAGGAAGAATCATAGACTCTGTTTTGCAAGAAAATATTTCGGGCCAACTCTTGTCCTCGCCATTTAGAACAAATATCAAAAAATGTTATAAAGAGATGTGATGGTTTGCCATTTGCAATTGTGGTAATTGGAGGTATCATGGCAACAAAGAATCGCATGACTAAAGAGTAGGACTTTTTCAATAGGAGTCTTGGTGAGCAACTAGCATATAACAACCAACTGGACAATATGACAAAGTTACTCTCTCTTAGTTATTATGACTTGCCTGACCATCTAAGAATTTGTTTCTTGTATTTAAGCATTCTTCCAAAAGATGTTTTTATAAAGAAGACGAGATTGATCCAGCTCTGGATTGCTGAAGGATTTGTGCAAGAGAAAGAAAGAATGATGATAGAAGAAGTTACTGAGAGTTATCTTAATGAACTCATCAATAAAAGCTTGGTCCAAGTTGCCCATACAACTTTTGATGGAGGATTGAAGGTATGTCGCATCCATGATATCATACAACAAATTATTCTTCGCAAGGCAAGAGAACAAGACATTGTAGCCATATACAGTGAAGAAGGGGTACAATTTCGGACGAGGTTCAACGATTGGTAATCCATAGCACTATTGACAATACTCGAGCAAGTAATGTCTTGCTTAAGTCTCTTCGTTCTCTAGTATTATTTGAGTCCATTAGTTCTATGTCCCCGCCATTTTTACTTAAGTTCTTATCTGATGGTCTTCGACTTGTGAAGGTGTTAGATTTGAGAGGTGCTCCTTTAGAGGCAATTCTAGATGATGTATTTAAATTGATGCACCTCAAGTATTTGAGCTTAAGGAACACAAATGTTAAAACTGTTCTAAAATCGATTGGAAAGCTTCAAAAACTAGAAACGCTGGAGTTAAAATAAACTAATGTGATAGAATTGCATGTTGAGATCTTACAACTTCGGCATCTATTAGTGCACAGAAAGTATACTGGATTTCAGGCCCCAGGTAAGATAAAGAACTTGGAATGCCTTCAAAGTCTTTGTAACATAAATGTAGATCAAATAGGCAACACCAACATATTGATAGAGATAGGAAAGTTAACCCAATTAAGGAAATTGGGAATTTCCAATGTGAGAAGGCAAGACGGAAAGGAACTCTGCTCATCTCTTGAGAAGCTGACAAATCTTCGCTCATTATGAGTTGTTAGCATGAACGAAGATGAGGTTATCGATTTATAATATTCTCTTTCCTCAACTCCACAATTTCTTCACGCGCTAAAATTGTGGGGGAGATTAGAAAATGTAGCACAATGGATTCCTTCTCTTCAAGGACTTACTAGAATAGAACTCTTTTGGAGTCGATTAGGGGATGACCCTCTACAATTACTTCAAGATTTGCCGATTTTGGTGCAACTTGTGCTTTGGCAAGCTTATGAAGGAGAGGGATTATATTTCAAGGTCGGAGGGTTTCAGGGGCTCAAGATATTATGGATGAGGAATCTGCAAGAATTGAGATGGGTAAGAGTAGAGAAGGGTGCAATGCCCTTTCTTGAAAAACTTATGTTGGCGGGTTGTAAATCAATGGAGGAGTTACCAATGGGTATAGAACATTTGACAAGTCTTCAAAATCTCAATTTTGTTGATATGGCCAATGGATTTGTGAACAAGCTAGAAGTTATGGATGAACAAAGTTCGGATTACAAGAAGATTGCTCATATTCCTCAAGTTGTTATTTCAAATTGGGTTGATGGTAGAATTAACAAACGCTACTTGTCGATAGGAAAAGAGATGGCCATTTGAGGGATACACATAGGCAATAAAAGCAGAAAATGAAGATCAGTTTGGATTTTTTATTTTTTTTTTGTTATTTCAACAAGCATTTTCAATTGTACTTTTTTTTTTGAATATGAAGTTTGTAGTCTTTTTTCACAATTCAGGAGTAGCCTAGTGGTTTGTATAAGTCTTTTCTTTATGCATTGAAGTTCTATTACCATGGCTGTATATTTTTATCTCATGATCAATTTGACAAGGAAAATGTGAATGACAAAGTTGCAGGAGGTGGTGAAACAATTATGAAGGCACATAATTTTAGCAATAAACTAGCTATCGCCAATCATCAATTATAGTTAAGGACGCAGAAAGGAGCGTCTCGCATTCTAGGCTAAGATTTCCAAGACTGGTGGCATCAACCTAAGAATAACTATCTAGCTCTAACAGTGGTGAGCCCAAGCACCCAAGATATATCATCATACAATTAAAGTGTCTAATATAATTATTTTTATTACTTCTTACAAGGCATGCCAACTTGACAATATCTTTATTTTCTCTTTCTTCTTTTAATTTTTTTTTTCTCTCTTCTTAATTTCTCCCTCTCTCTCTCTTTCTCTCTCTTAAGAAATATTTACTCAAATCTTTTTCTTCTTTCTTTAACTTTATTAGGCCCAATATCACTTTTCAACCAAAATTAAACTTTTCGTAGATCTTAATATGTTGCTGACTTTTGGAACTCTCCATCTTCTTTTTCTTGACTCAACATTGACAAGTTTCTTTTAATTGCATAAGAGAATTTACTGCATTAGTCTTTTCTTTTTGTTTCAAATTCCTGCACTAGTCCAAAATTCAGAAAAGTATAAATCTAAATCAAAAAGCTTTTTTAGGAAACGACCCAGAACGTGTTATTATATGACATTTGCTTTAATTTCATGAAGCACCATTCATATTAAGACAATAACAAAATGAATAAGCTTCGTGTTTTTGGTTCCTAAAACTAAGGACCAAGAGGTTTTTCCCTTTTTTTTAAGAAAAAAAAAAAACAATTATTTGTTATGCGGATGCATTAATGTAATAAGTTTAAAGCATTCAGCTTATCTATTTAGCAAGATAATTATGACAACCTAGAACTTGCGAGTAAAAAATGTGTTAGATTTAATTTTTTTTGCGAAAGAAATATGTGTAATTTTGTTTCAATTTAAGATAGCAATTATCATCAAACGGGAATGTCATAATTTGAGGATATATAGTGTAAAGTGAAATATTCAATCAAATCTATTTACTTTTTTGAAAAACCATAGTGAATTTGAAAAAGATTGAAATTACATTTTGAAACAGCCCTATTAGAAACCCACCATTTCAGAACAATGATGAAGAGTTCTTAAAATCAGCAATGGGTTGGGAACCAAGAAAGTTTGATCTTGGTTGAAAAGTGATATTGGGTCTATATAGTTAAACAGAGAGAAAAAAGATTTGAGTAAATATTAATTAAGAGATAGAAAATGATTTGAGTAAACATTAATTAAGAGAGAGAAAGAAATTAAGAAGAGAGAGAAAAAGAATTAGAAGAAGAAAAGAGAAATTAAAATATATCTAGTTGGCATGCCACGTAAGACTACATAGAAGGTGATAAAAGAGTAATGAAAAATGGGTGATATATAGAATTACTTAAAACATTGGGAATTTAAAAAGAGATTGCAGTCTGAACACTTTGAACGAAAATTATACAAACACTTTGCTTTAGAAAATCAAAATGAGCTTATAAGTCGACCAAAAACACCCTCAGCTTATAAGTGCTTCTTCTCTGGAGTTTATAGTAAACTTTTGGAGTGAAGTTGCGAAAACTTTGGAACATCTTACAAGGATCTTACCAAAATAACCTTTATATAATTGATTTCACCTTCTTCTTCACAAATTATAATTCATATTCATGCATTGCACTAACATATTGACTAACCAATATGTTTGATTTTTTAAATACAAATTTGTCTACTAATCATCAGTTATTAGCTGGCATTGATAGCAAAATAGCATTTCTTAACTAAATTAAACTTTTTTAGTAATTATAATTTACATTAATTAAGTCTCACCTAATAAATATTTAGTTTTGTTTTATCATGTGATTAGTTTATTAGATAATATCTCAACTAACGAATATTCGCTTTTGTAATGTTTGTCCTCTTTTGCTGGAAGAAGCGGATCTACACTTGGTTGACCCTTTTTTCCATTTTGATTCGTGATCAAAGTGGTCATTATAGTAGTTCGTCCACTAAAAGATTAAAAGGCTTTAGTAATCACAATATTACATTAGTTAAATCTCACCTAATTAATATTCACTTTTGTTTTATCAAGTGATTAGTTTTTTTTTTTTTTTTTTATGACGTGAGAATTCAGTTGGCGGAACCTAATTACTGGAGGTTGACAAAGCTTGACTATCTCGAGTGCAACAGTACATTCCAATACATGTATTGATTCAGTCAAAATTACCCAAAATAAATTACGTGAATCGAATTAAAAAATATACCGCATTCGAAATATACCTTTATCGCTAGGCTTTCCTTGGGGACTATTAAGTGATTAGTTGTTAGTGGATGTCTTAACTAACGAAGATTCGCTTTTGTTATATTTGTCATTATTTCTTGGCAAAGAGTGAAGAAGCAGTCTCAAACCACCTTTCATGGTGGAGTTTTTTCATGGAGGTCTCTCGGTGGCTTTGATTACCACCCTCGTCGGCTTGGGGCCCTGCTCATCATTTTGCGGGATTTGTGGGTGTAGAACGTCTCCAGTTTGGGTTATCTCAAGGGCTGGTGCGTCCCTTATTGTGCAATTTTCAACTTGTTACGTTCAAAATTCTCGCCAGTTCAATGGCGTTTGCAGACTTAGATGGTGTCACCGTCATTGTAGTGGTTCCAACGACGTTAGAGGGGGCTCTCTATTGACAGATCTGTGTGAAACTATCATTTCTTCTCCATTTTGTCATATTGAATTTCCTTGGTGGCTTTTGCTCTGTTATTTTTCGGGCCGGGTTAGTCCGTCCTCACTGTTTGTAATCTTCTGTTGTTCTTCGGGCCGGGTTAGTCCGCCCTCCTTGTTTGTAACTATTTGATTTCAATGAAATCTTTTCAGAAAAAAAAAAAAAAAAAGAAGCAGAACTTTTAATATAAATTTTGTCGTTTTTAATAGTTTGTTTATTTATTTTCTTCTGAGCTGCCAGCACACCAACAATTGACATTGAGCTGTTGAGAGTAAAAATAATCGAGGCTTCTCTTATAAATAATTTGCTCTATTCAAGACACTGCAACCTCCAAACATACCCATCATCCCCAAAGAGATAGAATCCTTCTAAGAATATTGAGTGAGTGAAAATGGCAGATGCTGTGCTGACCTTAAATTTCTACTACGCCAACTTTCAACTTTTCTCCGTGAAGAGAGCGCATTGTTGGGAGGGCTTCGAGATGAAGTCCAGCATATTAAACATGAACGTGGTCAGATGAAGGGTTTTCTCAGAAGAGCAAAAGCTATATTGGTGGAATCCAATCCTGAGGTTGAAGCATGGGTTAGTCAATTGCGTGATATCGCTTATGATACCAAATATGTTCTTGATGAATTTATCATGCGATTTGGACGCCATTATGGTGATGGATTTCTTCAAGGATCAGATCAAGAATATTTCGGAAGCACATCAGAGATACCAGAACCAATATGGCATTTTTGAGTAAGGCTCGAGTTTTGCTCCTATTCAAAGCACATGGTATGATAGTCGAGGTGATGCAATATTTCTTGAAGAAGAAGACCTCGTTGGAATTGAAAGACCAAAGAAGAAGCTCATGAATATTCTTCTTACGAGTAATTCCCAGCTTCGTGTGATCTCGGTAGTTGAGATAGGAGGGTTGGGAAAAACAACCCTGGTAAAAAAGGTGTATGATGATGCAACTGTAAAGAAGCGGTTCAAGTATCGTGCATGGATCACAGTCTCACAGTCATTCAAGACTGAGACACTGTTAAACCAAGCAATTCGACAACTTTTCAAGGAACTCAATCAACCCGCACCTCTTGAATTGGATACCATGGACATCCACGGCATGAAACAACTTGTTCGTGATCTCCTTCATCAAGAGAATTACATTCTTGTTTTTTATGACATTTGGAGAACGATAGAGGGGGATGCAATTTGGATGGCATTTCCCAAAAACAATTTTGGCAGTCGTATGATCATGATTAGAACACGCATCACTGAGGTAGGCCAGGCTGCTATGAGCGACTAAACAAGAAAGCATCTTGGAGTCTATTTTGCAAGAAAGCATTTCGGTCTACTTCTTGCCTCGTCATTTAGAGGAAATTGTCGAAAATATCACAGAGAGATTCGATGGTTTGCCACTTGCAATTGTGGTAATTGGTAGCGTCTTGGCAAGAAAGAGTTACAAAATTGAAGAATGGGACTTATTTAATAGGAGCCTCGGTGAGCAGCTTGCAGCCAATAGCCAACTAGACAATATGACAAAGATACTCTCTCTGAGTTATTATGACTTGCCTTTTTTTTTTGTCAAGATAAAATTTATTCATTAAAAGAAAACAAGTACATTAGCCGATTCCAACCGGCGGTACATCAGCATAAAGTAAAAGAATAAGGAAATGAGGTACATTTGTTAACCAATCTAAGGGCAGAAGGCAAAGAAGAGATTAGTTAGCAACCCAATTGGAGCTAACGTTAGCTGTTCTTCAAATAAGCTTAATGGTAATGTTGCTGCAATCAACCAGTTTCTCACGAATGTCTGAGATGATAGGATCAATTCTCCAGTTAGAAGTTTTGTCAGTGGCAGTAAGAGCTTCAATGACTTCTTTGCAGTCTGATTCGTTATGATGAAATGAGAATCGTCAATTGATTTTGCAAGAGTGACTGCTGAAATGAGGGCTTGTGCTTTAGCTTGCTGGGGAGCTTCACATTGAAAGAGATGAGCCATGCCATTGACCAAAAGACCACAATGGTTTATGCAAATGGCAGCGATTCCAGCAGTGTTGCTGTCACAAAAGAACGAGGCATCACAGTTAATTTTGAGTGTGCCAATTGCGGGAGGAATCCATCTCTCGTTAAGAGTGGAGTGCTGATTATGAGCTTTAGTAAGATGATGAGTTGCAGCTTCATTGAAAGAGGACATAAACAATTTTGCCTCCGTAACCACTCTGATTGGACAGATCCTATTTCCTTCAAAAATAAACTTGTTACGGCTTTTCCAAATTTGCCAACATACATGGGCAACCAATTGTTCAGCATAGCCTCTACTGTATCCAGTATTGTGGCATCTCTCAAGGAAAGCTTTGTACCAAAGATCGAACCTCGTAATGTGATTTTCATCAGGGAAGTATTGGAATGGGGATGCAATCCAACAACGTTTGCTCCAGGGATAGAGAAGGAACAAGTGCTCGATTGTTTCCGGTGCCATGTTGCAGATTTTGCAAGTGGGATTTTCTGCACATTTCCTTCGAAATTTGTTTTCCTCAGTGGGGAAGAAGTTTCTGCATGCCTTCCACAAGAAAGCGTTGAGTTTAGCTGGAGCCTTGGTGTTCCAGATTTTCTTCCAAAGATGCTAGGAGAAGGCATGTGATGAGCTTTAAGTATTAATTGACTGCGGCTCAATGTTTTTACATCTTCGGTATCCACTTTTCATTATGTAGTCACCAGAGTTGGTGTGAGGCTAGATTAGCCTGTCTTTAGCAGCAGAATTTGAGATTGGGATGTTGAGAATGTGTTGTTATGTGGCACAATCAAAAAATTGATTAAGAACAAATGTATTCCATCTGCCTGAGGTGATGAGCTCGCTAACAGTGTTAAGATGGCAAGAATATGGTCTTTGGATGATTCTGCAACTTGTTATTCATTGGTCCGACCTGATTCTAATATTTGCTCCATCACCGATTTGCCATAAAGCTTCATTCTTGATGAGATTCCTGCCAATAATGAGGCTACGAAAGACCCAAGATGGTCGAGCTCCGATTTGGGCATCCTAAAAATTGCCATTCGGAAAATACTTCCCTTTAAGAACACGGGCAGTGAGTGAAGTTGGATTTTTAAGCATCCTCCACGCTTGACCTTATCAATGCGAGGACACTGAGCACGTATCATCTAAAGAGCCACCAAAGTGTCGCTAAAATTCAAATTATCCTCAAGATTTGAGCATCACGGGCAGTGACTTTCCTGACTATCTTAAAATTTGTTTATGATATTTGAGCATTCTTCCTAAAGATGATCTCATAAGGAAGAGTAGATTGATTTGGCTCTAGATTGCAGAAGGATTTGTGCAAAAAAGAGAAGGAATGACAATAGAAGAAGTGGCTAAAAGTTATCTAGATGAACTTATCGAGAGAAGTTTAGTCAAAGTAGCCTGAACAATTATTGATGGAGGATCTAAGGTATAAGGAATCCATGATATTATACATCAAATTATCCTTCGCAGGGCAAGAGAACAGGATATTATAACCATATTTAATGAACAAGGGATGGAGTTTTCAAACAAGGTTCGACGCTTGGTAATTCATAGCTCAATTGACAATACACAAGTAAGCATTGGCTTGCTTAAGTGTCTTCGTTCACTTGTGTTGTTCAGGTCCCATGATTCTATCTCTCCATCATCTCTATCTAGGTTCTTATTTGATGGTCCGATGCTACTTAAAGTGTTAGATTTTGAAAAAGCTTCTTTAGAGGTGATTCCTGATGAAATTTTCAAATTCCTTCATCTCAAGTATTTGAGCTTAAGGAATACAAAGGTGAAAACTGTTCCAAAATTGATTGGGAAGCTTTGAAAGCTAGAAACCTTGGATTTAAAATTCACTAAAGTGGCAGAATTGCCTATTGAGATTTTAAAACTTCGACAACTTCGACATCTATTGGTGTGTAGAAGTTTTAATGGTGATTTTGGATTTCAGGCCCCATATAATCTAGGAAACCTGCAATCTCTTCAAAATCTTTGTTACATAGATGCAAACCATGAGGATGATGCCAAAATAGAGAAGGAGATAGGAAAATTAACCCAACTGAGGAAATTGAAAATTACCAGACTTAGAAGAGAAGATGGAAATGAATTTTGCTCTTCCCTTAAGAAGCTAACCAGTCTCCACTCATTAACTATTATTCCCCTTAATGGAGAGGTCATTGATTTATAATATTCTCTTTCTTCAACTCTAAGATTTCTTCACTCACTACAATTAAGGGGGCAATTGGAAAGGGTACGACAATGGATTCTTTCTCTTCAAGGACTTACTAAAATACATTTTTATCGGACTCAATTGAGGGATGATTCAATCCAATTACTTCAAGATTTGCCCAATCTGATGCAACTTTTACTTACCCAAGCTTATAAGGGGGAATTATGTTTCAAGGCCAGAGGATTTCAGGAGCTTAAGGTATTAATTATGTGGACCATGCCAGAACTGAGATGGGTGCGATGCCCTTACTTGGACTACTATGAATAGGGAATTATAAATCAATGGAGGAGTTGCCAGCAGGTATACAACGTTTGATAAATCTTCGACGTCTTGATTGTGTTGATATGTCGGATAGATTTGAGAAAAGGCTAGAAGATATGGACAAACAAAGTGCAGATTATAAAAAGATTGCTCATATCCCACAAGCTAGAATTTCAAATCGGCCTGGTGGTAAATATAATTATCGCAAATTGCCAATATTGCGTTCTTTTTGCTTTCTTTTTTTTTTTGCTAAATCAGAGAAACGATTTCATTCCACTGAATAGAATTGTGGTAAAACCACTTTACAATGTAAAAAACAAAAACTATCCTAACAAAAACTCAAAACTACTGTAGGATGGCATTTATATTCCGATGCATACAAAGGGTTCTTTTACTAACGTCTGGCAAGCATTTTCATCCGGACATCATTGGAGATCTTTTTCACAAGCTGGTCCTCTGTTGCAGCCCCCTTGTCAAATAATCGGCTGTTTCATTCCATCCATAAATGGTAGAGATATAAGCTGGGAAGATGAGATTCAGCGAGACTGATTTCATTGTTCCTTTTTTTGCGGTTCTTCTGAATAAGATGAAGAGCTCTGCTCCATTGAATACTGTCGGACACTTGATATAGCAAATTTAACACATCTCCTCTATTAGAATATAACACTTGTCCCATGTCAAAAAATGAAAAACTCCAAAACCACCTTATAAGATCCTGGGTTACTCTATCTAACACCAATTGATTTTATGTTAGAACCTTAATTATCTTCATATCCTCTAAATTCTTCTGCTAAAAGTACATTCAAATAACGTGATCACGTGTCTCAATGCCCATGTGACAAAGCTCACAATTACTGGTAATTTTGTAAACCCCATCCAAGTAGACGTGCCTTAAATGGCAGTCTATCAATGATCGCTAGCCAGGAACAGAAGCAATGCTTAGGGATACGAGGGCATCCCCAAATCAGAGAGTCCCAAAGGAACCTTCTTTTGCCGTCCACTAATTGTATCCCAGGTATTCGCTGTAGTGAATTTCCCATTAGGCCTCAGTAACCAACACATCCTGTTACGCCTCTACTTTGTGGTAGAGAGGTTTAAGCCATTAGCAAGATAGCGAAGCGTTCTGGCCAATGCCATTCTCTATACCGTATCACATCTGCAACCTTAAATGTGGTATATAAATTCTAATCAGATTTCATGTTGAATGCTTGCTTAAGCTTTTGTGCACTACTGTGCATTTCATATTGATTTTATCTTCTTGACCAAAAAAAAAAAAAAGATTGATTTCATCTTACAATGAATGACCAATATACACAGGAGAGCATTAGTTTACTGGATAAACATACCCTCGTTGATCGTACTAGCTTTCCTACCAAAAGTGCATTTTTAGTTAGAGATTCCATTTCTAATTCAAATTAAAACTAGATCAAAAGAAAATGAAAGTGCTATAAAGGTAAGCATATATATATATATATATATATATATTTCGGTATACATAAATTTACAGCACGATATGGAAACATTGGTAGCAGCAAAATCACATACCTCTTTGAGTCATAATAAATAAGTTATAACTGTTACTAGATTTTTGATGAAAGTCTTCCTTTCTATGCTCTATTCAAGAAACTGATATCAATGGGAACAATGAGATACAGCTAGAGTAGGCAAGAAGACCTAGTCATATGTAACAAATGCACCCATAAAAGACTTTGTTAGAATATACAGGCTTATCCACAAATTAATCGTATGAACTTATGAGGTAGACTTAAAACAATATGATCACAATCTAGTTTATGAATCAGAAATCCAACTTGGTCAGATGAAGTCCAGCATATTAAAGATGAACTTGGTCAGATGAAAGGCTTACTCAGAGGAGCAGAAGCTATTTTGGTGGAAACCAATCCTGAAGTTGAAGCGTGGGTTGGTCAATTACGTGATGTCGCTTATGATGCTGAAGATGTTCTTGATGAATTTATCATGCGATTTGGACGCCATTATGATGATGGATTTCTTGGTCGAGTCCAAAAAATTTGTGGCTCGATTAAGCATTTAAAAGCGCGTCACCAAATTGTTACTAAAATACATACCATCAAGGATCAGATCAAAAATATTTCGGAAGCACATCAAAGATGCCAGAACCAATATAGAAATTTTGATAGTCAAGGTGATGTACTACTTCTTGAAGAAGAAGACCTCGTTGACATTGAAATACCAAAGAAGAAGCTCATAGATATGCTTTTTACGAGTCATTCCAAACGCCGTGTGATATCAGGGAGGGTTGGGGAAAGCAACCTTGGTAAAAAAGGTGTACGTTGATGCAGCTGTAAAGAAACAGTTCAAGCATCATGTATGGATCACAATTTCACAATCATTTAAGGCTGAGACATTGTTATACCAAGTGATTCATCAGCTTTCTAGGAAAATCAATCAACCCGCACCTCTTGAATTGGATACCATGGAAATTAATAGCATGAAACAACTTGTTCGTGATCTCCTTCATCAAGTGAATTACATTCTTGTTTTTTATAACATTTGGAGAAAGATAAAAAGAGATGATACCACCTGGATGGCATTTCCCAGAAACAATTGTGGTAGTCGTATCATGATTACAACACGAAACAATGAGGTAGGCCAAGCTGCAACAAGTGATACTGGGGATGGCATTTATTATTTAAAGCCTCTGACCAAGGAAGAATCATTGATTCTATTTTGCAAGAAAGCATTCAACACCACTTATTGCCCTCATAATTTAGAGGAAATTTCGGGAGACATCATAGAGAGATGTGATGGTTTGCCACTTGCAATTGTGGTAGTTGGTAGCGTCTTGGGAAGAAAGAGCCGTAGAACCGAAGAATGGGAATTTGTTCAATAGGAGCATTGGCGAGCAGCTTGCAAGCAACAACCAACTGGACAATATGACAAAGTTACTATCTTTGAGTTACTATGATTTGTCTTACCATCTAAAAATTTGTTTCTTGTACTTGAGCATTCGTCCAGAAGATAAGTTCATAAAGAAAAACAACTTGATACTACTTTGGATTGCTGAAAGATTTGTGCAAAAGAAAGAGGGAATGACAATGGAAGAAGTGGCTGAGAGTTATTTCAATGAACTTATCAATAGAAGCTTGGTCAAATTAAGTGGCCAAGACAACTCTTGATGATGGAAGTTTAAAGGCATGTAGTATCCATGATATTATACAACAAATTATCCTTCGAAAGGCAAGAGAGCAAGACATTACAACCACATTTAATGAACAAGGGATGCAGTTTTCAGACAAAGTTGGACGCTTGGTAATCCATAGCTTTATAAATAATGCACAAGTAAGCAGCAATGGTGGGTTGCTTAAGTGTCTTCGTTCACTTATATCATTCAAATTCGATGATCTTATCTCCATGCCATTTTTATCTAAGTTGTGATTTGATGGTATGGCGCTACTAAAAGTGTTAGATTTGGAACGTGCTCCTTTAGAGGTGATCCCAAATGAAATTTTCAAATTGCTTCATCTCAAGTATTTGATAAGGTGGACAAAGGTAAAAAGCGCTCCAAAATCGATAGGAGAGCTTCAAAGGCTAGAAACATTGTGTCACGCAACGAACCCAAAACCCCGAACCCACAGGCAAGACTAGTGTTGTAGGCATTAAGAACAACTACTTGGACCTTCTTTTCTACTGGCCCAAAATGGCCAACCCAAATTATTCTTTATACCCATAACACCCACTTATAAACCACATAATCACACTATATTCCACCGATGTGAGATCTTACACACACCCCCCGTTAAGCACCTGGCGTTCTCATTAGGGGCATGGATCAACCAGGCGGTGTAGACTAGTGTTGTAAGCATAAGGAACAACTACTTGAACCCTCTTTTCTACTGGCCCAAAATAGCTAACCTAAGTTATTTTTTATACCCATAATACCCACTTATAAATCACACAATCACACTATATTCCACCTGATGTGAGATATTACACACATCTCCTCGTTAAGGACGTCTCCTTATCAGGGGCATAGATCAACCAGGTGGTGTAAGATTTTAGAGGTGGCTCTTACAGGTTCAAGAAGTGGCTCTCATCAGGCTTCTAGGTGTAGAACTTTACCCCGCATAACACTTAGCTCCTACACCAACTAGTGACCTGCTCTGAATAACATTATGTCACGGCTCGAGCCCAAACCCCCGGGCCCGCAAGACTGACTAGTGTTCTAGGCATAGAAAATAACTATTTGGGTCTCTTTCTACTGACCCAAAATGGTTAACCCAAGTTATCCCTTATACCCACAATACCCACTTATAAACCACACAAACACACTATATTATCCCAATGTAGGATATTACACATTGGATTTAAAATTCGCCAATGTGACAAAATTACAGGTTGAGATTTTAAAGTCTTAACAACTTTGACACTTATTGATGGGTAAACGTGTTAGAGATATGCCCTAATGCTATTATTTGGATGACATATATTGGGGCATTTTGACATTTACTTGTATATTATGGCAGTCGTGTCTATATGTCTGTTTTCATATTGACATAATTAGGACATTCATATTCTCCTTCTTTACGTGTATGAATGAGTCCATAGTATTTTCATTAGAGGAATGTATTCTAAAAGCATTTAGAATATGTTGGCGTATTTCCTTAATATGATAAAAATACTTAAAATATTCATAGTCCTTAGATTATTTGATCGGGACTTTAATAATCAATTACGTACTATCACATGTGTTGTTACCTTTGATTAACATAGGGATGTTAATGATAAAGGATGGTGAGCCACGTGCCATAACAGCATAGCGATGCGACTAACAAACATGTGGATGACTATTAGTTGAATAGATCATTGAATGTGACGTGAATAACAAATTACATGACTTTGGATTAATAATTTGTTATTCGTTGCGATTGTGCATGTAATCCTTAGACTTGAGACATTACGATTGTCATATGTATTAGGGTTTGATTCTAGCGTTTGGACAATAATTGTTTCGACAAACGAGATGAGATACGTCCTCTCGCAGTTTCATTCGTCTGGTATAGTGATTGACAGGTAGTGGTCAAGAGAGGATCTATTAACCTCCGGCGTGAGGCGATGTCCTATGCGATCTAAACTTGGTTGTTTAATGAGGAAATCCTTGGCCAAGGTATGAATGATGGAGAAAGGGTTTTCCATGTGTCATCCCTCATTACACCAATTAGATCTATGCATAGTATCGAGTTTATGAACTTAATCATATCATGGTTCTTGCTCGACAGGACAATTAATGGAAGGATTGGATTGCACAATAATCGGCGACTATAAATAGATTCACAAGAAATTGACTTCATTACCGTATATATTGTCTTGATATGTTACTAGGCGTCACTCTAGAACGTGAGGGTATTCCGAGAATGACGGAGACATTTTCGGAATAGATTGAAAGGGTTTAATCGTCCCTCATTGCTATACGGTGGTGAATCTAGAGAGTCACACACGTTTGAGTATCATGAATAAAGTTTCTATAATGAGCTTACAATGAGTTTGGAAACGTTAAAGAGTTAACGTTGTTGTATTTGGTCATTAAGTTGTAATGGACCAAAAGTGTAATTATTGAAGGTGTTGGGGCAAAAGTATAAATATGAAAAGTTAGTTTCCAATTGATTAATCTAATATTGATTAGGATTAATTATAATCCAAGAGCCAAGATTTGATCTTATTTGAATTCCATGGCTAAGATTTAATTGGCAAGTTAGTAGAGAATTACATATTGTTCCACTAACGAATACAACACAATATATATATATATATATATATATATATATATATATAAGAAATATATATATATATATATATATTATATGCCTACACATTACAATAAGTTTGAAAACGTTAAAGAGTTAACGTTATTGTGTTTGGTCATTAAAACGTAATGGGCCAAAAGTGTAACTATTGAAAGTATTGGGGGCCAAAGTATAAATATGGAAAGTTAATTTCCAATTAATTAATCTAATATTGATTATGATTAATTATAATCTAAGGCCAAGATTTGATCTTGACTAGATCTATGGCTAGGATTTATTGTGGCAAGAATAATGGATAATTCCATAATTTTCCACTATCCAATATATTTGTATTATATTGTTGCACAAGACACATAGATGCATTAGAGACATATATGTTGGGAATACATAAGACACTAGGATGAATTGGAGACATATATGTATGTAATGCACAAGACACAAAGTTTGCATAGGAAAAATATATGCATAGAAAATATGAAGAGAGATATAACAAAAGATGAGTGGAAAAATTCTGCACATTAATTTTTCTCTTCACTCTCTATTTTCTCTCTCATATTTTCAGCCATAGCTAGAGAGCTTGGGCAGAATTTTTCTCTTGCTCTCTACACTTGTGTAAGCTCATATCTCCAACTAAATAGCTAGTACAAAGATTTGGTTTGTGGAGAAGAAGCTCTTGGATGCTCGTGTGGACGAACTAGACCTTTTGCATGTGTGAAAGACTTGGTCATCATTCTTGTGGTGCTTCTTCATTCCTTTGGCTAGATCTTCAAGAGGTATACCTTGATAACTATTGTTCATTCATATATATGTTTATATATGTAGTAGATATGTTGATTACATGGACTAGACATAAGGTATTATGGTGAATACAAATGATATGTGTTGCTGAAAAATTTTTGAAATGAAGTTTTTGCTTCCACCTAGCTCACTATATGTTGTGATTCACCTCTTGTAAGCACGATCCTTTCAAAACGATATAGTGGATTTCATGCCCCGTATAAAATAGGAAATTTGACATCCCTTCAAAGCCTTTGTAACATAGATGTAGATCAAATAATCGACATCAAAATGTTAAGGGAGATAGGAAAGTTAACCCAGCTCAGGAAATTGGGAATTACCACTCTAATTAAGAAGGAAAGATGGTAAGGAACTCTGTTTTTCTCTTGAGAGGTTGACCAATTCGTTCATTACATTTACAATGTTCTCTTTCCTCTATTCCACGATTTTGTTGAAATGTCTAATATGATTTCAAATTGGGTTGATGGTCGATATAAGATTTTGGATTATTGCATTTTTGTGCTTTTGCTAAGGAAACTGCTATACGTGGCCACAATGTATCTTCTAATCTTCATTTTTGGCTTTCCAAGCTAAGTCAGAGTCAGATTGGATATATTCATCTATTGTTTGCGACTTTCTTCACATACTATCCTCCATATTATGTCACTCTTTAAGGCACGTTCATCGTCAGGCTAATCGGGTAGCTGATTGAATTGTGTCAGCAATTAGAATAAGTTGTTTCTTGTAATGCATAGTGGCGTTAGATCCCAATTCCAAGCCACTAACAACCTTTTTTTTTATTTTTATTTTACTAATAATGGCCTTTAGGCCACCATCTTTCCCACTTGCAAGAACTTTTTTCCTATACCCAAAAAAGTTGACAACTTTGTTCCCCATTTTTTCCTAATTTGCTCAAAGATGTTTCCTACAAAATATTTGTATAATCAAATATTTCAATTCTTAAATCTCACCCGTGCAACAATTTTTCCCTCCCTCATTCTACTTTCATTTTCTTTTCCCAATAGTCCCTTTGGTAGACAAGAAAATCACAGAAGAGCGTAATATTTTGATTCAATGATCTTGGTAAGATTCTAGGCCTATGAGCCATTATTTGAAATTAATAGTTTTATTATGAATATTTTAGTGAAGGTGAGTTATATTAGTTTAAGAGTTTTAACGAAAATATGTATTGGTTGAAATATGTATGCTTGTGATTGAACAAAGTTTATACTACCGTAAAATCGAGATAAGTAGAATTCTTTCATTTTGACAACTAGCCTTTCTTCGGATATATTCATAATATATTTTGTTCATGTATTCATATCAGTTTCGTCATTTTATTCGTTTGATTATTCATTTCATAAACTTGTTTCGTTATTTTTGGCTATTATGTATGTATGATGTTTTTAGAAAATTTCTCTAATTACTAGTCTTCCTTTGAATCTGTTTGGAATAAATTTTGCTCATGTATTCTTATCCGTGTAATCGTAGTATTTATATGTTTGTTCATCTCATAAGCTCGTCCTGTTATATCCAATTATTCCATATATCATATTACCTGTAGAAAATCTCGTTCGTTGAAAAACAACTTTAATTCAACTTTAATTCGTTGAATAAAATGTATGGCATGTTCGTCTCACAAAAATTTGATTATATGCATGCCATGACTAAAAAAATGCCTTGTTACTGGAGTTTCCTATTTCTTTCTATTGGCTTCCATGGAAACTCAAAATAAAATTATATTTCTTATAATATTTATATTAGCTCATATGATATTTTTATTGGTTCATATGATATTTTTATTTTATTTTCTCTTTTCGTTCTATCTAATTTCCTAGAGTATTTCGTTCATATGTCGCTTGTTTATACGTTTCATTCATATGTTCGATCAACTCGACTATTGTACTCTAGATTAATTTATTCCTTTTAAATTACCCAAAATGATCAATTTTTATATCTTGATAAGTATTTATGTCTCACTTATTTTGATTTTTCGGTCAATATGTTAGTATTGTCCTATTTTTTTGGACAATAAATCAATTATTATTATTATTTTAGTAGTACTGATACTATTATTATTACTACTACTTTTATTTTGATAAGTAAAATTATGAAATATGTAATTGACTTGTTCTCAATTGTATACCTTGATATTAATTTGTCTGCCTGAAGAGATCTCTTGCCTGATGAGGGCGTAATACTTATCATCCTGTCAGCCCGATGGAGGCATAGTGTACATCTTCTTGATACAGTTTGAGAACAATGATTTGTTAGTTTAATATCATTCTATAAATTATTTTAATATATATTTGTGTCCTTATTCGTTCGTTCATTCGTTTGTTCACTATTTGTATATTTATTCGTTCGTCTGTTCATTCATTTGTTATGAGTATTTTGCTCGTTTGTTTCATCATCATTACCGAATTCTTTGGGAAAGTTTTTCCCTTACTGATCTTTTGTTCGCTCACCACTTTTGCTTCGGCCTGATTTCTTTTCAGATCCGACAGAATAAGGGTAATGACTCGGGTTGCGAGTGGGGTAGTCAACAGGGAGAAATAAATAAGACTATGAGATTGAAATTTGGAGATTTGATATTTCTATTTAAGTTCGTCAGTGTGGCTTGATTAATGTAACGATTTGTGGATTAAGCTTAAACTTCTGATTTGACAAATGATTATAAGAATGATTTAATATATTGTCGAATATAGTACTCTGGTTTATTCTTATGGTATGCTAGTATAGCCTAGCGTGCTTAAGAAGTTATACTTCTTGAGTTCGCGGCGTGTCACGCCCTGAACCTGTTCCACAAAACAGTTTTGGGGTGTGACATAAGATAGTATCAGAGTCTTAAGTTCTTAATCATTGCACCTAGGTGGGATATGGGTAGTCATTTGTGCGAATCTGGTTACACTCTAACTTTTGATTTGTACTGATTGTATTTTTGCATTCTACGTGGCAGCAAAGTGATGGCAAGTTTGAACGACAATCGTCAAGGTGATAACACTATTTTGACTGACCTTGTCCCAGGAGGTCGTGCCTTACGTCCCCGTGTTAGAAACTTGAATACTAATCCAACCTCTGTGGGACCCACTAATCCAGTCCCTTAACATGATCTAGTCCCAGAACCTACTCCACGTGTTGTTCCTTAAACAATTGATTAGTATAACCCGATCCCACAGTTTGCACTCGCTTCTATAGAAATGGAAATACTTGAGGTAATTTTCACATCCATATCCCAGACAGTTCAGGTACTTCCAACCATACCTGAAATTATAACTCTGACAGTCCCCACAATACGAACGGTTCCAATGCCATCATTGTCGACCATGTTGCCTTCACAATCTATGCCGACTATGCAACCTATTGCTGCAACACAGTTTACGTCACAACCCATAACCGTGTCTTATTTTATGACATCACCGGCAATGACAACTGTATTTTAGAATATACCACGTATTCATCTGGATCCAAACTCGATCGCAGCATCATTGTTGAGGCAATTAGGTGTTATCCCTGCCTTAAACCCAGCTTCAGTCATTGGAAGGAGGAATACAGATTATGCCAACTTGAAAGAATTTCTTGGTCTACAACCTTTATATATCAGCGGAGAAGGTAGGCGTCAAAATGCCCATGATTGGTTGGCATCAATGGAAAATAAGTTCCTAACTGTGGAATTTGCTGAGGATCAAAAGGTTCATTTTGCAGCCCTTGTATTTTCCGGCAGGGCCTTGGAATGGTGGACAAATATTGTAAATGGCTTGCCAAGGCCTTTTAGGTGGAGGGATTTTCGTAAGTTGGTGATAACTAGGTTCTGTCCCGACGCATTCAAAGATCAAATAGTAGCAGATTTTATGGATTTTTGGCAGAGGGATTCAATAGTTGAACAATATTATGACAAATTCTTAAGCTTGGCGAAATTTGCTCCAGAGATGATAACAAGGGATTACATAAAAGCAAAAAAGTTTGAAGCAGGATTGAGCCAGAAATCCAAGATAGGGTAAAAATGCAACAAATCGCAGCTTTGAGAAGGTCTATGGTACCGCATTGGTGGAAGAATCGTGTATCCTTGAAAAGCAACAACATTTTAATAACAAGGATAACAAAAGAAAATGTGGCCCAGGAAAGTGGCAAAATAACCAAGGGTCTTCGAGTGGAACAAAGAAGTCAAACACCGCTACTACCAAAAAATAAGAAACAGTAGTATGTGAACATTGTGGGAAAACAAATATATCTGAGAGCTGTTGGAAGAAACTAGGGGCATGCCTACGATGTGGTTCAACTCAACATTTTATTTGAGACTGTCCTAAGATGACCACACAACCACTAGTCAGAGCTCAAGGTGGACCCCAACCGCCTATTCGCCTAAACTAGAGGCATGATCAAGGAAAAGTACCGGTCAACCGTACCAGAGTCTTTGCTATGATCCATGATAATCCACCTACTGATGATGCCTTAGTAGCAGGTATCATTCCTATTTCTACTGAGCATGCACATGTTTTATTCGATACAGGGTTTAATTTTTCATTTGTATCACCTAGATTTGCATTATTGTTGTTTGTATTGCCTGAACCCTTAAAATCTACTTTGTTTGTTACAACCCTGGTAGGTAATTCTGTTATGACTGATACGGTGTATAAGAATTGTATAGTACTGATTGCACACTGCGAATTACCTGCCAATTTAATGGGTCTAGCTATGAAAGACTTTGATGCAATTTTAGGCATGGATTGGTTGGCCCATTATCATGGTCACGTAGATTGTTTTGCTAAGGGAGTCATGTTTTGTATTCCTAGCGAATCCGAACTCGTATTTGAGGGAAAAATATCTTTCTCCCCTCATATCATCTCAGCACTAAAAGCACGAAATCTTTTGAGTAAAGGTTGCACAGGTTACCTAGCAAGCATCGTAAGCACGGAAGTAAAAAAAGCTAAACTTGAAGACATACCCATCGTCAATGAATTTCCTGATTTCTTTCCTAAGGATATTCCAGGGCTTCCTCCTCCTCGAGAAATTGAATTTGAAATCGAACTCATTCCAAACACAGCGCCTATCTCCAAAGCCCCTTATCGCATGGCACCAGCTGAATTGAAAGAATTGAAGATTCAATTATAAGAACTTCTGGAAAAAGGCCAACTATGCCCAAGCGTTTCACCATGCGGTACTCTGGTCCTATTTGTGAAAAAAGAAAGATGGAAACATGAGGCTTTGTATAGATTATCGAGAACTAAACAAGGTGACCATTAAGAATAAGTATCCGCTGCCCTGCATAAATGATCTATTCGATCAGTTGCAAGGGGCTCGGGTATTCTCAAAAATTGATTTAAGATCCGGTTGCCATCAGTAACGAGTTAAAGATGAAGACATACAAAAGACGACATTTCAGACAAGATACGGGCATTATGAGTTCGTAGTAATGTCGTTTGGACTAACCAATGCACCTGCAACTTTTATGGACTTGATGAATCGAGTTTTTAAACCATTTCTAGACCAGTTCGTTGTGGTGTTCATCGATGACATCCTGGTGTACTCAAAGAGCCAATCGGAACATAAACAACATCTTCGGATTATACTGCAAATTTTAAGAGATAAAATGTTGTTTGCAAAATTAAAGAAATGTGAGTTCTGGTTGTCACAAGTAGCCTTTTTAGGTCATATAATTTCAGGAAGATGAAATTTGGTAGACCCGCAAAAGGTTGAAGCAGTATCAAGGTAGCCTAGACCAACAAGTATGATTGAGATTTGTAGCTTCTTGGGTATGACTGGGTACTATAGAAAGTTCGTAAAAGATTTCTCTAGAATTGCAGTTCCCCTTACTTGGCTGACAAGGAAATGAGTCAAGTTTACGTGGAAGTTTGATTGTGAGGACAACTTTCAAGAATTGAAGAAACGACTAGTCTCTGTACCAGTATTAGCTCTACCAGAGGGGACAGAAGGGTTTGTGATTTATAGTGATGCTTCCCGTGTCGATTTGGGTTGTGTTTTGATGTAGAATGGAAAAGTGATAGCTTATGCATCTCGACAATTGAAAGATCATGAGAAAACTATCTGACATATGATTTAGAGTTGGCAGCAGTTGTTTCTGCTCTTAAAATATGAAGGCACTATTTATACGGGGTCACATGTGAAATTTACACTGATCATCAGAGTTTGAAATACTTGTTCACTCAAAAGGAACTAAATATGAGGCAAAAGAGATGGTTGGAATTTTTGAAAGATTATGATTTTTCTATCCATTACCATCCGGGTAAAGCGAATATTTAGTAGGAAGCCACATGTCAACTTAGCAACTTTTATGTCGATCCCTGAAAGACTGGCTCAAGAGTTTGACAAACTACAACTGGAAATGAGTTTGCAACCTATCAAGGGAATGTTTGCTAGGTTGTTGGTACAACCTACTTTATTCGAAAGGATAAAAGAGGCTCAGAAGAAAGATGTTCTTCTTGAAGGGATTCGGTCTAAAATAATGAATGGTGAAAGATCATACCTCAGAATCCACGAGGATAGGACAATAAGATTCGAAAATAGATTGTGCATACCAAGTGAATCGAATTTGAAAAAAGAGTTACTGACTGAAGCTCACTGTTTGAGTTTTTCTGTGCACCCACGAAGTACAAAAATATATCATGATCTTAAGCAACAATTTTGGTGGAATAATATGAAACGAGAAATAGGAGAATTCGTTGCTAAATGTTTGACTTGTCAAAGAGTTAAAGCAGAACATCAAAAGCCTTCAAGATTGTTGCAACCACTGGACATTCCTTAGTGGAAGTGGGATAGTGTATCAATGGACTTTGTCGTAAGACTCCCAAGGTCGAAGGATAAGTATGATTCCATTTGGGTTGTTGTGGATCAACTTACCAAGATAGCATATTTCTTACTAGTGAGAACATATTTTAAAGTGGAAGAATTGACATGATTGTACTTATCCACGGAGTTCCAAAAGAAATAATATCCGATCGAGACCCAAAGTTCACATCCCAATTTTGGGAGAGTTTACAACATGATTTGGGAACTAAACAGAAAGTAAGTACATCCTTTCATCCTCAGACTGATGGACAAACAGAAAGAACCATCCAAATGTTGGAGGATATGTTAAGAACTTGTGTGATTGATTTGGATAGTAGTTGAAACCAATATCTACCTTTGTGGAATTTTCTTATAATAATAGCTACCAGGCAAGCATACAAATGGCACATTTTGAGGCATTATATGGTAGAAAGTGTCACACACCTTTGTATTGGGATTTGGGATAAAGGAAAGTGTTAAATCCAGACCTTCTTGAAGACACCGAAGCTAAGATCAGGCTGATAAGAATCAAGTTAAAGCAAGCTCAAGATCGACAAAAAAGTTGGGCAGATAAGCGGCGAAAGGAAGTCAAGTTTCAAATGAGGGATCATGTCTTTCTTAAAGTATCCCTGACTCATGGTGTAGTTCATTTTATAAAACGAGAAAAACTCATCCCTCGCTTTATTGGTCCATTCGAGATACTAGAGAAAATGGGGAAGGTAGCCTACCGTCTTGCTTTACTTCCATCCTTGTCTGGTGTGCATAATGTGTTTTATGTCTCTCAACTTCGACGGTACGTGTTTAACCCCGACCATATTGTACCTACAGAAGAGTTAAATGTTCGTGAGAATCTAACCTACGAGGAGTAGCCTATAGAAATTGTGGACGGCGTAGAACTATTCCATACGTGAAGGTAAGATGGCATAACCAAACAACTAGAGAAACTCTATGGATGCCTGAAGATGAGGCTCGTGGCAAATACCCAAAGCTTTTTGAAAACCAAGGTAAGATAAGTTTCGAGGACAAAACTCCTTTTAACGGGGGGATAATATAATGCATAGTGGCGTTGGATCCCAATTTCAAGCCACTAACAACCTTTATTTTTTTATTTTTTTGACTAATAATGGCCTTTAGGTCACCACCTTTTCCACTTGCAATAACTTTTTTCCTATACCCAAGAAAGTTGACAACGTTGTTCCCTACTCTTCCCTAATTTGCTCAAAGATGTTTCTCACAAAATATTTTTATAATCAAATCTTTCAATTCTTAAATCTTACCCGTGCAACAATTTATCCCTCCCTCATTCTACTTTCATTTTATTCTCTCAGTAGTCCCTTTGGCAGAACAAGAAAATCACAGAAGCGCAAAGTATTTTGACTCAATGATTTTGGTAAGATTCTAGGCCTACGATCCATTATTTGAAATTAATAGTTTTATTAGGAATATTTTAGTGAAGGTGAGTTATATTATTTTAATATTTTAGTGAAGGTGAGTTAATAACAAAAATTCTTTATTGTCCTTAACTTTTTATTTTTTAATGGTTAAATATGAAAAAAGCTTTTTATTTAAAATTCCCGTAACCAGGTTTTTCTTTCTCACTCCTCATGTAATTTTATTACTTCATCCATATACTTTTTGACTTTTTCTCAATTGCGGGACAAACGACGACTTCTACTCTTACTTTTAACTAAAAGCGAACAGAGGGCATTGTAAGCAAATAGAGAGCTTTTATTATTTCCTTTTCTTTACTTCTCCAATCTATATAAAAAATTATTAAAAAAATTATTTTCATTTCAATTATTATTTTAGAGCAATCCAAACACAAAAATCTTTTTCCTTTCCTTTCCATTATTTATTACTTTTTTTTCTTTACTTTATTTCCCTTTCCATTCATTTGTGCAATCCAAACAGGGTGTAAATGATTTGCGCAAAATTATTCAAAATGACTTGATTGTTTTCAACTATTGGTCTGATGTGACTATGGGTTGAGCCTGTTAGAATTTAGGAAATTCAATACCAGAAAATAAAACACTACAACAATTAATTAATATGATTAAGTTGATTGAATTGGATGCGTACCTTTATTGTGGCTATCAAAACTACCTTTGTGATAATTCTGTAAAACCTTGAACAGCGTGTTATGGTAGGCAAGCCTAGACTAGGGGGTCCCTCTCCCTCTCCAATTTCTGTATGGTAGCTCTTAATGGGGTAAGCCAACCTTAATCGTCTATTTATAGACTATTAGTATTTTGGATAGGAGAGAGAGCCTAGCCTAAAATCTTTATCGGGTTCTCCCATCAAGTTGCCCTATAAATTAGACATACTTTATATCTTACATACCACACCACTAAAAATAATATTCATGAGATGGACCTAGGCCCAACTGGAATGAATCACTATAAAAATATGTTTTGGGCTTTACTGGTCAACCTCAATCCGTTTTTCAAAAATAACAAAATATCCAATCAGTGGAAGCCCACAATTTAAAATTTCTAATAGTTTCCCACTTGGGTAATACTAATTGGTTTTGTATTTTAGAAATATTTTATTTTACAAAAGACTCTCGGGTTGAAAACAACTTTAGGGGCCACAAAATAAACGTCTCAATTCAGAATCCTGTCCAACAAGTCATCAATATCAAACTATAACAGTCGTTATACCATCTTTCGGCATAGGACTCTTATGATCACAAATACCAATGCCCCATTGACATAGATTCCATGGTGTGGTAAAATGTAGTATGGTTTTTGGCACATGTGATCCAACTATAATGATGAGCATGCCAAACCACAATCGGCCACTTTATGGTCTTATAAGACCCTTTATGGGTTTAGATCTCTTTTTGCCTCATAAGAAGCCTTTAAACTTTATTGGGGTATACAAAACCCTTTCAATGCTTCCAAACCGAAGCCACTTTAATAATGAAACCTTTAACTGTATCGCTCGAGATATAAAACTTAGACCTACATGAGCTCACGATAACTTTACATGTGTACACATAAAACAGTGATCACTAACTGAATATAATGGGAACAAAACTTTAATATACTGTAAATTACTCAAAATAAAATATACCTTTATACTTTACACTTCTAACCTGAAGCCTTTCAATTGAAGCATTAACATGAGTTCCCAAAATGTATGCATATACAATATTCAGTGCACTCTAATCTAAGCGTATAACCTGTTTACACTTGCATAAGCATATCTAAGCACACAACTATACCTTAAACACTTGTTGTCAATAAATTTTCGTAGCTTATGCCTTTATAACCATTAATGGGAAAAAAGTTGTATAAATAGTTAAGTAGGTAATTATAATATGATTGAATCATAATCACCACTATTAGCTCAGATAAATAACTATACAGTGACAAATGTAAATATTTTAATAACAAAATATGAGAGCAACAACCATGTATCAATACTTTGTACAAGCAAACTAGGTTCCCACTAACCAAATACTTCAAAAACCTTGAACACCTATGCACGTAATGGCGACTGCTTTTGGTTAGTGACATTACAATCCCAAAAATATGCCTTGATTGTAATATTTAGAATGTTAAATTGTTAAACTTTTAACTCTCATAAAAAGACTCTATAAACTTTGTCTTTAAATAAAGAGACTTCAAAATATGAGCATGTCAAAGGTTTAACAAATTGTATCAATCAATTGCCTTTAAAACATATAAATCACTTTATAAACCTCTAACCTTGACATTTCTTTAAAATGCAATGACCTCTATACTAGTTTATCTCAAATACTTAAATGAGATATATACGTCAAGTTCATATTAAAACTATAGTATACATGAACTGCCTTTTTAGGCATAATACTTTATAGCATTCTTGACAATAAACATGCACATCTATACAATGGAAAACATGACCTTGTGAATATGTTACTCCCACTAATCTTAAACTTCATTTGTCACTTTAAACTTTATATTCTTTATGACTTTAAACTTGTATATTGCAAGTGAAACCTTCTAATATGAAATATATTCTTTTATGATGTAAACATCAATGAAACTTTTATGTAATACATACACTTGCAAAATTATACGCTACTAGGAAGCTTTATTAGTATATAATACTGCACGAAAAACTCTATGATAGTGTTCTTTCTTTGAAATTTAACTTTAATAAAAACCAAAGTGACATAATGTGTGAAATACACGATTCATCCAATAAATCTTAAAGATAGTGGTAAGTATCCTCTTGAACAGTCAATTTAAGGACTATAATTTCAAGCGTCATATTCTTTCACAAATAATAGAAGCATTCACTTGAAACGTATATACAACACAAGCACTAAACTTTAGAAAACTTGATAGCCTTTAAGCTAGGATGTATTGACACATATGCTTCCCAAATGATTTCTGCATTATGAATCATCTAGATGGAATCCCTTTAAATAAGAAAATATTACACACAGAGGTACACATACTTGATACTTTTATTAATTTTATATTTTTCATATGACAAAAACAAGGCTCAATAAGGAATAAAGTTTCATAAAAAATCTATCCACCTTGGAACAATCACACATACATGTGTAAAAAATAGAAGAATGATAGAGGAAATCATGATTATGTCCAATAAACCTTCCATGACCACTTGAAGTGAAAGTAAGATGTGCTATAATAGTAACTTTAAATAAACTCAACCTTTACGATTAAGCACAAGAAATGCTCATCATATGAACTTGCAACTAGAACATTCTAGTCAAAACTTGTCCCATTTGGAAACTTTGATATGTCATACAAACACCTTCAAGAAAAGTTGCATAATATCTTAAGAGTCTTCACAACTAAATAGTCAGACAAATAGAAACCTAACAACTTCGGGCAATAAGGGTTTTTATGATAATTTTTTTTTAAAGATCCTTACTATTTATTCGTACTCCTCGAAGCTACCTTCAGGTATGAAATTGTGAACTAATAACTCCAATAAGTAACCTATCCCTAAATCCTTCTTAGATGCCTCATAAACCATAATGGATAACCCGCTTCGGCTAAGTCACCCAATTTGATCTAGAGATCATCCAACTGGGATAAAATTAAATGTCCTAAAATCTGTATTAAAAATCTTGTAAGCCTTAATGAACTATCTGATAAGAACCATTTTTAGGGTCTAGAACAAACTTGTAATCCTTATATTATTGGACAAGTTTAATCACACATTCAAACATCTTGTGTAGAGCCTCCAACTAAGTCGAATAGGATCATGCATATCATTAACTTCAACTTGTCACAAAGATTCAACTTTAGTATGTCACTTTTATAATATTATCAAACACACTAGATAAACTCATACAAGAGACAAACAAATAAAACACTATGTCTCCAAGATAAATACTTTAAATTTATGAAGACATGAGTAAGGCTAATTCGAAAATGGAACACAAAATATAATTAGCCAAACACAAACTTTAATATGAGAAAGCATTCGTTTGACCTAAAATTTACTTAATCACTAAATAGTCAAGCTTAGGCAATTTGTCTATGCAAATACATTGGAATGATCACATTGATATCCCCATATATGGAATAAAAACAAACTCCAATAATCCTAGGTATAATAAGTGCATAAATGTAGAAAGTGATAATTACAGTAAAAATTAATTTGTTATCCTTTAACTGTTCTTTATCTATTTCTTTGTTGGGACATAATTAACATAGTTGAAGTGAAAAGCAAGACTATTAAAGTCCACAAATATAGGTCCCAAAAAAGACTCAATTAACTTTATATTCAAAAAAGAATGAAATACTATAATTCCACTAATGGAAGTACATGAAAGTTTTGATACATGGTTAGAAAGAGTCAATAGACACTTCCAACTAGAATATAACTAAATCTCAGGTTGTTGAGAGTCAACACTCGACTCTCTACAAAAATCTGGAGAATTCCTTAGTCCAAATATTATATTCACTTCTAGAAACTACAAATATCATCAGATTTAAGAATGTTGTTAGAGAATTCCATTATGCAGGCAAAGTTCATTAACCAACTTTTAATGTCAGTTGTAGCATCTATAAATAGGCATTGGGTGTTATTGTGTAGTGTGAAGTTAAGAGTCATAGATAGGTGATGTATGGCAGTAAGAAGCAGCAAGAAATCATGTGGGTGTTAGTATAAGTGTCCCAAGTCTTTTGTATTATAAAGTGTGCTGAAGTCATTTTGTGATATAATAGCCAGTAAGATTTTGTCTTGCATAAAATGTGTATTGCTATTTAATTTAAGCATTTTATTATATTGTCTTGGTGTTTATAAGTGGTACCAGAGCCATATGGTCTGGGATCGAAATTACAGGTTTTCGTTGTGGAGACTCTACAGGTGCTCTATCAGGGACAATGAAGCTCGTGGTCTGGGACCAAGCTTATTTGGTACAAGGAAAGTATTTACCAAGTCACGATGGCAAATCTTCTAGCTATTGGGAATTGCAGGAGGCTCAATAGCAATAATTATGGCTCGTGGTCTAGTTGTTTAGAGGCATATTTGCAGGGGCAAAATCTCTGGGAGGTCGTGGGTGGTATTGAGACCACATCCCACCAACGAAGGATGTCAAGGCGCTCTACAAGTGGAAAATAAAGGCTGGAAAGGCATTGTACGCAATAAGGACAATAGTAGAAGATGACCTATTACAACACATCAAGAAGACAAACATACCGAAGGAAGCGCAGAACACTCTAGCGAAGTTATTCTCGAAGAAGAATACTGCCAGGCTACAGTTGCTTGAGAGTGAGTTGATGACAGTCGCTCAACGAGACTTGACGATCAATCAGTATTTTAGCAAGGTAAAATTTCTATGTGCTGAAATTTTTGAGTTAGATCCTGAATCCAAAATATCGGATGCAAGAATGAGAATAATTATTATTCATGGGTTGAGACCCGAATATAAAAGCTTTATTACAGCAATTCAAGGTTGGTCAAAACAACCAATACTTATAGAACTAGAAAATTTACTGGCCAACCAAGAAGAATTAGATAAGCAGATGTCAGGGGTCTCACTAAAGAGTGACGAGGAATCACTCTTTATTGGTAGGGGTGGACCCAATAGGTGGTCTAATTCAAGATCTATGAAAAGATTCGAGGATACGTCAAAGAAGAAAAATGGAGGAAGCTCTCAAATAAAGGGAGCTAATCAAGGATATCAAGACAACAGACAACAAAGCAGAAAGCACAATGGAGAATGTTATACGTGTGGGAAGAAAGGTTATTACGCTCGAGACTGCTGGTACAACAACAAAGAGACACAATGAAATGTAGCCACATCAACCAGTCATCCAAATGGAGATGAAGAAGAGGAATGGGATGTCAAGGCTTCTTTATGGAGATACAAGATGCTAAGCCAGTCGGAGCATCATTTGCCAAGATAGAGGAGATACCAGCAGATATAACCAACAATCTGGAATGGATTGACTACAACAAGGACTGGATCTTCGACTCAGGCTATGCCAACCACATGACAGGTAAAGCTGAGAAGCTACAAGATATGTCAAAATACAAAGTGCGACTAGTGGTGATAACAGCAAACAATACAAGACTACTGATCGTTCATGTAGGTAGTACCATGATCAAGCCTCGCCAGAAAAGAGGACAAGTACAGCTCAATCATGTCTACTATGTGCCAGGAATAAAGAAAAATCTGCTATCAGTCTCACAATTGACAGATGCAGGAAACTGGGTACTATTCAGCCCTAACGGTGTTAAAGTATATTAGGATATCAAAGTGATTGGCACACCAACCTTGGAAGGATCAAGGCTAGAGTCAATATGCATGATATCTGCAGAGATTGCCTACATCAACAAGACAAGGAAAAACGAAACAGCTGATTTGTGGCATGCACGTCTTGGACAAGTCAGTTATCACAAGTTGAAAGAAATGATGAGAAAGAAGATGCTAAAAGGTTTTCCTCACCTAGAAGTTCGAGAAGACACAGTATGTACTGGTTGTCAATATGGGAAGGCGCATCAATTACCTTATGAAGAACCCACATTCAGAGCCAAGAAGCCGCTGGAGTTAGTCCACTTAGACGTGTTTGGACCGGTGAAACAACCATCTATTTCTGGAATGCGCTACATGGTGACATTCATTGAAGATTTCTCAAGGTACGTATGGGTGTACTTCATGAAAGAAAAATCAGAAACACTCACCAAGTTTAAAGAATTTAAGGAAACAGTCGAAAGTGAAGTAAGGAATAAGATCCAATGCCTACGCATTGATAATGAAGGAGAGTACACCTCAAATGAATTCACTAAATATTAGAAAGCATCCAAGATATGCCATCAGTTTACTTGCCCAGGTACTCCACAACAAAACGGTATAGCCGAAAGGAAGAACATGCATCTTGCAAAAATCTGTCGGAGCATGTTACATGCGAGGAATATGCTTGGAAGGTTTTGGGCAGAGTGCATAAAGACAATGGCTCACATAATCAGCCGATTTCTACAACAGAGGCTTGAGTTTGTCTCACCTTTTGAGAAGCTGTGGAATGTCAAGCCAACGGTAAATCACTTTCGAGTATTTGGATGTGTGTCCTACGTATTTGTTCCAGACCACTTACGTAACAAGTTCGATAAGAAAGCAATACGGTGTATCTTTGTCAGCTACGACTCTTAAAGAAATGGTTAGAGATGCTACGACCCTACAACAAGACGCTACTACACCTCAAAGAATGTAGTGTTTGATGAAGCATCAGCATGGTAGTCACCGGAATATGTAGCACTACCAAATTCAAAAGATGTTGAAGATGAGAAGACCGAGAATGTGCCTACCAAAGAAGGAGATTCAAAAGTAAGACAAGACATGAGGCAGACTGATACAGGTCAAAGAACTAAAGAAAATGATCAGTCAGGAGAGAATGAAGACATTGACAAGGAAGGGACTCCAGAACCACAACTAAGAAGGTCAACGAGGCCGAGGAAACCAAATCCCAAGTATGTTAACGCATCCTTAACTGAAGTGTGTAATGTGAAAGAGTCGTTTACATATGAAAGAGCAAGCAAAAGGGAGACCTATCCACATGGTTCGATAGGGAGGTACAAGAGCTTACACGAACTAAATTTAAGGAGTTCAAAAAGGGACTCAGGATGACTAAAATGATAAAATTACAAGAGCGTCAGTGTTGAGGGGGAGTGTTGAGAGTCAACACTCGACTCTTTACAAAAATCTGGAGAATTCCTTAGTCCAAATATTTTATTCACTTCTAGAAACTACAAATATCATCAGATATAAGAATGTTGCTAGAGAATTCCATTATGTTGGCAAAGTTCATTAACCAAATTTTAAAGTTGGTTGTAGCATCTATAAACAGGCATTGGGTGTTATTGTATAGTGTGAAGTTAAGAGTCATAGATAGGTGATGTGTGGCAGTAAGAAGCAGCAAGAAATTGTGTGGGTATTAGTATAAGTGTCCCAAGTCTTTTGTATTATAAAGTGTGCTATAGTCATTTTGTGATATAATAGTCAGTAAGAGTTTGTCTTGCATAAAGTGTGCATTGCTATTTAATTTAAGCATTTTATTATATTGTCTTAGTGTTTAACACATGTAAGTTTTAAATCTTACAAATTTTAATAGCTTAGAGGATCTCAAATTTTCTTTAAATAAAATTAGCTTGATAGAGACCTCGCAATAAAATCAAAACTGATATCACTCATATTGTGAAATCACTGAAATATAATTATTTCCATCATAATCTCAATTTGACATATTGATCCTTCACAAAAATGTTGCCAGCCGTAACAGAATTTTGAAATAATGACATCATTAAGAAAGTGATAAACTATGATAGCAACATTCTCATGAGAGCTCAAAGTGCATCACTGTATATTCCTTTCGGGCAGAATATGCAGCATGCAGTATGAACCTCCCATTTAAGTGAAATAGTAAGACAACTCTAAATGAATTTATCCCTTTCGGGCCAACAAATCCCTCTAAAGTCAAATAAAATAACCCTCACTTTTACTCCCACTTCTCTTAAACTAATACACACAACTACCCCCTTTGGGCAGACAATTGCATATACTAATTCGGAGAAGCAAACATCCCAGAATCCTTATCAAATAATTTTTTGATTAATATAGAGATTCGCTTCGGCGCAACCATCCATATCAATTACAAATTATTCAACTGGGACAATGTCACCTTAATAATGATGTGTACAAAATAAATATTTGACAAGTTATTTATATTCAATATTCTTGTAGACATACACTTAAGATCAAGACGACAACTTAAAATGTACACAATGCCATGAAATAAAGGAACTTAGGTTCAATAGGCACAAGATAATGCAAGTAAAATTTATCCTTTGATATGCATCTGAAGCTTCTATCATTATATCGTATCACAGTTCCCTTGAATATATGCATAAGCATCAAGAAGCCTAATTAAAGGTGCATTCCTCACGAAAAGTAAAGAAGACGGATGCATTCCTCACAAAAAGTAAAGAAGATGGACTGTCATGTAGTCAAATCCATAACCATGAATGCACATACTCTAACTGGAAGAGTAAATTCATACAATAGGACAATGCAAAGAATTACCAACAGTACCATGGCAGCATGTAAGGCCCAGCCCGAGACCACATGTGCATATAGATCATATCATATATAATTAAATTATTTTATATGTATTCACCTTGTTTTATGTGCTTTTAAATTAATTTAGGTGCATTTGTCTTGATTTACGTGCATTGAATTGGTTATCATGCATTCGAGTATTTTAGATACTCTATACGATAATTGGATCCTATTGCGTAGGCTATCTAACTAGAATACTTAGATTAGAACCAAAATAATTTGAGTAAGATAAAATGGCATGCTAGTAAAACATAGTTTAGTTGGAGGGCACTCACGTCATTAGGCAACTTAGATATTATCTTAACACACACTACACTACTCAATACACACCAAATCCCTACAACACACACTACACCACTCAACACACACAAAATCTCTACACACACACTAGAGAACTCAACCAAGAGAATAGAGGAAGAGGAAGAAGAAGATCTCTAAGCCATCCCTAGTATCTTTCTTTGTGTTTTCTAGTTTTCTTCAAGTGAGTCTTGATCCATTTTCGTCTAGCATAGAAGAGCAAAGGTGAGGGAAGTTTTGTAAATGTTTTACAAAGGTATATTATGCTTGATTGATGAGTTTTAATTGTGTATTGAACATGATATTGGTTATGAATATGTTTGATAATGAATATGTATGGATTTATTGCAAGGTTTGAGGCTTATCTTGTATATTGAGCTAGGGCTTGATCTAACGGGTTAGGTTTTATGAGTTGTGTGGTGATTCTTGCTTAAATAGAGCTAGTTTAACTTGTGGGAAAGGTAGGAATTGGAAGCCAAGCACAAGGATGGCTAGTAGGTATTCTTGGTGTTCTTGAGGTTTTGAGAGTTCTTGAAGTGTTCTTGGGTTGTTGTTTGATTTGAGAATGTTATGGTGCTGTTTTTTAGCTTAAAAATGTTGCCTAGAAGACCTCTTTGAGTGTGCAAAAAGGTTTGGAGGAGTTGGAGGTGAGATAACAAGCAAAAGAGCAAAAATGACATATTTTCGTGTTCTTGGACCTCCATTCGGAAGAGTGGATCCGGTCGAGTTACTCGACCGGATTTTTGACAGATTCGTGCGATGTTTTTCCGGAGGCCATATCTTACTTGATTCAACTCCGAATTGAGTTCCGTTTGATTCTAGAACTATCTACTTTCGATAAGCTTCGATTATAGACTGAAATTAGATTAATTGGAGTTTGAAAAGGTAGGCAATTTTACCTCCTAATTTAGGCTAATGCAAAAGAGATGAGGAAGCTTCATAGTTTCGTTTGTACTTGCATTTTATGGTCGTTTGAGTTGTTTTAAGGTATCTTTACACCCTCCTTTGGTATATAGCTATGTTGTGTCCTTCTAAATGTTATTATTATGTTCAAGCATGACGGGTATTGGTTTCATAATTGTCTAAACGGTGCACTTACGACTATACACTTGAATATGTTTGAATCAGGTAATTGCTTAAGTATGCTTGATTAGGTTTGAATCGTGCACATCTCCCGCTTGGTACAACCCTTGGAGAGTTGGGACATATTGTTAGTACTCTCTCTCGCATGGTACAACCCTTGGATAGTAGGACGTATTATTAGCACTCTCTCTTGATTGGTACAACCCTTGGAGAGTAGAATTAAGTATTGGTGTTGATGTTGTTGCCATATATGAAGCTTACTTATTAGTTTTGTTTAATCTCGCTTGGTACAACCTTTGAAGAGTAGAAATGCTTGATTGATACGCTGTTTAGTCCGTTCATGTTTAACTGTCATCCATGTTAATCTTATTATTCTTGTTGTATATATATAGCATGGTTTTGGAAAGAAATTTGCGAAAAGATAAAACCTTTGTGAAATCCTCCATTTCTCATCCTCACTGAGCTATACGCAGGACTAGTTCACCCTTCTTTCTAATACTTACAAGCGAGACTGATGCCCAGCCAACTATACAAGTTGAAGGCAATGAGGCTTTATGTGATGAGACTGACTTCTGCCTTTGTTGACTTCCATGCTCGCGTTGCAGTCTTAGTTTGATAATAGGAACTGATAATGTACTTTTGAACAGCTTTGTGTTATGTAATATTCTTTTGGATCTATTAACTACATACTAAGTTTGATTACCATTCTTTTGAAGCCTAGATGTCTGTATTTGGCCACGTATGAAGTACAAACAGGGATGCTAGGGCTTGTAATTATGAACAGGTTAATGTGGCTTTTTAATGCCAAATGACATGAGCATTCTTTTGAAGTTACTTGTGGAAATCAATGAATGTTTAGGTTGTTAAATAATGATCTTACAGGTGCTAAGTTGAATGACGCGTCGCGCTCCGTCTTTAACCTCCGCGAGTCTTGGCCCCGGGGCGTGACAATTTCTTTCCTCCTCTCGCCCCTTTTTTCTAGTGCAGAATATCCTTTTGGAGCTTGCTAATTTGCTTCAATCTGATTTTGTTGCAACAGATATTGGATGATTTTGGTTGAATGAAAATCATTCTTAACACATTTAGTGGGGTTTAATTATTTTTTTTAACTAATAACACATAAATATTCATATTTCTTTTAAAATATATGTAAAACTTTTATCGTTCTTTTGAATCAGTGCCCTGATTCCTTTGTTGTTGAACCAAAAAAAGAAAAAAAAAGGTATCATCAGTCATTTGATGATAATTAAGGACGGAGAAAGTATTTGAAATGGCTCACCTACTGGATTGAAGTACTAATTCAATCACAAGAAGTATATCGGTAGTCACACGAGTTAATTGCAATTATGGTCAAACAAAACTACTCCATCTTGTCTAACCTCAAACTTATGACATCTAACTTTTTACTTGCTCGCTTCTTGATAATTATCTAAATTGAAGTTAAAAACCATACTATAATTAGCTCAAGCTATGTTTCTTAGCCATGAAAGAAAAGTGATATATATAAGATTATTTACGTACTACCGTTGCAATAAACATTTTTTTGATTTGAAAGTATTTGTACTGTGAAATTTATTTGATTTATAAATGAAATTCTTAAAATTTTTGTATTAACACATGAATCCTATTGTTTGAAACTATAAAATAGTATTAAGACAATTCCATTATGTTTAGATATAAATTGTATTTATAACACATGTGAAATTGAAATTAAAAGTTATATTTTACTCAAATCTCCCTTCTTTATTTTCTTAGAATTGGTAAAATTTAATAAGAATAAACAAGAACTTTTGAGTTATCCAACAAGCACTAGCATAAATTAAAAGCATAATATAAAGTAGTGATTAACAATTGCTTTTGTTTATCCACAACTTTTTTATTATTATTTTAAAGGAGAGAATAATTATTCTAAATGATGTTTTCCTCTTTCTATCTTTTTTCAACTGAAAAAATATCGTACGTGAAATATAATTTACATTGGAATTCTTCAAAAATTGTTTGAGAACGTATAATTGGTTAACTAATCTAATACTAATCTTGATAGATGCATGTCAACCAAAGCCAATGAGCAGCGCCTAGTCTAGTGCATAGCAATAGTAGATATGCATATCCAAGAACTAAACTAGCTATCATCTCATTGAAAAATTATATATTTATTATCTTCTATATGTCATACATTAAAATTTTATAAACTTTAAAATCATTTTAACATATGATCCATCTTAAATCAATTCACATGTGTCTTTAATTTTTTTCTACATGTATAAAATATTAAACTACTCCATTTAATAATAATTAATTTTAAAATAAAACTCATAATTTCTTTATAATCTACATAACTAAAGCATATAGTATATATATGCATTTATTATGCACTGCTCGTTTGACTGGCATATTTTGAACATTGTGGTGCAATAATCTATTAGTCTTTGACCTCACTAAGCCGCCTCTCAATGTATAGTTTAGTGATAGCAAGCTTTTATGTCTTCACCAATTATGTGCGAATCTGCAAGCTAACATTAGGCATTAACCGATTAGTTCTTCCTAAGTTGTCAGACTCTGATCCAAGATGAAGTACTATGGAAAATTATCGTCTGTTCTTTTTAATTCGAGTTCCTTAAGTCATTTAGCGCCAATTTTACCTAAAATTCACAACTTTGAAATGTGAAATGATTCATGTATAAAAGACTAAAATATTACTTCCTCCCATTTAAATTGAATGATTTAATTTGACATTACATGAAAATTAAATATAGTATTGAAAGTAAAATATAATATGAAGCGTTGGGTATAAAAAGTGAGGCAAAATTATACTTTTTTATTTTTTAAAGATGTAAAAGTTATCAAGTGGGAGTGTATTTAATGTATTTTATTGTTTAAATAATGTATAGAAGTTTTTATCCAATGATCAATAACATATGTGTTATTTGTGGGATAACTGTTGAGGATCGGCATCATCTTTTTTTTCAATGTGGGATTTCCAGACATCTGTGGAAGTTTGGGTGCAGACTTTCTCTTCTTGCCTTGTAGCTCCCTACCCGGGATTGTTTTGATCAGTGGTGCTAGAGAGTATGTAAAGGTAATAATCTCCAAGCTATGATCATCCGGATGTTCTTTTGTGCATGTATTTATTCCATATGGAGGGAACGAAATCATCGCATCTTTTGCCAAGAGTTCAAATCAGAGGAGCAAATCAAAGCTGAAGTGTAGCAAATGGTCAAAGTTCGAATTTGGGGGGTAAGAAATTTAGGAGAAACTTGATTAATGAAACTATTAGTGCAAATTAAACTGGAGCCTGAGAAATATTTTTGTATAGATACACTTTGGTTATTTGATTGGTTTTTGTAATGATTTTTGTTGAGCTTCAATGAATACTTTGCTTAATTAGTAAAAAAAAAAAAAAAATCTCTCCAATGAAAATTGCTGTTGTTTTAGAAAATTCAAAAAGAAAGGGAGACACAACAAGAACTGGAGAGAGTTTTGATTTCTTCAACTATTGGTATACGTGTGTGAAAAGAGACTAATTTTTGTTATTCATATTGTATATGACTCGTCTTTCTTTGTATTATATTAGTCTTTGTTATCCTAAATTCATATGCCATAATGATAGAAAATATATACAAAGGACTTAATTAAAGGTCTTAATTATTAGTTGATCTTTCTATTTCACCCTTGTCACAAATATCCTAATGGGAGTGATTTTTTAGTCTTTCATCAAAATTTCAAGGATAGAAGAAAGTAATTCCTAAAGAAAGAGTTATTATTTTTTTGTTTGCTCGTTTATTTTAATTTATTTTTTTCTCTTCTTTTTTCTTAGAGGCATGTGTTTGGATGTGTTCCATATGGATGCTCTTTTGCTAGATAACGAGTGAAATTAATGGTACAGGAATGGAATTCTAAGGGACTCAATTCTTAATTCTTGTGTAATATCAAATGCATCCGTTATACATTATTAGTGCTTTCAACACCCCTGACCAAGTTATGATAGGAGAGTTAAGTCAGTGGTGTTTGATGCACTTAAAATCATTTTTGGTATGTCATTAATTAACTTTTTATCAGTTAGGAGGTCGAATAAACGAATTGTTGATTTCATTGTTAAGAGATGATTGGAATGTAATTTGAATTTAAACTGAGTTTGTAACTTGTCAAGCCTATTGTCTAAGATTTTTCACTTTGAAATAACTCCAATTGGAATTGGTTAAACTGATATATTTTTCTTTTTTTTAATGGATTTTTTATTTCACCAAAAAAAAAAAGAATAACTTTTTTGTGATTAACTGCTCGTATTGTTCTTTATGTCCAGAGTTAATACCAATAGATCAGGAAATAATTGTTGCATATTTTACGAGGGACACATAGGGAAAGTCTACTACCCATGGTGAATAGAGCTAATACTGCTGGAGAGAGTCATTCCTGATGTTAGAAACAAAATATGTCTTTATATATATATATGGAATGAAAATTACTACTAGCCTAAAATTAAATAAATAAATAAATAAAATCTTGCACTGCATTCACACTTTTTTTTTAATGGGGTATAAGGTTTCCTTTTTATATTATCTTTTACTAAAATTAGAAATGGCAATGGGTACCCGCTTTATCCGAAACTGACTGATAACCACCCAATAAAAATTCGATAACAAAAACCAATGGGAGAATCCGTTAGGGTTTGGATTTTATAAAGGGAAACTGATGGGTAAACCGATAGGTTTTGATTATTAATGTTAAAAAAAACCAAATCTGAAACCCGATTATTAAATAAAAAAATTTAACATATATATATATATATATATATAAACCTAAAATAATAAAAGACTAACTAAAATTGGTAATTAAAATGATAAAAATTTGAACTAAACTTAATTAAAAAAAGTGAACTAAATTCAATTAAAAGAGATGGATAAGCTAATTGGACCAATACTTATACTCTTAAGAATTGTCATCTTTACTTGCCAAAATGAAAGAAGAGGCGTTTCTCACTTAGTGCTTGGGAATAAATTTTTTTTTTTACATAACTTCTTGATTTTGATTTTTTCTCATAAAATTATTATGTAATTTATTTCAAGTTTTTTCATTGGTTTGAATTCTTTTTTTTTTTGGTTTCTTTACATTTAAACTAATTTTTCTTATATTTTTTTAGGTTTTTTTTTATTTTAACTAATTATTTTTTAATTAAATGGTTACGATTTCGATTTACCGCGATTTTTTGAATTATTAACGGTTACGGTTATGGTTATTAATCTTGAAAACCATTAGGTTTTGGTTTTGATTATGGTTATTGATTTGTTAAACGGTTTTGGTTATAGTTTTGTTATTTTTTGCGGTTAACCGAACCATTGTCATTCTTAAATTTACAAGTTTTATTCAATCCAAACTGGATGGAAACTCGATTAAAGCCGATAAGGCAAATGTATTGATTCAATTTTTTTTTTTTTGGTTAAACATAATAGACTTCGAGATTTAACCTGTAGTTTACTATATAAATTACAAGGTAGAGTAATAATAAAGACGATATAAGATAGATTAGAGATTATTAGTAGGATAGTATGTATCATTCGTACAAAAATATATTGTTTTAAATACTTGAAATTCGATTATTGAAATTTTTTTTTTTAATACCAGATTGAAGGCATAAAACTCAATTTGTCATCTATATTTGATTTCTTCTAAACATCTATGATTATGTTATTATGTTTGAAACTATGTATTTTAAATTAAATTGAATCCCGCATTATTAAAAATATTTAGGAAAAAGTTGTAGGCAACTACCATTCTTCACACGGATTTGGAGACAGGACAGGGGCAAAAGATGAGGAGAAGGAGGCACATACGGAACAGTAGATGTCGCCTCTTAGATGACAAATTAAGTTATGGGATAGAGTAATGGTCGATGAAACTCTTTTATATCTTCACTCTTTTTTTTATTATTATTATAAAAAAAAAGAGTGAATAAATAATATATAGTAATGCTTGTGAGGATAATTTTATATTTTAAATAATAAAAATTTTATTATATAGAAGCGTCCAATAGGATTGTGAGAGCGTGTCTGGCAACATCACCCCTCTCTGCTGTCTCTTAACATTTCAATAGCTCCCTTCAACCCAAAAAGAAAAAAAAAAAAAAAAAAAAAAAATATATATATATATATATATATATATATATATATATATATATATATATATATATATATATCTAACCATTTTAATAGCCGCCAACCATTGATCAGTGAGTTGCTGAAGTCCACGCTCAGCAAGTCTTCTCTCAAAAATAATCTCTGCTCCATTTAAGACATTGCAACCTTTCATCCCAAAAAAAACGACTCCTGTGTGCGAAAATTTAGTGAATGAGAATGGCATATGCTGTCCTATCCTCTACACTACAACAACTTTCAACATTTCTTCGTGAAGAGAGTGCATTGTTGGGAGGGCTTCGAGATGAAATCCAGCTTATTAAAGACGAACTTGGGCAAATGAAGGGCTTTCTCAGAAAAGCAGAAGTAATGGTAGAAAATAACCCCGAACTTGAAGCATGGGTCAGTCAATTGCGTGATGTCGCATATGATGCCGAAGATGTTCTTGATGAATTTGTCCTGCGACTTGGACGCCATTATGGTGATGGATTTCTTGGTCGAGTCTGGAAGCTTTGTGGCTCGATTAAGGATTTGAAAGCTCGCCATCAAATTGCTAAAAAAATTCATACCATCAAGAATAGGATCAGAAATCTTTCAGAAGCACATTAGAGATACCAAAACCAATATGGAATTTTTGAGCAAGGCTCAAGCGCTGATCATGTTCATAGTACATTGAATGATAGTCGAGGTGATGCACTTCTTCTTGAAGAGGCAGACCTTGTTGGCATTGAAAGGCTAAAGAAGAAGGTCATGAATATGCTTTTCACAATTGATCCCAAACGCCGTGTGATCTGCGTAGTTGGCATGGGAGGGTTGGGGAAAACAACCTTGGTTAAAAAGGTGTATGATGATGCAACTGTAAAGAATCGGTTCAAGCATCACGCATGGATCACACTTTCACAGTCATTTAAGACTGAGACACTATTAAAGCAGGTAGTTCAACAACTCTTCAAGGAAGTCAACCGACCAGCACCAGATGACTTAGATACCATGGACATTTATAGCATGAAAGAACTTGTTCGTGATTTTCTTCATCAAGAGAATTACATTCTTGTATTCGATGACATTTGGAGAACGACAGATTGGGATGCCATCCGGATGGCATTTCCTAAAAACAACTATGGCAGTCGTATTATGATCACAACGCGTATCACTGAGGTAGCCCAAGCTGCTACAAGTGATATCGGAGGTGACGTTTATCCTTTAGACCATTTGACCAAGGACGAGTCACGGACTTTGTTTTGCAATAAAGCATTTGGTTCTACTTCTTGCCCTCAGCATTTAGAGAAAATTTCGGAAGACATCATAGACAGATGCAATGGTTTGCCACTTGCAATCGTGGTAATAGGTGGCGTCTTAGCAAGGAAGAGTCGTAGAATTGAAGAATGGGACATGTTCAATAGAAGTATTGGTGAGCAGCTAAAATGCAACGACCAACTCGACAATATGATGAAGTTAATTTCTCTCAGTTATTATAGCTTGCCTGACTATCTAAGAATTTGTTTCTCATATCTAAGCATTCTTCCTGAAGATGTTACCATAGAGAAGACGAGACTAATCCGGCTCTGGATTGCCGAAGGGTTTGTGCAAAAGAAAGAAGGAATGATTTTAGAAGAAGTGGCTGAGGATTATCTCAATGAACTTATCAATAGAAACTTAGTCCAAGTTGCCAAGACAACTGAAGATGGAAGAGTGAAGGCCTGTCGCATCCATGATATTATACTACAACTTGTACTTCGCAAGGCCAAAGAATAGGACATTACAACCATATTTAATGGACAAGGGATGCAGTTTGTAGACAAGGTTCGACACTTGATAATCCATAGCTCTGATGACAATACTGAAGTAAGCAATGGCTCACTTAAGTATCTTCGTTCACTTTTATTATTTGAGTCCACTAGTTCTATGTCCAAGCAATTTCTGTCTAAGTTGTTAACTGATAGTCATAAGCTATTGAAGGTTTTAGAACTGCGAGGTTCTCCTTTAGAGACAATCCCAAATGAAATTTTCAAATTGTTTCATCTCAAATATTTGAGCTTAAGGTACACAGATGTGAATACTGTTCCAAAATCAATTGGAAACCTTCAAAGGCTAGAAACATTAGATCTAAGAAACACCAATGTGACACAACTGCCAATTGAGATTTTGAAACTTCAACAACTTCAGCATCTGTTAGTGAGTCAAAAGTATACGGGATTTCAGGCCCCGTATAAAATAGGAAACTTGCAATACCTCCAAAGTCTTTGTTATATAGATGCCGATCAAATAGGTGATATCAAAATAGTGAAGGAGATTGGAAAGTTAACCCAACTAAGGAAATTGGGAATCACTAATCTGAGAAAAGAAGACGGAAAGGAACTCTGCTTTTCCCTTGAGAAGCTGACCAATCTCCGCTCATTACGTCTTGTTTCCTCAAGATTTGAAGAGGAGGTCATCGATCTACAATATTCTCTTTCCTCAACTCCACAATTTCTTCGCAATCTAGAAATTAGAGGGCGATTGGAAAAGACGCCACAATGGATTCTTTCTCTTCAAGGGCTTACTAGAATATGTCTCAGTCGGAGTCGGTTAAGGGATGACCCTTTGCTATTACTTCAAGATTTGCCAAATTTGGTGGAACTTGCACTTGGAAAAGCTTATGAAGGAGAGGGATTATGTTTTAAGGCCGGCAGGTTTCAGGAGCTCAAGATATTACAGATGTGGAATATGCCAGAATTGAGATGGGTGTCAGTGGAGAAAGGTGCAATGCCCTTACTTCATCAACTTTGGATTGGAGAATGTGAATTAATGGAGGATTTGCCAGTGGGAATAGAACATTTGATAAATCTTCATTATGTTGAATTTTTTCAAATGTTTGATTGATTTGAGAAACGCTGGAAAGATGTGGACAAAGAAGGTGCTGATTATCATAAGATTGCTCACATCCCTAAAGTTGAAATTTGGTGAATTTTATAAACACAACATGTCGATGGGGATGGGAATGGAGATGGCCATTTGAGGGAAAGATGTTGGCAATGGAAGCAGAAACTGAATGCTTGTATGAGGGGCGAAGCTAGGGGGCTGGGAAATTATGTTTTCAAAAAATATTAAGTAGTAATTTTAAAAAAAAAGTTATCGGCTTGCTTATTTTTTTTATTTCATGTCATCAATTTTTTTGTTTAAATCTTGTTCCCGACACAAAAGAAAGGGTGGGTGAAAGTGCTTCAATATTATATTAAATTTTTGGTTGGAGTTAATATCATTTTTAGTCTTTTATATTTGCCTTTATTGACATTTTAGTTTCTTATCTTTAAAAGTGTTACTTTTCAGTCCTTATTTTTTAAATTTGAGACACTGTTAGTCCTATTTACTAAATTCGTTAAAAAATTAACGGTAGAAGCATGTGCAAGACACGTGACTCCTTTTTTTTTCAATTTATAGGGGTATTTTAGTCATAATAATTTTTTTAGTCAAAACACAAAAAAAAAAAATTCAGCAACACCATCTTCTCCATCACCACCACCAACACCAACAACCATTAACACCAACACCAACACCTCAAAAAAATGAAAAAAGACACCTTTCTAACTCAAGAAAGAAAAAAAAAAAAAAGGAGAAACACATTAACGTGACTCCTTGCGCTCAGGGTTGCGGACAAAACATAGCATCCATTGGTAATGGCCGTCGATTCATTTGGCCCAAGTTGAAATGCTCATGTTGTTTGTTGGGGCTATCTGGTGTAACAAGGCCATCTTGTGTCCCCATCCCTATATATAGTTGCACAACTAGCACTGAAAACGTTGCGGTAAAATCTGATGATGCCAAAAGATCCCCGATTGCACCCAACTCACGACTCACTCCAATCAGTAAGCCCTGCTGTTAATGGTGATATCATACCTTGCCCTCTACCCACTATGAGCAAATCATGTATGCTATCTATTGATCTTATTGCTGCCACTATTTCTTCTCCATTGTTCACCACTTTCTCTGTAAAAATAATTGAATCATTTTGAGGTGGTGGTGTTGGTCTTGGTGTTAATGGTTGTTGGTGTTGGTGGTGGATAAGATGGTGTTGATGAATTTTTTTTTTTTTTTGTGTGTGTTTTGACTAAAAAAATTGTTCTGATCAAAATATCCCTGCAAATTGAAAAAAAATGAGTCACGTGCCTTCCACATGCTTTTACTGTTAATTTTGTGACGGATTTAGCGAATAGGACTAACGGTGTCCCAAATTTAAAAGATAAGAGACTGAAAAATAGCACTTTTAAAAATAAAAGACCAAATTATCAATGAGAACAAAGATAAGGGACTAAAAGTGGTATTAACCCATTTTTGGTTTTGTCCCTAGCTTGTACATGCTTTTGTTTCTTCTACACCGGACAGTGTATTGATTGTAATATTTGATAACATACCCTCCCTGCTCCTCATTCTGGCTTTTCATTCAAGATAAAAATAAATCAAGCTGAAAATAAAAACTTTGTAAATATATAAGACATGGGATGTATGTTTGATTAGTAGATTGTGAAAATGTGATGGGTAGATGATGGCGGCACTCGAGCATATTCTATGGCCTGTCCTAACTAGTAGATGATGAAAAAGAGGGAAGCAAAACATGTAGTGCAAGTAGTATGTATGGGATATATGACCAACCCATAGGTATTGCAGACTACATTGGTATTTGCGAATATGAAACTTTTACATGGCGGAGTCCCCTAACTGTTAGATTGAGTGGTCAGATAATAATTTATTATAATTTAATGTTTCAGATGCAACTTATATTATCTTACATTGACTGAACTGGAGTATGCAGCACATTGTGTTGGGTTGGCCAAGTATAGATATGTATCGACAGATAAGGGTATTCTTAATGAGGGCTCTATATTGCAATTATTACTACTTTTTAGCAAAAATATAGACTCTTGAGAAAAAAAAATCAACAACAATTGACAATATAGAGCCCCAAATCCAATCTTTTGTTTCAAAGTTAATATATTTCAACAAAAATAGAGAGTAGTCTCTATTTTCTTCAACATATTTGTTGAAAAAAAATAGAGACTCAAGAAAAAGACAAAAAAATTTAAAGCCCACATAGGTCTCTTCCACCATGGATCCTTAAATTTAGAGTCCCTCACTAGGGACAATTTTTTTTTAGAGACCCTAAAAAACATATGGATTTCTAAATAGGGTTCTAAAAAGCAGCAGGATTCAAAATTTGTTTTTAGAGCCCTTTAATTTAGAGCCTCTATTGAGGATAACCTAAGGACTTTAATTTGAAGCCTTCCAAGAATTAAGAGGGACCAGTGCAATTTGTTTTTTGTTTTTTTCTTCCTTCTAAGGGAGGCTGAAGGCCGGAAATTAATCAACCCACCGAGGGTATGTTGCACCCTTTTTGTTTAGCTCAATAAGAGAAATCAGTTGAGTCGAAAGTTGGCTCAAGTCATGCATGCCCAAAGGTTGAGTAAGCGCAAAGTTGGCAATCCAGTATGCACAAGCATTTGCTTCACGATAGACATGACGTATGGTGAAAGTTGTATTTGCCGAAAGGAGATCCTTACATTTGTCCACCAACAGCTTCATAGGAGAATGTCTATTAACATTTCCTTTCAAAAAATGCAGCATCAGTTGAGAATCCGTCTCAATGCAAACATGAGTAATGCCAAGTGACTCTGCTTGCTTCATACCTTCAAAAGTAGCCATGAGTTCTGCCATGTTATTAGAAGTTACTCCCAAGTTTATCATGATTGGCCTTCTTCATTTCGAAAGTGGCCCCCTGCTCCTGCCAATCCTGGATTTCCTTTAGAACAACTATCAACATTTAATTTCTACCCTCTCGTGCGTTTTTCCTATCCAATGTGGATTTTTCGTTGTAAGAAACGGTTACGTGAATTGTCACTAACTTTCCAAACAACTTCCAAGTCACGAGCATAATCATAGATAAAACTCACTTTGCCATCAATATCTCGAGTAGTCTGATTTCCATCTTCATAGAATCTTTCATTCCTCCATCGCTAGATCCACCAAATTGTAAAAACAAAAATAATGTTCCAAGAGATCCCTTTAACCCAAACTGATTTTTTTAGATTGCTTTGAATCCATTCCAACCAATTATTATTAAGAAAGTCAGAAGAAGAACTAAATTTCTCAATTTCCTCCATATTTCCAACACAGCAGGGCATTTTTGAAAGATATGAGTTGCATCTTCAAAAACTCCTCCACATTCAGTGCATCCAACATGCATTGCAACTCGTCGATTTGCTATTTGTAAGGCATAGCAACATGCGGAATATGGAACAAAGGGAAAGTAATACATGTCTCTTTTCAATTCAATTATGATCAATGACCATCTAGAAACATTGTGTTGCTCTATGATCAATCTTTCCGAAAGATTAACGGCTTTGCTTCAATGAATGGCAGAGGGGTTCCTAGTACTCAAAGCACTGGAGATTGATCTAGAATTGCACCTAAGCTTGGGGAATACAAAAGTAAAAAGCTCTCGGAGCTCATAAATGTAATTAAAAACTAACTGAAGGTAACCTAGTCACACTTTTTGTGAAAGATTTGGATCCTCTCTAATTATGAGAGTATTAGAGGATCCTCCAATACTCTTTAAAAAAGTGACACATTACTTTCATCTAATTTTTATGATCAAATGGTTAGAATCACAAGCACATAATGTAGCTAAAATCATGAGTATAATCTAGCTAAAAAGCCTCGTCCTTCTGTTGGAGCAGCTTCTATTTCAAGTCACGGACAAGGCTTCTGTTACCTCGTTCAGTTCACCACAAGGCATCCGTCTTCCTAACTTCCTCAATCTTGCCCCTCCAAAGCCTTGCTCTATCTAAACAATTGCTAGAAGAGTCTATCACTAAACCCTTACCCTTACATAGGTGGCTTTTGCCACCCCATTACGTGCTTATACTTAATACTAAAACGACATAATTTTGTACATTTTCAGGAAAAAAAATGATTTAAGGAAATAAAATTAAAAGATCATATTTATTACACATAAATACTAACTTTTATTTAACACTAGAATAACATAGTTTTTCATTTATATACAAATAATAATTTAAGAAAAATGATTTTTATATTGAAAGTATGCCATTATGAAAATGCTTTACAAACTTAACGTTTGGCGTGAATTTTTTTTATAAACAATTAGTATGGTTATGAAATTTGTACTTCTATGTATATACATAAATATATAAATATACACGTATATAATTCCTTTTGAAATAAACTTTTTATGAAGTTGGACAAAACTACATTGTTTTGGCATTAAATATAAATAAATGGTGAGGAGGCGTAAATCAAACCATCAATTCTACGTTGTTTATAAACTTCTTCAATTTGTAGAAGTTGCCAAAAACTTTAAAATAGCATATAAAAAGCTTATCAAAGTACCTTCTAGTTTTTGGACGATGTTAATCATTTAACGAAATTCGATCACTAATTAGTAAATCTTTAAGTGTAGGAGTGCATCTCCACATATAAACTAAGTCAGTTAATTGCAGAACTTCAGAACAATAAAATATTTATATAAAAAGTGATAAATAAGTAATAAAAATAATAATAATATATAATAATGTTCAAAAATAAAAATTACATGAGAAAAAGTAGATGTTAAAATGAAACCAATAGAATTTTACCACGTATCTCTCATGAGACCGACTCACCTGGAGTAAAAGACACAGACCCTCGGGTCAACACTCCTCGACCCGAGGCGAATTCAACTACACCCTAACAAACAGTATGGTAAATTCTCTCTGGAAACATCTTATCAAATTAATGATGGTTAACGTAACACGCTAAACACCATTACGTCGCTATCATCTTCCACCAAGCACCTTGGAAATAGCTCATCACTTCTATAAATACTTCAACAAGGTTCATGGAGCTATCCCCGAAAAATAGCCCACGTCATTTGATTTTGCAGGTGGAGCAGAATCGCAAACCGTGCAAATTCATACCTTAACAAAAAGATATAGGGCTCTAAAATGCATTGTGTTAGTTGAAAATTCAAAAGGATCGATAGGAAGTATGTATTTTTATATGGAAGGCAACTTGCCATCCTCTGAAAGGAAAGTCATACATGATTTTCCACCACACCTTCCCAGCGGACACCCAGAAAGTTGCCTTTTTTAATATATACCCGGCCGCTGAAGAGAGTTGCTGACAGTTCACATTCAGCAAGCATTCAAAACTTTATATAATTTGCTCCACTCAAGAGAGAAAAGCCACCAAACAACAATAATCGCCGAAAGATATTCCCTTTCTTGAAAGATTGAGTGAGTGAGAATGGCAGCCTTGTGCAAATGGCAACCGTTTGAGAGATTGACCAATCAGTCCGGTTAATACAATATTTTTTCTCACAGTTCATATAATTTGCTTCACTCAAGATAGAACCACCACCAAACACAATAATCCCAGAAACAGATTCCTCTTCCTGATAGATTAATTGAATGAGTGAGAATGACAGCTGCTGTTCTATCCTTTCTACTACGCGAACTTTCAACCTTTGTCCGTGAAGAAAGCGCATTGTCGGGAGGCCTTCGAGATGAAGTCCAGCATATTAAAGATGAACTTGGTCAAATGAAGGGCTTTCTCAGAAGAGCAGAAGTAATGGTGGAAAATAATCCCGAACTTGAAACATGGATCAATCAAGTGCGTAATGTGGCTTATGATGCCAAAGATGTTCTTGATGTGTTTATCCTGCGTTTTGGGCACCACTATGGCGACGGATTTCTTGGTCAAGTCTGGAAGGTTTGTGGCTCGATTAAGAATTTAAAAGCTCGTCATCAAATTGCTTCAAAATAGATACCATCAAGGGCAGGATCAGAAATATTTCAGAAACACAACAGAGGTACCAAAGCCAATACGGCATTTTTGAGCAAGGCTCAAGTTCATCTAGATTTCAAATTCAAAACCCAAACATGATCACGTGTCTCAATGCCCATGTGACGAAGCTCACAATGACTGATAATTTGTAAACCCCATCCAAGCAAACGTGCTAGTTGGAAGTCTATCAATGATCGCAAGCCAAGAACAGAAGTAGGGACAGATTCAGGCACCCAAGTTTAGAATGTGCAGTCGTGCAATAAGAAAGATTAGAGTGTGTACTCATATAGTAAAAATATCCAATATAATGATTTTTTTTTTTTTTTTAAAAAAAAAAAAAAAAAATATATATATATATATATATATATATATATATATATATATATATATATATATTTTTTTTTTTTCAAGTTGAAAATATGTACAAGCACATCCTTGTGAGATAATAGGTTCGCCACTATGCTAGAGTAAGTGAGTTAGCACAATAATTTAATAACTTATTTTCTTCCTGCTTTTTTTCTTTTACATTTAAACGAAAACGATAATTAATAGGTCCGCCACTGTGCTAGAGTGAGTTAGCACAACAATTTAGTAACTTATTTTCTTCCTGCTTTTTTCTTTTACATTTAAACGAAAACAAATGCTTCCCTCATCAAATTCCTTAGTGAAAGTCATTCTTTGACCATTCCTATCTCAAAAGGGAAAGAAAGCTATGAACACATATATGGAATTTTTCTTCTTAACGTTAAATCCAGACACAAAATGCACGGGCCTCACTTGTGCTTGAGTTCCACATACTAGTATTACAGGGACTATTTTGTAGACAGATCCCATATATATGTGGAATATTTGTTAGATTGGTAGGTGGTGCATCTTCATATTGGTAGATGGTGAAAGAGTGATCGTATTCTTTGGCCTGTCTCATGGTGATAGAGTAATAATCATTTTTTTATCATTACCAGATTGTTATCATGAAATCAAACAATTAGTTGTTTAGATCTCATTGAACTTTCTTTAAAAAAATAAATAAATAAAGTTTTGATCATGATTTGTTGACATACAAGTGTCATTTTAATAATCAATTATTAGCTGGCATTGATTGCAAAATTACAATTCTCACCGAATTAAGTGTTTTCGGTCATTACATTAGTTAGTTCTCACCTAACTAATATTCACTATTTCGGGATTTTTTTCAATTTAAGGGAGGCATAAATTATTTTATATCATTTAAGATATTATTACATACAATAATAAATTTCGAAATCTCTTATATTTAAAACAAGAATCATATCACTAGACCAAATGACCAGTGATTACTACTTTGGGATTTGAATCCTCTTGGGTAACTTTTTTTGGTTGAAACTGACAAAAACCTTGAAAGTTGTTTATCAAAAGATTACCAAAATAGCCTTGTAGTTGAATCCAACAATAAAAAAAATTTAATTGACGCAGAGTTGAAGTCTTAATAACAGCTGTATAAAACGCTTATCTCCAAAAATATATTCACTTTATGGCTCACCTTGGAAGTATGACTTACTTGAAAATTTTCCACTCCCCTCGTTGACAATCATCAATGAACTACGACCACGACCTCACGCCATAACTTGTGTTGCTTTAAAATAAAAAGCGGTATTTATATGTTGTTGTCATCAATCCTCTAGCCTTGGGAAGGCCACCTCCTACAATAGGTCATTGAAGGCGAAAATACAAAACATCAAATGTAAGGTTTTTTTTTTTTTTTTGGTCAAAAAAATAATTATTGTATTGCAAAAAGAGGAATACAAAGGTTTCACCCTACACCGGTTGGGTGGATGTCTGAGTACAACAAGTTGGAAAGTTGGTTGGGGACACTTGTAAACCAATCCAAAGGCAAACTATCTCTAATACAACATTTTGCGACCCAATCGGTCACCTTGTTAGCAGATCTCCTAATGCACGATAACCTAATGACAAGGCTATCAGTAACAATCTTTCGGATGTCCTCAAATACTGATCTTGCCTTCCTAGGAGCAAGTTTCAGAGAATCGATTGCTTTGAGAACCGCTTCAGCATCACTTTCAATAGTGATAATAGGAAGGGGAGACTAAGAGGCGAAGAGATAGGCGTTGCGGCACGCAACAACTTCTGCTTCGAATGCAAACTCACACCATAGGGAGATAGCTTGACCGTGGATTAAATTACCATGACAATCCCGACAGGTGAAATCACAACTTGCTTTGTTAGGATTTGGGAGGAATGCTGCATCAACATTAATCTTGAAGAAGTTCATTGGGGGTGGAGTCCAAGCCATTGGGGTGACGGTTTCACTTTGAATTTGGCTAGTACCCGAGCTTCTGGGTTGAGTAGGGGATCTGTCGTCATCTATAATGCTGAATCGAGCTTTGGTGATGGCACTCTCCAAGTCGATAGGTCTGTTCTCCATACTCATTGAGCGTCTTTCCTTCCAGACCTACCAACAGTAAAATGCTATAAGATCAAAAGCTTATTTCTTACCATAGCCCGCATTCGCGCATCGGTCAGTCATGGATATGAGCCAGTCTCCGAATCTAGTGATGAGGTTTGAGTTGATAGCACATTGGAGGATCGAGGCACACCAGAATCTTCTTGTCCACAGACAAATGAAGAAGAGATGTTCAATAGTTTCAACATTTGTGTTGCAAATGGTGCACATTGGAGACTCTTTGCACTTTCTTTTGAAGAGGTTTTCCAAGGTCAAAAGTGCATTATTGCATGCTTTCCAAAGAAATATTTTAATCTTGGAGGGGATCTTAGCATTCCAAATGAGTTTCCAGACAGAGGTCGGCAGCGGGCTAGATGTGCTAGTTGCACCTTCTGATATCCTCAGTGTTTCGTCTTGCATTGATCGAGCAATGTGATACCATGTTTTGACCGAATAGGATCTATTTTTTGTGAGAGGCCAGACAAGCTTATCCTCCACCTCTGAGATAGAGAGAATAATGGATTTGATGCTTTTTGCAATATGTGATGGAAAGATTGAGTGAAGCTTTGTGGTGTTCCATATTTTCGGATGGCAATCTATAAGGTCATGGACAGTGGTAATTGAGTTGACTTGGAAAGAAGAGAGGTCAGTGTTGGGGACCTAAGGGTCATCCCAAACTTGCACCCTCCTACCATTTTCGATTGACCAGATAGCCTTTGATTTGATCGAGTCTCTTCCTTTGAGGATACTATTCCATGACGAGGATGATTGATTTTTCTTCTTGACTTTCCAGAATGGGTCCTTGGTGCAATAAATGTGATGCATAATGTTGCCAGCAAGGTTGCCAGGCTCAATAAGCATTTTCCATGCATGTTTGGCAATGAGAGCTTGGTTGAAACAGTAGAGATCCTTGAACCCCATACCTCCTTCAGTTTTTGCCTTGGTTAAAGTTCTCCAATCGATCCAATGAATACCCTTTCTACCATCTTTTTTCCACCACAAGTCAACGGATAATGCTTCAAGCTTCTTGCAAAAGGATTTTGGGATGAGGACGGAGGACATAACATATGAGGAAACTGCTTGAAAAACTGCTTTAAGAAGAACATCTTTCCCTCCTTCTGACAGTAGAAGGTTCTTCCACCCATCCAATTTGGAAACACACTTTTCGTGTACCCATTTCAATGTTGAGGTTTTTGACCTTTCCCATTCTATTGGTAGCCCAAGGTAGGTTTCAATCTTGTTTGAGCGTTGAATCCTAATGAGCTCAGCAATTCACATTTTTAATCCTTCAGGAGTATTCTGACTCAAAATGATTGAGGATTTGTTAAGGTTCAGACATTGTCCTAAAACAAAACAATACCTGTACAGGATCTCCTGAACTGTAAATGCCCCGAACCTAACTCCCACGCTTGCAGGATACCCCCTGGGACTTAGGCCCAAGCGAGCACCGAGGCCATGGCAAATCGAACCCGGGATGCACTATGTGCATATTATCCGCTGTGGAGCCCATACCCCTCACGGTTTTGTTTCCCACGCAGCCACTGCCACGTGAAAATGCGTACACATGATACAAGGACTTTGCCCATTATATCAAGCAGCCCAAAGACCTCTGCATCCGATGTGGGATATTACACCCGCCCCCTTGGGGACCCAGCGTCCTCGCTGGCCATGCGAACACATCGGCTCTGATACCACCTTTGTAACCCCCCAAACCCAACTCCCACGCTTGCTAAACGAATACCTAAAGGGCAGAGGCACACTGCACGTGGAATGGCCGTAATCGATTACGGCCATTCCACGTGCAGTGTGCCTTTGCCCATTGGGTATTCGCTTAGCTGGCGTGAGAGTGACAAAACCGTGAGTGTATTGGTACCCAATGTGGTCGTGCACAAAGCGGACAATACGTGCATCGTTAATCGATTACGGCCATTCCACGTGCAGTGTGCCTCTGCCCTTTGGGTATTCGCTTAGCAGGCGTGGGAGTTGGGTTTGGGGCGTTACAATGCTTCCTAGTAATTAGCTTCAAAGAAGAAGATTGAATCATCAGCAAACATGAGATGAGTCAATGAGGGGCAGTTCCTAGTAATTTTGTATCTCTTTAGGAGTCTATTACTAAGGTAACTGTCGAACAAAGAAGAGAGTGCTTGAGTTGTGATGGCGAAGAGATAAGTAGACAGGGGATCTCCTTGCCTAAGGCCTCTAGAAGGGGTGAAAGCCTCAAGTGGCGAGCCATTGACGAGGACAGAGAATGAGACTGATGAAACACATTCCACGATCCAACTAATTCACATGGGGTGAAAGCCAAGCTTAATGAGAATGCCTTCCAGGAAATCCCATTCAATCCTGTCATAGGCTTTGCTCATGTCGGCCTTAAGGATGACATGACATTTTTTGGATTTCTTCTTTTTATGGAACCAATGAGAAGCCTCTTGGGTAATAAAAGTGTTATCTTGGATAGATTTGTCAGGGACAAAAGCGGATTGTGTGGGGGCAACAATTTTGTTCATCAAATGTTGGAGTCTATTGACCATCACTTTAGCCAGGATTTTGTAAACAAAGTTGCAACAACTGATTAGGCGAAAATCTGACACTTTTTGGGGGTGTTTAACTTTTGGGATCAAAGTTATGGAAGTTTGGTTGATGGCTTTGAGATGAGATTCTCCCCTTTAACCGAAAGGGCTTGGTTGTGGCAAAGATTAAAATTTTTGTCTTAATAGTATCGGTCATGTGTCACAATATAATTAGTCAATAATAATATATCATAAAAATGTTCACCATGTAGAATTGGTCTTTATTTAAACAAGCAAAACAACACCGTTTTGCATCATCTTCAACCTTCTATCTTGCAGAATTTTAGGCCATAAAAAAATTCATATTCTTTTCATTTTTTTCCAAATCGTGTGAAACTTGAACCATTAAATTCATGATTTCCAATAGAATGACGTGAAAAAAATTATATGAATTTTTTATCAAAATTTTGTTAATGTGGTACATATTCACAAAGAGATAACATGTGTTAAAAAAGGAAATTCATTAAAAGTAAGATCAAAATACACACACTATTTTACATTTTTCTCTTTGATTAAAGAATTAAAAGCATTTTATTATAAACATACACATGTATGAAATTTGAGTTTGTGTTGTCTCTTACTCTAACTGATTCTCTTTATAAAGTAGATATAAAATTTAACTGGTAAAAGTGGTGAAAACTTATTGTCAAATTAGTTTTAAATGGGGTAATTACCTCTTTTATGATCTTTAAACTAAGGGAGTTAAACGGAAGTTTGAATTAGGACAAGTGTGCAATATCTCTCGATTGAACGTATGACTTAGCAGCAGACACCAAAGGCGCAAGCCCTTACTATACTATACTTTCTCCCAAGGGCATGGTATGGAATAAACCCCACCGTGGTTGGTCAGCATCGGTGGATCATTTTGGAGAGATTATTCATCGATCTAGTGGTTGGTGAATCACTGATCAAAGAGCGAGCAGCCGCCAAGTTTAATGATTTGGTGGGATCCACAACTCTCTTCTTTTTTAAGTAGTCTCCGATTTGAAAAAGGGCATAGGTCCCAAACGAACCTGCAAGACTAATGTCTATTTATACCTTTGAGAGGTCCACTTATACTATTAAGAAAGTCTCTTAATTAATAAGGCATCGGTTGTTATATAAGGTTCAATTCAATTTAACAAGCGGACTACCTTTGGCTACTAAATGACCACCGATCAGTGGCTGATTTCAAATCATAAGAGTAACATGTCTGCCTGCCTGTCAACCGGTCAAGAGGCTTTGCTTTGTTTGTCAAAAGGTGTCATCAGTAGGCAACCTTCGACAGGAAGCATAGGAAACAACAATAAGAGCAAGAGCAGTCCACAAAGCTGCTGTTTGAATAATAATATAAGAAATTTTGTGCCACTTTAGAAACACAGAGTATTAAATACAATTTCGCTAAACTCAAAGGGTTTCAAGTATTTTACTCCATTATATTTCACAATTAGCATCTGTTCTCTCTTAGATAGTTTGTTCCATTCAAGACAATGGAGTCTTACAAAAATATACATACATATTTGTCGTTACGGTTCCTATTTCTTTTTCACCTATTTCTTTTTCTGTCGACATCGTTTGCTGTACTAAAAGAGCAGAGAAGTCAATACATAATTAACCTTTTAAATATAAAGCCAGCAGCCATAATAGTGGTTTTTAAACAAACCACATACCATTGAGTTGGTAAGGCATCACATTCAGCAAGCCAAGCTTTGTCGTGAGAACTGAGAATTGAGAAATTTCAGTGAGTGAGAATGGCATATGTGCACCTATCCTGTCTACTATGCAACTTTGAATGATATCTACAAAATGGATCCTAAGAGCAAGAGAAGTTGCCATCTATTAGGCGTATCCAAATAGGTTAGTTACTGTAGCAGTATGGCATGTTGGACCAACTATTGTACTTGTGCTCCTTGTGTAGATTGTCCTCCTTCTGGGTTAGGGTAATTTAACATCAAATTGTGGGATTTTATGTGAAAAATTGTTTTTCATCTTTTTTGTTGTTGTTTTGTCCCACTATGTGTGGTCAGTTATATAAATCATACGACGTCATTCATTTCTGTCAAGAAACGTCTCTTCTGTTAGTTAATTTCATACATACAAGATCTCGTCTAATTGTTTTCGTCCAAATCATTTTAGACTTTCCCGCTGCCTTGGCCAAATATGTATCCATAAAATCCTATCCTAAATCCTTCAATTAGATCATGATCTTAAGCTAAAGACTGAAATTTATAAGATGCTATTGATCAGAAACATGTTGATATTTGCAATTGGGCAAATCATCAAAAATTGAAAAACCTGAGAAGAAGAACCAAGAGCACGAAGAAAAGGGAAAAAAGGAGTTAAGTAATAGTTCACTGGTCAAATGTGATGAAAATCATAGTTTCCTGATATGGATATAAAAAAGGTCCAAGGATGAAATTACCACAATGCTCATGGAAACCAACGGAATAATTGTTACAAGACACTTGTCACAAAATTAGTATACAAGGACAAGTGGGGATCACCCAAAAAAGGCACCCAACACTACTATAAATAGCACAAGAAAAGTGAGTGAAGTTAACTAATTCATTCCAATTGCTAAATTTGTTGTCTGTTGGATTATTCCCAAGTAATTCCCTCGCCCGAGAAGAAATGCGAGAGATAACCCCCATTATTTCTTTCTTTTTTTTGTACAGAACCTCGGCTCGGGCAGGCGCTGGTCAAGCTCTCAGATCGGCTCAGCGAATTTTGTATCCAATATTTCCCAAATCCTACGATTCTTGAGTCTTATTTCATGATTCGATGCGATTTACGAGCAAAACGATATGATTTAACATGTAAATTAAAAATGTACATGAATCATAAGTGAGTCTCACCAAAATATAGTGAACTTACAATTCAATCAACGCTTTGTTGTCGGAATCATACAATTCGCCATGCGAATCGTACGATTCGATACGATTTAGCAAAGAATCGATACGAATCGAATGAGAGAATCGTGAATTGTATGTGAATCGTACCGAATTGTAACGAATCGTACGATTCACTGAATCATTCACAATTCAGACTACACTCATAAACTGCACCATATATGATGAAGTTGATGTGATTTCAGCATCTATTGGCTCCAGGTGAACTGGTTCAGATTTAAACAAACAAAAAAAAAGATTGAAAGAAGATCAAACTCAATGAAATTGAGGTATATTTGTCTGCTACTATTTGTTATGTTTTTTTTGTAATTTTATCTTGGATAGCAATATCCATGTCAGTCAACACATTGACTGTATCGCAGTCTATTCTTTCTAATGAGACCTTAATATCAGCAAACAAGGTGTTCCAGCTAGGGTTCTTCAGTCCTAGCAATTCCAAAAAGCTCTACTTGGGCATATGGTTCAGTATCAGCCCAAATCGAATCGTGTGGATCGCGAACAAATGAACTCCACTCAATGATATTTCTGGTGTTGTTAGAATTGGAAATGATGGTGCACCAGATGATGATGATGATGGCAAAATAACACTCACACTGAGCATTGATTATATTCCTAAGCCTTTTCTTACTAACTACATATGCAGCTGCCATTTCAGGTCCCCTCATGGTTTCCAGGAGTGAGCTAGCCCCTACTAAGAACTGTGGCCGGTTCTTGCACGCCGAGGTTGTAAAACCGAAGAACTCAAAGGAGCTAGATGTTGATGTAATTTGGCACAATGGGAAGTAGCATAGCACCAAGAAGATGTTGCCTTGGTGAACTTTGGCCCTCATCGCCAGTGTTCCGTTAGGATATACTATCTGGATGGTAATAGTTCTTCTCAACACAATACCGTACTCTGTTGCTGTTGGATTGATATGTGGTGCCATCATTGATCCCTACATTGAACAAGCAATGCAATGATGTTTTAATACTTGTTTACACATAAATGATGATGGCAGATTCTGAATTGCATTACAAATTATGAAATTTAAGCAGATGAAAGATGTTTACTCTTTTGGACAAAACAGAAAGGATCGTCTGGTCTTCCAGCGTCCAGATTAATATGTCATCAAAGAGCAGCACTGTCGCGCAACTTTTAGACTCGGGAAATCTTGTTTTGAGAGACGGCAAAATTGTTGCAAGATAGTGATTATTAGAAAAGTTAAAAAAAACATATATTAATATTCATTCAAAAGAATAATTTCAACTAAAAACTGTTAATAGAAACATAATATATCAAATTAATCTAATTTTAAATTTGTGACCGAATCGGTACGATTCACGATTCGATACGATTCACGATTCAAAAAAATGACATTTCGATTCACGATACAGTTCACGATTCGACAACTATGATTCAATGTACGATTCAGTAGTTTGGTACGATTTACTATTATTGTACATCTAGGTCAGGTCACATTGTTTTGTTTTTATTTTTTTGTTTGAAAGAGTATTTAAACCATAATAACAAAAGGCAAAGATGAAAATACAAGTGAAAATAAAAATGATGAAGAGAAGGGGTGGTTGTTATTATTAGTAGTCTTTTTCTTGGTAATAATGTCATTGTGATGACATTTTTGTCGGACTAGTTTTATGGTTCATGAAAATATATAATTCTAAATTTATTTTTTAAAATGTGAATGAACTGTTTCAATTCAAGATTAAAAAAAAAAATACTTTGATTCACAATTCGACAACTATTATGAAAGTAGCAAAAAAAAAATTACTGCATTTAACAGAATGATTTGAATAAACCATTTTAAAAGATTAATAATTCTTTTAAAATAAAATAATTTAAAGGTCAAAATAAGACGGTGAAATAGTTTAATGATACCTGAAATAATTTACCAAATAAACTTGTTGACGCCAAAAACTTTGAAGTAACTTATTGAAAGCTTAGCGGAATAACCTTTTATTGGATCTAACAATAGACAACTTTCAATCACATAATTAATTTCAACTTGTTGTTTAAAGATTATATTTTTGATACTAGCTTCGTTGTAATATATTGACTAACCAAATAAGTCACATGACTTTTTAAATACAAATGTTGTTTTAGTAATCAATTATTAGCTGGCATTGATAGCAAAGCAATAATTCTTACCAAATTAAGTTTTTTAAATCATTACCTTAGGATTTTTATCAGTAACTTTTCATTTTTTATTTTTTGGGGTCATATTCACCTAACTAATAGTGATTATTTATTAGCGGTTGTCTTACCATATTAATTTTCACTATTTTTTATGTTTGTCGTTTTAATATAAAATTTCTCGCTTTCTCTATGCAATTGGATAAACAAGTGCTTAATTTTTCGTTTTCAAGATAAACCGGCCAGCAAGTTTGGTTTTTAATTCTATTATTATTTTGAAAAGCCATCGCACATACGATTCACATAACCAAGGCTCCTACTCAAGATAGAAAGAGATTCCTTGTAGTGAGAAATTTGAGCGTGTGAAAATGGTAGTTGCTGCGCTATCCCCTCTACTAAACCTACTTTCAACCTTTCTCGGTGAAGAGAGCGCATTGTGGGGAGGGCTTCGGCATGAAGTCCAGCATATCAAAGATGAATTTGGTCAAATGAGGGATTTCCCAGAAGAGCAGAAGCATTAGCAGAAACCAGTTCCGAACTTGAAGCATGGGTCAATCAAGTGCGTGATGTGGCTTACGATGCTGAACAGAGGCGGATCTACTCCCCCTGTCCTCCCTAATTTTATATGTTTTTAAAAAAATTTAGTTATATTTTTAAAATAAATATTTATTGGCCCCCCAATAAAATAAAATAAAAAAGATAGAGGACTGAGCTTGTTATACCGCACTAAGTCCTAAAAATTTTGAGATTTTGTACACTATCATGGCCGTTGAGCCTTTGTATTGGTTAATTAACAAATATGAACATTAAATTTATTGGATATATATGTACACAATTAATTAAATTCAAATTTATCAAATTTATTTATTTAACTATACTAATTAATGTTAAATTTATTTTCAGGTTAAAGTATGAATAAGTCTAAAACAATTTTATTAATTCTTTAAAAGAAAAGAAAAGGATGTTGACCCATAATATAGTGAACAACCTTCTGCATTTGATATTGATACAAATGTATTTTTAGAACCTTTCTACAAAATTTTCTAGGGTTGAACATAAAACACCATATATAAATTCTTTAGTGCGTGACCCGGGTTTACGTTCTCGAATTTGTGAGTATTCAATGAACCAAAGAGATAAAATTCGTAGAGTATATATTCGTAGTGTCATTGTATTCTTTACATGTGTTTATATTTACAATATATTATATCGTTAATCTTTTTAACTGAATCTCGGCTCCCTTATTTTGAAATCCTGGGTCCGTCACTGATGTTGAAGATGTTCTTGATGAATCTAACCTGAAATTTGGATGTCATTATGATGATACATGTCTTGGTCGAGTCCAGGAGGCATGAAGCTGGATTATGAAATTATTTGCTCCTCATCAACTTGCTACCGAAATACATGCCATTAAGGGTAGGATAAAAAATATTTCTGAAGCAAAAAAAAAAATATGACTAGACAAAAAAAGTGGCCCCACATCAAAGTTCTTTTTCATTTTACTAAAGACAAAAAAAATGTTTTAAATTAGAAAATACTAATTACAATCGATCTTATTTCGACTATTTTTTTTAAATTTAAAGATAAAAATCAATGAGTAATAACTAATCATTTTATAGGTGCTTTCTCCCTTTCTGTTTTTATTCAGGAGAAGCTATAACTAGTCAAATATATGGTCAATGGTCGAATACCACGAGAGAACTATATTCTAAAATTAACTAACCAATTAATACAAGAATTGACTTTCTAATAAATATAGTGAAATTGGAAATTCAATGCCCTCGATCATTTTTACCAACTCTTTAGACGATCACACAAGAATGGCAGCCGCACCAACTATTGACAAGTTGTTGGAACAATCAGCAAGCCTCATAAGAGCATCCTCAATGGGGGTGTTCAAAATGTAAAACTTTTTAAAATTTGGATATTTTTAGAGACTCCGTTTCTAAAAAATATTATTATTGATTTAAATATTTATAGGACCCACTACTTTTTTCAACTTTTAAGCCAAAATAGAGCCTCAATCTCTATTTTCTTCAACAAATTTAAATACCAAAATAGAGATTGGGGCTCTTTTTTGGCTTAAAAGTTGGCAAAAGTAGTGAGTTACATGTATATTTAAATCATTAATAATATTTTTTAGAGATTGAAATCTTTAAAAATATCCAAATTTAAAAAGTTTTATATTTTAAAGACCCTCATTGAGGATGCTCTAAGTGTAGTTTCCAAGCATACTCATCCTCAAAAGAGACTCTTAGCTCCAGTTGAATTGAAGAATTGAAATTTTGTATTAATATATAGAGTCGACCACTTGTCACAATATCATTCGTCATTAGTAATATCTAATCGTAAAAATGTGCACGCGTGTCTGTTTTGTGTCATCTTCAACCTTCTATCTTGCAGAATTTTAGGTCATCAAAAAAATTCAAAAATTAATATATTTTTTTACATTTCTTGTCCAAATCGCGTGAAACTTATTTATTAAATTCGTAATTTCAAATAGAATGAGAAGAAAAAAATTATTTGAATTTTTTTTTATCAAAATTTTGTTAATGATCAAAATACACAAACTATTTTGCCTTTTTCTCTTGGATTAAAGAATTAAAAGCATTTTATTAAAAACATACGCATGTATGAAATTTGAGTTTGTATTGTCTTTCACTCTAACTGATTCTCTTTGTAAAGTAGATATGAAGTTCAAAATGATAAAAGTGGTGAAGCGTACTTATTGTCAAACTAGTATTAAATGAGGGCAATTACGTGTTTTATGACCTTAAATTAACAGAGTTAAATGGAAGTTTGAATTAGGAAAAATGTGCAACAGCTGAAGATTGAAATTTATACGATGTTATTGAGAAATATAAATCAACATGTTGGTCTTTGCAATAGGATAGATCGTCAAAAATTAAAGAACCTGAGAAGAGGAACAAAGAGCACGAAGAAAAGAGTGGAAAGTAGTCACAACTAATAGTTCAGTTGACAAATTTGATGAAAATCATTATTTTCCAAATCCTAAGATTCATACGTCGTATTTCATGTTTCGATTCAATTTACAAGTTAAAAAATATGATTCAACATGTGAATCGAAAATTTTCATAAATTATAAGTCGACAATTCAAGAATTTAATACAATTTACTTTTATTGTACATCTAGGCAACTAGGTCAGGTCATATTGGTTTTTGTTTTTTGTTTTTTGTTTTCCTTTTTTTAAAAGAGTATTTAAACCATAATAAGAAAAGGCTAAGATGAAGATACAAGTGAAATAAAAATGATGAAAAGAAAGGGGTGGATGTTGTTATTATTGCTAGTGTTTTTCTTGGTAACTATGTTATTGTGATGACATTTTTGTCATACTAGTTTTATGGTTGATGAAATATATAATTCTAAATTTAAAAGATTAACAATTCTTTTAAAATAAAAATAGTTTGACGATCAAAATAAAATTGATAAAATAGTTTAATAATACCTGAAATAATTTACCTATAAACTTGTTGAAACTGCCAATAACTTTAAAGTATAGCTTATTGAAAGCTTAGCAAAATAACCTTTTATGGATCTAACAATAGACTGCTTTCAACTGGGATGACAACGAGTTTGATAAAATTTGAAATTAATGGGTATTCAATTTGTTAATAGACCCGATAATAAAATTAATGGAGTATCGAAGAGCATTTGATTTTTTATAAAAAATAACTGACCAATAATTTAAGCAGTTTTGGTTTTATACAAATAATTTATGGACAACGACCCGCTCGATTGCCAGGTAGTCTGTCTCGTTTCTTACTAAATTGTATAGTTGGTAGGCATGATGTAATAAATAATGTAAGTTGCCAACAAGTACAGTAGAGTCTCTTTAAAATAATATTCAATAAATTAATAATCTCTTTTAATTAATAAAAATATCCAGTCCCGACTTGGGACCAGTGTAAAAAGTTAATAAATTTGATAAAATTATAAGATAATACATTTAAAAAAATTTCTTTTGCATTTTATTGACCCAAATATTTCATAAATTAATAATTAGTTAAAAAGTACATAATAGATTGACTATGAGGTTTTCGTAAAATATGAATTAAGAGTAACTTGTCTTTTGTTGAACTTCAAATATAGTTGAATCTCATATTTAATTATTTAAAGAAAAAGAATTAAGATAGTTTGCAAGATTAGAGAAATTAGTTCTGATCTTAATTCTATAAGGATTTGGATACGAGATTAGAGAAACTTTGTTTAAATCCTACTAAATTAAATTTTATATTCTATTCTCATTACTTATCTTTTCAAATTGGACTCAAAAAATACAAGTTACTTTGCAAAAAAAGACATCATTATCATAATATGTTTACTATAAAGTCAAAAAAATTAAAAATATCTCAACAAATTAATAGTTATTAATTTATCGATAAATTAATATCACGCTAAGTTAATAGAATTTGGTGGTTCCAACACTATTAATTTAAAGAGCTATATATAGAAAATGGTGGACATCTAACTTAGTAGAATGTGAGGTGCAATCTTGATCCTTCAGCTGAGATGATCTTCACCCTTTATTTTGTGGGACTTTTCTTACTTTCTCAGTACTTTTGACATTCTTAACTATATATCCAAATCAATTCACAAGCACTTCTTTCTTGTATCATCCCTCCATTGCAAATCTTCTTTGAGTAAAACTTATCTATCCAGGTTAGTTGATCATTTTTATTCACAATTTTTTTATTTGGTAATTGACATACATACATACTTGGATTTTTATTGAGATTTGAAAAATATGTAACCATCACAACAAATGTTCAGGCACTTGTCTATCCAAATCCATGCACAAGCACTTCTTTCTTCTATCATCCCACCACTACAAACCTTTTTGAGTAAAACTTATCTATCCAGGTTAGTTGATCATTTTATTCACATTTTTTATTTGGTAATTGACATACATACATACATACTTTGATTTTTATTGAGATTTCATACAATTTCCTTTGATTTTGTTCGTAAACTTGTATTGAAGTTTGATTTAGTTATAAGATCCAGTTTTTTTCGTAGATTTTCATTTGAATGTAGATTCTAAATTACTTGTGTAATTGTCGATTGAATTTTTATTAAAAAATGACATCAGAAATGCTATAATATTTTTTTCTGATGCCATTTGGATTTTATCATTCTTTATGGATTTTAATTCATGTTATTTTGTAAGTTTTTTGAACATCTAAGTCTAATTTTCTAATTTAAATGTATATTTATTTTTATATTTTAATTTTTTAGATATTAGATAGGTTTTTTATTATTTAATTATTATTTTTAATTAAACAGTTTCGATTCAGATATTCACGATTTTTTTTTAAAATTCGGATTCGATTTTGAACCTGGATGTCCGATTCGGTTTTGGCAATGGACGATGTCAATCAAATTTGAATTCAAATATTCTTTGTTTTGTGAATATGTGATCCGCTATCATCCTCACATAATTTGTTTCAACTTCTTGTTTAAAAGGATTATATTTCTGATCTAGCTTCGTTATAATATATTGACTAACGAAATAGGCCACGCTTTTTAAGTACAAATATTGTTTTAGTAATCAATTATTAGCCGGCATTGATAGCAAAGAAACAATTCTGACCAAATTATGTTTTTTGAATCATTACTTTATAAATAAATTAAGTTCTTTAAATCATTACTTGTTAGGTCATTTCCAACAGGATATGTAAAAAGTATTTTACCCTACATGTAGAGAATATGTTGGAGATAAACATCTCCAACAGGTTCCCTAGGGATTCTCTACTTTATAGAGAATCCCTACATTCAATTTTCAGCATCTCCACATGTACAGATGCTGAACAAATGCCCTAAACCATTGTTTAAAATAATACGTAAGAGAGACTTTGGAGTAAAATAAAAATAAAGATTCTCTAAAATAGAGAAGCTACTGGAGTGATACTGAAATAAGGATTCTCTAAAATCAGAATGTAGAAAAGCTGTTGGAGTTAAACTGAAATAGAGAAACCTTACATGTAGAGAAATGATCAAAATTCCCTATATGTAAGAAAAAAAAAAGAAGCTATTGGAGATAGCCTTAGTTAAGTCCCACCTAACTTTTCTTTCTTTTTTTTTTTTTTTCGAGGGGGGGGGGGGGGGGGGGTCATAGTCCCACTTGACTAATAGTGATTATTTATTAGCGGTTGTCTCACCTAACTAATTTTCACTTTTTTTATGTTTGTCGTTTTAATATAAAATTTATCGTTTTCTCAATGCAATTGGATAAACAAGTACTTAATTTGTCGTTTTCATGATAACCGGTCAGCAAGTTTGGTTTTTAACTCTAGTATTATTTTGCTCCATTCAAGACAGTATACAGCCTCAAACCATATTCAACAGTGAAAGAGATTCCTTGCTGTGAGAAATTTGAGTGTGTGAAAATGGAAGTTGCTGCGCTATCCCCTCTACTAAACCTACTTTCAACCTTTCTCCGTGAGGAGAGCACATTGTTAGGAGGGCTTCGACATGAAGTCCAGCATATCAAAGATGAATTTGGTCAAATGAAGGGCTTTCTCAGAAGAGCAGAAGCATTAGCAGAAACCAGTCCCGAAGTTGAAGCATGGGTCAATCAAGTGCATGATGTCGCTTACGATGCTGAAGATGTTCTTGATGAATTTAACCTGAAATTTGGATGCCATTATGATGATACTTGTCTTGGTCGAGTCCAGGAGGCATAGAGTTGGATTATGAAATTATTTGTTCGTCATCAACTTGCTACCGAAATACAGGCCATCAAGGGTAGGATAAAAAATATTTCTGAAGCACATCAGAGATACCAAACCCGATATGGCATTTCTGAGCAAGGCTCATCTTCTGTTTTTGCCCACAACAAAAATACATGGTATGATAGTCGGGGCGAGGCACTTTTTGTAGAAGAAGCAGACTTGGTTGGCATTGAAAGGCCAAAGAAGAAGCTCATGGATATGCTCCTTTCAGAAGTTGCTGAACTTCGTGTAATTTCAGTGGTTGGAATGGGTGGTTTAGGCAAAACTACACTGGTTAAAAAGGTGTATGATGACCCAGATGTAAAGATGCGGTTCAAGCATCACTTATGGATCACCGTTTCACAATCATTCAAGATTGAGACACTGTTAAACCAGGCAATTCGACAACTTTTCGAGGAAGTTGAGCAACCACCCCCCACTGAATTGGATACCATGAACGCTAACAGCATGAGGCAACTTGTTCGTGATTTCCTTCATCAAGAGGATTACGTTGTTGTTTTAGATGACATTTGGAGATCAATTGATTGGGACGCCATCCGAATGGCTTTTCCTCGAAACAACTGTGGCAGTCGTATTATTATCACATCACGCGACAGTCATGTAGGCCAGGCTGCTACGAGTGATATTGGAGGTGAAATTTATCCTTTAAAGCCTCTAAACAAGAAACAATCTTGGATTCTATTTTGCAAGAAAGCATTTCCGGCTAGTTCTTTCCCTCAACATTTGGAGCAAATTTCGAGTAACATCATAGATAAATGTGATGGCTTGCCACTTGCAATTGTGGTAATTGGTGGCATCATGGCAAGAAAGAGTCGTAGAACTGAAGAATGGGACTTGTTCAACAAGAGCATGGGTGAGCAACTAGCACACAATAGTCAACTCGGCAATATGACAAAGTTGATCTCTCTCAATTATTATGACTTGCCCGACCACTTACGGATTTGTTTCTTGTATCTAAGCATTCTTCCAGAGGATGTTGCCATAGGCAAGAGAAAGCTATTTTGCCTTTGGATTGCCGAAGGATTTGTGATAAAGAAAGAAGGAATGTCAATAGAAGAAGTGGCTGAGGATTATCTGAATGAACTTATCAATAGAAGCCTAGTCTAAATTGCCATGACATCTACAGATGGACTAGTGAAGACATGTCGCGTCCATGATATTATACAACAAATTATCCTTCGCAAGGCAAGAGAGCAGGGCATTACAACCATAATTAGTGAACAAGGGATGCAGATTCCAAACAAGGTTCGACGCTTGGTAATCCATACCTCTGATGGCAATACACAAGTAAGCAATGGCTTGCTTAAGTGTCTCCGCTCACTTGTATTTCTTGAGTCGATTGGTTCTATGTCCATGCCATTTCTGTCTAAGCTATCATTCGATGATCTTAGGCTATTGAATGTGTTAGAATTGGAAGGCGCTCCTTTAGAGGTAATCCCAGATGAAATTTTCAAATTGCTTCATCTCAAGTATTTGGGCTTAAGCAAAACAAGGGTAAAAACTGTTCCGAAATCTATTGGTAAGCTTAAAAAACTGGAAGCATTGGATTTAAAATATACCATGGTGAGAAAATTGCCAGTTGAAATTATAAAACTTCAACAACTTCGACATCTATTATTGGGTGAACAAATATATATTAGAGTTCAGGCCCCATATAAATTAGGATATCTACAGTCCCTTGAAAGCCTTCATAACATAGATGCAAATCAAATTGGTGATATCAAAATAGTAAAAGAGATAGGAAAGTTAACCCAATTAAGAAGCTTGGGAATTACCGAGCTGAGAAGAGAAGATAGAAAGGAACTTTGCTCTTCCCTTGAGAGGTTGTCAAATCTCCGCTCATTAAGGGTTGCTTCGATTAACAAAGAGGAGGTCCTTGATCTACAATATTCTGTTTCGTCAACTCCACGATTTCTTCACCTACTAGAATTGTTGGGGCGATTGGAAAAGCCACCACAATGGATTTTTTCTCTTCAAGGGCTCACTACTATGCATCTTGTTAACAGTCGATTAAGGGACGACCCTCTACCATTACTTCAAGATTTGCCCAATCTTATGGAACTTGCCCTTGAGCGAGTTTATGAAGGAAAGGGATTATGGTTTAAGGCTGGGGGATTTCAAGGGCTCAAGTATTTGTGGTTCTCAGTATTAGAAGAATTGAGATGGGTAAGAGTGGAGAATGGTGCAATGCCCTTTCTTGTAAAACTATGGATGTTGAGGTGTAAATCATTGGAGGAGTTGCCAACGGGTATGGAATATTTGACAAATCTTCAACATGTTAACTTATATGAAATGCCTGATAGATTGGTAAATAAATTACAAGAAATGGACAAAGAAAGTGCAGATTTTAAGAAGATTGCTCACATCTCTCAAGTTATGGTTGCAAATAAGGTTGATGGTAAATGGAGGCGAAGCAAATTGTCAATAGGGACGAAGATGGCATCATAAGAGAGAAACCAACATCACTTTGGATTTTCCAGTCCTGATCTTATTCTACGTTTCTTTTCTTTTTCTCATTTTGTTATGAATTTTATTGTCTTTGCCTTCTTTTCCCTTTTATTATGTAATTAAAAACAAGAAGAAAAAAAACAAAAAAAAAAAGTTATTTCAAGTTTTTCTGCCGTTGTTTGAAGCGGTGATTGTGGTTTAGAGGGCTTGAGCCTGAGCATTCCTGCTATACTTTCAGATTGTGTTTGGTTGGCCTAGGCCAGGTTTCTCAGCCTCCTCTGGGGCCTTGTATGTTGTTTTTAGGCTTGATAATTTTTTGAAAAAATTTTCTTTTGTTTCGGCCCCATTTGTGTGTTTCTTGGCGTGGCCCTTTCGTTTTAGTTCCCTTTTGTTGTCGTTTGTTTTTTTTGGGTTGTACCACTTTTGTAATTATGTATTTTAACCGAATCATGTCTCCTAACCCTCCCAAGAAAAAAGATAAGCATAATGGGCAACTGATACAGCCATTTGAGTTCATAATAACCTAAGTCACTAATGAGGGATTTGAAAGTACCCCTGACAAGATTTAAACCAAAGCCCAATAAATTGATTTACACTTTCTAGCTACTGTTATTTCAACTACTATGGTATTGGGCTTTCTTTTTCATGTTATCTTTTTCAGTTTTCAAAAAAAAATTGAAATCAAACCTGATTAAAGCTTGATTACAACCGATCAACTCTGAATGTGCTAATTCAAAAAAATCTTTAAAAATTATAAATTTATAAGTTTAACACGTAATTTATTACATAATTTACAAGGTAGAATAATAGTGAGATAAAAGAGATGACAATATATAATATAAAGTAGTGATTAACAATGTGCTTTTGTTTATCAACAACTTTTTTATTATTATTTAAAAGGAGAGAATAATTATTTTAAAAAATGTTTCATTTTTTCTATCTTTTTCTAACTATAAAATGTACGTGAAATATAATTCACATTGGAATTCTTAACTAATCTACGTATTCATCTTGATAGATGCATGTCAACCAAAGCCAATGAGTAGGGCCCATACCAATGCATAGCAACAGTAAGCATGCATATCCAAGAACTAAACTAGCTAGCATCTCATTGAAAAGTTATATATTTGTCATTTTTTATGTCTTACATAAAAAAAAATTATAAATTTTAAAATCACTGACTTATCTTAAATGAAATCACATATGTTTTTAATTTTCTTCTGCATGTATCATCTTTTACGTGTCTCACATTAAAAAATAATAAACTCTAATACTATCTTATAAAATTTTAAAACACTCTATTTAGCACCAATTAACTTTAGAATTGAACCCATGATTCTTTATAATCTACATAACTAAAGCATATAGTATATATGCATTTCGTATGCACTGCTCGTTTGACCAGTGTGGTGCAATAATCTATTTGTCCTTGACCTCACTAAGCCGCCTCTTAATGTATAGTTTTAGTGATAGCAACCTATTATGTGCGAATCTGCCGGCTGACATTAGACCAACTCGAGCAATCTTTATATTTTTTTTCTCTAAAATAGTTAATGTAATTGATTTTCTCTACTTTTATAAATTTTATATTTTAATTTTACTCCAACAACACTTTCTATTTGATTCCACTCCAATAACTCTCCATATTTTATCTAAACTCATTACTTAATAATACATTTATGTCTTTTATATTTCATTATTAACTAATATGTTCTAACAAAAATTGTAAGATTAATATAATTTAAGTTGTAAAATTTTATTATTAATATTTTTCTAATACTTATTACGAAGAAAGAGCTTGACTTAAAAAAGGAAAAACCTTTTAATTCTCATATGCACCATAATGTTTGGTTGAAAGAGTTTAACAAAACCTTTTAATTATCATATGCGCCATAATGTTTGGTCCTTTTGATATTGTTTCCATTTATTTTTACTGCGACTTCTTTTATGTATATATCACTTGGTTTAATAATGATTCTTTTTGTTAGTTGGTGATGTTTTACACCCCTTTTGTACAAAATTGGCTAACTTTTCTGTTAAAAACATATTAATGATAATTTTACTCTCTCTACTACCAATATCCCTATCTAGAAAACACTTCTCACCATACACAGTTCTGTCTTTTATTTTTCGGTCGAATACTTGATTCTTTGTTAACGTGCCAAAAAAATGTGTCAGGAAGTGTGTAGATCGAGAAATAAAATTAGGGATCCGTTGCGATCATAATTGTATATAACTGTATGAATAATTTGTCGTTATTAGATCTTTTCTCATACTGTTATTTGATATGAAATGATACAAAATTTGACAAACACCACTCACATGGGTGGTGATTCACACTCCACAGAGCCAGTTTTCCACACAAAAACATTTTCCTTCATTTGTCTACCTCAGAAGAAATTTGTCTAAAACTACTCGTAAGTGCTCAGGGTCGGGTTATTGATGTGAGTTATGACAAAATATATTAGAGTATTGATTGTATCATGCACCTGAATTTACTTATGGTAATATTCATTTGTTACCAAAAACAAGTCTAACGGTACAAAAAGCAAAGAAAGAAAATTTCTGAAGCTTTTTTTTGTAGCAGCAATAATACCACTAATTCAAGTTGGCACAGTCATCTTTATAGAGGGTAATTATTATGAGATTTCACTGAGTGGATACTCTCTTAATTCACTAGGCCATGCCTTAAATGAAAAAATATAATTTTTTCTCTTAGGCTATCCTTATCAGGAGATATAAAATGAAAAACTTTTTAAATTTGGGTATTTTTAGAGTTTTAAGGCTCTAAAATTAATACTATTCATTATAAAAATACGTGGGCTATAAAATTAACACTATTCAAGATAGTATACAGCCTCAAACCATACTCATCACAGAAAGAGATTCCTTGCTGTGAGAAATTTGAGTATGTGAAAATGGCAGTTGCTATGCTATCCCCTATACTAAACCTGTGATGACCAAGAATCTCTTCATATTCATTTTAAATTGTTGAATGTCTTATTTGAGCATTAAATGTGCATTTATTTACTTTTTAGCATAAGGCACTATTCATAAGGAAACTTTACTGTTTAATTTTTCTGAAACTATATTTTTCTCCTATCACATATCATGTAGGAGGAATGTAAAAAATATTATTTTGTGTATTTAATGTTGGGAGTGTGCATTTAGAAAATAATTTTCGTCATGAATGAATAGTGTTACGAAAGAATAGTAACTTTTTGTAGAATTTTTATTTGAGCTTCTAGTGAATTAGCTAGACTTTGGACTTTTATTAGACTCTTAAATATGTTTAATTAGACCCAATTTACTAACTCAACCCATTATTTCTTTAGTCTATTATTTATATAACATAATAAAAGCCAAAAAAAAAAAGAGGAGAAAAGCTGAAAACACTGTAGCAAATCCGAAAATGGCAAATGAGGAGAATTTCTTCCTCAAACCTTGGAGTTGAGCTCTTGGCTTGGTCTAGGAGGAGATTGGAGCATTAGGGGCATCTACAACTTGTCTTCATCTTCAATATTGTGAGAGAATTGCATATTTCATAATTTTAAAGTTGATGCATATATATTGAATTTCTTGTCTTGTTGAATTTAGCTATTTTGCTTGTTATAAATAATTGTTATATGATCTTTGAAGCCTATAAAACTTTCTTTTGGAGCTTGGTTGCAATTGTAATGGTTTGATTTTGAGAATCAAAGTTGTAGGAGAAGGTGAATAGTAAAATCTGAAAATTTAAGGTTTTTGATATAATTTGTTAATTAGCGTGAATTGAGACTTCAAATAGATGCTCTAGGCCCTAGTGAAACTAGTTGAAAAGCCACGTGAAGTTGAATCAACCGAAACTGAGCTAAATTGTGTAATTAGTCGACTTTAAAAAGAGGATTTTTCTCGTTGTACAATCCAGGCATATTTGGGCTATGATTTGGGTATCCTTGGGGTATGGAAGCACTATTGGTGCTTTCGTTACGCGAAATTTGGGTTCGGATAGTATAGTTGTAGTTAAAACTCGCTTGGGGCCTTCCCGAACTTTTATTTCTAAAACAGGGTTTTATAATCTTATTAGGTGTCTTTTGGCTTAACTAGGAATGTAGTATGATTAAAATATGGTTTGGTAACCTTGATGCGCACTTAGGAGAAGAAAAGCTTGGTTAAAGAAAGGAAGAATCAACCTAGGCCTTTGCATTTTGCATGTTTTAGTCTTTGAAGGTGAGGGAATCATCTTATATGTATTTTATTTTGATTATATTGATATATTTGTGCATGCTTTGTTAGTTTTACAAGTAGTTGTTGATTTGCTATCTATGAACAAAATTGTAGACTAGATGTTTGTTTAAAGCCTTCAATGAAGTGTAAATGCTAAGTAATGGCAAAATGTAACTAAAAGTGTAGTATGCAAAATGAACAAATATTTGGACAGCCTACTGCCCGTGAGTTCTAGAGCCATTTTGACATAGTAAACATGCTAGAAACTTAACAAAATTTTTACAGCAGCTAGATTAGGAAGTTTAGAGAAAATGTTGATTTCTAAGGCTTAGGCTAATTCAAACATTTTGATCATCCGATTTAGAAATTTCAGAAATGTGTCTGGAAATTCGCTGAAGCAGGGTAGTTTGCGCAGTTGCACGAGTAAGGTCCTAACTTATGGAATTTAGATTGGAATTGAGTTCTGATTGAGGCTAAAATTAACTACACTCGAAAATATTTCTTTCTATGTCAAAATCAGAGGATTTGGAGATCAATAAATTAGGTTACGGATTTGCTAAAGTTAGCTTCTGTTAGAAAACTTAGACTGTTTTCATTAATTTGTTATTTGTATAGTCCATTGTTGTTACTAAATAATTAAATTGTGAGTTTTATCAAGGTATAATGTTATTTGGTGCACACTTAGGAAGGCTAATAAAGATATTTGGGAGAATGTGCTTAAAGCTCTTGAACCCTACATGCAAGGTTAATTGCAAAATGGATGATAAAGCATATTCTCGTGAAGTAAACTTGTCAAAATACTAGATAAGTTAACCATGAAGATCTCGTATCAGTTGAACTGTAATTGATTCTAGGTTGTTCATAATTATAAAATCAAGTTAAATTGCTTCTAACTTGGACTGTTTACTTCATGTACGTGCTAAGTAATGTTTTACTTGCATTGTGTTATGTTAGTTTAAAGGCTAAGTGTTATATTTATATGAGTAGGCTAAGGTTGCACATTTGAGCTAATTCAAGGAGATTTGGAGTGAATCTAAGCGATTCTCTTACATAATTAGTCTAATCCAAGGTGAAGAGTTACATTCTTTTGTGTATCTTAATTTGTTTTACTGCTCATGAATTGTATAGTTCAATATAATTGCTTATAATACGTGTACTTTGATATGAATAGACTAAATATACACTTGTCTTTTATTTATATTGTTATATGGCTTATTTATTGTAAACTACGTGCGAGGGCAACCTACCTTGTTATCCCTCATTTATGTGATTCTTGAATTATATTGACACTGCTTGAATTATTGTGATCGAATATCGGGTTGCGCAACCTTTTCGAACATGGTAGCGTCGAGAAACACGGGCGGAGTCGGGCTTGCTGTGCTCCCTCGACTACCATGGTGCCTATTCCCTTCTCGCTGAGGCATACTCCACTACCCCAGAGGCGTGGTTCACCTGCTGGGCATTGACCTATCTCAAGAGAAAGGGTCGTATGATCGGGATACATCCGGAGTATCCCAACTTGTTGGAGTAAGGGGTTTGCCGGCACTTGCGTGAAGTTCGTGGCTCGTGGTTCGAGTTTGAAGACTTGAAGTGGAACCGTATCCTTTTTAATGTGGTTAACTACGTGCTATTTAATCTTGTTGTTTATGTTATATATGTGATTTCTTGTATTTGCATATCACAATGCACGCCCGGTATGTTGCATCACCTCCCTCACTCAGTAACCTAGTTACTCATTCCTCTTTTTAACATATTTCAGGAAAAGCTAAAGATTGGATTGCCTCTTGTGCGACCTGCTTGCTTTATCAGTGTGTAAAACATGGAAGAATGTGATCATGATATACTTGTATTGTAATTGAGACTTTGTGTCCATGTATGTATTTATGTTATATCAAAGAATGTAATATTAAAGTTTTAGTTTTGTTTGATGAATAGGTACTAGTGGGCTTGTAAAATCTTCTATTTGCTTTATTTTATTACCTAGTAGTGCATGCTTGTGTGGACGATGAAAACTAGTTAGTTGGTTGGACACAAGTTATAAGAAAGCTTGATTGATAATAAGGAGTTGTATGATAAGTGGAATAAAAAGATAGAACTTCAATGGATTTAATTTTGCATGCTTGTGCGATATGATGTGAGATTCCAAGGCTCAGATGGCCTTGAGGAGCTAGTTGACTTTATGAATCTTGAAAGTTAGGTTATATGAATGGTTGATTGTGATTTAAGACTTGTATGTGACTGTTGGCAGGTTTCTAGATAGACCTACATATAGGGAAAACTCCGTCCATTTTTCCTAAAATTTTGTCTCCGAGTTTGGATTTGGGTTGAGAATAGCATGATAACTAGGAGTCCTGATCTCGTGAGGGATCAGGGCGTTACAAAACCTACTTTCAACCTTTCTCCGTGAAGAGAGCGCATTGTTGGGAGGGCGTCGACATGAAGTCCAGCATATTAAAGATTAACTTGCTCAAATGAAGGGCTTTCTCAGAAGAGCAGAAGCATTAGCAGAAAACAGTCCCGAACTTGATGCATGGGTCAGTCAAGTGCGTGATGTCGCTTACCATGCTGAAGATGTTCTTGACGAATTTATCTTGAAATTTGGAAGCCACTATGATGATGGATTTCTAGGTCGAGTCTAGAAGGCATGGAGCTCAATTGAGAAATTAAGAGCTCGTCATCAACTTGCTACTGAAATGCATACCATCAAGGGTAGGATAAAAAATATTTCTGAAGCACATCAGAGATACCAAATCCAATATGGCATTTCTGAGCAAGGCTCATCTTCTGTTTTTGCCCACAATCAAAATACATGGTATGATAGTCGAGGTGAGGCACTTTTTCTAGAAGCAGCAGATCACTTGGTTGGCATTGAAAGGCCAAAGAAGAAGCTCATGGATATGATCCTTTCACAAGATTATGAACTTCGTGTAGTTTCAGTAGTTGGAATGGGTGGTTTAGGCAAAACTACGGTGGTTAAAAAGGTGTATGATGGCCCTGATGTAAAGGTACGGTTCAAGCATAACTTATGGATCACCGTTTCACAATCATTCAAGATCGAGACACTCTTAAAATAGGCAATTTGACAACTTTTCAAGCAAGTTAATCAATGAGTCCCAACTGAATTGGATACCATGAACGTTGATAGCGTGAGACAACTTGTTCATGATTTCCTTTATCAAGAGGATTACATAGTTGCTTTAGACGACATTTGGAGATCGATTGATTGGGATGCCATCCGAATGGATTTTCCTTGAAACAACTGTGGCAGTCGTATTATTATCACAACACACATCACTGATGTAGGCCAGACTGCTGCGAGTGATATTGGAGGTAAAATTTATCATTTAGAGCCTCTGACCGAGGAAGAATCTTGGACTCTATTTTGCAAGAAAGCATTTCAGACTACCTCTTGCCCTCAACATTTAAAGCAAATTTTGAGAAACATACTAGACAAATGTGTTGGCTTGCCACTTGCAATTATGGTAATTGGTGGCGTCATGGCAAGAAAAAGCCGTAGAACTGAAGAATGGGACTTGTTCAACAGAAGCATAGGTGAGCAACTAGCACACAACAGTCCACTCGACAATATGATAAAGTTGATCTTTCTCAATTATTATGACTTGCCTGACCATTTAAGAATTTGTTTCTTGTATCTAAGCATTCTTCCAGAGGATGTTTCCATGGACAAGACAAGATTGATTCTCCTTTGGATTGCTGAAGGATTTGTGCAAAAGAAAAAAGGAATGACAATAGAAGAAGTGGCTGAGGATTATCTCAATGAACTTATCAATAGAAGCCTAGTCCAAATTGCCGAGACAACTACTGATGGACTAGTGAAGAAATGTCGCATCCATGATATTATACAATAAATTATCCTTCGCAACGCAAGAGAGCAGGGCATTACAACCATAATTAGTGAACAAGGGATGCAGATTCCAAACAAGGTTCGACGCTTGGTAATCCATACCTCTGATGGCAATACACAAGTAAGCAATGGCTTGTTTAAGTGTCTCCGTTCACTTGTATTGCTTGAGTCGATTGGTTCTATGTCCATGCCATTTCTGTCTAAGCTATCATTCGATGATCTTAGGCTATTGAATGTGTTAGAATTGGAAGGTGTTCCTTTAGAGGTAATCCCAGATGAAATTTTCAAATTGCTTCATCTCAAGTATTTGGGCTTAAGCAAAACAAGGGTGAAAACTGTTCCGAAATCTATTGGTAAGCTTAAAAAACTGGAAACATTGGATTTAAAATATACCATGGTGAGAAAATTGCCATTTGAAATTTTAAAACTTCAACAACTTCGACATCTATTATTGGGTGAACAAATATATATTGGAGTTCAGGCCCCATATAAATTAGGATATCTACAGTCCCTTGAAAGCCTTCATAACATAGATGCAAATCAAATTGGTGATATCAAAATATGAAAGAGACAAAAAAGTTAACCCAATTAAGAAGTTTGGGAATTACCGAGCTGAGAAGAAAAGATGGAAATGAACTTTGCTCTTCCCTTGAGAGGTTGTCAAATCTCCGCTCATTAGGCGTTTCTTCGATTAACGAAGAAGAGGTCCTCGATCTACAATATTCTCTTTCGTCAATTCCACGATTTTTTCACCTGCTAGAATTGGTGGGCCAATTGGAAAAGACCCCAAAATGGAGATGGGTAAGAGTGGAGAATGGTGCAATGCCCTTTCTTGAAGCACTAAAGATGTTTGGGTGTAAATCATTGGAGGAGTTTCCGACGGGTGTGGAATATTTGACAAATCTTTAAGATGTCGAGTTATATGAGATGCCTGATAGATTGGTAAATAAATTAGAAGATATGGACAAACAAAGTACAGATTTTGAGAAGATTGCTCACATCTCTCAATTTATGATTGCAAATGAGGTTGATGGTAAATTGAGGCGACGCAAATTGTAGATAGCTAGTGGATTTTATTGTATTTTCTTCATGCATTTCAATTTCAAATAGGTTTCGCATTATTGTATGCTCTTGTGCTTTTGCCAAAGCAAATTATTATTTGTTGTATCAAAATATATTCTTCATTTTCAAATGTATTTCATGCTGAGATGCTTACTTATTCTTTTAGATCTTCTATGTGTCAAACAAAAAAAGGAAGCTAATATTGACTGCTAGACGGGGCAACTTAGGAAAATGAAACCCTTCTTCATACTCAAGACTAATTTTCTTATCAAAGGTGTATCTTCAATTAAGGATTTAGTTTCTTATTTAAATTAAATGTAGATAAAAGAGTTGATAAACCAACACGTATAAATATGGGCTGTATGTTCGATTGGTAATCTTCAATTAGATGGAAATCGAGATATATAATGATAAGCGTAAATAGTATTAATATTCCTTTATCTTAATCGCTTTTGACAATTTCGTCCTTAATTTTGAAAATACAACATTTTCATTCTTTATCTTTTAGTTTTGTGACACTGTTAGTCTTTTAAACAATTTAGTGAGTCTCATCTTACGCGAATTTGTGACTTGTTTTATGTGGGCTTCCAAGGATGAATCATGGACTTTATTTTGCAAGAAAGCATTTCGGGCCACAACTTGTTCTCATCATTTAAAGGAAATTTCGAGAAACATCATAGAGAGATGTGATGGTTAACCACTTGCAATCACGGTAATTGGTGGTGTCTTGGCAAGGAGTTGCAGAACTGAAGAATGGGCTTATTCAATAGAAGCCTTAGCAAGCAGCTTACAGGCAACAATCAACTGAACAGTATAATAAAGTTACTCTCGTTGAGTTACTATGACTTGCCTAACTATCTAAACATTTATTTCTTGTATTTGAGCATTCTTCCAGAAGATATCCCTATACGGAAAAACAAGTTGATTCGACTTTGGATTGCTGAAGGATTTGTGCAAAAGAAAGAAGGAATGACTATAAAAGAAGTGGCAAAAGATTATCTCAATGAACTTATTAGTAGAAACTTAGTCGAACTCATGAAGGCCTTGGGCTACTGAAGGTGTTAGATTATGGATATGTTCCTTTAGAGACAATTCCAGATGAAATTTTCAAATTGTTTCATCTCAAGTATTTCAACTTAAGGTTTACAAATATGAAAGTTGTTCCAAAATTGATAGGAAAGCTTCGAAGTGTAAAAACATTGGATTTAAGGCATATTTATTGTCAAGCCAATCGGGCTGATTGAATTATTTCAGCAGTTAGGATAGGTTCCTTTTTCTTGACTAGATTTGCAATCTCCTCCTGAATCTAGTATCTCTTGTCTAACAAGATTTTGATACCGCTGGCATGGATTGATTTTTGCATTTTATAAACTTCTTTCCGACAATGAAAAATAATAATAATCTTCATTTTCAAATAGATTTCACGTTGAAGCTTGCTTGTGCTTTTGTGCTTTTGTACACCATGTTGAGAAAAATAAAAGCTAATATAGAAGTGGAAGATATGTTGACTGGTAGGTGGTGCATTTCAATTTGATTTTAGGGTGAAGGAAAATGGCTCAAATAATCTTTATTATTTTTTAAAAATTTTAAATTCATTTTACTATTTAAAATTAATCAATTTAATCTCTTTTATTTTTAAAAAAATTTCAAATTGGTTCTTATTATTTAAAATTAGCTAATTTAGTCATGATTGTTTCTCAAAAAAATTTAATTTAGTCCATATTATTTTCATATAAAATTTAAATTAGTTCTCAATGTTTTAAAAAAGTTATTACTGTTTCATTTTTATATATATTTATACATATATTTATATATACATATAGAGTGAGTGAGGGTGGAAGATCGGGGTTGGGGTTGGGGTTGGGATCAACGGGGTTGGGGGGAAGAGGGTGTCAATGGGGTAGGAGGTTGGTGATCAGCCATGTTTTTTTCTAATTATTTTTTGGGTCTGGATCAGCCATGGGGTGTTAAGGTCTGTGAGATTTTTCTTTGAAAGGGTATATTAGTCTTTACAATATATAAGTTGTAAGCTCAATTTAGTAATAATAAAATTATGGGAAAAGGACATCCAGCTCCCTAACATTTCTCCCTTTTCTTAAATAGGTCCCTAAGTTCCTGAAAATGTCTTTTCAGATCCTTCAAATTTAACTCCGTCACTTCATTTTAACGATTAAGGGGTAATATAGACATTAAATATTAATATATAAAAAAATCTTTAAAGAAATCAGAGCTAACATGTTTAGATGCTTGTGGTTGCCTAGATGCTAAACACATTAATGAAGAAAATAATAAAAAAGAAAGGATAAGCCATTTCAATCCAAAAAAGTAAAGTTAACAAGGCCAAAAAGCCATATCACTAATACGAAGAAACACATAGTGGCCTGATCGTCTTCTTCTCTCGACCAAAAAAAAAAAAAAAGAACAGGCCTGATCATGCTCATGCTCAAGTGATTGTTCTTAGTGGTCATTTTAGTGTTCACCTCACGTCGCTAGAAAGAGGAGACAAACAAGACCTGGAAAAACTTTGTGAAAAAGTTTCGTATCTTGTGGTATTATTAATTTTTTTAGTTCTTATGATGTTATGATTTGTATTATAATGTTATTAATGTGTATATATATTGAGCATATATTATGTTTTTGTAAAAGTTGGGGTTACATTATGTGATTTCTACTGTCAAAATGATGTCCGAATTCATGATTTAAGAATACATGGAGCTGATTTTTTGCTAGGAGCATGGAGCTGATTTTTGTTTTTAATTGATTGTGTTATTTCAGTTAAAATGATGTTCCTACTGAAAATCTGTTACAATTGTGAATGTACTTTTGTGCCTAACTTGGAATCAAATGGATACGGGTATATTGATCTTACTAATGATGTTTGTGCATTAATGGAAGGTGAATGGTTGGGACAACTTGTGTACTTTGAAGGTATACATCCTAAGACTAGAAGAATGATGCCTTTAGAGAATGATGATGATGTTGAAAGACTGCTGCAATTGCACTTTGATAATGGTGAAACACAAGTGAATTTAATGCTTCAACTTCAATCATGCACTTCTCAGTTATCGCAACTGACACAAGTGTTCACCCAAGATATGAATCAAAATGTCATTATAGATGAGAGGAGTAATGGAGGTGAAGAGTTTGTTTGGAGTGACCATAGTGATGATAATGACAATGAGAATAGGCTGAACGACAATGAAAATTTAGAGTTGAAAGTGATGATAACTTATCCAATATGAGCTCTGAAAATAATGAAGTGTGCAATATTATTGGGGATGAATCAGGTGATGACACGCTTGAAAGTCGTATCGGCAGGTTAAGTGACAAGATGCAAGGAAATTATTTAAAGATGACAATTGATGATAAAGGGAAGGAAATAATAGAATTCGAAGCTGGCTAAATTTTCGATGATATGAAGCACCTTAGGAGAATAGTAGAAGAATATTCAGTACAATTAGGGTTTAAATTGATAAGACTAAAGAATGATAAGAGTAGATTCACGGCTAAATGTAACAATGAAGGCTACAAATGGAGAATACATGCATCCACATACGTGGATGATAAGACATTTAAAATTAAGTCAGTGAGTGCAGACCATTCTTGTTTTGCAAATTGAAAGGGTCTGGAGGCATCATCAGGATGGATAGCTCAACAATTGTTGCCTGATTTCAAAGCCAACATTAATGTACCAGTAGATCAGATGGAACTGAATTGCATGATTAGTGTCCAGTGATTGGGCTGAAAGTTATGCCCTTGTACCTAGATATGCTAAAGTTCTTCTTGAAACTAATCCTAGTATAGAGGAAAGGTAGTTTAAGAGTGTAAAAGCTTCATTCATTCGTTTACACTATGCTGAGATAAATACACGTGTGAAGAGATAAGATAAATAATTACAACAACTCATCCCAAAACTAAGGGATGATATCAGTATTCAAACTATCCTATCATTGAGTATTTTATAGAGACTTAGTCGTGCAGGTATCTTCCTTAATATGCCCCCACAAGAGGGTAGAGCCATCAACGATACCCATCTTGGACTAAAGTAAATTGAACTGAGACTTAGGTAATGGTTTGGTAAGAAAGTCTACAATCTGTTGATGGGTGGAAATATGAGCAACCTTGAGGACACCAGTGGATACTTTGTCTCGCACGAAATGGTAATCTAATGCAAGATGTTTCATCCACGAATGAAAAACAGGGTTAGCACTAAGAAAGGTTGTACCAAGGTTGTCACATAATAGACGTGGTCGAATAGGAGGGGAAAAATGCAGCTCACGCAATAAATTTAAAAGCCAACATAACTCAGCCGTGGTTGTAGCGACGGACCGATACTCAGCCTTCGTTGAGCTACGAGCAATAGTCCTCTGTTTCTTAGAGCACCACGAAACGGGAGTATTACCTAGGAAGATAACATAAGCCGAGATGGAAGTGTAATCATCTCTGTTTCCTACCCAATCAGCATCGGAAAAGGCTGTAAGAGCAAGACTTTGCGAAGGTTGAATTAAAAGACCAAAGTGAATAGTATTCTTCAAGTATCGCATGAGACGTTTAGCAGCAGTCCAGTGAGGTTGGCGCGGACAATGCATAAATTGAGCTAGCTTATTAACGGCATAAGCAATATCAGGACGAGTAAGAACAAAATATTGCAGCCCTCCAATTAGACTATGATAACTAGAAGAATCATTTAAAACAACAACATCAGAAATAGACAACCGTGCACTTGAACTCATTGGAGTACTAGAAACCTTTGCACCGTCCGTGTTGAACTTGAGCAATAAATCATGTACATATTTTCGTTGGGACAAAAACAACCCACGACAAGAGAACTGTGCTTCAACCCCAAGGAAATACGAGAGAATACCAAGATCCTTGAGTGAGAACTTATGTCACGCCCCGAAATTTAACAAGGTAAACTCGGGACGAGACCGCCGCGCGCCTAGAAAGACAAGTCCTCCTAAGCCTGCAAGGCTCAAATCTCTCAATATAACGAGCTATAATCCATTAATAAATAAATTTATCCAGAGCTTCTACAGTCCCGAAAAATAAGAATTATAACTTTAATTACAAAAGAATTCTCCAAAAATAATAATAATCACATATCTCAAAAAATTCACTCGAATCTTTAGCTCTGGTCACAAGATTTCTAGTCCGGTAAACTCCGATCTAACTTTGTTGTCTGCAAAGAGAAAATGAAAGGAGTGAGCAGAACTATGCTCAGTAAATAGATTTACCCCGAAGAAAGCGATAGTTCAAAGATCAATAAAATAACCAAATAATCACGAAATAATATCAGGAACTACGGGACACTATAACAAGCCGTGGCTACTTTACAGTAGCGCGGTCACACGTACAGATTCAAAATTCACAATAGTCGATAACAATATTTGACAACAAGCAGAGACGACTAATTAACTCCCAGCCGCATAGGATTCGATACACAACTTGTATAGTTCGTAGGACCTGAATCAAAAGCTCAAATTTGATTTATCAGAAGGATTGATATAGATAACTGAACAAGAATCACGAACAAATGACAGAATAACGAACTGAACGATATTTGCAGAATAACAAATTGGGTAAATCAAAAGAAAATAGGTAAACTACTTACAAAATTTAACCAAAAGCTCTAGATGCCAAAAATCACCAAATCCAAATAATAGAAGTTGGACTTCCTAATATCCTATGCCTTGCACGGGTAGGATGATTCTCTGCAAACTTTCATTCTTTGTAACAAAAGAGAATATGATACTTAATTTATAGCCCAAAGTATTGTACCTTAGCATTAAAATAAACTATCTTGGACAAATTGGTAGCTTTAGCATTATAACTACTTACAGAAATCACTCAACTTTGTTCCCAATCTAATCACTAAAATAATAGCTAAAATGATTGCACATTTCATTAAAATAATTCATATGGTTTCACCTTTGAATAAAATAGTCTATCTTGGCATGATCTTGTCCTTCATTTACTTTCTTTAGCCAAAAGTAAAGATCTCAAAGTAGTGCACTGAATCAACAAGAATCCTTTGCTAAATTTGGTCTATAAATTAATACACCACTATATTAATGTTTTATTTATTATTATTAAAATATTGGGGTATTACAACTTAGAAGACAAAGCTGCAATTGTTTGTCGAATAAATTCAGGTGAGTTCCCAGTGACCAAAAGATCGTCGACATAGACCAAAATGTAAGCCAGGCGAGTTTTGTCTCTGTAAACAAATAAGGAGCAATCTGACTTTGCATTAACAAAACCCATAGATAAAATAAAATTTCGAAGCTCAGTAAACCAAACCCTCGGAGCCTGCTTCATATAACGATTTCAAAAGCCGACAAACATGATGAGGACGAGAAGGATCATGAAACCCAAGAGGTTGAATCATATACACATCTTCATTCAGATGACCATGAAGAAAAGCGTTATTAACATCCAGTTGATTAACCTGCCAACCACATGAAACAGTAATGGTAAGTACAACCGAATTGTAGACGGTTTAATCACGGGACTAAATGTCTCTGTAAAATCCATGCCAGGACGTTGAGTGAATCCCTTGGCTACAAGACGGGCCTTATAATGATCAATACTTCCATCAGGATGACGTTTAATTCTAAAAACCCACTTGCACCCGACAACATTGTAATGGGGCTTACGAGGGACAAGTTACCATGTGGAGTTGCGATGGAGTGCATTCAATTCTTCAAGCGTAGCATTCTTTCAATGTTCATTTTGAAGGGCCTGACGAACCGAAGATGGTTAGATTGGGGAAGAGGATGCTTTATGGCTGTGAGTGAAAGCTTTTGTTTAGGACGAAAAATGTTACCTTTGGAACGGGTCTGCATAGGATGAATGGAAGACTGATTTTGTTGAGGTAACGAGGAGGATGGCATGACATTGGGGTGCACCTCACGAGGGGGATGCGGCACAGGAATAGTAGACTGAGTGGCAAGAGGCGTGGCATCCAGAGCAGTAGCACGAAGTGACGAAGGCAAGGGGGGCTGGGTGATAAAAGAGTTGGAACTATCGACAATATCAAAACCTCGAGAAGAATTAATAGGAGTGACTAATGATGACATAGAGTCCTGGACACTAGGTGGTGATTCATTTGACACACACAATGTAGGAGGCATGCAAGTGGAGGAGACACGACACCAAGACTCGATGGAGTCGGTGGAGACCAAATGAGAAGCCCCACTTGAAAGGCTAGAATAAAATTTGTCTTCCAGAAAATGCAAATGGCGTGAGTAGTAGTAGCGGTGAACACATGGATCATAGCATATGAAAAAGTCATGAGTTGAGGAATATCCGAGAAAAATACATGGTTTAGAACGAAGTTCTAATTTATGTTTAGCATAAGGTCGAAGCCAAGGATAGCACAAGCAACCAAAAATGTGAATTTTGTCATAATTTGGTTGCTTGTGAAAAAGAGTTAAGAACGGTGATTGACCATTTAAAACAGAAGATGGTAGTCTATTAATCAAATACACAGCTGTTTGAAATGTAAAAGACCAAAAGGACAAAGGGAGAGATGCTCAATGAAGAAGGGGTAAGTCACTTTCAACAATATAACGATGGCGCCGTTCGGCAGTCGCAATATGTTCAGGTGTATAAGGTGGGGAAATTAGATGTTGAATCCCATGATAAGCAAAAATAGATTTTAAACCATTGTACTCAGTACCACCATCAGAATAAACTGTAAAAATTGTTGTGCTGAAGTGTTTTTCCACCATTGTCTTAAATTGAGTAAAAATGCTGAACACATCAGATTTAAGTGACATAGGAAATAACCAAGAATACTTTGTAAAGTGGTCCACAAATAATACATAATAAGAAAAACTATTTATAGAACGAACTGGAGCAGGGCTTCAAACATCTGTGAAGACTACTTCTAAGGGACGACTACTAGTCAAGCTAAAGACACAGAAAGGAAGCTTATGACTTTTATTTGATAAACAAGAATCACAACCCAAATCACGAGATGAAATATTAATAGGAACAACTCCACTAGATGCTAAAAGACGCAAGTCTTTGGAGGAAGGATGCCCCATCCTATCGTGCCAAGTCTGGGATGAACTTCTCAAGCCAATTTGAACCTGTTTGATTGGTGATGATAGCGTACCATCCTCAGGCCACTCATATACATTATTCGTGTTCCGTCCCGTTGCGAGAGGTGCCCTCCTTGAAAGATCCTTTACACAAAAAGAAGGGGGTGAGAATTAAATTGACGCATTATTCGAGCGACAAAATTGATTTACAGAGATTAAGTTACGGTGCATGGAAGGTACATATAGAACATTAGACAATTGAAAAATCCCAGAAGGAGAGGAGATATGAGATTAACCAGTGTGAGAGATCCCCATACCTATACCATCCCCAATAACCATATCGTCTGGGCCGTCATATGGTTGATGAAGAGTTAAGTTGTTAAAATCACTCGTACCATGGTGCGATGCACCAGAATCAAGCAACCATGGTGAATTCGAGGAAGAAGCCACGACATTAGTAGTAGGAGGAGCAGAGGGAAAAAAATGCGCTTGGCCGAATAACATTGACGGGCAGAATGTCCCTTCTTGTCACAAATTTGGCAAATAATCGTAGGCTTGGATTGAATACCCATTTGGTTGTAGTTATCTCCATTGGAGTCGCGACGCTGATTTGTAGAATTGGTAGATGGACGGTGTTGAGCATTATTCTTGGCAGAGGAATTGGATTTCTTTCCACGAGCAGAGTTAGAAGAAGAATTATAACGAGCAGCATTAACCGTTATAGGTGGGAACGCACCAAGAACACCTGTACCACACATCTCTTCATGTCGGAGAAAAGCCTCATATTCCACAAGTTTCTCTTGGAGTTCGTCAAAAGAAATAACTGTGTCACGAGCTCTTACAGCAGCGATATTGAGGAATCAGAGCGCCAAAAAGCGATAACTCATCAGCAATATCACGTATTTGGGCCAAATACTCGGTCACAGGTTGATTACCGCGGGACAGGAGTGTCAACTGCTCAGCAAGACCCATGATCTGAGAAGACGAAGGATTTGTATAGTTCTTAGCTAACCGACGCCAAGCTTCAGCCGAAGTGGAACAAGAGCGAACAATAGGTACAACGTTATGACTGAGTGATCCAATGATTCCAAGAAGAAGTAACTTGTCCTGCCTCATCCAAGAATGATAGGCTGGATTAGGAGATTGTTTTCCATCAATAGTGACTGTAGCAGGTGGACATGGGGTGGTGCCGTCAATGTAACCAAGAAGGTCATAGCCATACAGGAGGGCATCAAATTGAGTCTTCCATGAATAATAGTTGGAAGAGGTAAGTTTGAGTGGCAGCTGGTTCACCACATTTTTCGCAACCAGGGGTGCATCGGGTTGTGAAGAAGAAGGAATAACAGTAGTGTTAGGTTGAGAAGAAGAGGGAGTAATGGTGGTGCTTGAAGCCATAGCAGCAAGAAGCAATAGGATCGAGACTCGTTGGAGTGTGAGAACTTCTGATACCATATAGAGGAAAGGTAGTTTAAGAGTGTAAAAGCTTCATTCATTCGTTTACACTATGCTGAGATAAATACACGTGTGAAAGAGATAAGATAAATAATTACAACTCATCCCAAAACTAAGGGATAATATCAGTATTCAAACTATCCTATCACTGAGTATTTTATAGAGACTTAGTCGTGCAGGTCTCTTCCTTAATATGCCCCCGCAAGAGGGTAGAGCAATCAGCGATACCCATCTTGGTCCGAAATAAATTGAACTGTGACTTAGGTAATGGTTTGGTAAGAACATCTGCAATCTGTTGATGGGTGGAAATATTAACAACCTTGACGACACCAGTGGATACTTTGTCTCGCACGAAATGGTAATCTAATGCAAGATGTTTCATCCGTGAATTAAAAACAGGTTTAGCACAAAGAAAGGTTGTACCAAGGTTGTCACATAATAGACGTGGTGGAATAGGAGGGGAAAAATGTAGCTCACGCAATAAATTTAAAAGCCAACACAACTCAGCCGTGGTTGTAGCGACGGACCGGTACTTAGCCTCCGTTAAGCTACGAGCAATAGTCCTCTGTTTCTTAGAGCACCACGAGACGGGAGTATTACCTAGGAAGATAACATAAGCCGAGATGGAAGTGTAATCATCTCTGTTTCCCGCCCAATCAGCATCGAAAAAGGCTGTAAGAGCAAGACTTTGCGAAGGTTGAATTAAAAGACCAAAGTGAATAGTATTCTTCAAGTATCACAGGAGACGTTTAGCAGAAGTCTAGTGACGTTGACGCGGACAATGCATAAACTGAGCTAGCTTATTAACGGCATAAGCAATATCAAGACGAGTAAGAACCAAATATAGCCTTCCAATTAGACTACGATAACTAGAAGAATCATTTAAAACAACACCATCAAAAATAGACAACCGTGCACTTGAACTCATTGGAGTACTAGAAACCTTTGCACCTTCCATGTTGAACTTGAGCAATAAATCATGTACATATTTTCGTTGGGACAAAAACAACCCACGACAAGAGAACTGTGCTTCAACCCCAAGGAAATACGAGAAAATACCAAGATCCTTGAGTGAGAACTTAGAAGACAAAGCTACAATTGTTTGTCGAATAAATTCAGGTGAGTTCCCAGTGACCAAAAGATCGTCGACATAGACCAAAATGTAAGCCAGGCGAGTTATGTCACTGTAAACAAATAAGGAGCAATCTGACTTTGCATTAACAAAACCCATAGATAAAATAAAATTTCGAAGCTCAGTAAACCAAACCCTCGGAGCCTGCTTCATATAACGATTTCAAAAGCCGACAAACATGATGAGGACGAGAAGGATCATGAAACCCAGGAGGTTGAATCATATACACATCTTCATTCAGATGACCATGAAGAAAAGCGTTATTAACATCCAGTTGATTAACCTGCCAACCACATGAAACAGTAATGGTAAGTACAACCGAATTGTAGACGGTTTAATCATGGGATTAAATGTCTCTGTAAAATCCACGCTAGGACGTTGAGTGAATCCCTTGGCCACAAGACATGCCTTATAACGATCAATACTTCCATCAGGATGACGTTTAATTCTAAAAACCACTTCCACCCGACAACATTGTAATGGGGCTTACGAGGGACAAGTTACCATGTGGAGTTGCGATGGAGTGCATTCAATTCTTCAAGGATAGCATTCTTCCAATGTTCATTTTGAAGGGCCTGACGAACCAAAGATGGTTCCAAAGATTGGGGTAGAGGATGCTTTGTGGCTGTGAGTGAAAGCTTTTGTTTAGGACGAAAAATGTTACTTTTGGAACGGGTCTGCATAGGATGAATAGAAGACTGATTTTGTTGAGGTAACGAGGAGGATGGCATGACATTGGGGTGCACCTCACGAGGGGGATGCGGCACAGGAATAGTAGACTGAGTGGCAAGAGGCGTGGCATCCAGAGCAGTAGCACGAAGTGACGAAGGCAAGGGGGGCTGGGTGATGAAAGAGTTGGAACTATCGACAATATCAAAACCTCGAGAAGAATTAATAGGAGTGACTAATGATGACATAGAGTCCTGGACACTAGGTGGTGATTCATTTGACACACACAATGTAAGAGGCATGCTAGTGGAGGAGACACGACACCAAGACTCGATGGAATCGGTAGAGACCAAATGAGAAGCCCCACTTGAAAGGCCAGAATAAAATTTGTCTTCCAGAAAATGCAAATGGCGTGAGTAGTAGTAGCGGTGAACACATGGATCATAGCATATGAAAAAGTCATGAGTTGAGGAATATCCGAGAAAAATACATGGTTTAGAACGAAGTTCTAATTTATGTTTAGCATAAGGTCGAAGCCAAGGATAGCACAAGTAACCAAAAATGTGAATTTTGTCATAATTTGGTTGCTTATGAAAAAGAGTTAAGAACGATGATTGACCATTTAAAACAGAAGATGGTAGTCTATTAATCAAATACACAACTGTTTGAAATGCAAAAGACCAAAATGACAAAGGGAGAGATGCTCAATGAAGAAGGGGTAAGTCACTGATAAGAGAAAGTCTAGCTTGCTAGATCAACACACAAACTGAAGTCATTCTAAGTCATTAGTGAGCTAATTAACAGATTTAGTTAAAGGCTCAAGTTAGCTAAGTATACAAGAGTTATAGGAAGTGGAAGCCAGCTGTAAATTGACTGTAATAGCACGTGTGTAAAATTCACTACTATAAATAGTAGCTCCTGTATCAAAATCAGTAATGAAAATCATTTTTCGTCATTTTGTTTACTTTTGTCAGTCACTTTCAACAATGTGACGATGGCGCCGTTCAGCAGTCGCAATATGTTCAGGTGTATAAGGTGGGGAAATTAGATGTTGAATCCCATGATAAGCAAAAATAGATTTTAAACTATTGTACTCAGTACCACCATCAAAATAAACTGTAAAAATTGTTGTGCTGAAGTGTTTTTCCACCATTGTCTTAAATTGAGTAAAAATGGTGAACACATCAGATTTAAGTGACATAGGAAATAACCAAGAATACTTTGTAAAGTGGTCCACAAATAATACATAATAAGAAAAACCATTTATTGAACGAACTGGAGCAGGGCTTCAAATATCTGTGAAGACTACTTCTAAGGGACGACTATTAGTCAAGATAAAGACACAGAAAAGAAGCTTATGAGTTTTATTTGATAACCAAGAATCACAACCCAAATCACGAGATGAAAGATTAATAGGAACAACTCCAGTAGATGCTAAAAGATACAAGTCTTTGGAGGAAGGATGCCCCATCCTATCGTGCCAAGTCTGGGATGAACTTCTCAAGCCAATTTGAACCTATTTGATTGGTGATGATAGCGTACCATCCTCAGGCCACTCATATACATTTTCCGTGTTCCGTCCCGTTGCGAGAGGTGCCCTCCTTGAAAGATCCTTTACACAAAAAGAAGGGGGTGAGAATTAAATTGACGCATTATTCGAGCGACAAAATTGATTTACAGTGATTAAGTTACGGTGCATGGAAGGTACACATAGAACATTAGACAATTTAAAAATCCCAGAAGGAGATGAGAGATGAGATTGACTAGTGTGAGAGATCCCCAGACCTGTACCTTCCCCAATAACCACATCGTCTGGGCCGTCATATGGTTGATGAAGAGTTAAGTTGTTAAAATCACTCGTACCATGGTGCGATGCACCAGAATCAAGCAACCATGGTGAATTCGAGGAAGAAGCCACGACATTAGTAGTAGGAGGAGCAGAGGGAAAAATAATGCACTTGGCCGAATAACATTGACGGGCAAAATGTCCCTTCTTGTCACAAATTTGGCAAAAAATCGTAGGCTTAGATTGAATACCCATTTGGTTGAGTTATCTCCATTAGAGTCGCAACGCTGATTTGGAGAATTGGTAGATGGACGGTGTTGAGCATTATTCTTGGCAGAGGAATTGGATTTCTTTCCATGAGCAGAGTTAGAAGAAGAATTATAACGAGCAGCATTAACCGTTATAGGTGGGAACGCACCAAGAACACCTGTACCACACATCTCTTCACGTCGGAGAAAAGCCTCATATTCCACAAGTTTCTCTTGGAGTTCGTCAAAATAAATAACTGTGTCACGAGCTCTTACAGCAGCGATATTGAGGAATCGGAGAGCCAACAAGCGATAACTCATCAGCAATATCACGTATTTGGGCCAAATACTCGGTCATAGGTTGATTACCGCGGGACAGGAGTGTCAACTGCTCAGCAAGACCCATGATCCGAGAAGACGAAGGATTTGCATAATTCTTAGCTAACCGACGCCAAGCTTCAGCCGAAGTGGAACAAGAGCAAACAATAGGTACAACGTTATGACTGAGTGATCCAATGATTCCAAGAAGAAGTAACTTGTCCTGCCTCATCCAAGAATGATAGGCTGGATTAGGAGATTGTTTTCCATCAATAGTGACTGTAGCAGGTGGACATGGGGTGGTGCCGTCAATGTAACCAAGAAGGTCATAGCCATACAGGAGGGCATCAAATTGAGCCTTCCATGAATAATGGTTGGAAGAGGTAAGTTTGAGTGGCAGCTGGTTCACCACATTTTTCGCAAGCAGGGGTGCATCGGGTTGTGAAGAAGAAGGAATAACAGTAGTGTTAGGTTGAGAAGAAGAGGGAGTAATGGTGGTGCCTGAAGCCATAGCAGCAAGAAGCAATAGGATCGAGACTCATTGGAGTGTGAGAACTTCTGATACCATATAGAGGAAAGGTAGTTTAAGAGTGTAAAGGCTTCATTCATTCGTTTACACTATGCTGAGATAAATATACGTGTGAAAGAGATAAGATAAATAATTACAACTCATCCCAAAACTAAGGGATGATATCAGTATTCAAACTATCCTATCACTGAGAATTTTATAGAGACTTAACCGTGCAGGTCTCTTCCTTAATAGGCTTATGTGAAAATGAAGTGTGAAGGTTTGCATTTGATAAATCCTAGATTTGATAGATTATTTGTTAGTTTTGTGGCACAAAGAGATGGATTCAAAAATGGTTTAAGGCCATTCATTAGCCTTGATGGTTGCTTCTTGAAAGGTCCTTATGGTGGACAACTACGATCAATAGTCACACTTGATGCAAATTCTAGTATTTTCCCCATTGCAGTCATGGTATGTCGTCAAGAAAGTGAAGATGCATGGGGTTATTTTCTTGAGTGTTTGACCAATCATCTTGCTTACTCAAATACTATCACTTTCATGAGTGAGGCAAAAGGGTCTGAAAAAAGCAGTCCGTGAATTATGTGCCAATGATAGGCAACGATTCTATGCCAATTTCAGGAAAATATTTCCAGGGGTTAGGCTTAGAAAATTGTTTTGGGTGGCTGCCAAAGCATACAATCAACAGGACTTTGAACAAATAATGGGAGAAATTCACAATGTTGACCCAAATGCTTACAAATGGTTAATGGTTGATTGTCATGAGGATATCGCGACTTGGGCAAGACATGGGTTTGATGAAGTGGTTAAAAATGATCACGTCACAAATAATATGTTTGAATCATTCAATAGCACACTTGGCACTTATAGAGCTAAGCCTAGTCTTACTTTATTGGAGTGGATAAGAACGAAGGTCATGAAAAGGTTCTACACTAGGTATCAGAAAGCTTTGGAATGGGAAACTTCACTTTGTGCAAGTCATTAGGTCATAATAGAAGCACATGTCATCTCCGGTCTAGTCAATCTTCAACGTCACAGCACCAAAACTCAGGGAATGATTACCCTTTGCAAGAACAGGTTAAGATTATTTTTAATGCATTCAGTTTATTAACAAATTCATTGTTAATTTTATTACTTAATTTGTTTGTTAATAATGGTAATTTTTTTTTTTGCAAATTGGCAGAGGAGGTGGTGACCGGACTACTTTTGAGTAGAGTTCCTGGTCATTTTTTTTTGGTTGGTTGGTTTGTTAGTTTAATGAATTTGTTTGTACCGAATACCTGCTAGCTTTGAAGTGACATGGTGTTCTTGTTGGTTTGTTTGTTAACTTTACTTTTTTGGATTGAAATAACTGATCCTTTCTTTTTTTATTATTTTCTTCATTAATGTGTTTAACATCTAGGCAACCACAAGCATCTAAACGTGCTTGCTCTGATTTCTTTAAAGATTTTTTTATATATTAATATTTAATGTCTATATTACCTTTTAACCGTTAAAATAAAGTGACGAAGTTAAGTTTGGAGGATCTAGAAAGACATTTCTAAGAACTCAGGGACTTTTTCCATAAAATTATTGTTAACAGAATTTTAAGTCTGTTAAGATTGACCAAAGACGAAGGATAAGAAATGGTTAAAAAGATAAGATTTAAAGTGTTGCTAAACAAAAGGCAAGGAATAATATACACAGAAGAGTGCATCTTGCCTCGCTGTTTGTACCAACTTTCCTATTAAAAGTCGATATTTAAGTACAGATTCTTTTTCTTATTCATAATAAAAGAAGATCAAAAGTAAAAGAAAAATCTATAAATTCATATATATCCAGGTACCAAAACTCAGGGGTACACTTGTGCAGTAAAATAAGTTAGGGTTTGCTATCATACAATAAAAGTGTCTAATATAACGAATTTTTTTATAGAAAAAAAAAACCAAAATTCTGTTTTTCAAAGATGAAATTGAATTGACCTTTTTTGAAAATATTCGTTCGAAAGATATTTTGCGAATATGAAAAATATTTTATAAAAAACGTTTTTGGAGATTTTATGAGCTACACATATCATACTTAGGCAAACAACAATTTTAATACCGGTACCCCTTATGTCGCCACGTCTCCTTCTTTGTGACTCCCTCTTTATCGTCGAGTCTTCAACTCTAACTCTTCGGGTCAACAAGTCTTTTTCTTCGAGTCTTCATAATTAGATTTTCCATGAGTGACTTCATTTGAATAAGACAAAACAAAGGATTACCTTTTGGGCTTTGACTTTGATCCAATAGCTTTTCAAACCTTTGATTCCTTTTGAATAGATCCATGTTGATGTGGGTTTTGCTTTGTTGGATTGAATGACTTACCCAAATTACAAGGAGAGTACTAAAGCATAATTAAAATGTTTTGTTATTATCAAAATAAAGACTATAAGCTTTTTAGGCTAACAATCTCCCCCTTTTTGATGATGACAAAACATTGAAATTAGTAAGCATGAAATAGTTGAATTTGAAAAATAAAACTCAATATGAGTTATCTCCCTCAATTTGTGCTTGATTGAATCAATAGTTTGTACTTGAAAAGCAAGTTCCCCCTGAATAAGTGCATAGTGTTATAAAGTATATTCATACACTTATTTTTCTCTTTTCATGCTTTAATTCAATATACATTTTCTCCCCCTATTTAACATCAACAAAATATAGTTCACATAACATAAAAGAGCAAATAGTCATAAGAGGAGGTGTAACCAAAAACAATTTGAGAGCAATAATGAAATGAAACAAAATATCCAAACAATGTTAAATCGGAAAGAAAATGCAGAGGAGTATTTGATGCAAGTAAAATATAAAAGCTGAAAAATTATTTGAAGAAAAACAAATCTCAAGGCATCCACGAATTAAGAACCAAGATGGTGGTCATATAAGGCTTTCAGCATTTGCTCCATACGATCCAAACGAACATCTTATGCACCAAGGCGAGCAATGATTTCATCATGTGTGGTGGGTTGAGAGGAAGACAATCCAGCTCTTTGTCCTCGAGAACTGCTTCTACCAAAGCCTTGTCTTTTGATAAGGTCTCTAAAGGTAGCAGGATCAACATCAAGAGATTCAAACACAATAGGATCATCGCTTGTATCATCATCAATATCAAGAACTCGGTTGTTATGAATCTTCAACTTTTGACGAGTGATGCTAGTGACATTGAGAAGATAGGATCTAACACTTATAGACTCAAAATCTTGATCTCATAGAACATCTAATGACTCAAAGAGATGTGTTAAAGGCACCCCATAAGCAAGTTGGTTTTCGGTTTTCTTGGTATGGATGATATGGTTAACAATGATGTGGGGAAGATTTATTCTTTTGGCTTCATACATCAAATACATTAACAAAGCAGTGAATTTAGGAATAGAACCATCCTTAATCTCTCTTGGAATAATAACTTCATGAAGAAAGTAGAACAAAAGCTTCTTTTCTGGAGTGATTTCCTTCTTCTTAGGATATTGAGTGCTAGACTTTCCCGTCCCTTCCCATAAGAATTCTATAACCCTTGCTTCTAAATCATCATAAATGTCTTCCGGCATGCCCTTGTATGAATAAAGTTTAGTGCCTTGATTTGGAATTCCGAAGGCTTCAGCAAAATCACTAGCAGTAAATTCTAACACCTTATCCTTAACTTGGCTATTCAACTTTATGGTGTTAAAATCTAAGTTCACATAGTAGTAGAATTCTCTAATCCAAGAAGTACAACCCTTGTTTGCGAATCTTAGCATAGGTAGCCAACCTTGAGCATCTAAAAGTCTTAGAATTCTAGTACCACTAAGCAAAGTAGGAGGGTCCAAAATCTTACCCCATAGGATGTTTTGTGAGGAAACAAGACGTAATGAGCAGAGATTGGTCAACTTCTCAAGGGAAGAGCATAATTCCTTTCCGTCTTCTCTTCTTAGATTGGTAATTCCCAATTTCCTTAGTTGGGTTAACTTTCCAATCTCCTTCACTATTTTGATATCACTTAATTGATCGGCATCTATATAACAAAGACTTTGGAGGTATTGCAAGTTTCCTATTTTATACGGGGCCTGAAATCCCGTATACTTTTGACTCACTAACAAATGTCGAAGTTGTTGAAGTTTCAAAATCACAATTGGCAGTTGTGTCACATTGGTGTTTCTTAGATCTAATGTTTCTAGCCTTTGAAGGTTTTCGATTGATTTTGGAATAGTATTCACATATGTGTACCTTAAGTTCAAATACTTGAGATGAAACAATTTGAAAATTTCTTTTGGGATCGTTTCTAAAGGAGCACGTCCCAGTTCTAAAACTATCAATAGCTTATGACTATCAATTAACAGCTTAGACAGAAATTGGTTGGACATAGAACTAGTGGACTCAAATAATAAAAGTGAACGAAGACACTTAAGTGAGCCATTTGTCACGGGCTCAGAGATTGAGGACGAAAATCCCGTCGCCGTGCGGCCTTAGCCAAGCACTGAGGGCTGACTAAGTGCGCCTGTGAAGTTATCAGAGTATACGGAATAAACCTTGCGAGTGTTAGAGGTTGATGACCTCAACACTTAGCCAATGCTCGACACAAACTTGCAAAGGGTGCTTGGGTATGGGTGCTAACCCTTTGGCAAGATGAACACAAGTTAGGATGCTTGTAGAAAGCCTAAAATGTAGTTGAGAAAAGGGCTGGAATGTATGCACGAAAATGGGCAGCCAAAGTTGTTGCCTTTCATTCACAACTCAACTCATATATATACATGTTCAAGGCCTAAGCCAAGGCCTTTGATCAATGCCAAGTGGCTACAATCTGAACCGTACAAGTGTCTATGTACAAAGACATTTTCTAGAGCTATCTACACTCAACTAGGCTGGAAAAATCCAGAAATCCCGCCCATGCACAAGGCTGGAAAATTCTGGACAGTTTCGGGCAGTTCGGGCAGTTGGGCAGCTGGGCAGATTTTTCTCCATACTTAGCCATTTTTCTGGAACCTTCTAGGTCCAGTTCTGGTCCCTTCTTTCCAATTCCGCCCTAACACATGCTGAACCATCTCCAATGCCCTAGAAACTTCCAAAACCAAGGGTGAGGGGCTGTCCTTGCTATCGTCAAGTTTTTGCACCGTGCACGTTGGCACCATCACGAGCACAATTTGGCTCCGTCCTTGGCACGTCTTGGCTAAGCCGTGGGCATCATTGGTGCCAAGGCTTGCGTACCGTCTCACCCTCCCCCACCTAAATTGGCGTCGTCCTCATCGCCAATGCTCGCACGAACACGCGGTGGACTGCCATGCACCGCTTGGTCTCCATCTTTGCATGACCTCCGGTTCACCTGGGTTGCCGACACACGGACTGGAGGCTGCCTTCGATTCTGCACACAATTGCCTGTTCGACGGGCGCTGAGTACCATCGATAGGCCTGTTTTTCACCACTGGGACAGGGTACGGCCCTTTACCATGCACATGCCCTTGGACCAATTGCACTGCAAAGAGAGACTTGGTGCCTGCCTTTGTCTCTCGAGTCATCGGTATGGCACAAGGGGGTTCCCTGCTAGTCACCACGATAGAATTTTCAAACGGCAAAATGAAAGCACGTACCTCGTCTAGCCATTCTAGGCCAAGCACCATATCATAGTCGTCTAACCGCACGACTGTGAAATTCACCATGCCTTGCCACGGTCCAATCGTTGCTTTCACACCACGAGCAACACCACTGATTGGAATGGCTGGAGTGTTAGCTGCCTTGATCATACCTTCCGACGGACTAACCCGCAATCCAAGCCGTCGGGCAACATCTTCTCCCACAAAGTTGTTGGTAGCACCTGTATCTACCAATGCTTTCAACAATTGGCCCCGGATGTAAATGGGGACGTAGAGTGACCCTTTATGTGGCTTCTCATGCACTTCGGTCTTGACTGCACCGAGGAACCGAAGTGCACCCACCTGCACTTCCTCTTCTTGGGACGGTTGGCAATCTGCCTGCTGTAAAAGGGACGCTAGCTTGCCTCGCTGAGGGCATTCAGCTACACGATGCTCCCTGCTCCCACACAAGAAGCACTCGTAGTTGTACGGCCTGTATGTGCCAGGCTTGTTGTTCCACCTGCCTTGCTGTCTACCACCGTTGTGTGAGGGATGGGGTGTATCCTCCCTTCGTTTGGGTGAAGGTGAGCCTTCACCTTTGCGGGACAGAGGTGTGCCCCTGTCCTTGTTGCCTTCTCCCCCACCTGATTCCTTGCCATCCTTTGGACCCGTACCTTTGCCTTTGTGGGATGCCTCGCCTCCCCTTTGGTACTCAATTAGGCCCTTGGCAGCGGCAATGGCCGAGGCTAAATCCTGCACCCCACGATGCTGAAGCTCCTGTTTTGCCCACACTTGTAACCCATCAAGGAACGAGAAAAGTGCCTCTTTGTCCGGCAAATCAGGAATCTCTAGCACCAACTCTTGAAATTCCTTGACATAATCCCGTATGCTTCCCCGCTGGTGCAATCTCCTTAACCGTCCACGGGCCTCGTTCTCGGCATTCTCAGGGTAGAACTGCCTCTTGATTTCCCACTTGAACTCGTCCCAAGTGTTGATGGTGCAAAGGCCTCGTTCCATGTCCTGTGAACACCTTCGCCACCACAACATAGCCACATCCGTCAGATAAAGGGGCGCCGTACGTACCTTGGTAGGATCATCCAAAATGTAGGCTGCTGCGAAGTATTGCTCCAAACTCTACAGAAAATTGTCGAGCTCCTTAGCACACCGACTGCCGTTGAAGGGAACGGGTCGTGGCACGTCCAATCTTGGAGCTGACGGGCTTGTCATGCCTGCTCCATGGCTGATGGCAGCCTTACACGTAGCAACATCGGCCTTGATCCTTTCCACTTCAGCCTTGAGTTCTCCCAAGCCCGCGGTGAACTCCTCACGAAAACAGTCTATGGTTTGCTTTAGAGAATCTGCGAACGAGTTGAGGGTACCAAGCAGTTGGCCCTCTAAACCATCACCTCGTTCTTCCAATGCTGTAACACGTTCGGTAATGTCGGCCTCCTCCTTGGCCTCGAGTTCCCGTACTCGGTCCACGATGTCACCAATCACCAAGCTGTTCTCAAGTGTAGCTTGAGAAACACGATCCAATCGCGTCTCAATCAAGCTGAGCTGATCCACCGAGCTAGCCCGAGAGTGTGAGGCTTTGGCCCTGTCCCTCTTGGCCTGCCTCTCGGCACATCTCTCCACCTGTCCCTCAGGTGCGGCCTGAGTAGTAGGGGGCACATCACCTTCCTCCATTCCAGCCATCAACACACAAATGGCACCACTGGAATCAGTCCCACGAAACCAGCGAGCACGAGCAACACACGAGCTGCAACAATCAGCAACACACCAACGTGAGCCAAGCCGACCTTGGCTCTGATACCACCTGTCACGGGCTCAGAGATTGAGGACAAAAATCCCATCGCCGTGCGGCCTTAGCCAAGCACTGAGGGCTGACTAAGTGCGCCTGTGAAGTTATCAGAGTGCGCGGAATAAACCTTGCGAGTGTTAGAGGTTGATGACCTTAACACTTAGCCAATGCTCGACACAAACTTGCAAAGGGTGCTTGGGTATGGGTGCTAACCCTTTGGCAAGATGAACACAAGTTAGGATGCTTGTAGGAAGCCTAAAATGTAGTTGAGAAAAGGGCTGGAATGTATGCACGAAAATGGGCAGCCAAAGTTGTTGCCTTTCATTCACAACTCAACTCATATATATACATGTTCAAGGCCTAAGCCAAGGCCTTTGATCAATGCCAAGTGGCTACAATCTGAACCGTACAAGTGTCTATGTACAAAGACATTTTCTAGAGCTATCTACACTCAACTAGGCTGGAAAAATCCAGAAATCCCGCCCATGCACAAGGCTGGAAAATTCTGGACAGTTTCGGGCAGTTCGGGCAGTTGGGCAGTTGGGCAGATTTTTCTCCATACTTAGCCATTTTTCTGGAACCTTCTAGGTCCAGTTCTGGTCCCTTCCTTCCAATTCCGCCCCAACACATGCTGAACCATCTCCAACGCCCTAGAAACTTCCAAAACCGAGGGTGAGGGGCTGTCCTTGCTATCGTCAAGTTTTTGCACCGTGCACGTTGGCACCATCACGCGCACGTTTTGGCTCCGTCCTTGGCACGTCTTGGCTAAGCCGTGGGCATCATTGGTGCCAAGGCTTGCGTACCGTCTCACATTGCTTACTTGTGTATTGTCATCAGAGCTATGGATTATCATGCGTCGAACCTTGTCTAGAAACTGCATCCCTTGTCCATTAAATATGGTTGTAATGTCCTGTTCTTTGGCCTTGTGAAGTACAAGTTGTAGTATAATATCATGGATGCGATATGCCTTCACTCTTCCATCTTCAGTTGTCTTGGCAACTTGGACTAAGTTTCTATTGATAAGTTCATTGAGGTAATCCTCAGCCACTTCCTCTGAAATCATTCCTTCTTTCTTTTGCACAAACCCTTCGGCAATCCAGAGCCTGATTAGTCTCGTCTTCTCTATGGTAACATCTTCAGGAAGAATGCTTAGATACAAGAAACAAATTCTTTCTTAGATAGTCAGGCAAGCTATAATAACTGAGAGAAATTAACTTCATCATATTGTCGAGTTGGTTGTTGCATTTTAGCTGCTTACCAATACTTCCATTGAACATGTCCCATTCTTCAATTCTACGACTCTTGCTTGCTAAGACGCCACCTATTACCACGATTGCACGTGGAAAACCATTGCATCTGTTATGATGTCTTCTGAAATTTTCTCTAAATGCTGAGGGCAAGAAGTAGAACCAAATGCTTTATTGCAAACAAAGTCCGTGACTCGTCCTTGGTCAAATGGTCTAAAGGATAAACGTCACCTCCGATATCACTTGTAGCAGCTTGGGCTACCTCAGTGATGCACGTTGTGATCATAATATGACTGCCATAGTTGTTTTTAGGAAATGCCATCCGGATGGCATTCCAATCTGTCGTTCTCCAAATGTCATCAAATACAAGAATGTAATTCTCTTGATGAAGAAACTCACGAACAAGTTCTTTCGTGCTATAAATGTCCATGGTATCTAATTCATCTGGTGCTGGTCGGTTGACTTCCTTGAAGAGTTGTTGAACTACCTGCTTTAATAGTGTCTCAGTCTTAAATGACTGTGAAATTGTGATCCATGCATGATGCTTGAACCAATTCTTTATAGTTGCATCATCATACACCTTTTTAACCAAGGTTGTTTTCCCCAACCCTCCCATGCCAACTATGCAGATCACACGGAGTTTGGGATCAATTGTGAAAAGCATATTCATGACCTTCTTCTTTAGCCTTTCAATGCCAACAAGGTCTGCCTCTTCAAGAAGAAGTGCATCACCTCGACTATCATTCAATGTACTATGAACATGATCAGCGCTTAAGCCTTGCTCAAAAATTCCATATTGGTTTTGGTATCTCTGATGTGCTTCTGAAATATTTCTAATCCTATTCTTGATGGTATGAATTTTTATAGCAATTTGATGGCGAGCTTTCAAATCCTTAATCGAGCCACAAAGCTTCCAGACTCGACCAAAAAATCCATCACCGTAATGGCGTCCAAGTCGCAGGACAAATTCATCAAGAACATCTTCGGCATCATATGCGACATCACGCAATTGACTGACCCATGCTTCAAGTTCGGGGTTATTTTCTACCATTACTTCTGCTTTTCTGAGAAAGCCCTTCATTTGCCCAAGTTCGTCTTTAATAAGCTGGATTTCATCTCGAAGCCTTCCCAACAATGCACTCTCTTCACGAAGAAAGGTTGAAAGTTGTTGTAGTGTAGAGGATAGGACAGCATATGCCATTCTCATTCACTAAATTTTCACACACAGGAGTCGTTTTTTTTTTGGGATGAAAGGTTGCAATGTCTTAAATGGAGCAGAGATTATTTTTTAGAGAAGACTTGCTAAGCGTGGACTTCAGCAACTCACTGATCAATGGTTAGCGGCTATTAAAATGGTTAGATATATATATATATATATATATATATATATATATATATATATATATATATATATATATATTTTTTTTTTTTTTTTTTCTTTTTGGGTTGAAGGGAGCTATTGAAATGTTAAGAGACAGCAGAGAGGGGTGATGTTGCCGGACACGCTCTCACAATCCTATTGGACACTTCTATATAATAAAATTTTTATTATTTAAAATATAAAATTATCCTCACAAGCATTACTATATATTATTTATTCACTTTTTTTTATAATAATAATAAAAAAAAGAATGAAGATATAAAAGAGTGTCATCGAACATTACTTTATCCCCATAACTTAATTTGTCATCTAAGAGACGACATCTACTGTTCCGTATGTGCCTCATTCTCCTCATCTTTTGCCCCTGTCCTATCTCCAAATCCGTGTGAAGAATGGTAGTTGCCTACAATTTTTTCCTAAATATTTTTAATAATGCGGGATTCAATTTAATTTAAAATACATAGTTTCAAATATAATAACATAATCATAGATGTTTAGAAGAAATCAAATATAGATGACAAATTAAGTTTTATGCCTTCAATCTGGTATTAAAAAAAAAAAAAAACTTCTCAATAATCGAATTTCAAGTATTTAAAACAATAAATTTTCGTACGAATGATACATACTATCCTACTAATAATCTCTAATCTATCTTATATTGTCTTTATTATTACTCTACCTTGTAATTTATATAGTAAGCTACAGGTTAAATCTAGAAGTCTATTATGTTTAACCAAAAAAAAAAATTGAAATAATACATTTGCCTTATCGGCTTTAATCGAGTTTCCATCCAGTTTGGATTGAATAAAACTTGTAAATTTAAGAATGACAATGGTTCGGTTAACCGCAAAAAATAACAAAACTATAACCAAAACTGTTTAACAAATCAATAACCATAACCGAAATCAAAATCTAATGGTTTTCAAAATCAATAACCATAACCGTAACCGTTAAGAATTCAAAAAACCGCGGTTAACCGTAACCGTAACTGTTTAATTAAAAAATAATTAGTTTAAATAAAAAAAACCTAAAAAAATATAAGAAAAAATAGTTTAAATGTAAAGAAACCCAAAAAAAAGAATTCAAACCAATGATAAAACTTGAAATAAATTACATAATAATTTTATGAGCAAAAATAAAAATCAAGAAGTTATGTAAAAAAAAAAAAATTATTCCCAAGCACTAAGTGAGAAACGCCTCTTCTTTCATTTTGGCAAGTAAAGATGACAATTCTTAAGAGTATAAGTATTGGTCCAATTAGCTTATCCATCTCTTTTTATTGAATTTAGTTCACTTTTTTTTAATTAAGTTTAGTTCAATTTTTTATCATTTTAATTACCAATTTTAGTTAGTCTTTTATTATTTTAGGTTTATATATATATATGTTAAATTTTTTTATTTAATAATCTGGTTTCGGATTTTGATTTTTTTAACATTAATAATCAAAACCTATCAGTTTACCCATCAGTTTTCCTTTATAAAATCCAAACCCTAACGGATTCCCCATCTGTTTTTGTTATCGAATTTTTATTGGGTGGTTATCAGCCAATTTCGGATAAAGCGTGTACCCGTTGCCATTTCTAATTTTAGTAAAAGATAATATAAAAAGGAAACCTTATACCACATTAAAAAAAAAGTGAGAATGCAGTGCAAGATTTTATTTATTTATTTATTTAATTTTAGGCTAGTAGTAATTTTCATTCCATATATATATATATATATAAAGACATATTTTGTTTCTAACATCAGCAATGACTCTCTCTAGCAGTATTAGCTCTATTCACCATGGGTAGTTGACTTTCCCTATGTGCCCCTCGTAAAATATGCAACAATTATTTCCTGATCTATTGGCATTAATTCTGGACGTAAAGAACAATACGAGCAGTTAATCACAAGAAAGTTATTCTTTTTTTTGGTGAAATAAAAAATCCATTAAAAAAAGAAAAATATATCAGTTTAACCAATTCCAATTGGAGTTATTTCAAAATGAAAAATCTCAGACAATAGGCTTGACAAGTTACAAACTCAATTTAAATTCAAATTACATTCCAATCATCTCTTAACAATGAAATCAACAATTCGTTTATTCGACCTCCTAACTGATAAAAAGTTAATTAATGACATACCAAAAATGATTTTAAGTGCATCAAACACCACTGACTTAACTCTTCTATCCATAACTTGGTCAGGGGTGTTGAAAGCACTAATAATGTATAACGGATGCATTTGATATTACACAAGAATTAAGAATCGAGTCCCTTAGAATTCCTGTAATACCTGTCACGCCCCAAATCCGGTCTTAGGTAAACCAGTTCAGAACGCAACGACACACGGACATTATAACAGTTGTAATATGAACATCCAAAAAGAAACAGAAAATACCTAGACATATTTATATAAAGTCTATATCCAAGTAGACACAATACTCAAACCAGGTTCTCAATGAGCATACATAAAATCCAAACGTGATCATGAATCCAACCATGATCACTTACATATACAATCAAAAGAAGCTAGACTTCAAAATAGACAAGTTATTAAGTATTCCAAATGTAAACTAAACATAACCTCTTACAACAAACTACTAAAACCATTAAACAATGTTTTAACTCAAACACAAGCTAAGCACGGATTTCATTCCACGGTCCTCCAACAGTTTTCTCAGGCACATAATCATCGTCATGTACACCTGTAGCATGCATCACAGAGGGGTGAACTTATTTATAACAAAGCTCAGTGGGGAGGGAAAACAGTTAAAGGGACTTTTAAAGCCATAACCTGTAAATCAGTTAATCATGTTAGAAACAACATATAACTTGAGCATTAAAGCCATAAACCACGTTATAAGGATACTGTTTATTGTTTGTTGATGCTGTCACTTATAGCCCATTCACGAACTCATCACGTTCACTTTTCACATTTCCTTGTCACTCCCGATATTGCTACTCCGGATGTACCCACCTAGACACCCCACTCCTCATGGCCTTACTCCAACCATGTGAGAATGGTGTCAGACTGTGGTAGTCGTGCAATTACCCGCAAGCCCTATGCCGCCCGGCACGACACGACGCTACCAAGCTTCGGATGTACCTATCTAGACACCCCAGTCCTCATGGCCCAACTCCGACCACGTGAGAATGGTGTCAGACTATGGTAGTCGTGCAATTACCCGCAAGCCCTTTGCCGCCCGGCACGACACGACGCTACCAAGCCCCACATAAGGTTGACCTTCGCATATGGGTATCCACCCGATCGCATAATATCACATAAGGGTATCCACATAACATCACATATGGGTATCCACCCGATCGCATAATATCACATAAGGGTATTCACCCGATCGCATAATATCACATAAGGGTATCCACCCAACACATTCACATTCACATAAGGGTATCCACCCAACACATTCAATGCATTCGTATAAGGGAATACACCCAACGCATTCAACGCATTCGCATAAGGGAATACACCCAACGCATTCAACGCATTCGCATAAGGGAATACACCCAACGCTTTCACATAAGGGACTACGCCCAATGCTTTAACATAAGGGACTATGCCCAACGCTTTCACATAAGGGACTATGCCCAACGCTTTCACATAAGGGACTATGCCCAACGCTTTCACATAAGGGACTACGCCCAACAATATAAGGTTATTCACCTAACGCTTTGCATCACACAGCATCAAAGACATTCATACATTCGCATTAACCATTTAACACATATTCATGACCAATAAAGGAGATCAACAAAGTAGGTTGAACTCCCGAGCATATTCACGTATCATGTTCATTTGACAAACTCCCAACCATATATCCGAGCAATCATGCCACATTTAACATGCATCAAAACACTCACATTTAAAGACAACACATTCTTTAATTCAACCAAACATCATTAAACATATATCCAACACATTAGTACCAACATTCAACTATCAAAGAACATGATCTTTACAACATATTAACATCACCTAAGTACATAAAAACATGACATTTACACATTAACACCAATTAAACCTTGAAAGAATATAATCATTACAAATCAACTATTTCTAACAAGATTAAACCTTCTTATGAATCTCTACAACACATAACTTCAACACAATCAATATAGCAACTAACTATAATGCATTATGAACACATTACAACAACAAAACCAAGCATTAAACAAGCTAAACAAACAAATCTATAAAATTACATTGTTGCTGGAATTTTATGAAATTAATCAAAATAAACTCCTAAATTCACCAAACTCTCACTAAAGCCATGAATCATATACCAATCACATATATATAATCATAAACACCAAATCTAACTCAAATTCTCAACTTCTATTTAATAAAGTTAACACATAATCACCTATTTCATCTCCAATAAATTCATATGTATGTATTAAGCTCTCACATTACTACTACAACATATAATCATCTATACAAGCACTTATAACACACTTATACATGATTTCTATAGACCGAAGTAAGCATGCGCAACAATACATTTGTATTTATCAATAACACATTCGACAATTGATATCTCACATTTGGATAATAAAGTAGATCACCCAACCCATAGTAAACATTTACAACATGCTTGACAAGGACTCTACAACACTCAATTAACAAACCAGCTAAGACACTTCTAATTTCTAATCCAGCGGAAGCTTAAATTAATCAAATTGTATGTCTATGTTAACAATCTCTAAATACCCTGTTTTAAATCTAGAAACGAAGCTTATCGAATGTAGATAGTTCTAGGTTCAAACGGAACTCAATTCCGAGTTAAAATTCATTGAGTTATAGTCATTTTAGTGCAAGTACTACCAACTGTCCAGTTGCAACGTTTTTCTGCCACATCTCGGAAATGGAAAAATCGGAAGGTCTAAACATTGGAATCTGACTTTCTATAAAACACAAAGTTTGTTCCTAACTGCCTAATCTAGCTACTATAAAAATTTCGTTCGATTCCGAGGTCATTTACTATTTTTAAAACGTAAAAGAAGTTACAGGCAGTGAGCTGTCCAATAAATGATGATAGCTTTCATGGCAAATTCACTTCCTATCTTGCTTCTACAACATCATAAACCTCAAATACAAGCATAAACAAGATCACACAATACTCCAACAACCTAGATCTATAAACTCTAGCATTTATCTTCAAAAATACAAAATAAATACAAGATATAACAACAAGAACACAACAAACCCAAAAGTCTACTCCTAACATATATATCTAGCATTATGAATCAAGATAACAACATTTCTTCAAACTAAATTTAATTTCAGAAGTTAAATCATGCAAATACATACCCTCCCTCACCTTAAATTAGCAACTAAGGCAAGAAATGAAGATGAAATAGCAAGGACCAACTTTTCTATGGATCAAACTTTGCTCAAATCCACCAAGAAATGAAGAATCAAGCTTGAAATGAATTTTTTCTTCTCTTTTCTCTTATGGCAGAATTTTGTAGGTGATCTAGGTGTTGTGTGTGTTTTTTTCTGCAAAATGAAACTTGGTTGTAATAAATAGGCTAAGTCCAATGGTCAACTAACTAAATAAGAAAAGTCAAATAACACTTGTTTGGTCAAACCCGTGTATACAAATCAGTTTTAACACCTTTTACTAAAACGATCATAACTTATGCTAGAGAACTCCGATTTGCGAACGGTTTGAAGCGTTAGAAAATAGACTTGTAGAGCTTTCTAACCATATATAATTTGCCACCTAACTCTTTCCAAATTATGCAGTGAATGTGTTTTATCTTGCAAGAATGATGTTAGGTTGATATTTAAAGACCAAGTCAAAGTTGGTGTTTTACAAAATGTCTTATGTATTTGTATGTATTTTAGTATGCATACATGTATGTAATAAAAATATCTAATGTATTTATACATATTCAAATATGTATACATATATGTATTATATAAGTATAATGTATAAAATAATTTAGTGGTTAAATAAAGTCAAATACAAAAAGTCAAAAGGTCAAAGTTATCAAACTAAGTTTATTCTAATAGGTTCATATGTATTCATGTATGTATTATATGTATATAAAAGTAAGACTAAGTCAAATACGGTGGTCTTAGTAAAAATATGACTAAATATATTCATACGTATACAATTTAAATTCAAATTCGATGTAGTAAAATTGGTAAACACATAATTAGCACAAAATACTATTAAATAATGTTTAAAACAAATAAATGCACATATAATGAAATGCTCGGGTCTTACAATACCCCAATATTATAGTGGTGTATTAATTTATTGACCAAATATATCAAAGGTTATGCTTGCTGATTCAATGCACTATTTTGAGAATTTTATTTAGTTAAAGTAAGTCTTGGTGGTGATTAAAAATTAATATTTGTCAAGTCATGACCTAACTTTGGTTTTAAAAATTCTTAATGGAGATTCCAATAGACTAAAATATTGTTGGTTAGCCATTAGAATACTCATTAGTTCTCTTATAAATAGCATATCCAACGTGAGAGATTGGCATAAGAGCAAATTAATGAAATCATTCAATCTGTAAGATTTGGAATTGGTGACGTTAGCCTTGAAAGCTTTTGGTTAATTTTTGTAAGTAGTTTACCTTTCCTTTTGATTTACCCCATTTGTTGTTCTGCAAATATCGTTCAGTTCGTTATTCTGTTATTCGTTCGTGATTCATGTTCAGTTATCTGTATCAATCCTTCTGATAAATCAAATCTGAGTTTTTGATTCAGGTCCTACGAACTATACAAGCTGTGTATCGAATCCTATGCGGCTGGGAGTTAATTAGTCGTCTCTGCTTGTTGTCGATTATTGTTATCGACTATTATGAATTCTGAATCTGTACGTGTGACCGCGCTGCTGTAAAGTAGCAACGGCTTGTTATAGTGTCCCGTAGTTCCTGATTTTATTTCGTGATTATTTGGCTATTTTATTGATCTTTGAACTATCGCTTTCTTCAGGCTAAATCTATTTACTGAGCATTGTTTCGCTCACTCCTTTCATTTTCTATTTGCAGACAACAAAGTTAGATCGGAGTTTACCGGACTAGAAATCATGTGACCAGAGCTAAAGATTCAAGTGAATTTGTTGAGATATATGATTATTATTATTTTTGGAGAATTCTTTTGTAATTAAAGTTATAATTCTTATTTTTTGGGACTGTAGAAGCTCTGGATTAATTATTTATTAATGGTTTTCCAGCTCGTTTTATTGAGAGATTTGAGCCTTGCCGGCTTAGGAGGACTTGTCTTTCTAGGCGCGCGGCGGTCTTGTCCCGGGTTTACCGCGTTAAATTTCGGGGCGTGACAATTCCATTCATGTACCATTAATTTCACTCGTTATCTAACAAAAGAGCATCCATATGGAACACATCCAAACACATGCCTCTAAGAAAAAGAATAGAAAAAAATAAATTAAAATAAACGAGCACACAAAAAAATAATAACTCTTTCTTTAGGAATTACTTTCTTCTATCCCTGAAATTTTGACGAAAGACTAAAAAATCACTCCCATTAGGATATTTGTGACAAGGGTGAAATAGAAAGATCAACTAATAATTAAGACCTTTAATTAAGTCCTTTGAATATATTTTCTATCGTTATGGCATATGAATTTAAGATGACAAAGACTAATATAATACAAATAAAGACGAGTCGTATAGAATATGAATAACAAAAATTAGTCTCTTTTTCACACTCGTATTAGTTGAAGAAATCAGAACTCTCTCCAGTTATTACAGTGTCTTCCTTTCTTTTTGAATTTTCTAAAACAATGGCAATTTTCGTTTGATAGATTTTTTTTTTTACTAATTAAGCAAAGTATTCATTGAAGCTCAATAAAAATCATTACAAAAACCTATCAAATAACCAAAGTGTATCTATACAAAAATATTTCTCAGGCTCCAGTTTAATTTGCACTAATAGTTTCATTAATCAAGTTTCTCCTAAATTTCTTACCCCCCAAATTCGAACTTTGACCATTTGCTGCACTTCAGCTTTGATTTGCTTCTCTGATTTGAACTCTTGGCAAAAGATACGATGATTTCGTTCCCTCCATATGGAATAAATACATGCACAAAAGAACATCCAGATGAAAATAGCTAGGAGATTGTTACCTTTACATACTCTCTAGCACCACTGATCAAAACAATCCCGGGTAGGGAGCTACAAGGCAACAAGAGAAAGTCTGCACCCAAACTTCCACAGACGGCTGCAAATCCCACATTGGAAAAAAAGATGATGCCAATCCTCAACAGTTATCCCACAAATAACACATATGTTATTGATCGTTGGATAGAAACTTCTATACATTATTTAAACAATAAAATACATTAAATACACTCCCACTTGATAACTTTTACATCTTTAAAAAATAAAAAAGTATAATTTTGCCTAACTTTTTATACCCAACGCTTCATATTATATTTTACTTTCAATACTGTATTTAATTTTCATGTAATGTCAAATTAAATCATTCAATTTAAATGGGAGGAAGTAATATTTTAGTCTTTTATACATGAATCATTTCACATTTCAAAGTTGAGAATTTTAGGTAAAATTGGTGCTAAATGACTTAAGGAACTCGAATTAAAAAGAACATATGATAATTTTCCATAGTACTTCATCTCGGATCAGAGTCTGACAACTTAGGAAGAACTAATCGGTTAATGCCTAATGTCAGCTTGTAGATTCGCACATAATTGGTGAAGACATAAAAGCTTGCTATCACTAAACTATACATTGAGAGGCGGCTTAGTAAGGTCAAGGACTAATAGATTATTGCACCACAATGTTCAAAATATGCCAGTCAAACGAGCAGTGCATAATAAATGTATATATATACTATATGCTTTAGTTATGTAGATTATAAAGAATTATGAGTTTTATTTTAAAATTAATTATTATTAAATAGAGTAGTTTAATATTTTATACATGTAGAAAAAAAATTAAAGACACATGTGAATTGATTTAAGATGGATCATATGTTAAAATGATTTTAAAGTTTATGATTTTTTAATGTATGACATATAGAAGATAATAAATATATAATTTTTCAATGAGATGATAGCTAGTTTAGTTCTTGGATATGCATATCTACTGTTGCTATGCACTGGACTGGGCACTGCTCATTGGCTTTGGTTGACATGCATCTATCAAGATTAGTATTAGATTAGTTAACCAATTATACGTTCTCAAACAATTTTTGAAGAATTCCAACGTAAATTATATTTCACGTACAATATTTTTTCAGTTGAAAAAAGATAGAAAGAGGAAAACATCGTTTAGAATAATTATTCTCTCCTTTAAAATAATAATAAAAAAGTTGTGGATAAACAAAAGCAAATTTTTAATCACTACTTTATATTATGCTTTTAATTTATGCTAGTGCTTGTTGGATAACTCAAAAGTTCTTGTTTATTATTATTAAATTTTACCAATTCTAATAAAATAAAGAAGGGATATTTGAGTAAAATATAACTTTTAATTTCAATTTCACATGTATTATAAATACAATTTATATCTAAACATAATGGAATTGTCTTAATACTATTTTACAGTTTCAAACAATAGGATTCATGTGTTAATACAAAAATTTTAAGAATTTCATTTATAAATCAAATAAATTTCACAGTACAAATACTTTCAAATCAAACAAATGTTTATTGCAACGGTAGTATGTAAATAATCTTATATATATCACTTTTCTTTCATGGCTAAGCAACATAGCTTGAGCTAATTATAGTCTGGTTTTTAACTTCAATTTAGATAATTATCAAGAAGCGAGCAAGTAAAAAGTTAGATGTCATAAGTTTGAGGTTAGACAAGATGGAGTAGTTTTGTTTGACCATAATTGCAATTAACTCGTGTGACTACCGATATACTTCTTGTGATTGAATTAGTACTTCAATCCAATGGGTGGGCCATTTCAAATACTTTCTCTGTCCTTAATTATCATCAAATGACTGATGATACCCTTTTTTTCTTTTTTTGGTTCAACAACAAAGGAATCAGGGCGCTGATTCAGAAGAACGTTAAAAGTTTTATATATATTTTAAAAGAAATATGAATATTTATGTGTTATTAGTTAAAAAAATAATAAGTAAACCCCACTTAAATGTGTTAAGAATGATTTTCATTCAACCAAAATCATCCAATATCCGTTGCAACAAAATCAGATTGAAGCAAATTAGCAAGCTCCAGAAGGATATTCTACACTAGAAAAAAGGGGCGAAAGGAGGAGAGGAATTGTCACGCCCCGGGGCCAAGACCCGCGGAGGTTAAAGACAGAGCGCGACGCGTCATTCAACTTAACACTTGTAAGATCATTATTTAACAACCTAAACATTCATTGATTTCCACAAGTAACTTCAAAAGAATGCTCATGGCATTTGGCATTAAAAAGCCACATTAACCTGTTCATAATTACAAGACCTAGCATCCCTATTTGTACTTCATACGTAGCCAAATACAGACATCTAGGCTTCAAAACAATGGTAATCAAACTTAGTATGTAGTTAATAGATCCAAAAGAATATTACATAACACAAGGCTGTTCAAAAGTACATTATCAGTTCCTATTATCAAACTAAGATTGCAACGCGAGCATGGAAGTCAACAAAGGTAGAAGTCAATCTCATCACATAAAGCCTCATTGCCCTCAACCTATACAGTTGGCTGGGCCTCAGTCTCACCTGTAAGTATTAGAAAGAAGGGTGAACTAGTCCTGCGTATAGCTTAGTGAGGATGAGAAATGAAGGATTTCACAAAGGTTTTATCTTTTCGAAAATTTCTTTCCAAAACCATGCTATATATATACAACAAGAATATCAAGATTAACATGGATGACAGTTAAACATGAATGGACTAAACAGCGTATCAATCAAGCATTTCTACTCTCCAAGGGTTGTACCAAGCGAGAGTAAACAAAACTAATAAGTGAGCTTCATACATGGCAACAACATCAACACCAATTTTTAATTCTACTCTCCAAGGGTTGTACCAATCAAGAGAGAGTGCTAATAATACGTCCTACTCTCCAAGGGTTGTACCATGCGAGAGAGAGTACTAACAATATGTCCCAACTCTCCAAGGGTTGTACCAAGCGGGAGATGTGCACGATTCAAACCTAATCAAACATACTTAAGCAATTACCTGATTCAAACATATTCAAGCGTATAGTCGTAAGTGCACCGTTTTGACAATCATGAAACCAATACCCATCATGCTTGAACATAATAATAACATTTAAAAAGACACAACATAGCTATATACCAAAAGAGGGTGTAAAGATACCTTAAAACAACTCAAACGACCATAAAATGCAAGTACAAATGAAACTATGAAGCTTCCTCATTTCTTTTGCATTAGCCTAAATTAGGAGGTAAAATTTCCTACCATTTCAAACTCCAATTAATCTGATTTCAGTCTAGAATCGAAGCTTATCGAAAGTAGATAGTTCTAGAATCAAACGGAACTCAATTCGGAGTTGAATTGAGTGAGATATGGCCTCCGGAAAAACATCGCGCGAATCTGTCAAAAATCCGGTCGAGTAACTCAACCGGATCCACTCTTCCGGATGGAGGTCCAAGAACACGAAAATATGTCATTTTTGCTCTTTTGCTTGTTATCTCACCTCCAACTCCTCCAAACCTTTTTGCACACTCAAAGAGGTCTTCTAGGCAACATTTTTAAGCTAAAAAACAACACCATAACATTCTCAAATCAAACAACAACCCAAGAACACTTCAAGAACTCTCAAAACCTCAAGAACACCAAGAATACCTACTAGGCATCCTTGTGCTTGGCTTCCAGTTCCTACCTTTCCCACAAGTTAAACTAGCTCTATTTAAGCAAGAATCACCACACAACTCATAAATCCCAACCCGTTAGATCAAGCCCTAGCTCAATATACAAGATAAGCCTCAAACCTTGCAATAAATCTATACATATTCATTATCAAACATATTCATAACCAATATCATGTTCAATACACAATTAAAACTCATCAATCAAGCATAATATACCTTTGTAAAACATTTACAAAACTTCCCTCACCTTTGCTCTTCTGTGCTAGATGAAAATGGATCAAGACTCACTTGAAGAAAACTAGAAAACACAAAGAAAGATAGTAGGGATGGCTTGGAGATCTTCTTCTTCCTCTTCCTCTATTCTCTTGGTTGAGTTCTCTAGTGTGTGTGCGTAGAGATTTGGTGTGTGTTGAGTGGTGTAGTGTGTGTTGTAGGGATTTGGTATGTGTTGAGTAGTGTAGTGTATGTTAAGATAATATCTAAGTTGCCTAATGACGTGAGTGTCCTCCAACTAAACTATGTTTTACTAGCATGCCATTTTATCCTACTCAAATTATTTTGGTTATAATCTAAGTATTCTAGTTAGATAGCCTACGCAATAGGATCCAATTATCATATAGGGTATCTAAAATACTCGAATGCACGATAACCAATGCAATGCACGTAAATCAAGACAAATGCACCTAAATTAATTTAAAAGCACATAAAACAAGGTGAATACATATAAAATAATTTAATTATATATGATATGATATATATGCATATGTGGTCTCGGGCTGGGCCTTATAACCTCCCCTTCTTAAAAGAATTGTACCCTTACAATTCCCTAATTATCTTGCAAACAAGAATGGATATTGTTGCTCCATTTGGTCACGCCTTTCCGAAGTTGCATCTTCAACCCCATGGTGATCCCAAAACACCTTCACCATCAGAATACTCTTGTTGCACAACTCTCGGTCTTGCTCATCTAGAATTCGCACGGGTGCCTCTCTTCATAGGACAAGTTCTCCCGAAGCTCTAGTGGTTCCGGCTCTAGAATATGAGAGGGATCGTTTTCGCAACATTGAAACATGGAACACATTGTGAATATTGGAGAGATTCAGGGGTAGGTCTAACCGATATGTGAGTTTGTCAATTCTTTCCACAATTGTAAATAACCCAACATATCTCGGGCTTAATTTCCTACCTTTTCCATGTCTAATCAACCATCTCCGGGTTGATAACTTCAAGAACACTTGATTACCAACTACAAACTCTAAATCCCTTCTTTGCTTATTGGCATAACTCTTTTGTCTACTTTGAGCCGTGAGCATCCTCTTCCGAATCAACTGGACATTCTTCATCTTCTCTATCAACTCCGGCATCAATGTAGGGTAAATGACTTTCATCTCTCTGAATTCGTCCCAATACAATGGTGACTTACACTTCTATCCATACAGAGCCTCATAGCGAGCCATGCCAATTGTTGCCTGATAATTATTATTATAAGAAAATTCTACCAAAGGTAAATGCTTCTCCCACGTACCTCTAAAATCCATCACATATGCCCTCAACATGTCCTCCAAAATCTAAACAGTCCTTTCGGATTGCCCATCAATCTGTGGGTGATACGCTGTACTGAGCTTCAACTTCGTCCCCAAGGTTTCTTGCAATTTTTGCTAGAACTGAGATGTAAATCTTGGATCTCTGTCAGACACAATGCTAGCTGGCACTCCATGTAACTTCACAATGTTAGCCACATACAATTCGACTAATTTATTTACACTATCTGTTTTGTTCATTACAATGAAGTGAGCGGTCTTTATCAATCCATCCACAATAACCCAAACTGCATCATTTCCCCGAGGAGACCTCGGCAACTCCATGACGAAATCCATGGTCACATGTATGAAACCCCACTTTTCTATCCTGTCTCGTTTTGCGTGTTTATTCACGTTTTGCATGAATTGACATGTCTATGTGCTATATGACTTAAAATGTGGTAATTTTGATATCAATACTCCTAGAACATACTAAATGTGCATTCATGAAATTTTCATAAAAAACAGAGACAAAAAATTTATCGGCGACTATTAGTGAAAAGTATTTTTGAAACAGGTCAACTATAATTTTGAAACTGGTATTTTTAACCCTTCTAGACCTAGTCCTCGGACTTTAATAGACCTATGTTTGATGAAAACAGTTTTCAAATCAGCTTAGGAATTTATTAGGGTTTTTACACCGACTTTTGCGAAAATCGAGTTTTAAGCCGACTCGGGTAGAATTGTTTGGATGTAAAACTTCTTGTCACCTAAAAATAACCTACTTGAGCTATCTTGGGTGTTGAATAATTGTTTTGAGCATTGGTGAGCAAGAAAATGAATTTAAAGTCAAGAAAACACTAAAAATACTAAAGTTCTCAACTTTGACTTTCATTAAAATATTGACCTTTATGCATATATCACCAACACACACTAAACACTAAACACAATTGCATATATCACCAAATATTGACCTTTGTCCGTAGATTTTCATGCCTAGTTGGATTTCGCTTGTTGGGCACGCATTGCACGCATATCTAGGCTTATATCGCATCAAAGGTGAGAGAAAAATTCTAGATCTCAAAACTCATCTTTTATGTTTTTGTGTAGAATTGATTATTGAACCGTTAAAATGTTAATTTGATGTTAGATTATTGCTCAGTGCATGCCTAGGATCGTTTATATGTATTCTTGCGAGATTTGAACCGTTGTAGCATAATTATTTATTTTTGGGTATTTAAAGTTGAGTTATTTGCCATTTTTTGATTATCTTGAGTTGTATTGGTTGAAATCGATTGCCGTCAATTTTTAAAAGTTTGATAATTATGTGGTAGTGCTGTTGTAATGCCGAATTTTCGATTGTGATGTCCGTATAAAAGTCCAAAAATTTCAGCCATGACACATTAGGGTTTTAGGGTTATTGGGCATGATTTGGATGTGTTTTGGTTGGTTTCCGAGAGGGCTTATGTAGTTGATTGAATGGGTGAGTGTTAGAAATTGATTTGGAGTTGTTTGGATTAGTAGAATGTAAGATATGAATATTTGAACTTTAGGTTGTCTTTCTTTAAAATGTTAAGTTATGCCTTTAGTTGATTGGGTATGGTTTGAGTGATTGAATTGTGAGTTGTTGATGGGTAAACTAGGGTTTGATTGTGTGTTTAATGCATGTTCGGTTGGATGGCCTACTTTGTCATCTAACTTAGTTATTTGTTGTTAAATTGATTATTGATGTTATTATGATGACAATATGATTATTGATTGATGGTTGATGAACCGGGAGATAGTCAATGGAAAAGGTTGTCCTCCTATGAATGATTGATGTTTAATATTATTATTGAGTCTTTGGTATATGTGTGTCATCTCTCGGGCAGCATCGGGCTGTCGGATTGATAACGGCATGACTATCAGAGACTACCTCCAGCTCGCATGACGGAGGTGTCATGGAGGGAGAGGTTATTGAGGTACCTCGGGTGCGTGAGTTTATGGGAGTCACAAGAAGGCTGTTATGATCGTGATGGCGTTTGGAGCTACACCAACTAGTGTATCCTTTATTGAATGGTCATTATAGTTTATGTGATGATAGTATTATTGATATTATTGTGTGTTTACTTGCTCAAAGGATCATTTGCAAGGAGTATAGTAAATACTGTTAGAGATCCATCAGATCCTCACTGGGCATATTTTATATAAGCTCACTCTCTATTATTGCATGCTTACAGGTGTTGTAGAGCAGGACTACGGGTACATGCCTCCTGAAGAGGAAAATGTGCCTTTCGTGGATGAGTCTTATGTTTCGGAGTCTTATCCTTGATGTTGTATTGTTTTGATATCTTGTATAATAACCTAGTTGACTTTTATATGCTTTGTAGTTTATAATGTATAAGATGTTGAAAAGTTAATGAATTAGTTGATGCTAACTTAGTAGCCTTCTTTTGTCACGCCCCAACTCGACCCCTCCTATAATCAGTCAGGACGCAACGGAATTTCGACAGTATAACGACAGTAAATAGGATACCGAGACTCTAATCCAACCTCACTAGAACATCATACATCAACTCCATAAACCATACAACAAACAACTCCTCAATAAAATAACAACATACAACATAACCATATTACAAGGTAGATTCCTTGATCTCCAACCTTGCCAAACTTGTCTTATGGCTCAATGCATCCACTACCACATTTGCCTTTCTGGGCACATAATTAATGGTACAATTGTAGTCATCTAAAAGCTTAATCCATCTTCTCTGCCTCATGTTCAACTCTTTTTAAGAAAAGAGATATCTCAAACTCTTATGGTCGGTGAAGATCTCGAACTTACTTCCCCGCAAGTAATGCCTCAATTTCTTCAAAGAAAACACAATAGCTGCAAGCTCCAAGTCATGCGTAAGATAATTCACCTCATAAGGCTTCAACTTCCGTGATGTGTAATCTATGACTTGATTGTTTTGTATCAATACACACCCCAATCTTTCCTTTGAGGCATCACTGTAAATAACAAACCCTTGACTACCCTTGGGCAATTCCAATATAGGTGCAGTTGTCAATCTCTTCTTCAACTCTCAGAAGTTATTTTCACATTTATCATCCCACACGAAACTAACCTTCTTCTGTGTGAGCCTTGTGAGCGGCCCAATAAGCTTAGAGAAATCCTTTACAAATCTCTTATAGTATCCCGCCAAACTGAGAAAACTATGTATCTTAGTGACATTCTTTGGTTTCTTCCATGACTGCACAACATCAATCTTCAAATGATCCACAACAATCCCTTCTTGAGATATCACATGACCCAGGAAGGCCACCTGTTTGAGCCAAAACTCACATTTGCTGAATTTGGCAAACTGTTAGTGCTCATTCAACTTCTGCAACACCAAACGCAAATGTTTCTCATGTTTCTTCTCGGTCTTCGAATACACCAGGATATCATCTATAAAGATCTCCATGAACTGGTCCAAATACGGTTGAAACACCCTATGCATCAAGTTCATAAAAGCAGCAAGAGCATTTGTTAATCCAAATGACATTACAACATACTCATAATGCCCGTACCTCATTCTGAAAGCTAACTTAGGCACATCCTCCTGCTTGATATGGAGTTGATAATACCCTTGCCTCAAGTCAAATTTCGAATAAACCTTGGCTCCTTGAAGTTGATTGAACAATTCATCGATCAATGGCAAAGGGTACTCGTTTTTTATTGTCACCTAATTCAACCCCTTGTAATCGATGCACAACCTCAAAGTTCCATCCTTCTTCTTCACAAATAAGGCTGGTGCACCCCATGGAGATGGACTAGGTTGTATGAAGCCTTTTTCCAACAAGCCTTGTAACTAAACCTTCAACTCTTGTAATTCGGTCGGAGCCATGCAGTCAGGAGCCTTAGAGATTGGTTGTGTTCCTGGTAGTGTCTCAATCTCAAACTCAATATCTCTTTCAGGCGGTAATACCTGTAATTCTTCTGAAAATACGTCAACATACTCTTTAACCACTGACACTTCCGCTAACTTAACTTGATCCGTTGGCTTGTTGATTAAGTAAGCCAAATATCCCTTGCAACATTTCCTCATGTATTTCACAGCATTGATTGAGGATATCACAGCCTTCCCCAACAAGTCACATTCTTCTCTCACCATAATTACAGGTTGTCCCGGTACCCGGAACTCAATAACCTTCATCCGACAATCTAATCGTGCATGATGTCGTGATAGCCAGTCCATCCTCAAAATAACCTCATAGTCTTGGAAGATAAGCACTATAAGATCGGCCAAAAATTCCCAATTCTCAACCTGTATCTTGCATGCTTTACATGCCAATCTAGTGGCATATTTGAGGCCCATTAGTGTGCTAACTTCTATATGATATGGTAAGTTCTCAACCGGTAACTTAGTGCGATATGCACATTTGAGAGTAATGAATGAATGCGTAGCTCCAGTAACAATAAGAACCTTAACCAATCGATTGCGAATCAGGAAGGTACCCTCAACAATAGCGGCATCATCGGGAATTACTTCTTGATCCATGGCATAAGCTCGGGCTTGAACCCTCTGCGCCGGAGCATTCCTTACAGGCCGAATTGGAGCATTCTTAGTGAGTTAAGCTTGAGCATCCTTACCCTGCCACATCGGCCAATCTCTAACGAGATGTTAATCACTTCCACACCTCATACACTTGCCACTTTTCCTCCAACATTGGGCTTTAGAGTGCTCCTTCTTGTTATAATATTTGCACACAACCGTTCAGGCTGTAGTTGTACCTCCTGGTGCTCCACGAACTACCTGAGTGGCTGGGACATTAGGCTGGGGCCTAGCAATCGCTAGTCTGGCCTGATCCTGGGGCTTTTAGGCCTGGAATGCTCTAGATTGACCCTGAGTCGGGAAGGGCCTCTTGTTCGACTGAGCTAGACCAACCTTTATCGCTATCTTCATCTCTTCAACCCTCGATGCAACCTTAAAGACAACATCATAAGTGTTAAACTCTGCTACTGCCAACCCATCTTGAATCTCGAGTCTCATCCCTTGTTTAAATTTTCATATCTTGGTAGCCGGGGTCTGGACCATGTGCGGTGCATATTATGAGAGGCTATCAAATTTCACCCCGTACTCTTCCACCATCATGTTTCCTTGCTTCAAGTACATAAACTCCTTCATCTTCTTGTCCCGAGAAGCCTCAGATATGTATTTACTCTTGAATGCCCTAACAAAGTTCTTCTATATAAATGGAGTGTGTTGAACCTCCCATTGATCTCTCACTGTACCACACTATGTCTTCGCATCACCTTCTAACTGAAAGACTGCATAGGTGACCTTTTTCTCATCTCCATAGTCCTGTGCAACGTAAATCTTCTCCATTCAATACAACCAATACTCTACCTCTTCACTATTCGGTTGGCCCTTGAACTTCGAAGGGTTGTAATACAAGAAATCCTTGAGGTTATCATACCCCCTATTACCTCCGTTTCTACCACCGCTACCAGCACCATGATTGTTGTTGTTATTATTATTAGCAGCTGCTGTTGCTGTTTCTGCTTCTTGTTCCATAGCCCTACTCATCCGATTGATGGTAGTTGCCATCAAACTAAACATTGCTTCCCTAGGGTTGACATGATCCGTATTACCCGTTGCTTGAGATCCGGTAGTACTACGGATGTTAGGTCCTGCCATCTATAGATATAGAACAGATACCAACCACGGTTATAGGTTATGCATGCATTATATGAGTTATGAACAGGTAAACTTCTAGCACTCCTTCATGCATGCATATACTTATATCTAACATGTAAGTTAAACATAAACAATAAGCAATTATAGCACGTTAAGCACATCTGGTTGCACATAAGCACATATAGAATCCGCTTAAGACTCTATTCAGGTTAAGACTCTACCCCAGGGACCACTATTCAAAACCAGACTATGCTAACTAAGGCTAGCTCTATGCTAACTAAAGCTAGCTCTAATACCACTTAAATAGGTGTCACGCCACGGGGCCAAAACCCACGGAGGTTATGGACGGAGCGTGACACGTCATTCAACTTAACACCTGTAAGATCATTATTTAACAACCTAAACATTCATTGATTTCCACAAGTAACTTCAAAAGAAAGCTCATGGCATTTGGCATTAAAAGGCCACATTAACTTGTTCATAATTACAAGATTTAGCATCCCTGTTTGTACTTTATATGTGGCCAAATACAGATATCTAGGGCTCAAAAGAATAATAATCAAACTTAGTATGTAGTTAATAGATCCAAAAAAATATTACATAACACAAGGCTGTTCAAAAGTATATAATTAGTTCCTATTATCAAACTAAGACTACAACGTGAGCATGGAGATCAACAAAGGCAGAAGTCAGTCTCATTACATAAAGGCTCATCGCCCACAACCTGTACAGTTGGCTGGGCCTCGGTCTCACTTGTAAGTATTAAAAAGAAGGGTGAGCTAGTCCTGCATATAGCTCAGTGAGGATGAGAAATGGAGGATTTCACAATTGTTTTATCTTTTCGCAAATTTCTTTCCAAAACCATGCTATGTATATACAACAAGAATAACAAGATTAACATGGATGACAGTTAAACATGAATGGACTGAACATAATAATAACATTTAGAAGGACACAACATAACCATATATCAAATGAGGGTGTAAAGATACCTTAAAACAACTCAAACGACCATAAAATACAAGTACAAACGAAACTATGAAGCTTCCTCACCCCTTTTACATTAGCCTAAATTAGGAGGTAAAATTGCATACTTTTCCAAACTCCAATTAATCTAATTTCAGTCTAGAATTGAAGCTTATCAAAAGTAGATAGTTCTAGAATCAAACGGAACTCAATTCGGAGTTGAATCGGATAAGATATAGCCTCCGGAAAAACATTGTGCGAATTTGTCAAAAATCCGGTCGAGTAACTCGATCGGATCCACTCTTCCGGATGGAGGTCCGAGAACACGAAAATATGTCGTTTTTGCTCTTTTGCTTGTTATCTTGCCTCCAACTCCTCCAAACCTTTTTGCGCACTCAAAGAGGTCTTCTAGGCAACATTTTTAAGCTCAAGAACAACACCATAACATTTTCAAATCAAACAATAACCCAAGAACACTTCAAGAACTCTCAAAACCTCAAAAACACCTACTAAGCATCCTTGTTCTTGGCTTCCAATTCCTACCTTACTCACAAGTTAAACTAGTTCTATTCAAGCAAGAATCACCACACAATTCATAAATCTCAACCCGTTAGATCAAGCCCTAGCTCAATATACAAGATAAGCCTTAAACCTTACAATAAATCCATACATATTCATAACCAATATCATGTTCAATACACAATTAAAACTCATCAATCAAGCATAATATGCCTTTGTAAAACATTTATCAAACTTCCCTCACCTTTGCTCTTGTGTGCTAGACGAAAAAGGATCAAGACTCACTTGAAAAAAACTAGGAAACACAAAGAAAGATACTAGGGATGACTTGGAGATCTTCTTCTCCCTCTTCCTCTCTTCTCTTGGTTGAGTTCTCTAGTGTGTGTGTAGAGATTTTGTGTGTGTTGAGTGGTGTAGTGTCTGTTGTAGGGATTTGGTATGTGTTGAGTGGTGTAGTGTGTGTTGAGATAATATCTAAGTTGCCTAATATCGAGAGTGCCCTCCAACTAAACTATGTTTTACTAGCATGCCCTTTTGTCCTACTCAAATTATTTTGGTTCTAATATAAGTATTCTAGTTAGATAGCCTACGCAATAGGATCCAATTATCGTATAGGGTATCTAAAATACTTGAATGCACGATAACCAATACAATGCACGTAAATCGAGATAAATACATCTAAATTAATTTAAAAGCACATAAAACAAGGTGAATGCATATAAAATAATTTAATTATATATGATATGATCTATATACACATGTGATCTCAGGTTGGGCCTTACATGAATCCTACTCTTTAACATTCCTAGCCATTTCTACAAACATGGTTAACATTGAACCTCAAATTCGAAGACAAACACGATTTAGCATAAAAAAAGATCGACTTAGTAGACCAGCTTGATGTAAACAAAGAATTAAAAGCTATTTACAGCTTCCAAACAGTAAGATTCAATGGTGAAATGGGAGAGATCTTGCAAGCAAGCAAGCTAGCTTCCTTCAGAGCAAAAGAACCACATCTGAGGACACGAGCAAATCCACCATTGTCAGCTTGACTATTGTCAGATGTAAAGGATGCGTCACAATTCAACTTGCGAGTGCCGGGATCAGGAGGTATCCATCCTTCAACGGGGACAGGTATTTGGCCACAATTCGAGAGATTATGAGCAAAAATCACGAGGCATATTGAACTAGGGATCAAAGAGCTCAGACATCCGAAACTCTTCCCTACCATTGAAGATATACCTTGAGCAGAAAAGAACACGCAACAAATCTATTTGAATTTGAAATGCATAAAGAAAAGTCGATAAAGTTTAGAATTATGACAAAAAGAAAGAGAGAGAAAAAAAGAGTAAACTAGTATGCGAAATGGAAGCTCATACCATCTTAAGAAACGAACAGCAAAATACAGAGTGAACTTTTGTTGCCTCCTTCTACTGCCGACGTCTCTACCTCAAATGACCCTCTCCTTCCCTTTTGACAATATAACTTCAGGGCTGTGAGCGATCTTCTTATTAGACGCTCTCTTTTTTTCTATCCCTTGGAGCACTTGTATAAATCCATCAGACATATCACTAAATTCCAGAGATTGAAGCTTGATCAAATGCTCTGTACCTTGCAAATACTCCATTGATTTACGGTCGGCCATCTATAGTCTTTGAAGACAAGGCATCGCACCCTTCTCCACAATTACTCGTCTCAATTCTTGTAATTCCCCCATCCATAATGTCTTGAGACTCGAGAATCCTCTGGCCCTGAAACATAATTCCTCTCATTCGAAAGCTTTCGCAAGCACAAGTTCCTTCAGATTGGGCAAATCTTGAATTAAATGCAGAGGATCTTCCCTCAGTCGACTCCAAACGAAATGTATTCTTGTAAGTTCATGAAGAGAAAGAATCCAATGTGGTGCAGTTTCCAATCTCCCCCACAATTTTAGTGTACGAAGAAATTGTAGAGTAGAAGAAACGGGATATTGTAGATCAATGACCTCATCTTCTTTGAAGAAAACTCGCAATGAGCGGAGATTGGGTAGCTTCTCAAGTGAAGAACAGAGTTCCCGTCCATCTCCTCTTCCCAGATTCGTAATTCCCAATGTCCTTAGTTGGGTTAACATTCCTATCTCCTTAACTATTTGATCTGCCTTTACATAACATAGGCTTTGAAGGGATTGCAAGTTTCCTATTTTATCCGGAGCCTTAAATCCAACATACACATAACTCACTATAAGATGCTGAAGTCGTTGAAGCTTTAAAATTGCGACTGGCAATTCTGTCATATTAGTATCTTTCAAGTCCAAGGTTTCTAACTTTTGAAGGTTTCCTATACCTTTTGGAACATTTTTCACCTTTGTGTTCCGCAAGTTTATATACTTGAGATGAAACAACTTGAAAATTTCAGATGGGATCGTCTCTATAGGAGCACCTTCAAAATCTAAAACCTTTGGTAACCTAAGACCGCGTAACAACTTAGAGTGAAATGGAAAATCAATGGACTCAAACAATACAAGTGAACGAAGACACTTAAACAAGTCATTGCTTACTTGTATATTATCAATGGAGCTATGAATTATTAATCGTCGAACTATCTTCGAAAACTCTAACCCTCTTCCACTGGATATGGCTGCAATATCCAGTTTTCTTCCCTTTTGAAGGATAATCTGATGTAGGAGTGGATGCGACATGCCTTCAATCGCCCATCTTTAGTTGTCTGGGCGACTTGGACTAAGCTTAGATTGATAAGTTCATTGAGATGAACTTCTGCCTCTTCTTCTATTGTTATTCCTTCTGTCTTCTGCACAAATCCTTCAGCAAACCAAAGGTGAATTAGTCTCTTCTTCTTTATGAAAGCATCTTCTGGAATAATGCTTAGATACAAGAAAACAAATTCTGAGACGGTCAGGCAAGTTATTATAACTAAGAGATAGTATCTTTGTAATTTTATCCAATTGGTTGTTGCGTTCTAGCTCTACACCAAGACTTCTGTTGAACAAGTCCCACTCTTCAGCTCTACAACTCTTTCATGCCAAGACGCCAGAAATTACCACAATTGCAAGTGGTAAACCACAGCATCTGTCAATGATGTTTTCTGAGATTTGCTCTAAATGCGGAGGGCAAGAAGCATCCCCAAATACTTTCTTGCAAAACAAAGTTCGTGATTCTTTCTTGTTTAGAGGCTCTAAAGGATAAATTTCGCCTCTAATATCACTCGTAACAGCCTGGCCTAAACTATTGTTGCGTGTTGTGATAATAATATGATTGCAGCAGTTGTTTCGGGGAAAAGCCATTCGGATGCCATCCCAATCAGTCCATCTCCAAATGTCGTCTAAAACAAGAATGTAATCCTTTTGATGAAGGAATTTACTAACAACTTGTTTCATGCTATCAGCATCTATGGTGTCCAATTCATGAGGGGCTGGTCGATTGATTTCCTTGTGAAGTTGTCGAATTGCCTAGTTTAGCAGTGTCTCAATCTTGAACGATTGTGAAACAGTGATCCATAAGTGATGTTTGAACAGTTTCTTCACCTCTGGATCATCATATACCTTTTTGACCAGGTCTACTTCTTTCAGAAAAAGTGCATTACCTCGAGTATTATACCCCATATTTGGGTTTTGCCCAACCCTCCCATTCCAACAACTGAAGTTACACGTAATTGAGAATCTTCTGAGGTAAGCAAGTTTCGTATTTCCATTTTCCGCCTTTCAATACCAACCAGGTCTTCTTCTTTCAGAAAAAGTGCATTACCTCGAGTATTATACCCCATATTTGGGTTTTGCCTTTGGACAACAGTAAGACTTGAGCTTGGCTCATAAATGCCATGTTCGATTCGGTATCTCTGATGTACTGCAGAAATATATTGTATCATATCCTTGATGGCCTGTATTTCGGTAGGAAGTTGATAATGAGTAATTAATTTCTTAGTTGAGCTCCATGCCTTCTGGACTCGACCAAGAAATGTATCATCATAATGGCGTCCAAATTTCAGGATAAATTCATCAACAACATCTTCAGCATCGTAAGCGACATCACGCACTTGACTGACCCATTCTTCAAGTAGGATACTGGTTTTTGCTAATGCTTCTGCTCTTCTGAGAAAGCCCTTCATTTGACCAAATTCATCTTTGATATGCTGGACTTCATGTCGAAGCCCTCCCAACAATGTGCTCTCCTCACGGAGAAAGGCTGAAAGTAGGTTTAGTATAGGGGATACTGCAGCAACTGCCATTTTCACACACTCAAATTTCTCAAGCAAGGAATCTCTTTTTGTGATGAGTATGCTTGGAGGTTGCAGTGTCCTTAATGAAGCAAACTATTCAAGAATGAGGCTGGCTGACTGTAAATTCCAGCCACTTGTCAATGCTTGGTTAAGAATAGTAGAATAGCGATTTATTGTAATTAATGTTTTTGAATTTAAATAACATTCCGACTTTCATCTAAAAAAACAAAAACTCTAATGTAGGGACACTTTAGCGAGAGAAAAGGGGAAATTTAGTTCTAAATCTCAACTATCGGCTCAAAATTTATTTTTTAAAATTGAAATTAAAAATAGATAGTTGAGATATAAAAAATTTAAATTTTATAACTCATATTATATCTCATTTAATAGATGAGAGAATATGTAGAGCAAAAAATTCAAATATGGTAAAAGAGGTGTGATATTCTCTGCTTATTGGTTTCGGTTGTGTTTACATCTGTTAATTTAACTCGCGATACATAAATCAGATTAAACACCATTATCACGGGATGATCGATCTTTAAATGGATCACGCCGGTATTCCACCATTTGACTTAAAAACTGAGCGAAAACCAAAATTCAAGAGTACAATGCCCCCGTCCTGTTAAGGCCTAAGGGGTTGACTGTAAATTAAAGAGTCGTGATTAGTATTTTTTTTTTTTGGTAAGTAAATAATCATTTCATTCAACAGCAAAAAACACCAAGATACATAATGAGATCTTTATATCAATCTATCCGTAATCTGTCAAACAGAACAGAGGGCCCTATTCTGTGTGCTATTAACATACTTACTTTGTAACGCTATATTATCTCTAACATTAAGAAGGGTCTTCTCCATAATGTGCTCATTCGAGCATGTACTAGTACTATATATTCTTCTATTTCTTTCCTGCCAGATGTAGTAGACACTTGCACAAAACATAGTTCTTGCAATATCAACCTTAAGTGTCTTCTTTTTGCAAATTCTGCAAAGTTGGACAGTTATCATATCTCAATGGATAACAAGATTCTACTCCTTAATAAAAGAAGTAAAATATTTTCAAATTCTGTTGGTAAAGGGGCATTTAAAATAAAGGTAATCCCTACATTCCATCTCCAACCCACATAAAATCCAGTTTGCATTATCAATAACACCCCAATTAAGCAAGCATTCCTTAGTGGGGCTACGATTTAAACACATAAACAAGTACAAAAGACATATTTCAGGACAATAGTTTTGTTCCAAATGAGTTCAGCCCATTTCGTTAGTTGTTTAGTTAGATTTGACGAATTTTCATTTCTAGCTGAGCTAAATTATCATTTGTAATACCATATTTAAAATATATATAACAAGTTAAAAGTTTTATAATCACCAATTAAACTCTTTTCTCATTTAATAAAGTTTGGGTTTTATTTTAACCACTTCTGAAACAATTGTTGTATAAGAACTTAGGGATTATCTATGATTTATTCAATTTCTCATTGGTAGTTTTCTCTTTGGAAAAAAGATTAATTGCTTTTATCTACCAAAGTGATTTCAACCAAGCTGGTTAAACCAAATTGCCTATATAAACACAACATTTTATTCAACTTATGATTCTTGAAAATCTTCAAATTACATGGATTAACATGAATAAAAAAGTGGCTTAGCTAAATACTAATTGATACATGTTTCTTAAGAGAGTGATGGCATGCTTCTAAGTTCTTATTAAATATTTGTACAAGAAGTGGGTAAAATGAAACAAAAACTTTATTTAGTGGGTGTTTTGAACCAGAAAAAAGGGTTTAATGGGTTATATGAAACTTTAATCTATTATATATTACAAAAATAATTAGACAAATAATGATTTAGCCCAACTAGAAATAGAAATCCACTAAAACTAACTGAAAAATTAATGGGGTGGAATGAAACTTTGTTTTATGGGTGATTTGAGAAACAAAAAAGAAAATTTAATAGATGATTTGAAAATCTGTGATAGTTTAACGGCCTGTGGTCCAATTTACTACTTTTAACTTGTAATTTCATTATATAACAAAGTATCAAACACACAAATATGATTTTCTTTTGTGGAGTTGATCTACCAGAATCTTGTTGCTAAAACATGCATAATTTGTAGAACATTTAAAAAGTGAATTACCTTTATTAGGACGATGAAACTGATAGCGCATAGTGTAGATAACTCTTTTAAGAGTTTCAATTCATTTCAATCTTGTTTGTTGTAATCCTGTAATCCTTATCAGTTAGTTAGATCGATTACCTTGTATTATAAATGTGACAGATATGTAACAGCAATACATCAAGGAATAAATTAATTTTTCCTAAACCTTTCATGGTATCAGAAGTTAACGACTAGTGTCATTTTCTTTTACGATCGTGCATTCTCTTTCTTTCGCCAACGACTTCCTCTTCCGTTGACACTTTCTCCATCCCCTCCTCCAATATTAAAACCTTTGTCATTATTGCTCTCGATCATACAAATTACCTCTTTTGGAAAAATCATATCACTCACTTTCTCCGCTTCAATAATCTGCTTCCATATATCGATGGCACTCTCTCAGATCCTTCCAAATCTGTTGCTTCTTCCAAATCCAAATCCGTTGATGGCACTGCCTCTTCCGTTCTATCCTCTTCCTCAATTTCTTCTGATGAGTGGCATCGTGCAAATAGTTTCGTCACGGCTTGTATCAATGCCACTCTGTCTGATGCCTTAGTTCACCAAACAACTGAATTTTCTTATGCTCGTGAACTATGGGTTTCCTTAGAACAATATTTTCTCCATCAGTCCATGGCTTGTCGTTCCTTGCTTCGTTCCTAACTCCGCACTATTCAGAAAAATAATTTGTCTATCGCCGAATACCTTCAACAAATTCATCTCCTTTCCTCGTCACTGGCTGCCATTAGTGACCCTGTTGTCGATTCCGATTTAGTGATAATCACGTTGGAGGGTCTTCCTCGAGCGTTCAGACCATTTACTACTTTAGTTGAAAATATGGATCCATCACCTTCGTTTGCACAGCTTCGTGCAAAGCTTTTAACACACGAGCAACATGTCTTGCTAGACACTGATGATGTTCCTTCTGCCACAAATACTCTTGATACAGCCTTGCTTTCTCAACTTTCCATTTCACCTACTTCTAGTCAATTCCAAGTCGTGGGTCTCGTAGGCCATAATGGCTTTTCTCAAAGGTCTTCTCATAAAAGCTCACAAACTCAATCTCAAATATCTGCTCCAAAATCGCAGCCCTACAACAACACTGGTCAGAAAAATAATTATTGTGGAAAATGCCAGATCTGCCGTAAACAAGGTCACTCAGCCTCTCGATGTCGCTATCGTTATGCACCACCTCAGTCTCACTCTGCTCCTCCTTAGTATGCCGGTTTCCATCATCAAAGTTCTTCTCTTCCTCCTCTCCTGCCCACTCCACCTTCTCCATAGTCTTGGATTCCTGACTCCGGCGCTACCTCACATATGACGAATGATCCGACGCTTATGTAATATATGCAACCATATTTTGGTTCTAATCATGTTGTTGTAGGTGATGGTAAGTCACTTAAAAATTGCTAATATTGGTCATTCCTCTATTTCTCATCCTGCTCGTAGTTTCTTACTTAAGCATGTTCTTCATGTTCCTCATATTACTCACAATTTGTTTTCTGTGTCTAAGTTTACACATGATAATAATGTCTCATTAGAGTTATTTCCTTCTAAATGTCTTGTGAAGGACCTCCACACCGGGATGCCTTTCCTTCAAGGCCGCGCTGACTCCAATCTTTACAGCCTTCCAGTCTTTCCACCGCTCGTGTCCTCTTTCTCTCATGCTTTTGCTGCTTCTCGAGTTTCTGCAGATCTTTGGCATAGTCGGCTGAGCCACCCTTCGAAGCGCGTTTTGTCTTCTCTTAGATGTGGTCAGGCTTTAGATTTTTCGGATTTCTCATTGTCAAATAAAATTTGTACTGCCTGCATGTTGGGCAAGAGTCATAAGTTACCATTTAGTCCATCTAGTCGTGTTTCTATTTTTCCATTAGAAATCATTCATTGTGATGTTTGGGGTCCTGCACTCGTTAGTTCGTGCTCTGGGTTTAAATATTTTGTTTTATTTATCGATGATTTTAGTTGATACACCTGGTTGTACCCATTGAGAAATAAAAGTGATTGTGCGCGATCTTTTGTTCATTTCAAGTCTTTAGCTGAAAATCTTTTTTCTTCTCGCATAAAATATTTTCAGTGTGATAGTGCTAAAGAGTTAACTCACGGCTCTCTTGCCAAAATCATTGAAACAAATGGAATTCAATATTGTATTTCGTGTCCTCATACACCAAAACAAAATGGCCTGGCTAAACAGAAAATTAGGCACATAACTGAAATGGGTACCACTCTTCTATATCATGCCTCTATGCCGAAATGATTCTGGTTAGAAGCTTTTAATACTGTTGTTTTTTTAATTAATCGTCTCCCTACTCCAGTCTTAAATCATCACTCTCCATATTTTCGTCTCTACAAATAACCACCAGATTATATGCTTCTTCGTGTTTTTGGTTGTCACTGTTTTCCACACTTAGGCGCCTATAAGCAAGATAAATTAAGTCCAAAATCTGCCTCTTGCGTTTTTTTGGGTTATAGTGACCAACATAAAGGCTATCGTTGTTATAATATTGACAAGGATCATGTTTACGTCTCTCGCCATGTTATTTTTGATGAAGATAGTTTTCCATTTAGGCAGCTCTTGGATTCTTCAACGTCCTTTTCAAAAGGGCAACCTTCTTCTCTCTCTTCCACCAAAACATCTTCTGATATGTCTTCTCAATCTCTCTCCTCATTAAATGCATACCCCATTTTTCCTTCCACTTCAAATCCCTGCATATCCACTTTAAATACAATTCCTAGCGCGTCATATGTTCCACGCGTGTCACTCCCTTCCGCTATTTCTCCCACATCCACATCACCTGTAATATTGTCTCCTCAAACTCGTGTGGACCCTCAACGTGCTCCACTAGCTCTTTTAATGTATCAATTTCTTTCATCTATTTCTCCAACTTCAAGCATGCGACCCTATGGCATGTCCCCATCATCTTTTCAGTCCAAAACTTTATCTCAAGTTCTCACATCTCCACCTATGTAGTCGTGGGTCCCACATCTCTTTAATAGGTCTAATTCTTCTTTAGTTGATTCCTTTCACTCGTCTTTACCCGCGGGTCCCATCCCTTCCTCACTTCTTTTGCCAAACAATTCCTATGGTCCAGTTTTTTCTAACACTGATTTTCCTCAATTACAATCTCCAACTTGCATGTTCCATTCGCATGTGCCAGCCGCATCCTCTCCTCGTGATTCAGACTCACCCAGTATCCTACCCAGTTCTACACATACACAATCTCATACCACTGTATCAGCTGTGAGACCACACCTCTCCTCTGCTCACCTGCTTCCCACGAAGGTGTCAACATCTACTCATCAGATGGTTACTTGGTCTAAGGATAATAGCCTGAAATCGACAAACTTCTCTGATTTTGTCACCTTCAACGCTGTCAACTTCATCCTCTCTCCTGATTCATCTCTTAATATTGAGCCTACCACCTATGCTTAGGCTCGAAAACATTTACATTGGCGCATAGCCATGTCTTCAGAATATAATGTCCTTATGCATAATGGAACTTGGACTCTTGTACCCCAGCCCTCTACGGCAAATATTATTGGCTATAAGTAGGTGTTCAGAATCAAACGCAAACCAGATGGCACTGTAGAACGTTACAAAGCCCGATTGGTAGCCAAAGGATATAGTCAAGAAGAGGGTCTTAACTATGGTGAAACATTCAGCCCGGTTGTCAAGCCAACTACAATTCGGGTAATTTTTTCTATTACTGTTTCTAAAAAGTAGGACATTCGACAATTTGAATTTAACAACGCTTTTCTATACGGGTTGCCTCATGAGGAAGTGTATATGTCTCAACCTCCTGGTTTTGTTCATCCGGTTCATTCTCAGTATGTTTGCAAATTACGAAAAGCGCTATATGGCTTGAAGCAAGCACCTCGTGCTTGGTTTTCATGTCTAAGTGTTTTTCTTGGGCAGATTGGGTTTTTAGCTTCAAAATCGGATTCTTCTTTGTTTATCTATTCTCGTGCTTCTATCACTCTGTCCATGTTGGTATATGTGGATGACATCATTCTTACTGGCAGTTATTCTTGCACTATTGCATCTACTATCTCCGTGCTCCATAGTCAGTTTGCTCTCAAAGATCTTGGACCATTATCTTACTTTCTTGGGGTTCAGGTACATCGCCTAAATGATGGATTATTGTTGACACAACAGAAGTATATACTTGATTTGCTTGATCGTGCTAAGCTCACTGGAGCTAAGCCTGTTGCCTCACCTATTGCTCCTAATCAACAGTTGTCACAACATCTAGGAGATCCGTTTCCTGATCCAACTCAGTACCGCAGTATTGTTGGGGCTCTACACTATCTTACTCATACGCGGCCTGAGATTTCACTAGTAGTTAATAAGGTTTCGCAGTTCATGCATCAACCTACAGAATGCCACTGGTCTGCCGTTAAACGGATTCTTCGCTACTTAAAAGGTACAATGTCACATGGTCTGCATATCAAGGCGACTTTCGATTTTGTTTGCATGCTTACTCTGATTCCGATTGGGCAGGCTGTCCTGATGATCGACGTAGTACGCATGGCTACTGCATCTTTTTGGGTCCAAATCTTGTGTCTTGGTCTACCAAGAAACAACCAACCACTGCTCGATCTAGTACAGAGGCAGAGTATCGAGCCATTGCTTATGTCACAACTGAGCTTTGTTGCTTGTTGTCTCTTCTAGTGGAGCTACCTTTTGTATCTTCTTCCATTCCTACGTTATGGTGTGATAATATTGGGGCTACCTATTTAACGACCAATCCTATTTTTCATACTCAAATGAAGCACATCGAAATTGATGTCCATTTTGTTAGGGAAAAGGTAGCCGCTAAGCAATTGCAAGTATTTGTTATCTCTACAGTTGATCAACTTGCTGATATAATGACGAAAGGATTGTCTATCTTACGGTTTACTACTCTCCGGTGCAAGCTCAACCTTTGTGACTCGGTTTCGCTTGAAGGGGCGTGATAGCGCATAGTGTAGATAACTCTTTTAAGAGTTTCAATTCATTTCAATCTTGTTTGTTGTAATCCTGTAATCCTTATCAGTTAGTTAGATCATTTACCTTGTATTATAAATGTGGCAGATATGTAACAGCAATACATCAAGGAATAAATTAATTTTTCTTAAACCTTTCAGAAATAGTCTACAAGTGAATAGAAGAAAGAGTCCAAATTTCTTTACATAAGATAGACAAGAAAAAGATAGAGATTCAAGTTATTCCAATTAGACTCGAATCCTTCTTTGAATTGAGACAAAATTCCCATGAAGATAGAATTTTTTTTTTTTTGTTAAGTAAGCAAAGTATTTATTAAAGTTCAAAAAAATCATTTACCAAAATCCAAAGTAAAAATTATACAAAGATATCCCCAAGACTTCAATTTAAATTCCTGCCAATAAATTTTGTAGTTACGCTTTCTCTAAATGGTATGTAGATAGAAACTTTCTCATTGAAAGGTATCTAAATGATGGAGAACTGGAAGAATTTTCCCTGAACAATTATATAAACAAGCAGCAATCACACAAATGCATTTTCTTGTGGAAATTGCTGTCAAGTTAAAAATGGAAATTTTGCCAAATACCATTTGGTATAGCACTTGTCGTATTTGTGAAAGGTTGCGAACTCGAGTTTTACTGATTACATTTGTGTATATATATATATATATATATATATATATATTATATGGCTTTTAGGCCTCTCTTTAAATAAAAAGAATGAAAATTTTATATAAATATATAATTATTTTGACTTCTTTTTCACTAATTGAAAATAATTAATACAAATTATCACTTATATTTATAATCTTTGTTTATAAACTAATCTTATATACTATATCATACGGATATAAGATATTACGGTTAATGAAAGACGTGGGACTCTCGCACTGACGTGGAGGTCACATCACGTTGGCGTCCTTCTAGAGCAGCCCCATTTGAAGTCGTCGCACACCATGTTAGAAATTTCTTACTTGACTTGGACTACAAGCCCGCAACAAGGACAAAAGAACAGTAGCCTTCTCTTCACTGCGAAATATCATAAAGTGGGTCTACTGCTATAAATGTAGCACAGCATCTGTTATTGTCGTTCACTAGATTTTTTTCCATGGAAGTCTCTTTCGTGATGAGTATGCTTGCAGGCTCCACTGTCATGAATGGAGCAAATTATGGGGAGCAATTGAAAACATCACCATGTGAGTGGGCTCTGTTAGAATTTTTAAATTGTGGGCTTCCACTAATTGGATATTTTGTTATTTTTAAAAAACAGGTTGAGATTGATCTGTAAAGCTCATATTTTTATAATGATCCATTCCAGTTGGGCCTAAATCCGTCTTATGAATATTATTTTCAATGGTGTGGTATGTAATGTATAGAGCCTATTTAATTTATAGGGTCGCTTGATGAGAGGGCCCGATAAAGATTTTAGGCTAGGCACTCTTTCCCATTTAGAATACTAATAGTTTATAAATAGGCTATTAGAGTTGGCTTGTCCTATTGAGAGCCACCATACAGAAGTTGAAGAGGGAAAACGAGTCCCTAGTCGAGGCGTGCCTACCATAACACACCGCTCAAGGTTTTACAGAATTATCACAAAGGTAGTTTTGATAGCCACATACGCATCTGATTCAATCAACTTAATCATATTAATTAATTGTTGCAGTGTTTTATTTTATGGTATTGAATTTCTTAAATTCTAACAAGTGGTATCAGAGCCTACAATATCATAAATTAAACCTGCTTGAAAGAATTTTGATTCATGGTGCTAATTGAATCGCAAAATAATTTATATTAATACATTCGTTAATTGCTAAAGTATATAATCAACATCCTAATTTTATGATCTATTTTGGTCGTTCATGAGAACATAATGTTTGTAACATCTTTACTAGAATATGTGTTTATGAAGGAAAGGGAAATTATTTTGAGACAGATCGGGAAGGATGATGTTATGAGCTATGAAATATGTTCATTCCAGTTCATACACTTTGAGATAGATGGTTTCTCCATGCATATATATAAGTTCATCACATAAATTTTTTGGCATTATCTTCTCGTAGGTAATTCACATATGTATATAAAAGCTATATTGAAGTCACAATGCTTTACTGTGAGGAGCCTATTGTACTTTATATATTAATATGTCTACAATATCCATGAGAGTTAGAAAGTAATATACATGCAGCAACAGATGTCCTAGAGAGATTAAAAACAACACTGGCTTTTCATAACTATTATTTTTATACTAGTAGAGAATTTTTGAAGATTTGAGTAGATTATTTACCTTTAGTTTGTAGCGATTTGGCTTACTATATCTAATCTTAGTGACCTCTAAGGTAACTTTGGAAATTTTAGAATGGCAATAAGGATTAACCACCTCTAATGCTTGAAGTTCTAAGTGAGATCTTGATGTTATTACTTATATGCCTAAAATCTATGACACATAAAGGATGTTGGAAGTCTTTTGGTTTATGAAAATAATTGTTTCTTTCGGAGCATGGAGACCAAAGATTCAAAATGGAAAATTTGAACATTTTTGGTCCAAAACCACAAAAGGGCATAAAGCAATAAAGAATAAAATGAGCAGTGCGTAGAAAAGTTATTCTTGTGTAATTTTGTTATACCTTACAATGCTTATTATTTGTTAATTGATTCCTCTCCGTATCCTTTATGTGACTCTTCTTAAGGGTAGCAGTAAAGTAAAGACACATCTAAGTTGGAAGAAGCACTAAAATAAAGGGTTCAATATGGACTATAGAATATTAATTTAGTTATAAGGACTCGTTTCATGGAAGATAGCTGGCAGATTGGATTGTATTACTGCTACAATATATAAAGGTCACTTAATTTTTGTTTTATAACCTGGCATGGTTGTGACCTTTCTTGCTTATGATTATTGTGTCCTAATTTTCGATCAAGTATTTCTAATACTCTTACCACTTCTGGTTAAATCTAGAAAATTAAAGTGGCTAGTTCAATCACGCTTTTGATCTTTTTTCTTTATGAGTAAATTATGATCTTTTGAGAAACATGATAAGTAAGGATTCTCATAGATGCTCTAGACTTACATGCTGCCATGGTACTGTTGGTAATTCTTTACATTGTCCTATTATATGAATTTACTCTTCCAGTTAGAGTATGTGCATTCATGGTTGTAGATTTGACTACATGACAGTCCATCTTCTTTACTTTTTGTGAGGAATGTATCCGTCCTCTTTACTTTTCGTGAGGAATGCACCTTTAATTAGACTTCTTGATGCTTATGGATATATTCAAGGGAACTATGATACGATATAATGATAGAAGCTTAAGATGCATATCAAAAGATAAATTTTACTTGCATTATCTTGTGCCTATTGAACCTAAGTTCCTTTATTTCATGGCATTGTGTACATTTTAAGTTGTCGTCTTGATCTTAAGTGTATGTCTACAAGAATATTGAATATAAATAACTTGTCAAATATTTATTTTGTACACATCATTATTAAGATGACATTGTCCCAGTTGAATAATTCGTAATTGATATGGATGGTTGCGCCGAAGCAAATCTCTATATTAATCTACAAATTATTTGATAAGGATTCTGGGATGTTTGCTTCTCCGAATTAGTAAATGCAATTGTCTGCCCAAAGAGGATAGTTGTATGTATTAGTTTAAGAGAAGTGGGAGTGAGAGTGAGGGTTATTTTATTTGACTTTAGAGGGATTTGTCGGCCCGAAAGGGATAAATTCATTTAGAGTTGTCTTACTATTTCACTTAAATGGGAGGTTCATACTGCATGCTGCATATTCTGCCCGAAGGGGAATATACAGTGATGCACTTTGAGCTCTCATGAGAATGTTGCTATCATAGTTTATCACTTTCTTAATGATGTCATTATTTCATAATTCTATTACAGCTAGCAACATTCTTGTGAAGGATCAATATGTCAAATTGAGATTATGATGGCAATAATTATATTTCAGTGATTTCACAATATGAGTGATATCAGTTTTGATTTTATTGCGAGGTCTCTATCAAGCTAATTTTATTTAAAGAAAATTTGAGATCCTCTAAGCTATTAAAATTTGTAAGATTTTAAACTTACATGTGTTAAACACTAAGACAATATAATAAAAATGCTTAAATTAAATAGCAATGCACACTTTATGCAAGACAAACTCTTACTGACTATTATATCACAAAATGACTATAGCACACTTTATAATACAAAAGACTTGGGACACTTATACTAACACCCACACAATTTCTTGCTGCTTCTTACTGCCACACATCACCTATCTATGACTCTTAACTTCACACTACACAATAACACCCAATGCCTGTTTATAGATGCTACAACCAACTTTAAAATTTGGTTAATGAACTTTGCCGACATAATGGAATTCTCTAGCAACATTCTTATATCTGATGATATTTGTAGTTTCTAGAAGTGAATAAAATATTTGGACTAAGGAATTCTCCATATTTTTGTAGAGAGTCGAGTGTTGACTCTCAACACTCCATCTCAACACTGACGCTCTTGTAATTTTATCATTTTAGTCATCCTGAGTCCCTTTTTGAACTCTTCAAATTTAGTTCGTGTAAGCTCTTGTACCTCCCTATCGAACCATGTGGATAGGTCTCCCTCTTACTTGCTCTTTCATATGTAAACGACTCTTTCACATTACACACTTCAGTTAAGGATGCATCAACATACTTGGGATTTGGTTTCCTCGGCCTCGTTGACCTTCTTAGTTGTGGTTCTGGAGTCCTTTCCTTGTCAATGTCTTCATTCTCTCCTGACTGATCATTTTCTTCAGTTCTTTGACCTGTATCAGTCTGCCTTATGTCCTGTCTGACTTCTGAATCTCCTTCTTTGGTAGGCACATTCTCGGTCTTCTCATCTTCAACATCTTTTTAATTTGGTAGCGCTACATATTCCGGTGACCACCATGCTAATGCTTCATCAAACACTACATTCTTTGAGTTGTAGTAGCGTCTTGTTGTAGGGTCGCAGCATCTCCAGCCTTTTCTTTAGGAGTCGTAGCTGACAAAGATACACCTTATTGCTTTCTTATTGAACTTGCTACGTAAGTGATCTAGAACAAATACGTAGCACACACATCCAAATACTCAAAAGTGACTTACCGTTGGCTTGACATTCCACAGCTTCTCAAAAGGTGAAACAACTCGAGCCTCTGTTGTGGAAGTCAGTTGATTATGTGAGTCACTGTCTTTATGCACTCTGCCCAAAACTTTCCAGGCACATTCCTAGCATGTAACATGCTCCGACAGATTTCTGCAAGATGCCTATTCTTCCTTTCGGCTATACCATTTTGTTGTGGAGTACCTGGGCAAGTAAACTGATGGCGTATCTTGGATGCTTTTAGATATTTAGTGAATTCATCTGAGGTGTACTCTCCTTCATTATCAGTGCGTAGGCATTGGATCTTATTCCCTACTTCACTTTCGACTGTTTCCTTAAATTTTTAAACTTGGTGAGTGTTTCTGATTTTTCTTTCATGAAGTACACCCATACGTTCCTTGAGAAATCTTCAATGAAAGTCACCATGTAGCGCATTCCAGAAATAGATGGTTGTTTCACCAGTCTAAACACGTCTGAGTGGACCAACTCCAGAAGCTTCTTGGCTCTAAATATGGATTCTTCATAAGGTAATTGATGTGCCTTCCCATATTGACAACCAGTACATACTGTGTTTTCTCGAACTTCTAGGTGAGGAAAACCTTTTAGCATCTTCTTTCTCATAATTTCTTTCAACTTGTGATAACTGACGTGTCCAAGACGTGCGTGCCACAGATCAGCTGTTTCGTTTTTCCTTGTCTTGCTGACGTAGGCAGTCTCTGCAAACATCACGCACATTGACTCTAGCCTTGATCCTTCCAAGGTTAGTGTACCAATCACTTTGATATCCTAATATACTTTAACACCGTTAGGGCTGAATAGTACCCAGTTTCCTGCATTTGTCAATTGTGAGACTGATAGCAGATTTTTCTTTATTCCTGGCACATGGTAGACATGATCGAGCTGTACTTGTCCTCTTTTCTGGCGAGGCTTGATCATGGTACTACCTACATGAACGATCAGTAGTCTTGTATTGTTTGCTGTTATCACCACTAGTCGCCCTTTGTATTTTGACATATCTTGTAGCTTCTCAGCTTTACCTGTCATGTGGTTGGCATAGCCTGAGTCGAAGATCCAGTCCTTGTTGTAGTCAATCCCTTCTGGATTGTTGATTATATTTGCTGGTATCTCCTCTATCTTGGCAAGTGATACTCCGACTGGCTTAGCATCTTGTATCTCCATAAAAGAAGCCTTGACATCCCATTCCTCTTCTTCATCTCCATTTGGATGACTGATTGATGTGGCTACATTTCTTTGTGTCTCTTTGTTATTGTACCAGCAGTCTCGAGCGTAGTAACCTTTCTTCCCACACGTATAGCATTCTCCATTGCGCTTTCTGCTTTGTTGTCTGTTGTCTTGATATCCTTGATTAGCTCCTTTTATTTGAGAGCTTCCTCCATTTTTCTTCTTTGATGTATCCTCGAATCTTTTCTTAGATCTTGAATTAGACCACCTATTGGGTCGGCCCCTACCAATAAAGAGTGATTTCTCGTCACTCTTTAGTGAGACCGCTGACATCTGCTTATCTAATTCTTCTTGGTTGGCCAGTAAATTTTCTAGTCCTATAAGTATTGGTTGTTTTGACCAACCTTGAATTGCTGTAATAAAGCTTTTATATTCGGGTCTCAACCCATGAATAATAATTATTCTCATTCTTGCATCCGATATTTTGGATTCAGGATCTAACTCAAAAATTTTAGCACATAGAAATTTTACCTTGCTAAACTACTGATTGTTCGTCAAGTCTCATTGAGCGATTGTCATCAACTCACTCTCAAGCAACTGTAGCCTGGCAGTATTCTTCTTGGAGAATAACTTCGCTAGAGTGTCCTACGCTTCGTTCGGTATGTTTGTCTTCTTGATGTGTTGTAATAGGTCATCTTCTACTGTTGTCCTTATCGTGTATAATGCATTTCCAGCCTTTATTTTCCACTTGCAGAGTGCCTTGACATCCTCCGTTGATAGGGTGTGGTCTCAATACCACCCACGACCTCCCAGAGATTTTGCCCCTGCAAATATGCCTCTAAACAACTAGACCACGAGCCATAATTATTGCTATTGAGCCTCCTGCAATTCCCAATAGCTAGAAGATCTGCCATCGTGACTTGGTAAATACTTTCCTTGTACCAAATAAGCTTGGTCCCAAACCACGAGCTTTATTGTCCCTGACAGAGCACCTGTAGAGTCTCCACAACGAAAACATGTAATTTCGATCCCAGACCATATGGCTCTGGTACCACTTATAAACACCAAGACAATATAATAAAACGCTTAAATTAAATAGCAATACACACTTTATGCAAGACAAAATCTTACTGGCTATTATATCACAAAATGACTTCAGCACACTTTATAATACAAAAGACTTGGGACACTTATACTAACACCCACATGATTTCTTGCTGCTTCTTACTGCCATACATCACCTATCTATGACTCTTAACTTCACACTACACAATAACACCCAATGCCTATTTATAGATGCTACAACTGACATTAAAAGTCGGTTAATGAACTTCGTCGGCATAATGGAATTCTCTAACACCATTCTTAAATCTGATGATATTTGTAGTTTCTAGAAGTGAGTATAATATTTGGACTAAGGAATTCTCGAGATTTTTGTAGAGAGTCGAGTGTTGATTCTCAACAACCTGAGATTTAGTTATATTCTAGTTGGAAGTGTCTATTGACTCTTTCTAACCATGTATCAAAACTTTCATGGACTTCCATTAGTGGAATTATAGTATTTCATTCTTTTTGAATATAAAGTTAATTGAGTCTTTTTTGGGACCTATATTTGTGGACTTTAATAGTCTTGCTTTTCACTTCGACTATGCTAATTATGTCCCAACAAAGAAATAGATAAAGAACAGTTAAAGGATAACAAATTAATTTTTACTGTAATTATCACTTTCTACATTTATGCACTTATTATACCTAGGATTATTGGAGTTTGTTTTTATTCCATATATGGGGATATCAATGTGATCATTCCAATGTATTTGCATAGACAAATTGCCTAAGCTTGACTATTTAGTGAATAAGTAAATTTTAGGTCAAACGAATGCTTTCTCATATTAAAGTTTGTGTTTGGCTAATTATATTTTGTGTTCCATTTTCGAATTAGCCTTAATCATGTCTTCATAAATTTAAAGTATTTATCTTGGAGACATAGTGTTTTATTTGTTTGTCTCTTGTATGAGTTTATCTAGTGTATTTGATAATATTATAAAAGTAACATACTATAGTTGAATCTTTGAGACAAGTTGAAGTTAATGATATGCATGATCCTATTCAACTTAGTTGGAGGCTCTACACAAGATGTTTGAATGTGCGATTAAAATTGTCCAATAATATAAGGATTATAAGTTTGTTCTAGACCCTAAAAATGGTTCTTATCAGATAGTTCATTAAGGCTTACAAGATTTTTAATAAAGATTTTAGGACATTTAATTTTTTCCCAGTTGGATGATCTCTAGATCAAATTGGGTGACTTAGCCGAAGCGGGTTATCCATTATGATTTTTGAGGCATCTAAGAAGGATTCAGGGATAGGTTACTTATTGGAGTTATTAGTTCACAATTTCATACCTGAAGGTAGCTTCGAGGAGTACGAATAAATAGTAAGGATCTTAAAAAAAAAAAAATCATAAAAACCCTTATTGCCCGAAGTTGTTAGGTTTCTATCTGTCTGACTATTCAGTTGTGGAGACTCTTAAGATATTATGTAACTTTTCTTGAAGGTGTTTGTATGACATATCAAAGTTTCCAAATGGGACAAGTTTTGACTAGAATGTTCTAGTTGCAAGTTCATATGATGAGCATTTCTTGTGCTTAATCGTAAAGGTTGAGTTTATTTAAAGTTACTATTATAGTACATCTTACTTTCACTTCAAGTGGTGATGGAAGGTTTATTGGACATAATCATGATTTCCTCCATCATTCTTCTATTTTTTACACATATATGTGTGATTGTTCCAAGGTGGATAGATTTTTTATGAAACTTTATTCCTTATTGAGCCTTATTTTTGTCATATGAAAAATATAAAATTAATAAAAATATCAAGTATGTGTACCTCTGTGTGTAATATTTTCTTATTTAAAGGGATTCCATCTAGATGATTCATAATGCAGAAATCATTTTGGAAGTATATGTGTAAATACATCCTAGCTTAAAGGCTATCAAGTTTTCTAAAGTTTAGTGCTTGTGTTGTATATACGTTTCAAGTGAATGCTTCCATTATTTGTGAAAGAATATGACGCTTGAAATTATAGTCCTTAAATTGACTGTTCAAGAGGATACTTGCCACTATCTTTAAGATTTATTGGATGAATCGTGTATTTCACACATTATGTCACTTTGGTTTTTATTAAAGTTAAATTTCAAAGAAAGAACACTATCATAGAGTTTTTCGTGTAGTATTATATACTAATAAAGCTTCCTAGTAGCGTATAATTTTGCAAGTGTATGTATTAAATAAAAGTTTCATTGATGTTTACATCATAAAAGAATATATTTCATATTAGAAGGTTTCACTTGCAATATACAAGTTTAAAGTCATAAAGAATATAAAGTTTAAAGTGACAAGTGAAGTTTAAGATTAGTGGGAGTAACATATTCACAAGGTCATGTTTTCCATTATATAGATGTGCATGTTTATTGTCAAGAAAGCTATAAAGTATCATGCCTAAAAAGGCAGTTCATGTATACTATAGTTTTAATATGAACATGACGTATATATCTCATTTAAGTATTTGAGATAAACCAGTATAGAGGTCATTGCATTTTAAAGAAATGTCAAGGTTAGAGGTTTATAAAGTTACTCATATGTTTTAAAGGCAATTGATTGATACAATTTGCTAAACCTTTGACATGCTCATATTTTGAAGTGTCTCTTTATTTAAAGATGAAGTTTATAGAGTTTTTTTTTTTTTTTTTATGAGAGTTAAAAGTTTAACAATTTAATAGTCTAAAGATTACAATCAAGGCATATTTTTGGGATTGTAATGTCACTAACCAAAAGAAGTCGCCATTAAGTGCATAGATGTTCAAGGTTTTTGAAGTATTTGGTTAGTGGGAACATGGTTTGCTTGTACAAAATATTGATACATGGTTGTTGCTCTCATATTTTGTTATTAAAATATTTACAGTTGTCACTGTATAGTTATTTATCTGAGCTAATAGTTGTGATGATGATTCAATCATATTATAATTACCTACTTAACTATTTATACAACATTTTTCCCATTAATGGTTATAAAGGCATAAGCTACGAAAATTTATTGACAACAAGTGTTTAAGGTATAGTTGTGTGCTTAGATATGCTTATGCAAGTGTAAACAGGTTATACGCTCAGATTAGAGTGCACTGAATATTGTATATGCATGCATTTTGGGAACTCATGTTAATACTTCAATTGAAAGGCTTCAGGTTAGAAGTGAAAAGTGTAAAGGTACAATTTATTTTGAGTAATTTACAGTATATTAAAGTTTTGTTCCCATTATATTCAGTTAGTGATCACTGTTTTATGTGTACACATGTAAAGTTATCGTGAGCTCACGCAGGTCTAAGTTTTATATCTCGAGAGATATAGTTAAAGGTTTCATTATTAAAGTGGCTTCGGTTTGGAAGCATTGAACGGGGTTCGTATACCCCAATAATGTTTAAAGGCTTCTTATGAGGCAAAAGGGGATCTAATCCCATAAAGGGTCTTATAAGACCATAAAGTGGCCGATTGTGGTTTGGCATGCTCATCATTATAGTTGGATCACATGTGCCAAAAACCATACTATATTTTACCATACCATGGAATCCATATCGATGAGGCATTGGTATTTGTGATCATAGGAGTCCTATGCCGAAAGATGGTATAACGACTGTTATAGTTTGATATTGATGACTTGTTGGACAGGATTCTGAATTGAGACGTTTATTTTGTGGCCCCTAAAGTTGTTTTCAACCCGAGAGTCTTTTGTAAAATAAAATATTTCTAAAATACAAAACCAATCAGTATTACCCAAGTGGGAAACTATTAGAATTTTTAAATTGTGGGCTTCCACTGATTGGATATTTTGTTATTTTTAAAAAACAGATTGAGGTTGACCAGTAAAGCCCAAAACATATTTTTATAGTGATCCATTCCAGTTGGGCCTAGGTCCGTCTCATGAATATTATTTTTAGTGGTGTGGTATGTAAGATATAGAGTATGTCTAATTTATAGGGCAACTTGATGGGAGAACCCGATAAAGATTTTACGTTAGGCTCTTTCTCCTATCCAAAATACTAATAGTCTATAAATAGACGATTAACGTTGGCTTACCCCATTAAGAGCCACCATATAGAAATTGGAGAGGGAGAGGGACCCCCTAGTCTAAGCTTGCCTACCATAACACGCCGTTCAAGATTTTATAGAATTATCACAAAGGTAGTTTTGATAGCCACAATAAAGGTACGCATCCAATTCAATCAACTTAATCATATTAATTAATTGTTGCAGTGTTTTATTTTCTGGTATGAATTTCCTAAATTCTAACAGGTTCAACCCACAGTCACATCAGACCAATAGTTGAAAACAATCGAGTCATTTTGAATAATTTTGCGCAAATCATTTACACCCTGTTTGGATTGCACAAATGAATGAAAAAGGAAGTAAAGTAGAGAAAAAAAAAAAGTAATAAATAATGGAAAGGAAAGGAAAAAGATTTTTGTGTTTGGATTGCTCTAAAATAATAATTGAAATGAAAATAATTTTTTTTTATAATTTTTTGTATAGATTGGAGAAGTAAAGAAAATGAAATAATAAAAGCTCTCTATTTGCTTACAATGCCCTCTGTTCGCTTTTAGTTAAAAGTAAGAGTAGAAGTCGTCGTTTGTCCCGCAATTGAGAAAAAGTCAAAAAGTATATGGATGAAGTAATAAAATTACATGAGGAGTGAGAAAGAAAAACCTGGTTACGGGAATTTTAAATAAAAAGCTTTTTTCATATTTAACCATAAAAAAATAAAAAGTTAAGGACAATAAAGAATTTTTGTGATTAACTCACCTTCACTAAAATATTAAACTAATATAACTCACCTTCACTAAAATATTCATAATAAAACTATTAATTTCAAATAATGGATCGTAGGCCTAGAATCTTACCAAAATCACTGAGTCAAAATACTACGCGCTTATGTGATTTTCTTGTTTTGCCAAAGGGACTACCGAGAGAAGAAAATGAAAGTAGAATGAGGGAGGGAGATATTGTTGCACGGGTAAGATTTAAGAATTGAAAGATTTGATTATAAAAATATTTTGTGAGAAACATCTATGAGCAAATTAAGTAAGAGTGGGGAACAAAGTTGTCAACTTTCTTGGGTATATGAAAAAAGTTATTGCAAGTGGGAAAGGTGGTGACCTAAAGGCCATTATTAGTCAAAAAAATAAAAAAATAAAGGTTGTTAGTGGCTTGAAATTAGGATCCAACGCCACTATGCATTACATTATCCCCCGTTAAAAGGAGTTTTGTCCTCGAAACTTATCTTACCTTGGTTTTCAAAAAGCTTTGGGTATTTGCCACGAGCCTCATCTTCAGGCATCCATAGAGTTTCTCTAGGTGTTTGGTTATGCCATCTTACTTTCACGTATGGAATAGTTCTACGCCGGAGCACTTGGTTCTTTTGGTCCACAATTTCTATATGCTACTCCTCGTTGAATGCTATCTCATTGTTCCCGTTGATATCAGTTTCTTGAATAGTACTCTAGCCCTATCTCATTGTTCCCGTTGATATCAGTTTCTTGAATAGAGCATAGAAAGGAAGACTTTCATCAAAAATCTAGTAACAGTTATAACTTATTTATTATGACTCAAAGAGGTATGTGATTTTGCTGCTACCAATGTTTCCATATCGTGCTGTAAATTTATGTATACCGAAATATATATATATATATATATATATATATATATATATATATATATATATATATATATATATATATATATATATATATATATATATATATATATATATATATATATATATATATATATGCTTACCTTTATAGCACTTTAATTTTCTTTTGATCTAGTTTTAATTTGAATTAGAAACGGAATCTCTAACTAAAAATGCACTTTTGGTAGGAAAGCTAGTACGATCAATGAGGGTATGTTTATCCAGTAAGCTAATGCTCTCCTGTGTATATTGGTCATTCATTGTAAGATGAAATCAATCGTTTTTTTTTTTTTTTTTGGTCAAGAAGATAAAATCAATATGAAATGCACAGTAGTGCACAAAAGCTTAAGCAAGCATTCAACATGAAATCTGATTAGAATTTATATACCACATTTAAGGTTGCAGATGTGATGCGGGATAGAGAATGGCATTGGCCAGAATGCTTCGCTATCTTGCTGATGGCTTGAACCTCACCACCACAAAGTAGGGGCATGACAGGATGTGTTAGTTACTGAGGCCTAATGGGAAATTCACTACAGCGAATACCTGGGATGCAATTAGTGAATGGCAAAAGAAGGTTCCTTTGGGACTCTCTGATTTGGGGATGCCCTCGTATCCCTAAGCATTGCTTCTGTTCCTGGCTAGCGATCATTGATAGACTGCCATCTAAGGCACGTCTACTTGGATGGGGTTTACAAAATTACCAGTCATTGTGAGCTTTGTCACATGGGCATTGAGACACGTGATCACGTTATTTGAATGTACTTTTTAGCATAAGAATTTGGAGGATATTAAGATAATTAAGGTTCTAACCTAAAATCAATTGGTGTTAGGTGGAGTAACCCAGGATCTTATAAGGTGGTTTTGGAGTTTCTCATTTTTTGACATGGGACAAGTGTTATATTCTAATAGAGGAGATGTGTTAAATTTGATATATCAAATGTCCGACAGTATTCAATGGAGCAGAGCTCTTCATCTTATTCAGAAAAACTACAAAAAAAGTAACAGTGAAATCAGTCTCACTGAATCTCATCTTCCCAGCCTATATCTCTACCATTTATGGATGGAATGAAACAGCCGATTATTTGACAAGGGGGCTGCAACAGAGGACCAGCTTGTGAAAAAGATCTCCAATGATGTCCGGATGAAAATGCTTGCCAGACGTTAGTAAAAGAACCCTTTGTATGCATCGGAATATAAATGCCATCCTACAGTCGTTTTGAGTTTTTGTTAGGATAGTTTTTGTTTTTTACATTGTAAAGTGGTTTTACCACAATTCTATTCAGTGGAATGAAATCGTCTCTCTGATTTAGCCAAAAAAAAAGAAAGCCAAAAGAACACAATAATACAAAATCTTTCTGAAATTGAAATGTATAAAGAAAAGCCGATAAAGCTTCAAAACTATTACAAAAAATTGAAAAGAAAAGAATAGAAAAGTACAGTGCTTAATTGAAGTCCACAACCAAACAAACGGATGGCAAAATCCAAAGTGCTATTAGATTTTGCTTCTATGCCCACGTCTTTCCCTCATATGGTGGTCTCCATCATTATTGGCAATTTGCGATAATTATATTTACCGTCAGGCCGATTTGAAATTCTAGCTTGTAGGATATGAGCAATCTTTTTATAATCTGCACTTTGTTTGTCCATATCTTCTAGCCTTTTCTCAAATCTATCCGACATATCAACACAATCAAGACGTCGAAGATTTATCAAATGTTGTATACCTGCTGGCAACTCCTCCATTGATTTACAATTCCCTATTCGTAGTAGTCCAAGTAAGTGTTGGGTATCGGCGCAGCGGAATAGTTGGGGATAAGCAGTATCACGCAGCTAAAATATGAATGAGAACAGAGAAAGTAGAGACACAAGATTTACGTGGAAAACCCTCAAACAAATCGAGGGAAAAACCACGGACAAGTAATTGAGGATTTTACTATGATGTGGAGTATTTTACAATAACCTTCTCTCTAATATAAGGAGAGAACAATATCACTCTCTCAAATAATAGGAGAAACTAACTCTCACTCACAAATATAGAACAACAAAAGAGGAAGAAAAATAACCAAGAGAAAGCTTATGTTTTCTCTCTAACTTGGGATGTTTTGGTGATGCTCAAATGGTGAAGAATGAGCCTCTATTTATAGGCTCATCTTGCACCAAAAGTCTTCCCACATGCAGTGTGAAATCAACCCAAAATTGTGTGTGCCTAACTTTGCAACCAAATATTTTTCTTCATTTCCCATTGCTTTTTGTCTTCTTTTAACTTGCACCAAACTTTTATATCTCACAGTAAGGGCATCGCACCCATCTCAGTTCTGGCATGGTCCACATAATTAATACCTTGAGCTCCTGAAATCCTCTGGCCTTGAAACATAATTCCCCCCTTCATAAGCTTGGGTAAGTAAAAGTTGCATCAGATTGGGAAAATCTTGAAGTAATTGGATTGAATCATCCCTCAATTGAGTCTGATAAAAACGTATTTTAGTAAGTCCTTGAAGAGAAAGAATCCATTGTCGTACCCTTTCCAATCGCCCCCTTAATTGTAGTGAGTGAAGAAATCTTAGACTTGAAGAAAGAGAATATTATAAATCAATGACCTCTCCATTAAGGGGAATAATAGTTAATGAGCGGAGACCGGTCAGCTTCTCAAGGGAAGAGCAAAATTCCTTTCCATCTTCTCTTCTAAGTCCGGTAATTTTCAATTTCCTCAGTTGGGTTAATTTTCCTATCTCCTTCACTATTTTGGCATCATCCTCATGGTTTGCATCTATGTAACAAAGATTTTGAAGAGATTGCAGGTTTCCTAGATTATATGGGGCCTGAAATCCAAAATCACTATTAAAACTTCTACACACCAATAGATGTCGAAGTTGTCAAAGTTTTAAAATCTCAATAGGCAATTCTGCTACTTTAGTGAATTTTAAATCCAAGGTTTCTAGATTTCGAAGCTTCCCAATCAATTTTGGAACAGTTTTCACCTTTGTATTCCTTAAGCTCAAATACTTGAGATGAAGGAATTTGAAAATTTCATCAAGAATCACCTCTAAAGAAGCCTTTTCAAAATCTAACACTTTTAAGTAACATCGAACCATCAAATAAGAACCTAGATAGAGATGATGGAGAGATAGAATCATGGGACCTGAACAACACAAGTGAACGAAGACACTTAAGCAAGCCAATGCTTGTGTATTGTCAATTGAGCTATGAATTACCAAGAGTAGAACCTTGTTTGAAATCTCCATCCCTTGTTCATTAAATATGGTTATAATATCTTGTTCTCTTGCCCTGCGAACGATAATTTGATGTATAATATCATGGATTCCACATACCTTAGATCCTCCATCAATAATTGTTCGGGCTACTTTGACTAAACTTCTCTAGATAAGTTCATCCAGATAACTTTTAGCCACATCTTCTATTGTCATTCCTTCTTTTTTTTGCACAAATCCTTTTGCAATCCCGAGCCAAATCAATCTACTCTTCCTTATGACATCATCTTCTGGAAATGCACAAATATAAGAAACAAATTTTAAGATAGTCAGGCAAGTAATAATAACTCAGAGAAAATATCTTTGTCATATTGTCCAGTTGGTTGTTGGCTGTAAGCTGCTCACCGAGGCTCCTATTAAATAAGTCCCATTCTTCAATTCTGCTACTCTTTCTTGCCAAGACGCTACCAATTACCACAATTGCAAGTGGCAAACCATCGCATCTCTCTGTGATATTTTCGACAATTTCCTCTAAATGATGAGGGTTCAAGAAGTAGACCGAAATGCTTTCTTGCAAAATAGAATCCAAGATGCTTCTTGTTTAGAGGCTCTAAATGATAAATGTCACCCCCGTTGTCGCTCATAGAAGCCTGGCCTACCTCAGTGATGCGTGTTCTAATCATGATTATACGACGGCCAAAATTTTTTTTGGGAAATGCCATCCGAATTGCATCCCAATATGTCGTTCTCCAAATGTCATAAAAAACAAGAATGTAATTCTCTTGATGAAGGAGATCACGAACAACTTATTTTATGTCGTGGATGTCCATGGTATCCAATTCAAGAGGTGATTGAGTTCCTTGAAAAGTTGTCGAATTGCTTGGTTTAACAGTTTCTTGTTCTTGAATGACTGTGAAACTGTGATCCATGCATGATACTTGAACCACTTCTTTACAGCTGCATCATCATACACCTTTTTTATCATGGTTGTTTTTCCCAACCCTCCTATCTCAACTACCGAGATCACACGAAGTTGGGAATTACTAGTAAGAAGTATATTCATGAGCTTCTTCTTTGGTCTTTCAATTCCAACGAGGTCCTCTTCTTCAAGAAATATTGCATCACCTCGACTATCATACCATGTGATTTGAATAGGAGCAAAACTCGAGCCTTACTAAAAAATGCCATATTGGTTCTGGTATCTCTGATGTACTTCCGAAATATTCTTGATCCTATCCTTGATGATATGTATTTTAGTGACAATTTGGTGACGCGCTTTTGAATTCTTAATCGAGCCACAGATTTTCCGGAGTCAACAAAAAAATCCATCACCATAATGGCGTCCAAATCGCATGATAAATTCATCAAGAACATCTTCAGCATTATAAGTGATATCACGCAATTGACTAACCCATGCTTCAACCTCAGGATTGGTTTCCACCAATATAGCTTCTGCTCTTCTGAGAAAGCCCTTCATCTGACCACGTTCATCTTTAATATGCTGGACTTCATCTCGAAGCCCTCCCAACAATGCGCTCTCTTCACGGAGAAAAGTTGTAAGTTGGCGTAGTAGAAAGGTCAGCACAACATCTGCCATTTTCCTTTTTTGGAGTGGTCCCCTTTTTGTGCTTATATGCCATATTTGTGACAAGTGTTCAGCTGTGTGGGCTTTTTTTTATCATCCATGAGCCTTGGGCTAATCAACATTTCCTGAACTATATATTTTTTATCCACATCAAAACTTATTACGTTAATGCATTCGCATAACAAACAATTGTTTTTCTTTTCTTAAAAAGAAGAAAAAACCTCTTGGTCCTTAGTTTTAGGAACCAAAAACACGAAGCTTATTCATTTTGTTATTGTCTTAATATGAATGGTGCTTTATGAAATTAAAGCAAATGTCATATAATAGCACGTTCTGAGTCGTTTCCTAAGAAAGCTTTTTGATTTAGATTTATACTTTTCTGACTTTTGGACTAGTGCAGGAATTTGAAACAAAAAGAAAAGACTAGTGCAGGAAATTCTCTTCTGCATTTAAAAGAAATTTGTCAATGTTGAGTCGAGAAGAAGAAGATGGAGAGTTCCTAAAGTCAACAACATTTTAAGAACTAAGAAAAGTTTAATTTTGGTCAAAAAGTGATATTGGGTCTAATAAAGTTAAAGAAAGAAGAAAAAGATTTGAATAAATATTACTTAAGAGAAAGAAAAATATTTGAGTAAATGTTCATTAAGAGAGAGAGAGAAATTAAGAAGAGAGAGAAAAAAATTAAAAGAAGAAAGAGAAAATAAAGATATTGTCAAGTTGGCATGCCATGTAGGACTCCATGCAAGAGGTAATAAAAATAATTATATTAGACACTTTATTGTATGATGACAGATTTTGGGTGTTTGGGCTCGCCACTATTAGAGCTAGATAGTTATTCTTAGGTTGATGCCACCAGTCTTGGAAATCTCAGCCTAGAATACGAGACGCTCCTTTCTGCGTCTTAACTATCATTGATGATTGGCGATATCTTGTTTATTGCTAAAATTATGTGCCTTCATAATTGTTTCACTACCACCTGCAACTTTGTTATTCACATTTTCCTTGTCAAATTGATCATGAGATGAAAATATACAGCCATGGTAATGGAACTTCAATGCATAAAGAAAAGACTTATACAACCACTAGGCTATTCCTGAATTGTGAAAAAAGACTACAAACTTCATATTCAAAAAAAAAGTACAATTGAAAATGCTTGTCGAAACAACAATAAAAAAAATCCAAACTGATCTTCATTTTCTGCTTTTATTGCCTATGTGTATCCCTCAAATGGCCATCTCTTTTCCTATTGACAAGTAGCGTTTGTTAATTCTACCATCAACCCAATTTGAAATTACAACTTGAGGGATATGAGCAATCTTCTTATAATCCGGACTTTGTTCATCCATATTTTCTAGCTTGTTCACAAATCCATCGGCCATATCAACAAAATTTAGATTTTGAAGACTTGTCAAATGTTCTATACCCATTGGTAACTCCTCTATTGATTTGCAACCCGCCATCATAAGTTTTTCAAGAAAGGGCATTGCACCCTTCTCCACTCTTACACATCTCAATTCTTGCAAATTCCTCATCCATAATATATTGAGCACCTGAAACCCTCCGGCCTTGAAATATAATCCATCTCCTTCATAAGCTTGCCAAAGCACAAGTTGCACCAAATTGGGCAAATCTTGAAGTAATCGTAGAGGGTCATCCCCTAATCGACTCCAAAAGAGTTCTATTCTAGTAAGTCCTTGAAGAGAAGGAATCCATTTAGGTACATTTTCTAATCTCCCCCACAATTTTAGCGCGTGAAGAAATTGTGGAGTTGAAGAAAGATAATATTGTAGATCGATAACCTCATCTTCGTTCATGCTAACAACTCGTAATGAGCGAAGATTTGTCAGCTTTTCAAGAGATGAGCAGAGTTCCTTTCCGTCTTGCCTTCTCATATTGGAAATTCCCAATTTCCTTAATTGGGTTAACTTTTCTATCTCTATTAATATGTTGGTGTTGCCCATTTGATCTGCATTTATGTTACAAAGACTTTGAAGGCATTCCAAGTTCCCTATTTTACCCGGGGCATGAAATCCAGTATACTTTCTGCGCACTAATAGATGCCGAAGTTGTTGAAGTTGTAAGATCTCAACAGGCAATTTTGTCACATTAGTGTATTTTAACTCCAGCGTTTCTAAGCTTTTGAAGCTTTCCAATCAATTTTGGAATAGTTTTAACATTTGAGTTCCTTAAACTCAAATACTTGAGGTGAAGCAATTTAAATATATCATCTGGAATTGCCTCTAAATGAGCACCTCTCAAATCTAACACCTTCACAAGTCGAAGACCATCAGATAAGAACTTAAGTGAAAATGGTGGGGACATAGAACTAATGGAGTCAAACAATAAGAGAGAATGAAGAGACTTAAGCAAGACATTACTTGCTTGAGTATTGTCAATGGTGCTATGGATTACCAAGCGTCGAACCTTGTCCGAAAATTGTACCCCTTCTTCACTATATATGGCTACAATGTCTTGTTCTCTTGCTTTGCGAAGAATAATTTGTTGTATGATATCATGGACGTGACATGCCTTCAATCCTCCATCAAAAGTTGTATGGGCAACTTGGACCAAGCTTCTATTGATGAGTTCATTAAGATAACTCTCAGTAACTTCTTCTATTGTCATTCTTTCTTTCCTTTGCACAAATCCTTCGGCAATCCAGAGCTGGATCAATCTCGTCTTCTTTATAAAAGAATCTTCTGGAAGAATGCTTAAATACAAGAAACAAATTCTTAGATGGTCAGGCAAGTCATAATAACTAAGAGAGAGTAACTTTGTCATATTGTCCAGTTGGTTGTTGTATGCTAGTTGCTCACCAAGACTCCTATTGAAAAGGTCCCATTCTTTAGTCGTGCAATTCTTTGTTGCCATGATGCCTCCAATTACCACAATTGCAAGTGGCAAACCATCACATCTCTTCATAACATTTTCTGATATTTGTTCTAAATGGCGAGGACAAGAGTTGGCCCGAAATGTTTTCTTGCAAAACAGAGTCCATGATTGTTCCTTGGTCAGCGGCTCCAAGGGATAAATGTCGCCCCCGATATCACTTACAGCAACTTGGCCTACCTCAAAGATGCGTGTCGTGATCATGATACGACTACCAGAATTGTTTTTTGGAAATGCCATCCGAATGGCATCCCAATCTGTCGTTCTTCAAATGTCATAAAAAACAAGAATGTAATTCTCTTGATGAAGGAGATCACGAACAAGTTGTTTCATGCTGTGGATGTCCATGGTATCCAATTCAAGAGGTGCGGGTTGATTGAGTTCCTTGAAAGGTTGTCGAATTGCTTGGTTTAACAGTGTCTTAGTCTTGAATGACACTGAAACTGTGATCCATGCATGATACTTGAACCGCTTCTTGACAGCTGCATCATCGTACACCTTTTTAACGAGGGTTGTTTTCCCCAACCCTCCCATTCCAACTACCGAGATCACGCGAAGTTGGAAATCATTGGTGAAAAGCATATCCATGAGCATCTTCTTTGGCCATTCAATGCCAACCAGGTCTGCTTCTTCTAAAAGAAGTGCATCACCTCGACTATCATACCCTGTGTTTGGATTTTGATTTTGAAACCTAGATGAACTCTAGCCTTGCTCAAAAATGTCGTATTGGTTTTGGTACCTCTGATGTGCTTCTGAAATACTTCTGATCCTGCCCTTGATGGTATCTATTTTTGCAGCAATTTGATGACGAGCTTTTAAATTCTTAATCGAGCCATAAACCTTCCGGACTCGACCAACAAATCCGTCACCATAGTGGCGTCCAAAACGCAAGACAAATACATCAAGAACTTCTTCGGCATCATAAGCCACATTACGCACTTGATTGACCCATGTTTCAAGTTCGGGATTATTTTCCACCATTACTTCTGCTCTTCTGAGAAAGCCCTTCATTTGAGCAAGTTCATCTTTAATATGCTGGACTTCATCTCGAAGGCCTCCCAACAATGCGCTTTCTTCACGGACAAAGGTTGAAAGTTCGCGTAGTAGAAAGGTTAGAACAGCAGCTGCCATTCTCACTCACTCAATCTCTCATAAAAAGGAGTCTGTTTCGGGGGTTATTGTGTTTGGTGGCTGTTCTATCTTGAGTGGAGCAAATTATATAAAGTGTGGGAAAAATATTGTATAAGTCGGATTGATGGGTCAATTTCTCACATGGCTATTAGAGTTTACACGTGTAGATTCCTCAGTATATGAGAGACTTATATCAGTTCAAATTAATTGAAGAATTTGAAGAATTTTAGGTAAGCGTGAATGCTTGCTGGATGTGAACTATCAACAACTCTCTTCAGCGGCCGGCTATATATTAAAAAATGCTACTTTCTGGGTGTCCGCTGAGAAGGTGTGGTGAAAAATCATGTATGACTTTCCTTACTGAGGATAGCAGTTGCCTTCCATATTAAAATACTTCCGATCTTTTAACTTTTAAACCTAACACAATGCATTTTAGAGGTCGGATCCGGATCCTTTTCTAATCACTATTGTTTAGGGGTGTGCAGCGAAATCACCAACCCATTCAAGCTGCCTAATCCAACCCAAACTAACTCATTTTTGGCAATTTCTAACATTGAACCTCCATTTATATACTTTATATAAGAACATGATCTTCACTATATTTAATTTTTGCTAATTAATTTAAGCTTTTATTCATCAGTAGAACACATATATAAGCTTCTTACAACACAAAGAAAAAAAACTGAAAAATTCATCCATGCCATAAGCGAGTAATTTTTGCTACGTACTTGCATAGCTTCGTCGAGTTTGGGTTGAGATTGAGTTTCTACAATGGAGTTTTAATGTTCTGCTGGGTTTATGTGTGTGAGAAAGAAAGAGAGGCACGTTCTGCTGAATATTACTTACTTTAATCTTTAATTAATTTAATCGATTTAATTAATTATACAAAAACGAGAGAGAACTTCTACTTACTTGAATTAATTTTGATTGAAAAGGAAATAAAGGAAAAGATAAAAAAAGCAAGCAATCTTCATTTTAAAATTACTAGATATATTTTTAAGAATAACGGTTAAGATACTTCCATTTTAATCCAATGCTCAATAATCCACCTCTTAGTCACTAAGAAGCAGTAGTGACTAGGCAGACCCGGCCCAAGCTATGGGCAGCTTGGGCTGGTGTCCAAGGCCCCCTTAGATTGGGGGCCCCGAGTTAAAAAGAAAAAAATTAAACGGCTAGCACTTAATCGATTTTTGAACTATTGAAGGCTAATACTTAAACGATTTTTGTTTATTGTGATATTAATTTTGCATATAATATAAGAAAACAGGGTTGGCCCAAGAAAGAAAATATAGATGTATACATTTAACTATTCTTTTTGTTTTTTTATGTGATAAATTATGATATTGTTTACATACTTATATATATATCTTAATTTGAAATAATTAATTTTTTTTACTTATATTCGTTTTTTTATTAATTTTTCCTATATGCAATAGACTTAATAAAGCTTAATTATTAAGGTCCAAGAAATATGCTGAAAAAAGACTTAATAAAGAGAAAGAACATTGGAGAAATGTCATTTTATTTGTAGTGATTATTTTAGTAGAAAATTTAGAGTTTTTTTTTATTGAGAAAAAACCTAATTATTAAGGCCCTTATTTAGATGTCGCTCAAGGTCCTCAAATTGTTTAAAACGGCCCTGTGACTAGGAGAAGATCAGGATCCTTAGAGCTCTATAGCTTTTATTTTTTAGCATTAATTGCTATATATTGCTTTATTTTTAACACTTATTTATTGCTATATATTGCTTTATTTTTAACACTTATTTATTATCTCGTACGTATATAATTAATTAGTATGCTAACCTTAAAAACTTTTTTATACATAAAGTGTCTTTCCTCGTGTCATCTAATTTATTAACTATGTTGGACGCGGCGCAACACCCCGACTCACCATGCAATTTCTGGCCTTGCGGCTCGTCTGACCAATACTTCATGTCAGTGTTGAACAAGACGACTCCTTCATCTCAGCGTTTCTTTGAAAAATCGCACATCTTCAACAAGTTGGAGAAAAAATAATTTTAAGGAACCATGTTTGAATTAGTCTTCCCTTTCTCTTGGGACAACACCAAATTGAGGAAATAGTCTAATGGCACTACTATATTTTTGATTTGTTGTAACATTTAAAACAGTTATAAAAATGACTTTATGGGATGATTTTTCAATAATTGTACATGGTCATGTTGTAAATTTTGTATTGTAATAATTTTTTATAAATGATAAACAATAATTTAAAATACCGTTTCCAAAAAGTAATCTCGTAAGTAATTATTAACAAAGAGTAATAATTTTTTTTCAACCACGTGTTATAATTAAATAAAACCGTTGCAAAAAGTTTAGTTTATGAAACGGTTTAAAAACAATTGCAATAAGACATGCAATTGGTTTTTATTTTCTAATTGGAGTGTTACAAAGAAACTAAAATATTGTAGTGCGGCACTTGAAATTTCTTCCAAAATTAAAACTGTGAAAACTTCTTCAGGGTATTTAAGTAAACTAGGATTGCAGTTCTTAATTTCACTATCTAACAAAGACAATTGCTTCTTTAGAGAAGACTTCAGGAGAATTTCATACCATATTGATTTTAAATAAATGAGTTACCACTAATAGATACAGAGAAAATGACAAGGATCGAAACTCCCCATGAGATATCCGTTAATAGTTAATTATTTAAAAAATGTGACTATTTTGGTTAGTCTTTTTTTTTTTTTTTGTCGTAACTATTTTGGTTAGTCAATATGTTACAGCGGAGCAAGCATTAGATATGTAATTTGTAATTAACAAGTTGAAATTAATTATATAAACGAATGTTGGCTTTTACTATAGATTCAACTAGAAGGTACTTTGTCTCTCGGAGTATGGTCCAGCGGTAGTGCATGGGGTGTCGATACACTCTATTGTTCTAGAGTTTCGTATGTAGGGGGCACACTGCTACACTCGGGGATTTACCAGTTAGAGGTCGGATTTCACTGGATAATTCGGTGGTCGAACTCTGCCAACTGAGTTCCCACGTTATCCAAAAACTAGAAGGTACTTTGATAAGCTTTTTATATGCTATTTTAAAGTTTTTGGCAAATTCTACGAATTGAAGAAGTTTATAAACTCCAGATAAGAAGCACTTTCTAACTTTTTCTTGAAGTAGCGTGAGGGTGTTTTTTGGTAGAAGTACCTTATAGGCTCATTTTGATTTTATAAGCTTTTAAGTGTTTGTCTAATATTCTTTCCAAATTCTAAAAACAAACGCAAGAGGAATTTGTTTTTGGAGTATCTCTCCCATTACATTTTTTTTGGATTAATTCTTGAAATTATAAGCTAACTTCTTGAAAACTAAAATAGTTTCACGATAGGAATATTCTCCAATTAAGTAGCCATTAGAGGATCTTCCAATTACCTTTTAAGAGAGTAACATATCATCTCCACTAAGAATTGATTGTCAAATTTACGCCTCCTCACTATTCACTTATATTTAACGCCAAAACAACGTAGTTTTGTCCAGCTTTATAAAAAGTTGATTTCAAAGGGAATTATGTACATGTATATTTATATATTTATGAATATACATAGAAGTATAAAGTTCATAACCATACTATTTGTTTATAAAAAAAAATTCACGTCAAAGGTTAAGTTTGTAAATCATTTTCATAAATGACATATTTTCTATACAAAATTTTTTCTTAAATTATTATTTTTCATATAAATGAAAAACTATGTTATTCTAGTGTTAAATAAAAGTTAGTATTTAGGTGTCATAAATATGATCTTTTATTTTTAAGTGGGTGTGAGTGTGATATATTTTTTCCTTAAATCATTTTTTTTTTCTGACAATGTACAAAATTATGTTGTTTTAGTATTAAGTATAAGCAAGTAATGGGGTGGCAAAAGCCACCTGTGTTATGGTTATGTAAGGATAAGGGTTTAGTGATCGACTCTTCTAGCAATCGTTCAGATAGAGCAAGGCTTCGGAGGGACAAGATTGAGGAAGTTAGGAAAACGGACGCCTTGTGGTGAATAGAACGAGGTAACTATTCAAAAATACAATATCCCCGCAACTTGAAGAGAAGCTGCTCAAATAGAAGTGTGGGCCTTTTTAGCTAGATTATACTCATGATTTTAGCTACATTATTTGCTTGTGAATCTAACCATGTGACCATAAAAATTAGATAAAAGCGATGTGTCACTTCCTTAAAGTGTATTGGAGGATTCTTCAATTGTCTCTTAATTAGAGATCAGCATTCAAATCTTTCATGAAAAGAGTCACTAGGTTACCTTCAGTCGGAGCTTTTTCCTTTTAAATTCACCAAACTTAGGTGCAATTCTAGATCAATCTCGAGGGCTTCGAGTACTACGGACCCTCTGTCATCCATTGAAGCAGAGCCGTTAATATTTCGGAAAGATTGATCATAGAGCAACACAATGTTTCTAGATGGTATGGTCATAATTGAATTGAAAAGCAAGTGACATGTATTACTTTGCCTTTGTTCCATATTCCACACGTTACCATTTCAAATAACAAATCGCACTAGTCCCTCTTAATTCTTGAAGGCTTCATATTATAGTCATTATCTATCGATACATATATATATCTATACTTGGCCAATCCAACACAATGTGCGCATACTCTAGTTCAGTACAGGTCAGACAATATTTAAGATGAAATGACAAAAGTTTGAATCTAAAACATTAAGTTATAATAAATTATTATTTGACTACTCTGCCTAACATTTAGATGACTCGGTCATGTAAAAGTTAGTATGTTCGCAATTCACCAATCTAGTATGCAATACCTATGCGTTGGTCATATATCCCATGTATATTACTTACACAACATGTTTTGCTTCCCTCTTTTTCATATTTACTAGTTAGGACAGGCAACGGAATATGCTCGACTTGTTAGGAAACGGACGCACATAGCACACAAGCACAACAGAAGCAACACACGATATCTTTAACGTGGTTCAGTCATCTACCTACATACACGACCCAAGAAACTGGGAAATCCACTATTCATGAATAGCTTTACACTCCAACCGATTTTTTGGTCAAACAAATATCCAAAACCCTCCCCACACTCACAGTTTTTAGGAAAAACTATAAAAATTAAACCTTTACACCCATGATTTTATGAACGAAAAAAGTCTAAACTCTCGCTAAATGGCTTTATCTATGACTAAAGTCTAAACCCTCTTCATGTCGGTTTTTTTCTGGCAAAAGTATGAAAAACACTCTCAACACTTGACTCACCCCCTTCCACACCCCACTCGTGGCACTGAATTACAAGTTAAAAAGTCTTATTTATAGGCAACTAATCCTAACTCTACTAGGATTGGAAAACCTATTTCTCCTCTTAGCGGACTTCTACTAGTCTTTAACTCATAATTGTACTTGGACTCAAGCCAATAACCCAACACAACTGCCACCGTATCTACTCGTCACATTTTCGCAATCTACCAATCAAACATACATCCCATGTCTTATGTATTTACAAAGCTTTTTTTTTTTAATTTTATTTTTACTTAGAGCCCCCGGTGTCCGGAATCATATTGGGCCCAACTAATCCGGAATTCAATCCGGGAGTGCCCGCAGAGTTTGACTCTTACTCGGGGATAAAGATCTGGCCCAGAACTTTTTATCATGGCGCCTCAGGGAAGGATCGAACCTCCGACCTCCGCTAGGCATTAGCAAGTCACTAACCACTTGCCCCAAGCTACTGGGTTTTTTTTTTTTTGATTTTTTTGACTTGAATAAGAAAGCTAGAATGTGGAGCAGGGACGGTATGTTATATCAAATATTACAATCAATAGATCTCCGGTATAAAAGAAACAAAAGCATATACAAGCATTCATTTTCTGCTTCCATTGCCATCAAATGGCCATCTTTATCCCCATCCCATCGACAGGCCCGTTTATTACTTTCACCAAATTTCAACTTTAGGAATGTGAGCAATCTTATGGTAGTCAGCTCCTTCTTTGTCCACAAGTTTCCAGCGTTTCTCAAATCTATCAGACATTTGAAAAAATTCAACATATTGAAGATTTATCAAATGTTCTATTCCCACTGGCAAATCCTCCATTGATTCACATTCTCCAATCCATAGTTGTTGAAGTAAGGGCATTGCAGTTTTCTCCACTGTTACCCATCTCAATTCTGGCATATTCCACATCTGTAATATCTTGAGCTCCTGAAACCTTCCGGCTTTAAAACATAATCCCTCTCCTTCATAAGCTTTTCCCAGTACAAGTTCCACCAAATTTGGCAAATCTTGAAGTAATAGCAAAGGGTCATCCCTTAACCGACTCCGACTGAGACATATTCTAGTAAGTCCTTGAAGAGAAAGAATCCATTGTGGCGCCTTTTCCAATCGCCCTCTCAATTCTAGATTGTGAAGAAATTGTGGAGTTGAAGAAAGAGAATATGGTAGATCGATGACCTCCTCTTCAAATCTTGAGGAAACAAGACGTAATGAGCGGAGATTGGTCAGCTTCTCAAGGGAAGAGCAGAGTTCCTTTCCGTCTTCTCTTCTCAGATTAGTGATTCCTAATTTCCTTAGTTGGGTTAACTTTCTAGTCTCCTTCACTATTTTGATATCACCTATTTGATCGGCATCTATATAACAAAGACTTTGGAGGTATTGCAAGTTTCCTATTTTATACGGGGCTTGAAATCCCGTATACTTTTGACTCACTAACAGATGTCTAAGTTGTTGAAGTTTCAAAATCTCAATTGGCAGTTGTGTAACATTGGTGTTTCTTAGATCTAATGTTTCTAGCCATTGAAGTCTTCCGATTGATTTTGGAACAGTATTCACATATGTGTACCTTAAGTTCAAATACTTGAGATAAAACAATTTGAAAATTTCTTTTGGGATGGTTTCTAAAGGAGCACGTCTCAGTTCTAAAACTTTCAATGGCTTATGACTATCAGTTAACAGCTTAGACAGAAATTGCTTGGACATAGAACTAGTGGACTCAAATAATAAAAGTGAACGAAGATACTTAAGTGAGCCATTGCTTACTTCAGTATTGTCATCAGAGCTATGGATTATCATGCGTCGAACCTTGTCTGGAAACTGCATCCGTTGTCCACTCACTACAAAAAAAGTGTATCATAGACTGCACTTTAACACCAGCAGTTGCTCGAACCGCCACATATTAAGATCGTCTTTTAATCTATAAGCAACGGTTTGTCCAACCGCCAGGCATGTGCAGCCTTTATTCCTTTGCTTTGCTGATTCATTCTCTTTTTTCTTTTATACAACTTTATCCCATCCTAGCAATACTGCTTTGCTGATTCATAAGCAACAGCTTGCGGCAGTTTTGCTAATTGCTTTGCTTATTCACTACTTTGCTGATTCATAAGCGGCAGTAATCTTCTCCTTTGCCTATTGCGTTTATAATTCATGTTGTAAAATTTGCTGATTGCTTTTATAAAATTTGCTTTTATTCACTCTTGAGGAATTACCTCAAACACCTGGTATGCATTCTCTTTCCAAACCATTCTATCGTTATCTTCTACGCTCAAGTCCCATTATGGGTTTACATTCATTGATGCTCAAGTCCCACAGGATGAAGATTCTAAATGTTTTTTCTTTTTTTCCTTGCAACAATTTTAGAAACTTAGAGAAATCTAATGCATAGCTTCATTGCTATGAATTTTAACGTATAAATGCAAAAAGCTTCACAAATCTCCTGTCTTAAGCAGGTTTCAGAAGCTTACAGCAGCTTGCAAACTGGTAATTAATTCTCATCCTTGTATATTTACAAAATGTCTAAAGCTTCACAAATCTTGTGTTCTATTCATGACCTGATTTTGTTCCACTGATTGGATGAACTTCTACTAAATGTTTTCTTCTACATATTATATACTTATATTTATATATATATCAATGCCTTGTATTATTTTTGGCTGAAGGAAACTGTTGTTGAATTGATCGATGGCTTATTTGGTTTGTTGAATTGAATACTATGTTAAGGTTTCAAAGTGTATGTCATATAATCATGTTAATTAGACAATTACATTATGGCCACAACTAGTCCATCTTTTTCTACAGCTGAATAATACTATGTTAAATTCAAGAAAACACTATTATATAATTCATGTGATTTTAACTACTCTAGCTTTGTCAAATTTCAATGATCCTAGCCTAGTCAAAGGAAAAACTCCAAACAAGAAAAGTTGAGTGAGTATGTTAAAGTCATGAGGGTCTTGAGAATCAAGACCTTGTTGACTTGGGTTCTTCAGATATGATGAGAAAATTTGGAGGCTCATATATCTGCATCCAAATTTAGGATGATTTTGCTTAATCTTACAAATTGAATGTGCTCTTATTTTAGTTAGATATGTGCATTCACAATTATGCTACTAATTGAATGTTCTTAATGTTGGATGATTCTGCTTAATCTTACTATAGGTGCTTGAAAGTATTCAAAAAATATGTCGGTAATAGAGCTCATCCAAAAGGTTCCATTACTGAGGGCTATGTTGCAGAAGAGTGCCATACTTTCTGCTCCAGATATTTTGAAGGAATTGAGACAATTTTTAATCGACCTCACCGAAATAGTGACATTGACCCTATAGAAAGAGATAGGTATTTGCTTTCTAGTGGTGGTGTATTCAAGGGAGCAGTTGAGATTAAAGTGTTGGATAATTTATCATTAGCACAAGCACACCGATATGTCTTGTTACATCTTGATGAAATAAATCCATATGTTAAGTAAGTTGCTTGATATACGTTCATTTTTGCTTTTACATTATGAGATATTCATAATGACCATTTTTATGTGATATCTAACAAAAGTTGTTGATGAATTTCCTACAGAGAATTGAAGAGGTATAAGATTCAAAATTTCCACAATAAAAGAAATAGCAATAATCCAAACATATTGCAACGGTTGGTGGCGAAGGAATTTCATGAATGGCTTGAAACCCATGTAAGTATGATGAATTTTTTTTCTTTTTTCAATTTGAAATTTATGTATTACAAGCGAAATCTTCTTAGATGAAAATACTTATTCTTCATAATATAGGTATCAAATATAGGTAATGAGAATGTGCCAGAGAGAATAAGATGGCTATCTATGGGTCGTTCAGCAATTGTAAAAACTTTTAAAGGCTTTGTTTTCAATGGGATTCACTTTCGTACTAAGGAAGGAAATAGGGGAAAAAGATCGCAAAATCATGGAGTGGTTGTAAGATCGACAACTCCAAGTGTTGCTTCATCTCGAGATGCAAATCTTATACTAATAACTCTTGTGTTAGGAGCGTTTCATTTTTCCTTCTGAGGAGAAGGAAAAGTATGAAAGGTTTGTCTTGATGTCTATTGGAAGCAAATGAAGAAACCACAAACATGAGTTAAGGAAAAAGATATATAAACTTGCAGCAACAGAGCACATATAAAAAATTATTTCTACTGTTCCAAAAGGAGTTGCTTCCAGTCAATGGGTACATCTAGTAAATGAAGCTTTATCCTCCAAAGGCATCGTAAGTGCCATACCATTCACTTTTGATATGTATTCTCTATGTCTCTATAGTTGTCTTCGTTTAATTAGTGCTATATGGGCATTGTAAGTACCATATCATTCACTTTTTATGTTTATATTGATAGGAAGCATCAAAGAAGGAAAAATATTACATAAGCCACCAAAAGTATGTACACATTGTCACGCCCCGACCCAACCCCCAAGCTAAAGGCTAAGTCCGGACCCGACACACGGACAGAGTCTCCCCTGTACCGTGGACATTCTGGAAACCTGTAAACTTACAAATAAGGTAAGTACAAGGTAAACAAACTTTTCATCGCTATATATAAACATGCAAGGCCATCCCAGCCTTGAAGTAAACAACAATTCCAAAACCACACAAGCATGCAAGAACTTTGTTTACAACATAGTCTAGCAGCCACGACATTCTAGGATATCAATAAAAACAACTTAAAAGATAAGGCATTCTACATTAGCCATTCACTCCCAAGCATGCAAGGAAATAAAAGCAAGAATAAAAGTTATTACAAGACATGGATGTCCAATTCTACACTTCAATCTACTATCCTTCAACTTTACACAACAAGCATATACATAGCCCTTAGGCCACAAAATAGGACATAAGATAAACAGTTGAGCCTTCCACAAGGCAGCAAGAAATTAAACCACCTCAAGCAATCAGGCACAACAACTAAGGTAAAGGATCAGTCTGAACTTCCTCCTCCTCAACTAACTCAACAAGCTGGGAATCACCCTCAGCGTCTCCTGAAACATATAATTTCAGGTATGAGCAACCACTGTTGCCCATTGAAGGATATAGTCCCGGGGCGTACAATGCAATAGATAATACAATTATACAACAATAACACTTAAACAATTAAAGAAACAATGATAACTTAAATAACCACACATTTAAAGGATACATTTCACAAAATCCCCTATACACCAATCTTCACTGGTCTTCTATCACGATCCACGAACCACGAGCACGATCATGATAAGCCGGCATAACCCCAAACACTCCAGTGGGTGTACTCCGGATGTACCCCGATAATCCTACGACCCAACATCCCCTGGAAATCTCCGGACCAGGCGAATGAGGGACTAGGGCACGAAGTTTGAATATCCACCGGCAAGCCTTCTGCCGCCCAGCCGATATTCAACACATCCGCCCCTGACACTATGGTTGCGCAACCACGATGCAATGCACTTAACAATGGCAAATTAATAGCAATAATATAAGCATTAACACATAGGAGGATCAACAAAGTAGGTTGACCTCGATGCAATTAGAATAGAAGCAATTATAGAAGCTAATAAGCAGTTTACAAAGGAACATATACAAAATAAGCATAGAATCATACCAAAAGCTTCAAATCAACTTGAAACCACATATAAACACTTAAGGAGTCATGCCATGGGTTTAGAAGTGTGAGTCAACCGAAATTGCACCTAAACCCCCTTGTTTTTCAAACTATTTCTCTTCCAAACCAAGGTTAATGATTCTATTTTCAAAGGAAACTCTTCCAACCTTCTAACTAACCCTCAAGGTACCCTCTCAACCCTCTAACTCATTCAAATGCCCGCGATTACCCCGAAAGCCCCAAATTCCCTCTTATGGCTTTAAACTACACATACATTGTCCGGGCTTCAAACAAGGGATATCAAGGCTTCTATAGCACCTAGGTAGCCTAAGGATACTAGAATTGAAGCCCGAATTCACCCGGATTCGCATTAATCTCGAAAGCCCCAAATTAAAGTTGACTATTTTACATTTTAAGCGATTTAAGGACAATGCAAGTACACGGGGCTATTAGGTTACCTTCACTAGCACCTAAGGTATCTATTAGAAGCATTGAATCAAGCTAATTCTAGCAATTACGCAAAACCCTAGAAAAACATCACTATTCACCCGAAAAATCAAACTAACGATTCTAACCGTTTAAATTGCGAAACGATGGCTCAAATATGTTCTCTAGCATTCATATACATGGTATAATAGCCTAGATAATTAATACAATGGCATTTGATCACATTTTCAACAAATCAAGAAATTGACAACTATTTAGAAATGCGAAAATAGGCCGTGAAATCCCTCACCAATGCGCGTAGGAACACCTAGGAAGCTTGCAAACACCCTACACTAGTTGCTCAAGGCTTGGAGTGGCTTGATTTGGAGAGTTGATGAGCAAAATCTTTTTTTTTCTCTTCTCCTTGCTCTCGGCCCAGCTACAGGAATTCTGCACACTTTTTTTTTCTTTTGTTTTGTGTTTTATGAGCCTTAGTTGCTATTTAAGGTGTTTAGTTGGGTGGGGTCAAGCTTGGGTGCTTAAGTGGCTTCTAAAATGCGCGTTGATAGTTTAGAAACGAGTCTAAAGTGAAACATGTGTGCTAGCTAATTAAATCTCTAAGTTAGTTACGTAACACTATTCATTTGACTACTAAAATCATTTTCTAAACGAGCTCTCCTATCGCCTCTAGCTCAATTGCACATTTTTTCCACTACTTTAACAATTAATATGATTTAATAAAAATGCTAATTAACTAATAGAATGCAGTTTAAAAACGGAGTGAATAGTAACTTAAGAAGACAGTTAATAAGGCATAGAAAGAGATGCGCAAGCAAGGGATGCAACAGTAATTAAATGTTAGGATTTAAGGGAGATATTAATTATTAAAATCTGACAATTGGTCTGCATCATCTATTTTGCATAAAATTAGTCTACTTGAATCTTTGACTTAACTACTATGCAAAGGCAAAAGCTAATTAATGGCTAGTTTTGAGAAAAAAATATATGAGATTAGGAACTGGTCCTGCTGGTATTGTCCTTTCTGGTGCATTCAGATCTAATTTCTGCTTTAAATTTTGCATCTCTAGGACAAATGTGATGTCTTGAAGGCTAAAAAATAGGCAGCATTTGAAGGTATTGAAGATGATGACCAAAGCTTAGATGAAATTGAGTTAGAAAATCTGGTTCTTTGTGAGGTACGTGGGCCTGAACATCCTGGTCGAGTTAGACGGGAAGGGATGGGACCTTCCCCTTCGATATTCTTTGGTCATAAGAGGCAAGGTACATCAGATGTACGTCGTTTAGAAGCTGAGTTAGCTGCCCAGCGCGCTCAGCGAGATGCCTTATTAGCTGTTGAGCGCGCTGAGTGGGATGCCTTGTTAGCAGCTGAGAGGGTCGAGCGAGACACCCTATTAGCTGTTGAGTGGGATAAGCGGGCCAAGTTAACGGCTAAAGTTAATCAACTACATCAAATGTTACTCGCTTGTTGCGCAGGTATGAGAAAGAAGACATTACACCCCTTTATCCCCTTTATTACTTTCTTTAAATCTGAACTGTTTGTGTTAGCATTTGCTTTATATTTCTTTGTATTTTGCTAATGTTCTTGTCACGCCCCAAAACCATCATGTGGAACAGGTTCAGGGCGTGACACGCCGCGAACTCGAGAGGTGTAACCTCTTAAGCACGCGAGGCTATACTAGCACACCATAAGAACAAACCAGAGTACTACATTCCACAATAAATTAAAGCATTCTTACAATCACTTGCCAAATCAGAAATTTAAGCTTAATCCACAAATCGTTACATTAATCAAGCCACACTGACGAACTTAAATAGAAATACCAAATCTCCAAATTTCAATCTCATAGTCCTATTTATTTCTCCCTGTTGACTACCCCGCTCGTAACCCGAGTCATCACCCTTACTTTGTCGAATCTGAAAAGAAATCAGGCGGAAGCAAAAGTGGTGAGCGAACAAAAGCTCAATAAGGAGAAAATTTTCCCAAATAATATGGTAATGATGATGAAACAGACGAACAAAATACTCATAACGAATGAACGAACAAACGAACGAATAAAGTTACAAATAACAAACAAACGGGCAGACGGACGAATAAGGGCACAAATATATATTAAAATAATTTTAATAATGATATCAAACTAACAGATCATAGTTCTCAAACTGTATCAGGAAGATGGGCACTACGACCTCATCGGGCCAGGCAGGATGATGAGTATTACGCCCTCATCAGGCAAGAGATCTCTTTAGGCAGGCAAATTAATATCAAAGTATACAGTTGAGAACAAGTCAAATACATATTTCATAGTTTGACTTATCAAAATAAAAGTAGTAGTAATAATAATATTAGTAGTACTAAAATAATAATGATAATAATTGATTTATTGTCCAATAAAAATAAAAAGGACAATTTCTAACATATTGATCGAAAATCAAAATGAGTGAGACATAAATACTTATCAAGATATATGAATGGATCATTTCGGGTAAATTAAAAGGAATAAATTATTCTAGAGTACAATAGTCACATTGATCGAACAAATGATTGAAACGTATAAATACGCGACATAGGAACGAAATACTCTAAAAAATTAGATAGGACGAAAAGGACAAATAAGATAATACCATATGAACCAATAAAAATTTTATATGAGCTAATATAAATATTACAAAAAAAATAATATTATTTGGAGTTTTCATGGAAGCAAAATAAAAGGAAATAGGAAACTCAAGCAACAAAGCATTTTTTAGTCATGACATGAAAATAATCAAACTTTTATGAAACGAACATGCCATATATTTAATTCAACGAATTAAAGTTGAATTTAAGCTATTTTTCAACGATCGGATTTTTTTACAGAGTAATATTATATATGGGATAATTGGATATAAAATAACGAGCTTGTCAAGAGAACGAATGGATAAATACTACAATTTTATGGATTCGAATACATGAGCGAAATTTATTCCAGACAGATTCAAAGGAAGATTAATAATTAGAGAAAATTTTCTAAACATATCGTACATACATAATAGCCAAAAATAACAAAACAATCTTATGAAATGAATAATCAAACAGATAAAATGATGAAACTGACACGAATACATGAACAAAATATATTCTAAATATATCCGAAGGAAGGCTAGTAGTCAAAATGAAAGAATTCCACTTACCTAGATTTTAAGGTAGTATTATCTTTGTTTAGTCACAGACCTACACATTTCATCAAAACCCTCCTTTCGTTAACTCATAATTTACTTAGTCATTCTTCCTTAAAATATTCTATAATAAATAATCCATCCAAAATTATATAAATCAAAAGCCTAGAATCTTACCTTGTTGAAATGGTTCTAAATATTATGATTAATTGGCGTCTTCTTCTTCTGCTATTGCTACTGCCGAGGGAAAGAGAAAAATGAAGTAGAATGAGAGAGAGAGAGAGAAATGGTTGCACGGGTAAGATTTAAGAATTGGAAGATTTGCTTATAAAAAATATTTTGTGGGAAACATCTTTGAGCAAATTAGGAAAAGTGGGGAGAAATTTGCTAAAGTGGTATTGTAAGTCAAAAGAGACTCATAAGTGGCTTGGAATTTCGTTTACGGGTGGGAAAAATTGGCTAAAGTGGTACAAGATGTCAAAAGCTCAAAAAATAATTTGAAAATCTGGTTTCCAATGGAGAAAAAATTGGCTAAAGTGGCTTAAAAAGTCAAAAGATCAAAAATGGCTTGGAAATTTGGATTTCTAAGGCCATGTGTGATTACATCCTCCCTCCCTTAAAAGAAGTTTCGTCCTCAAAACTTATCTTACCTTGGTTTTCAAAAAACTTTGGGTATTTGTCACGAGCCTCCTCTTCAGGCATCCATAGAGATTCTCTAGTTGTTTGGTTATATCATCTTACTTTCATGTATGAAATGGTTCTACGTCGGAGCACTTGGTTCTTTTGGTCCACAATTTCTACAGACTGCTCCTCGTAGGTTAGATTCTCACGAACATGTAACTCTTCCGTAGGTACAATATAGTCGGGGTCATACACGTATCGTTGAAGTTGAGAGACATGAAACACATTATGCACACCAGACAAGGATGGAGGTAATGCAAGACGGTAGGGTATCTCTCCCATTTTCTCTAGTATCTCGAAAGGACCAATAAAGCGAGGGATGAGCTTCCTCGTTTTACAAAACGAACCACACCACGAGTTGAGGATACTTTCAGAAAGACATGATCCCTTTTTTGAAACTTGATTTCCTTTCATCGCTTATCTGCCCAACTTTTTTGTCGGTCCTGAGCTTGTTTTAACTTGATTCTTATCAGCCTGATCTTAGCTTCGGTGTCTTCCAGAGGTTTGAATTTAACACTTTTCTTTCTCCCAAATCCCAATACAAAGGTGTGCGACACTTTATACCATATAATGCCTCAAAAAGTGCCATTTGTATGCTTGTCTGGTAGCTATTATTGTAAGAGAATTCCACCAAAGGTAGATATCGGTTCCAATTACTACCCAAATCAATCACACAAACTCTTAACATATCCTCCAATGTTTGGATATTTCTCTCTGTCTGCCCATCAGTCTGAGGATGAAAGGTTGTACTTAATTTCCGTTTAGTTCCTAGAGCATTTTGTAAACTTTCCCAAAATTTGGATGTGAACTTCGAGTCTCGATCAGATATTATCTCTTTTGGAACTCTGTGCAAGCTAATAATCTTTGCCAAGTACAGTTGTGCCAATTCCTCCACTTTAAAATCTATTCTCACTGGTAAGAAATATGCTTTCTTGGTAAGTCGATCCACAACCACCCAAATGGAATCATACTTATATTTTGACCTTGGGAGTCCTACAACAAAGTCCATTGATACACTATCCCATTTCCACTCGGGAATGTCGAGTGGTTGCAACAATCCTGAAGGCTTTTGATGTTTTACTTTAACTCTTTGACAAGTCAAACATTTAGTAACAAATTCTCCAATTTCTCGTTTCATATTATTCTACCAAAATTGTTCCTTAAGATCATGATACATTTTTGTACTCCCTGGATGCACAGAAAAATTCAAACTGTGAGCTTCAGTCAGTATCTCTTTTTTCAAATTCGGTTCACTTGGTATGCACAATCTGTGACGCCCGAGATTTTAGCCGTACATTTATTTACTGTTGCATCTATTGTTTGCGCATTTCATTCTGTACTTTATTAACTGGCTTCTTTAGCTACTATTCATCCCGTTTTCAAACTATATTCTATTAGTGAATTAGCATTTTTATTAAATCACATTAATTGTTAGAGGAGTGGGAAAAATGTGCAATTGAGCTAGAGGCGATAGGAGAGCTCGTTTAGAAAATGTTTTTAGTAGTTAAGTGAATAGTGTTACGTAACAAACTTAGAGATTTAAATAACTAACATTACTTTTCACCTTAGGCTCATTTTTAAGTTAATAACGCGCATTCTAGTGACCTTTTAAATACCCAAACTTGACCCCACCTCAACTTAACCTTATATAATTCACCTAAACTCATTAAAACACACACAAAAAAGAGAAGAAACGTGCAGGAATTACTGTAGCAGGGCCGAAAATACCAAACGAGAAGGAAAATAGGAGATTTTGCTTCAACAACCTTGCATCTTGAGCTCCTAGCTTGATCTTGGGAGGGTTTTGAGCATCATAGGGCCTTCAACAAGCTTCCTTGTCTTCAAAAATTGTGAGGGAGATGCATTTCTTTGTTTTTAAAGTTTATGTTCATATGTTGAATTTTCTTGATTTGTCAATTATAGCTATAAAACTTGTTATGGATGCTTGCTATGAGTTATTTTGATGCCTATAGAGTTAACTTTTATGGCTTGTTATAAGATTTCATGGTTGAATGTAGATATTGATCAAAGAGATGATGAATAGTGCCTAGAATTAGGGTTTTGAGAAAAATTGCTAATTAGCTTAAATTGAGGCTTCAATTAGGTGCTATAGATCCTAGTGAAGTTAGTTGCAAAGCCCCGTGAAGTTGAATCACTCGAAACCAAACTTAATTGCATAAATAGCCGACTTTAAAAAGGGGAATTTTCTCGTTAAGCAATCCGGGCAAGTTTGGGCATTGATTCGGGTATCCTTGAGCTAAGGAAGCACCTTTGGTGCTTTCGTTTCGCGAAAATGGGGTTCGGTTAGTATAGTTGTAGTTCAAAACCATTCGGGGCCTTCCCGAACTTTTGCTTCAAAAATGGGTTTTGATGACTTTAAAAGGTGCCTTTGGACTTAATTAAGAATATAGAAAGATTAGGATATAGTTTGAGCATCTTGAACCATGCGTAGGAGAAAGAAAACTCGGTTAAAGAAAGGGGAAATGTAGTTTTAGCCATTTTAATTGCATTTGGAACTTGTTGTGGGATTGTATTGCCTTGTATTGAATATTCAAGATATAATTAAGTTATTTGAGGAGTGGTGGGAATTGTTTATGTTGATTGCTACTTTTGGAATCTTAATGTTAATCTCGTACTTATGTGAACTTATATCGTGCATATATGTGAGGGCGGCCTACTTTGTCGTCCCTCATACGTGTTATGTGATTTCTTGATTGCTTGTGTCTTGTCTCGGGGTTGCGCAACCTTTTCGGACATGGTAGCGTCGAGAAACACGGGCGGCGTCGGGCTTGCCGTGCTCCCTCGACTACCATGGTACCTATTCCCTTTCTCGCTGAGGCATACTCCACTACCCCAGAGGCGTGGTTCACCTGCTGGGCATAGACCTACCTCGGGAGAAAGGGTCGTAGGATTGGGATACATCCGGAGTATCCCAATTGTTGGTGTTTGAGGTTTGCCGGCATGTTCGTGATGCTCGTGGTTCGTGGCTCGTGGATGAAGACTTAGAAGTGGAACCGTATCCTTTTTAAAGTGATTAATTGCTTGGCTTATTGTCTTGTTGGTTTATGTGGATTATATATGTTTTCTTGTGTTTGCATATCATATTGCACGTTGGCATGTTGCATTACCTCCCTCGCTGGGCAACATTATTGCTCATTCCTCATTTAATATGTTTCAAGTGAAGCTGAGGTGAATCCTCAACTGATAGAAGAAGAGGAAGAAGTGCTAGTTAAGCAATTTCGGTGACTTCTTGTGTGATAAGGTTGTCAAAAATGAGAAGCTTGCGTGGAGTTGTTGTTGATTGCCTTTTTGTGACCTTGGGGTCTTGAGTATAATTGGTGAATGTAATAATTTGTAATCTTGTATGTTGGATATAAAGTGGAATGACAGGTAATAATCCATAGTAAACTTATTCTTTTGCATGCTTGTGTGATTAACAAACTTGGAAGTAGAACTTGGCTATTGTTGTATCTAACTACCTATAGTTAAAATTAGAAATGCTTTGCTTGCTTGTGTGCTATATGTAATTGTTGTTCCAAGGCTCGGATGGCCTTGTGATCGCGGGTGGCCCATAAAAATCTTGGAGGATTGGTTATAAGAGTTGTTGTTTGTGGATCTAGCATCATGGGTGTCTTTGTGCAGGTACCAGTTTAGTCCTATAAACAGGGGAGACTCCGTCCGTTTTCCCCTAAAACTTTGTGCCCGAGGTTTGGAATTGGGTGAGAATAGCATGATAAATAGGAGTCCCGGTCTCGTGAGGGATCGGGGCGTTACAAAAGTGGTATCAGAGCTTAGCTAGTTAGCTAGGCGCAAGCCGGGATAGGGTCTTCGGCTTGTGGGGTAGTGGCCTTAGTGTCAATGTGTTTAGAAAGTGTATGTGCATGTCTTATGTGATAAGAGAGTTAATGTGATCAATGTGCTTATGTGATCAACATGTTTTATTTGTTGAGTGAACTAGTTGTGGTTTATGTGCTTGTGTGATAAGTGAAATGGATGTGGTTAACGTGCTTGATGTGTTTATATGTTCAATGTGTTTATGTGATTAATGCGAGCTATGTGATTAACGTGCCTTGTGTGAATTATGTGCTTTGTGTACTTGAGTGCTCGATGTGCTTTATATGACTAATGTAAATATGTGATTAACTTATTTTATGTGAAGTTGTTGTTTAAATGACTTAGTAGTTTATAATTTGTATATGTGCACTTGTTGCTTATGTGACTTTACTTGTTATAAATTGCTAACGTAATCAATGTGTTTTATGTGTTAAGCATGCTTATGTGAAACAATGTGTTTTATGTATGAGGGTAACTCACTTGTATGTGTAAGAAATTACGTGGACGCAATTTGTTTAAGGGGGAGAGGATGTGACGCCCGAGATTTTAGCCGTACATTTATTTACTGTTGCATCTATTGTTTGCGCATTTCTTTTTGTGCTTTATTAACTGGCTTCTTTAGCTACTATTCATCCCATTTTCAAACTATATTCTATTAGTGAATTAGCATTTTTATTAAATCACATTTATTGTTAGAGGAGTGGTAAAATGTGCAATTGAGTTAGAGGCGATAGGAGAGCTCGTTTAGAAAATGTTTTTAGTAGTTAAGTGAATATTGTTACGTAACAAACTTAGAGATTTAAATAACTAACATTACTTTTCACCTTAGGCTCGTTTTTAAGTTAATAACGCGCATTCTAGTGACCTTTTAAATACCCAAACTTGACCCTACATCAACTTAACCTTATATAATTCACCTAAGCTCATTAAAACACACAAAAAAAAGAAGAACAAATGTGCAGGAATTACTGTAGCAGGGCCGAAAATACCAAAGGAGAAGGAAAAGAGGAGATTTTGCTTCAACAACCTTGCATCTTGAGCTCCTAGCTTGATCTTGGGAGGGTTTTGAGCATCCTAGGGCCTTCAACAAGCTTCCTTGTCTTCAAAAATTGTGAGGGAGATGCATTTCTTTGTTTTTAAAGTTTATGTTCATATGTTGAATTTTCTTGATTTGTCAATTATAGCTATAAAACTTGTTATGGATGCTTGCTATGAGTTATTTTGATGCCTATAGAGTTAACTTTTATGGCTTGTTAGAAGATTTCATGGTTGAATGTAGATATTGATCAAAGAGATGATGAATAGTGCCTAGAATTAGGGTTTTGAGAAAAATTGCTAATTAGCTTAAATTGAGGCTTCAATTAGGTGCTATAGATCCTAGTGAAGTTAGTTGCAAAGCCCCGTGAGGTTGAATCACTCGAAACCGAACTTAATTGCATAAATAGCCGACTTTAAAAAGGGGACTTTTCTCGTTAAGCAATCCAGGCAAGTTTGGGCATTGATTCGGGTATCCTTGAGCTAAGGAAGCACCTTTGGTGCTTTTGTTTCGCGAAAATGGAGTTCGGTTAGTATAGTTGTAGTTCAAAACCATTCGGGGCCTTCCCGGACTTTTGCTTCAAAAATGGGTTTTGATGACTTTAAAAGGTGCCTTTGGACTTAATTAAGAATATAGAAAGATTAGGATATAGTTTGAGCATCTTGAACCATGCGTAGGAGAAAGAAAACTCGGTTAAAGAAAGGAGAAATGTAGTTTTAGCCATTTTAATTGCATTTGGAACTTGTTGTGGGATTGTATTGCCTTGTATTGAATATTCAAGATATAATTAAGCTATTTGAGTAGTTGTGGGAATGGTTTATGTTGATTGCTACTTTTGGAATCTTAATGTTAATCTCGTACTTATGTGACATTTATATCGTGCATATATGTGAGGGCGGCCTACTTTGTCGTCCCTCATACGTGTTATGTGATTTCTTGATTGCTTGTGTCTTGTCTCGGGGTTGCGCAACCTTTTCGGACATGGTAGCGTCGAGAAACACGAGCGGCGTCAGGCCTGCCGTGCTCCCTCGACTACCATGGTGCCTATTCCCTTTCTCGCTGAGGCATACTCCACTACCCCAGAGGCGTGGTTCACCTGCTGAGCATGGACCTACCTCAAGAGAAAGGGTCGTAGGATTGGGATACATCCGGAGTATCCCAATTGTTGGTGTTTGAGGTTTGCCGGCATGTTCGTGATGCTCGTGGTTCGTGGCTCGTGGATGAAGACTTAGAAGTGGAACCGTATCCTTTTTAAAGTGATTAATTGCTTGGCTTATTGTCTTGTTGGTTTATGTGGATTATATATGTTTTCTTGTGTTTGCATATCATATTGCACGTTGGCATGTTGCATTACCTCCCTCGCTGGGCAACATTATTGCTCATTCCTCATTTAATATGTTTCAGGTGAAGCTGAGGTGAATCCTCAGCTGATAGAAGAAGAGGAAGAAGTGCTAGTTAAGCAATTTCGATGACTTCTTGTGTGATAAGGTTGTCAAAAATAAGAAGCTTGCGTGGAGTTGTTGTTGATTGCCTTTTTGTGACCTTGGGGCCTTGAGTATAATTGGTGAATGTAATAATTTGTAATCTTGTATGTTGGATATAAAGTGGAATGACATGTAATAATCCATAGTAAACTTATTCTTTTGCATGCTTGTGTGATTAACAAACTTGGAAGTAGAACTTGGCTATTGTTGTATCTAACTACCTATAGTTAAAATTATAAATGCTTTGCTTGCTTGTGTGTTATATGTAATTGTTGTTCCAAGGCTCAGATGGCCTTGTGATCGCGGGTGGCCCATAAAAATCTTGGAGGATTGGTTATAAGAGTTGCTGTTTGTGGATCTAGCATCATGGGTGTCTTTGTGCAGGTACTAGTTTAGTCCTATAAACAAGGAAGACTCCGTCCGTTTTCCCCTAAAACTTTGTGCCCAGGGTTTGGGTGAGAATAGTATGATAAATAGGAGTCCCGGTCTCGTGAGGGATCGGGGCGTTACACAATCTGTTTCCAAATCTTATTGTCCCATCCTCGTGGATTTTGAGGTATGATCTTTCACCATTCATTATTTTAGACTGAATCCTTTCAAGAAAAACATCTTTCTTCTGAGCTTCTTTTATTCTTTCGAATAAAGTAGGTTGTACCAACAACATAGCAAACATTCCCTTAATAGGTTGTAAACTCATTTCCAGTTGTAGCTTTTCAAACTCTTGAGCCAGTTTCTCAGGAATCGACATAAAAGTTGCTAAGTTGACATGTGGCTTCCTACTAAGAGCATCTGCCACAATATTCGCTTTACCCGAATGGTAATGGATAGAAAAATCATAATCCTTCAAAAATTCCAACCATTTCCTTTGCCTCATATTTAGTTCATTCTGAGTGAACAAATATTTCAAACTCTGATGATCTGTGTAAATTTCTCATGTGACTCCGTATAAGTAGTGCCTCCATACTTTAAGAGCAAAGACAACTGCTGCCAACTCGAAATCATGTGTCGGATAGTTTTTCTCATGATCTTTCAGTTGTCAAGATGCATGAGCTATCACTTTTCTATTCTGCATCAAAAAACAACCCAGACCGACATGGGAAGCATCACTATAAATCACAAACCCTTCTGTCCCTTCTGGTAGAGCTAATATTGGTGTAGCGACTAGTCATTTCTTCAATTCTTGAAAGCTATCCTCACAATCAGACTTCCACGTAAACTTGACTCCTTTCTTTGTCAGCCGAGTAAGGGAAGCTACAATTCTAGAAAAATCTTTTACGAACTTTCTATAGTACCCAGCTATACCCAAGAAGCTACGAATTTCAGTTACACTTGTTGGTCTAGGCCACCTTGATACTGCTTCAACCTTTTGTGGGTCTACCGAAATTCCTTCTCCTGAGATTATATGTCCTAGAAAGGCTACTTGTGACAACCAGAACTCACATTTCTTGAATTTTGCAAACAACATTTTCTTTCTTAAAATTTGCAATACAATTCAAAGATGTTGTTTATGTTCCGATTGGCTCTTTGAGTACACCAGGATGTCGTTGATGAACACCATAACGAACTGGTCTAGAAATGGTTTAAAAACTCGATTCATCAAGTCCATAAAAGTTGCAGGTGCATTGGTCAGTCCAAACGGTATTACTACGAACTCATAATGCTCGTATCTTGTCTGAAATGTCGTCTTTGGTATGTCTTCATCTCTAACTCGTAACTGATAGTAACCGGATCTTAAATAAATTTTTGAGAATAACCGAGCCCCTTGCAATTGATCGAATAGATCATCTATGCGGGGCAGTGGATACTTCTTCTTAATGGTCATCTTGTTCAGTTCTCTATAATCTATACAAAGCCTCATGCTTCCATCTTTCTTTTTCACAAATAGGACTGGGCACCCCATGGTGAAACGCTTGGGCGTATTTGGCCTTTATCTAGAAGTTCTTGTAATTGAACCTTCAATTCCTTCAATTCAGCTGGTGCCATGTGATAAGGGGCTTTGGAGATAGGCACAGTGCCTGGAATGAGTTCGATTTCAAATTCAATTTCTCGATGAGGAGGAAGTCCTGGAATATCCTCAGGAAACACGTCGGGAAATTCATTGACGACGGGTATGTTTTCAAGTTTGGTTCCTTTTACTTCCGTGCTCACGATGCTTGCTAGGTAACCTGTACAACCTTTACTCAATAGCTTTCGTGCTTTTAGTGCCGAGATGATATGAGGGGAGAAAGATCTTCTTCCCTCAAATATGAGTTTGGATTCGCCGGGAATACAAAACATGACTCTCTTAGCAAAGCAATCCACATGACCATGATAACAAGCCAACCAATCCATGCCTAAAATTACATCAAAGTCTTTCATAGCTAGACCCACTAAATTGACAGATAATTCACGATGTGCAATCAGCACCATACAATTTTTATACACAGTATCAGTCATAACAGATTTACCTACCGGGGTCGTAACACACAAAGTAGATTCTAAAGGTTCAAGCAATACAAACAACAATGATGCAAATCTAGGTGATACAAATGAAAAATTAGACCCTGTATCGAACAAAACGTGTGCATGCTCAGTAGAAATAGGAATGATACCTGCCACTAAGGCATCATCTGTAGGTGGATCATCATGGGTCATAGCAAAGACCCTGGTACGGTTGACCGGTGCTCTTCATTGATTACGCCTCTGGTTTGGGCGAATAGGCGGCTGGGGTCCACCTTGAGCTCTGATTAGTGCTAGTACGGTAATCTCAGGACAGTCTTGAACAAAATGTTGAGTCGAACCACATCATAGGCATGCCCCTAGTTTCTTCCAACAACTCTCAGACGCATGTGCTTTCCTACAATGTTCACATACTACCGTTTCTTGTTTTTTGGTACTAGCAGTGTTTGACTTCTTTGTTCCACTCGAAGACCCTTGGTTATTTTGCCACTTTCCAGGGCCATCTTTTCTTTTGTTATCCTTGTTATTAAAATGTCGTTCTTTTTCAAGGATACATGATTCTGCCACCAACGTTATACCATAGACCTTTTCAAAGTTGCGGTGTTGTTGTATTTTTACCCTTACTCGGATTTCTAGCCTCAATCCTACTTCAAACTTTTTGGCTTTTATGTAATCACTTGTTATCGTCTCTGGAGAAAATTTGGCCAAGTTTAAGAATTTGTCATAATATTGTTCAACTGTTAAATACTTCTGCCTGAAATCCATAAAATCTGCTACTCTTTGATCTTTGAATGCGTCAGGACATAACCTAATTATCACCAGCTAACAAAAATCCCTCCACGTAAAAGGCCTTGGTAAGCCATTTACAATATTTGTCCACCATTCTAAGGCCCTGCTAGAAAATACATGGGCTGCAAAGTGAACTTTTTGATCCATAGTAAATTCCACAGTTAGGAACTTATTTTCCATTGATGTCAACCAATCATGGGCGTCTTGAGGCCTACCTTCTCCGCTGAAATGTAGAGGTTGTAGCCCAAGAAATTCTCTCAAGTCGGCACAATTGTATTCCGCCTTTCAATGATTGGAGCTGGGTTTGGGGTAGGGATAGTAACTAATTGCCTCAACAATGCTGCTGCAATCGAGTCTTCATCCAAATGGATGCTCGGTACATTTTGAAATACAGTTGCCATAGTTGGTGCTGTCATAAGATAAGGCATGGTTGTGGGTTGTGACATAAACTGTGTTGCAGCAATAGGTTGCATAGTCGGCATAGACTGTGGTGGCATCATGGTCGACAATGATGGTATTGGAACCTGGTATTGTGGGGACTACCGAAGTTACAATTTCAGGTATGGTTGGAAGTACCTGAGCTGTCTGGGATATCGATGTGAGAATTATCTCAGGTATTTCCATTTCCATAGAAGCAAGTGCGGGCTGTGGGACTGAGTTAGACAGATCAATTATTTCAGGAACAACACGTGGAGCCGGTTCTGGGACTGGATCATGTTGAGGGACTGGATTACTGGGTCCCGCAGAAGTTGGATTGGCACTCAGATTTCTAACTCGGGGACGTAAGGCACGACCCCCTAGGACAAGGTCAGCCAAAATAGTGTTGTCGCTTTGACGATTGTCGTTCGAACTTGACATCGTTTTGCTGCCACGTAGAATGCAAAAATACAATCATTACAAATCAAAAGTCAAAGTGTAACCAGATTCACACAAATGATACTCTATACTTCACTCTACCCATATCCTGCCTAGGTGTAATGATTAGGAACTTAATACTCTGATACCATCTTCTATCACGCCCCAAAATCGTCATGTGGAACAGGTTCAGGGCGTGACACGCCACGAACTCGAGAAGTGTAACCTCTTAAGCACGCTAGGCTATACTAGCATACCATAAGAACAAACCAGAGTACTACATTCCACAATAAATTAAATCATTCTTACAATCACTTGCCAAATCAGAAATTTAAGCTTAATCCATAAATCATTACATTAATCAAGCCACACTGATGAACTTAAATAGAAATGCCAAATCTCCAAATTTCAATCTCATAGTCCTATTTATTTCTCCTTGTTGACTACCCCGCTCGTAACCCGAGTCATCACCCTTACTATGTCGGATCTGAAAAGAAATCAGGCGGAAGCAAAAGTGGTGAGCGAACAAAAGCTCAGTAAAGAGAAAACTTTCCCAAATAATATGGTAATGATGATGAAACAGACGAACAAAATACTTATAACGAATGAACGAACGGATGAACGAATAAAGTCACAAATAACGAAAAAACGGGTAGACGGACGAATAAGGGCACAAATATATATTAAAATAATTTTAATAATGATATCAAACTAACAAATCATAGTTCTCAAACTGTATCAGGAAGATGGGCACTATGCCCCCATCGGGCCAGGCAGGATGATAAGTATTACTGTGATAACCCGAACCCGGCATGCATTTAATGACATTTAATTGCATCTAATTAAGTGTTATCTTAAATGTTAGCATTGAATTTTGTGTTTATTTTTAGTTAAACATCCATTTCTAGCATTATTTCATATTTCTTTTAGAAGTAATTAAATAATACTTGAGTTAATTATTTTAACGGAATTTCAACTACTTTTCATATTCATGTTAATCGGCTTTATTTTTTCTTGCACCTTAATGCTCGATTTTCAATTAAATGAAAAGTAGCTCCGAGTCGGAGTAAATTTTCAACTATGTTATTTTCTGAAAATTATATTTTCTTAAATTCTTTAAGATTTAATTGTTATTCTTTTATTGTCGCAAAGTGCATAGCATTTCGGGAGCGATAGTTAGGAAATGATTTCTAGTCCTCAACAAATAGTGAAAACTAGTGTTTAGTGTTTTAATTTTAGTAGTTTAGTTGTTATTAACTTGAATTTGACTTGTGATAGTTGTTTTAGCTTCAAAATGCATAAAATAAGCTAGATTGACCAACTTAAGTGAGCAGTGACCAAGCCTTGACCATTTGACCTTGTGTTATCTTTATAATAGCACATAATAGCACCAAAAAAAAAAAAAAGAAAGCTGAAAATAGTCTTGAGCTGGCCGAAAATGGAAGGAGAAAAAAAAAGAAATTTCAACATCCAAATCTTCGATTCTTCGCGTGAGCTTGTAGGGGGTGGTTTCCGAGGCATCCTACGAGGTTTTCCTAGCGTCTAGGAGCGTCTAAGGTGAGGGTTTCATGTTTATTTGTGCATTTGAATATTTTGTGTATTAACTTTGATTTTTGGGTTTTATCCGTATATTGTTATTTTAATCTATTTGAGGCTTAAAGAATGTTCCCTAGCAATTGTGAAACATGTATTTATAGCTTTGTAACATTTTCTGCGGTTGAATATCGAAATTGAAATATAAATTGTTGAATGAATAGTAAATTGTGAATAGTAAATCCCCGTTTCGATGAAGTTGCTCCGTTACGCTTTCTGTTGATGTAGGAAGGTGCTAGATATGCTAGAATGCCTAAATGTATGGTTTAATTAGATTGTGTAATGAAAAAAACGGAGAAAAAGGCTTAGTGAAAGTTGGGGTCATTTCGGTCAAGTTTGGAATTTTCTCGATTTGCGTGAGGGCATTGTCGAGGTACGTCATGGAAGCACTTTTGGTGCAGTTGTGACATTGGTTGGGTAATCGGTTGAGGTAGTTGTAGTTCAAACGAGCAAAGGGAAAAACCGGGGCTTTGCGTGAATTCAAGGGTTAAGTAGGGTTTCGGGGTCTTTAGACGTGCCTTATGGTGACCTAGGAGGATTGGTGAAGTCGGTTTCCAAAACGCGTGGCTCGTTTGAAAGTAGTAGTATTTTGAAAGTTGGGGTCATTTTTGTGATTTTGTGTGTTTTCATAGTATATTGCCTATAGAATGCTCATATTGCCTATAGAATGTTTATAATGCATATAGAATACTTATTATTGCTTGATAATGTTTGTTGGTGTTGTTCTTGTTAATTATTTGATTATAAATGCTTGTTATCTTGTTTATACCTCTAATCTGTATTGTTGTGCTATCGCTCGTTTATTGCCTTGTATCGTGTCTTGCATTGTATAGTGTCAGGCGCGTGAGTGATGGGCCTCTCTGAGGAGTCTCGGGCTGCTAGTATTGGTTGCTCTAGCTCCGTGTCCTATTCCCTTTTCTCGCTTGGGTTGCCTCCCAGGGAGATTTGGGTCGTAGAATTGATGGATACTTCTGGGGTATTCCAAACTGAAGTTATAAGGTGGTTGCGCGCTTATTGTCATCGTTGTCAACATCAAGCTTGAGATTGATGTATCGCTCGTGAAATGGTACATTGCTCGTATGAGTGAACCATAGCCTTCAGAGTGTGGTATAGCTTTGAATGGTTGTGTTAATCCCTTCAGTAATTGCTTATTATATTGATTGTTTGTCTTGATTGCTTACTTATCAGTTATGTTCTTAACTGTCTTATTTGCATTGCACGACTTTCTTTCTCTCCAATTCGATATCTGTCTCGCCCTCACTGAGTATACGTGTTGTGTATACTCACTCCTCACACCACATTTCAGGAAATGTCATGTTAGCTGGAAAGTTCGTGATTTCGTGAAAGTTCATGCTTGAAGAGTTGTCTTGCGTGCCTATGTGGCTTGAGTTGTCGAAGTTGTAAGGAAGTATGCTTTTATGTATTGTATGTATTTAATGTTGAAAGGAATGTAATTTAAGTTTCATTAGATTATTGAAGTAGTTTGATAAGTTAGATTATGTATCTAGTTAGTATAGCTTAACTTTAATGCATGTTTGTAATGTCCAAAGGAAAAGAGTTAGAAAGGTATGATAGTCTAACTTATGCAATAGGTTGGTATAGTTTAATTGCTAAGCATGAATGTATATTTTCTTGTAATTACTTGTTGTGAACCAAGGCTCGGATGGCCTTGAGGTGGTTGAATGTTTGGACATGGTATTGGTCCACTTATATGCTGTCGCGGGTTTTCTTTTTGCCTAGAAACAGGGGAGACTCCGTCCATTTTTTCCCTAAAATTTTGCCCAGGTTTGGAATTGGGTTGTGATTAGATTGATAGATAGAACTCCCGGTCTCGTGAGGGATCGGGGTGTTACAATTACCCCCTCATCAGGCAAGAGATCTCTTCAGGCAGGAAAATTAATATCAAAGTATACAGTTGAGAACAAGTCAAATATATATTTCATAATTTGACTTATCAAAATAAAAGTAGTAGTAATAATAATATTAGTAGTACTAAAATAATAATGATAATAATTGATTTATCGTCCAATAAAAATAAGAAGGACAATTTCTAACATATTGATCGAAAATCAAAATGAGTGAGACATAAATACTTATCAAGATATATGAATGAATCATTTCGGGTAATTTAAAAGGAATAAATTATTCTAGAGTACAATAGTCGCGTTGATCGAACAAATGAATGAAACGTATAAACACGTGACATAGGAACGAAATACTCAAGAAAATTAGATAGGACGAAAAGGTCAAATAAAATAAAAATACCATATAAACCAATAAAAATATTATATGAGCTAATATAAATATTACAAGAAAAATAATATTATTTGGAGTTTCCATGGAAGCAAAATAAAAGGAAATAGGAAACTCAAGCAACGAAGCATTTTTTAGTCATGACATGAAAATAATCAAACTTTTATGAAACGAACATACCATATATTTAATTCAATGAATTAAAGTTGAATTTAAGCTATTTTTCAATGATCGAAATTTTTTACGAGTAATATTATATATGGGATAATTGGATATAAAATAACGAGCTTGTCAAGAGAATGAATGTATAAATACTACGATTTTATGGATACGAATACATGAGTGAAATTTATTCCAAACAGATTCAAAGGAAGACTAGTAATTATAGACATTTTTCTAAACATATCGTACATACATAATAGCCAAAAATAACAAAACAAGCTTATGAAAGGAATAATCAAACGGTTAAAATGACGAAACTGATACGAATACATGAACAAAATATATTCTAAATATATCTGAAGGAAGGCTAGTAGTCAAAATGAAAGAATTCTACTTACCTCAATTTTATGATAGTATTATCTTTGTTCAGTCACAGACCTACATATTTCTTCAAAACCCTCCTTTCGTTAACTCACAATTTACTTAGTCATTCTTCCTTAAAATATTCTATAATAAATAATCCATCCAAAATTATCTAAATCAAAAGCCTAGAATCTTACCTTGTTGAAATGGTTCTAAATATTATGATTAATCGGCTTCTTCTTCTTCTGCTATTGCTACTGCCGATGGAAAGAGAAAAATGAAGTAGAATGAGAAAGAGAGAAATGGTTGCACGGGTAGGATTTAAGAATTGGAAGATTTGCTTATAAAAAAATATTTTGTGGGAAACATCTTTGAGCAAATTAGGAAAAAGTGGGAAGAAATTTGCTAAAGTGGTATTGTAAGTCAAAAAAAACTCATAAGTGGCTTGGAATTTAGTTTACAGGTGGGGAAAATTGGCTAAAGTGGTACAATATGTCAAAAGCTCAAAAAAATGGTTTGAAAATTTGGTTTCCAATGGAGAAAATTTTGGCTAAAGTGGCTTAAAAAGTCAAAAGATCAAAAATGGCTTGGAAATTTGGATTTCTAAGGCCATGTGTGATTACAGTTCTTCTCTGATTTAGGTGAGTTAACTCCATGCTGAGAATATGGTAATGGAAATGAAGACACTTGAAGACATTGAAGAGATGCTAATGAAAATATTTTTCAAGACTTGCTATAATTTTTTACAGAGACCAAAAAAATATTATTTTTGCTAGACATGCGGTGAAAATATTTTGCTTTATTTTCGATAGATAACAGGTTAACCAAAAGCTTGACATTCTTGCTTTAGATATCAAGTTAATGGTATTGGTTTTCGCATTTGACTTGTTGAACTATTAATTGCTTTATTTCTTTTTCTTCCAGTTTTTAGTGAGCAAACTCCTAGCTAATGAATCTGATTGTAAATAAAATACCATAAAGTGTAACAGAAAGGCCCAAAAAAAATGAAAAAGGATTATAGGCAACGGTTTCATCAACTGTCACCTTAGAAAAAACAAAAAATAAACACAATAGACGATGGTGGAAGAATAGACACTCCACTGTCATTTATTACAAAGTTTGTAGTACACAGGGGGCGGTTATTTAACCGCCGCCTATAGTTTCCAACATTACACGACAGTTCGGTAAATTGTCGCGGCTATTTTAGACAACACTCGATATCGCGACAGTCTTGCGGCAATTATCTTTAGTGTCGCCTTCAAATAGGCAACAGTTCAAAACTACTGCGTATAACCAAAAAAATTGCCGCGGATTTACTTATTTTTTGTAGTGACTAAATATGGAAGTAATATCCTGCTCTCTGGCCTTACGAAGTACAAGTTGTAGTATAATCTCATGGATGCGACCGGCCTTCACTCTTCCATCTTCAGTTGTCTTGGCAACTTGGACTAAGTTTCTATTGATAAGTTCATTGAGATAATCCTCATCCACTTCTTCTAAAATCATTCCTTCTTTCTTTTGCACAATCCCTTCGGCAATCCAGAGCCGGATTAGTCTCGTCTTCTCTATGGTAACATCTTCAGGAAGAATGCTTAGATACAAGAAACAAATTCTTAGATAGTCAGGCAAGCTATAATAACTGAGAGAAATTAACTTCATCATATTGTCGAGTTGGTTGTTGCATTTTAGCTGCTCACCAATACTTTTATTGAACATGTCCCATTCTTCAATTCTACGACTCTTCCTTGCTAAGACGCCACCAATTACCACGATTGCAAGTGGCAAACCATTGCATCTGTCTATGATGTCTTTCGAAATTTTCTCTAAATGCTGAGGGCAAGAAGTAGAACCAAATGCTTTATATCAAAACAAAGCCCGTGACTCGTCCTTGGTCAAATGGTCTAAAGGGTAAACGTCACCTCGGATATCACTTGTAGCAGCTTGGGCTACCTCAGTGATACGTGTTGTGATCATAATGCCATCCGGATGGCATCCCAATCTGTCATTCTCCAAATGTCATCGAATACAAGAATGTAATTCTCTTGATGAAGAAAATCACAAACAAGTTCTTTCATGCTATAAATGTCCATGGTATCTAATTCATCTGGTGCTGGTCGATTGATTTCCTTGAAGAGTTGTTGAACTACCTGCTTTAATAGTGTCTCAGTCTTAAATGACTGTGAAATTGTGATCCATGCATGATGCTTGAACCGATTCTTTACAGTTGCATCATCATACACCCTTTTAACCAAGGTTGTTTTCCCTAACCCTCCCATGCCAACTACGCAAATCACACGGAGTTTGGGATTAATTGTGAAAAGCATATTCATGAGCTTCTTCTTTAGCCTTTCAATGCCAACAAGGTCTGCCTCTTCAAGAAGAAGTGCATCACCCCGACTATCATTCAATGTACTATGAACACGATGTTGGAATTTGTTAAGATGTGGGCTACCACTGATTGAGTTATTTTATTATTTAAAAAACGGGCTGAGGTTGACCGGTAAAGTGTTGGAGATATGCCCTAATGCTACATACTTAGATGACATATATTGGGGCATTTTGACATTAACTTGTATATTATGGCATTCATGTCTATATGTGTGTTTTCATATTGACATAATTAGCACATTCATATTCTTCTTCTTTAATGTGTATGAATGAGTCCCTAGTATTTTCATTATAGGAATGTATTCTAAAAGCGTTTAGAATATGTTGGCTTATTTCCTTAATATAATAAATACTTAAAGTATTTATAGTCCTTAGATTATTTGATTGGGACTTCAATAATCTATTATGGACTATCACATGTGTTGTTACCTTTGATTAACATATGGATATTAATGATAAAGGATGGTGAGCCACGTGCCATAACAGCATAGGGATGCGACTAACAAACATGTTGGTGACTATTAGTTGAATAGTTCACTGAATGTGACGTGAATAACAAATTAGATGACTTTGGATTAATAATTTGTTATTCGTTGCGATTGTGCATGTAATCCTTAGACTTTAGACATTACGGCTGTCATATGTATTGGGGTTTGATTCTAGCGTTTGGATAATGATTGTCTTGACAAACGAGATGCGATACCTCTTCTCGCAATTTAATTCGTCTGGTATAGTGATTAACAGGTAGTGGTCAAGATAGGATCTATTAACCTCCGGCATGAGGCGATGCCCTATGCAATCCAAGTTTGGTTGTTGAATGAGGAAGTCATTGGCCAAGGCATGAATGATGGAAATGAGTTTTTTCATGTGTCATCTCTCATTCCACCATTTGGATCTATGCATCGTTTCGAGTCTATGAACTTAATTGGATCATGGTTCTTGCTCGACGGGACAATTAATGGAAGGATTGGATTGTACGATAATCGGTGATCATAAATAGATTCACTTGAATAAGACTTCATTGCTTTATAAACTGTCTTGATACGTTGGTAGATAGAACGTCACTCAAGAACTCTGAAGGTGTTTTGAGAATGATGGGAGATATTCTCTAAACAAATCAAATATTTTGATTAACATTGAAAGTGTTCAACGTTTCTTCAATGTTATATAGCGGTGAATTTAGAAAGTCACACACAATAAAGCATAGTGAATGTTTTTGCTATTGAGCTTGATTTAGTTTATCTTAAATTGTTAAAGTGTTAACAATTGCGTTTATTTTTTCTTGTATTGTTAAAGTGTTAACAATTGCATTTAGTTTCTTTTGAATTGTTAAAGTGTTAACAATTATATTTTTGTTTCTCTTATATTGTTAAGGAGTTAACAATTGTGTAATTGTTTAGGAGTTAACAATGGTGTAATTGACATTTTAAAAGTTATTGGGGTCAATATGCAATTATTATTAAGTGTTGGGGCTAATGTGAAAATATGAAAATGTTATTTTCATAATTTCAACTAATTGTGATTAGGTTGAATATTTAAATACATTAGTAAAAAAATACTACAATAAAAGAAACAAAAGATGACAACTTTGTCATCTTTTCTTTTCTAACAAAAAGACAAAACAACACATTGAGAAAAGAGTTGTCTACTCTTTTCTTCACCCAAGGAGACAAGAATAAGAAAAGATGGGGAAAGAAGACATCTTGTCATCTTTCACTCTTCTCCACACCTTGGAGAAAGTGAAAAGATGAAGAAGAATTGTCTTCTTGTTCTTTTATGAGTAAGAGTTGTCATCCATCTCTCTCTCTCTCCTCAAGCCTCCATGGCTGAAAAATTAGAGAAAAACGCAGCAAGAAGAAAGAGAAGAAAAAGTATTTTCTTCTTCATCATCTTGAGAGAACCATGGCTGAAAAATGAAGATGAACTAGATGCACTTGTCTTCTCTTCTTCTTCATAAAAATGCAGCCAAGGAAAGGGAGAAGGAGGAAATGGTTTTTCTCTGTTCTTCACAAACAAGCTCATAAATCTTCCATGGTTATCTAGCACAAAACAACCACGGAAATGGAGAAGTCATTCTTTGCTCGTGTGGACGGACTAGAACCCTTGTACTTTCAAGGGGTGGTGTCTTCAATCAAGTGAGCAAAATTTCAGATTTGTGGCTTCCTTAAGTTGTCTACAAGAGGTATCATCTTCTTTTATCTCTTGTCAATATATATATTTGCTATATATGTTTTGCATATGTTAATCACATGATATCAAGATTAGAGTTTCATATGAACATCATGCTTTGAATTCTAGAAATTTTTGAATGTCATGTTTCGTTTCCGCTCGATTCTTAGCTAGATGATGTTCATAGCTCTAAATATATGAGATCCTTCAAATGGTATCAGAGCAAGGACTTGATGTTCATGTGATTACATATGTGTTTGCTTAAAGTTTCTAAAGTCTTGAGCACAAAAGAACAAGGAAAGAGTTTCAACATTTCTGAAAATATTTCTGTCCACTGTTTTTACGTGACTATTTTGACATAGTAAATGTTGTTATATTTGGCTGATTTTTGGATATATTATGCTATAGAGATAGTATAACATTTCATCCTCTAATATGCATCTCCTAATTTCGTGGCTAAGGGTTTCAAAAAAATCAAAATCAGTAAGTTCACTGATTCTCGCGTAAAGCTGGATAGTTTGCGCAGTTGTGTTCTAAGAGGCATAACTCAGTCAATTTAACTCCGAATTGAGTTCCGTTTGATTCTAAAACTATCTATACTCGAAGATATACATCTCTGTAAAATTTCAGAATTTTTGGAGAACTGTGGGTAGGCTAAACGAGTCAAAACATTTGGTGCATATGCAGCAGATTTATGATGGGTCATAAATTAAAAGCTATGACTAATTGGTTTGATTTTGGTTAAGTCCAATGGGCTTAAAAATCAGTGGTCTTTAGTCTAATAAGATTAGATGAGGTTGTTTTTCTTAGTGAAGATTAAAAAGAGCCTTGGAACTTAATTTGGGCCATGAAATTAACAAAGGATTTGCATTGGGCCTTATCCAACAAGTATGGACTTAAAATTAGTTTTATCTAGTTCTTTTGTTTTGTTTAACAAGAGATGTTAAAATCTCAAGATATGAAACTTATTGCAAACATGCCTTTTATTTATTTAACGTATTGGATACATTAGTTTGTGTTAGTTTGTTTGTTTAGCTTTATTGTTTATGTATATGATGCATTTACTTAGCTTTATGAGTTTTATCTTACATTGTGATGTTGGATGATAAATGGTGAATTTGATCATGGACTTGGTTAATTAGTTGTAATTTCATTAGATGGCGTTGTAACTAATTCTATCATTCATTAGTATGTAATTGAGACATAACTCTCGTTTTATTTTCTTGCAATTGAGAAAAATTTGTAGTGAGACATAATGTATGTAATTTCTACAAGAAGTTTGCAAGAAGACCATTGGAGACTTTCAAGGAGTTGGAGGTGCTTTGGATCTTGGAAAAAATCAAGAAGACAAGACCAAAGAAGACATGTTGATGTGTTTGTTGAGGTTTTATTTTTGTCTTGATTTGATTCATAGTCCAAGTCCATGATCTACCATAATGTATGATTTTGCATGTATGTTTATTTATTTGCTTATATGTGATATATACTTGTAAATTAACTAATGTGCAAAGTAAGACCTAATTAAATTCAAAATCTTCCTACGTGCAAACATATTAGATTGTAAAGCGGTAAAAGTGTTTATCGTTGCCCTCCACTATCCTAGGTTATATTTGCTCGATTGGGTATGTCTTGGCTAACCTGAAGGTAGGAAGACATATTCCATGAAAGTATTATGTTTACCTAGCAAGCATAGTGATGTTGTGTTGTTCCAATATCATGAGGCCAATAACGCACCAAAGCTGAGGTCTGGGATTCAAATTGTCATAACACTATCTCGGTAGGTGTAATCTAACTAGATCACGTTTCCAATAATGCACCAAAGCTGAGGTTACGGTGATTTAGGGGCAAAATGACCATATCCTATATAGTGATATAGATAGTAATCGTTGTTAACTTTTTGTATGTATATTCCAATAATGCACCAAAGCTGAGGGGTATTCATATTAAAGAGAACTATGGTCACCTACTAATGAATCTTTAATTAGATTCACGATCTCATTTACGAAGTGTGGGACTCGATAAAATTAGTGGGATGTATCATTTAATTAAAGACCAAATTAAATGTTTTAACAAGTTTATATCAACTAGCGATCCTATTTTCTGCATACGTTTATGGCTACAATAATGAACCCGTTATTTTAATTAACAAGACATTATATCGCGCAACTGGACCAAATTTTTTATTAACGTTATCATCTAAGAATGGTTCTTAGAAACTTAACAAAATCTTAGAATTACATGCTCCATTATTTTTCATCTTGATAATGTATCAAAACAAAAAGTTGTAGTACTTATGGATGATAAGTAAAACAAATTAAATATGCTAAGGATTTGTATTCTTTCATAGATTGCATAAGGGTATGCAAGATGGAAAGAATATAATTCTAAACTACCAAAAGGTTTTGTGGTAAGCATATTTAATGCAAGATATTAGATATAAATGGAATTCATTCTCATATTTGTATTTCATTTTTAGTTAGTGATAATGCAAAGAAGAAAGGCAAAGATAGATGATTTCTATTAGCCAGTGGGAACATATCTAAGAAGAAAATTAAGGATTGTATAGGCATGTGTAAAAGATGTTTTCATAGCCTTAAAATCGGACATTAAAAGAAGTTTTAATCCAAAATATCTTTATAGCTTGAATGTCAAGGTTGTAAAGCTATTATGAATTATAAATCTTCTTTGATTATGATTGGTACTACTTTATGGATTCTAGTGAAACATTAGTGAATGTGTTTGATGATAGAATCTTAATCTCAGTAGTGCGCTTTCGGAAGCGTGGAATATTTTCAGTGTTAGCAAATGAAACAAAGGTTGTTGCGTTAGCTAAAGACAATTTGTTTGGATGCCTTCTGGACATATTTTATATTTTATGGATTATACCTAAATGATATTAGGAATAAAATGTATATTCCTAAAACTTATAAAAGAACATTATGGTGTAGTCTGTAATGCCCCGATCCCTCACGAGACCGGAGGCTCTAATGACCATGCTATTCTCAACCCAATACCAAGCCCGGTCACAAACTTTTTCCTAATGGTTAAGTCCGGACCCGACACACGGATAGAGTCTCCCCTGTACCGTGGACATTCTGGAAACCTGTAAGCATTCAAATAAAACACGAAGCAAAGGAACAACATTTCTAATTGAAATCCCAACTTCAAGGCCATCCAAGCCTTAAGCAACACAAGATAATATAAACACATACAAGCATGCAACGTAGATAGAAGCAGAAGCATGAGTTATTACATGTCACAATTCCATAACACTTACTACATCCACTTAGCTTTCAAATTGCAACCACTCAAATATATATACATAAGCCCTTAGGCTCCAAAATAGAACATAAAGTAGACAAGCAAGGTCTTCTACAGTTTAGCAAGCAATCACTCCAATCTCAAGTAATAGTACACAGCAACCAAGGCAACTCCTCCAATTGCACCACCTGAAACATGTTTAGCGAGGTATGAGCAATCACAATTGCTCAGTGAGGGATAAGGTCTACCGGGAACGTGCAATGCAACAACTTAACACAATTAATACAATAGATAAACAGTGAATAACAATTCTAATACCACATTTTAAAAGGATACAATCAATAACCCTTATCACTCCGAATCTTCGATCCCCGATCCACGAACCACGATCTCAATCTCGATATGCCGGCATCCCTTACACCAATGGGTACTCCGGATGTACCCAATCCTATGACCCAACACCCCTTGGCAATCTCCGGACCAGGCGAGTGAGGGAATAGTAGACGGAGCTAAGGCAACCAACACTGGCAAGCCCGATGCCGCCCAGCGAGGCCATCGCATCCGCCACGACAATGAGGTTGTGCAACCACGATGTAATGCAAGAATGATAACAATGACAATATAATCAAGAAATACATTTAAGGACAAAACGTAGGTTGTCTTCACACTAAGTTACAATTTAGCAACAATAAGCATATATCAATTACGCAATTATACTAAACAATATACTCTTTTAGCAAGAAAATAAACTATAATGCATGTAAGTATGCAGGTCCCTCACCTTTATCAAGCTTGAAGATGTAAAAAGGGCTTAGTTACTCCAACTTTCCTTTAGCTCGAATGTGAAAATCCCTAGTATATTCATTTAAGAATAACACTTTAGCAATTGATTATATTAACTCCACATTAGCACGTAATCCTAAACAACCACATATTATTCATGTATGTCACATTGCCACATAGCCTAAGTAATCAAACGAATAACTCTAAAACATTTATTTAATCTTACCAAGGACATTAACTATATCAACTTTAACAAGTTAACTTCATAACTAATTCAACTTCATTTATATTGCAAATGAATATCAAACTAAGTATTAAATCAAGACAACTATGCTTAACACTTAAACATAATTCAACTATAACAAAATCTAAGAATCATTTTCATGTTTATTCACCCAAGTACAACATATATAACTCAATTAATAATCAATTATAGCAATTAAGTAATCCAAATAACCAACTAGGCAACAATCTTAGCTAACCCACATAGAATCCAACAAAACCATAAATATCACCTAAACATTTTCTATTTTCTCCAACAAAGGGCTTAATTTAATCAATTCATTTACCTATTCTATAGACCTCCAAACTAACTGATTTATATATATAAACGTAGCTCTCTGAGTGTAGATGACTTTAGCCTCAAGCAGAACTCAATTCCAATCTAAATTTCACAAGTTATGACCTTTTCCGTGCAACTGCGCAAACTGCCTCCTGCACCAGCGATTTTCAGACACATTTCGGAAATAGCTAAATTGTTCTACCAAAACGTTAGAATTTGCCTTAGCTCTAGAAATACACATTTGTTCTAAACTTTCTAATCTAGCTTCCATATAAATTTTGTTAATTTTAGAGCACGTTTGCTATGTCAAAAGTTCTTCGAAAGACAGGGCAGTGGGCTGACGAATATGCACTTCTTGTTCTACTTGATGTTTTCATGCACTAAACTAACTACAAGCAATATACTAGTATGCAACGCATTTCTATTCCTCTCTTTAAACTTTTGGCAAACATGTAGCCTACACACAATTGAACAAATTACCTAGCATCCACTACAACATAATACATTAAGTAATTCCACATGATAGCCAAACATGCAAGTAAAGTAATCCATTGAACAATTTAAGGCAAGTCATTCATTTAACACCTAAACTACTCATATAACTCAAGAAACCACATAAACACCCCTTATACACAAGAACACTACTCGGCCCCTTAGGTTCACCACACACAAACACACCACATTCACTTTATTTTGAGCAACTAATAAGTGATCCTAGTCTCTACAACACATATAACTCAATAACCAAGCTAAAACTAAGCATTAAGGCTCTAACTTCATTTTTTTCCCTTTTTAATTCAATAAGGCAATACTAGTAATGAATCAAGTTATCCAATCACATAGACATATTCTATACCCATATTTGAGAGTAAAATAAGCATATATAGTACATTATTTAACTTCAAGAAGCCAAAGAGCACAAAACAAATAAGTTTTAACACTTTCAACATCTCAGCAGTACCTCGACTTTGGCTGCACAATTACTTAAGCAAACGACCTCCTATGAAACTGATTTTTTATGTGTATGGAAATCTCTTCGAAGGTAGATAACTCTAGAATCAAACAGAACTCAATTCTGAGTTAAATTCATCAAGATATGACTAAAACAACTCAAGTGCGCAAAGCTGTCCAGATTGGTCACGAATTCTGTCAGGTTTCGGTTTTTATTTTCTTAAAGGTATTAGATGGAGGAATTGGCCAAGTCGACCTACACAGAACTTGTTCTAAACTAGCTTATCTAGGTCGTGTAAAATTTTCATAATTTTCCAAGTTATCGAACTAGGTAAAAAACTCCACGAAATTCAGGAAAGTAAAACTGTCCAGTTCCAGTCAACTACAAAACTTCACTGAATTCAGCAATTACGAGCAAACAAATGATTTTTTTTTCACAATTCTTCCAACATGAAAGTTGTACCTCTCCCAGTCTAGATTAATATATGATTTTTCCAGATTTTTCCCAAAATAATTAATTGCTCAAACAATACATAAAGTACAGCAGCTACAACCAAATCCTGCAAACATATACATGTATAAACTTGTCTAATACAATAATTTCTTACTAAAAAACACATATATATGCAATGTAAGTTCTGAAATCAGTTTTTTAAAAGATTTCCCCTCACCTTACACATGTTAGGAACGCGAGCTAAGGCACGAGAATGCGAGAAAATCGACTCGGGGTTGTTTATTTCTTCTTCTTCTCCTCTTTCTTCTTTTGATCGATTGGTGTATGTTGTGTGTGATCTGATTTGTGTGTGTGTGTGTTGCAATATTTGTGTGTGTGTGTGGGGTGTGTTGTGTGTGCTTTATGTTAAGTACAAATATCTAAGTGGCTCCAAAGACCAAATTGCCCCCTTAACTAAGTATATATTTCTAGTTTGCCACCTTGTAGTATTTTGACTAATCTAGTTAGCTAGTGTAGTGTAATTATTTTATTACCTACGATACTTAGAAAAAAAAATGCACGTGAATGTACACTGAATGAAACGAATGCACATTTTCTAAGAAATATAAAAAGTAATGCTAATAATTATATGCAAACAATTAAAGTAACAGGTAAATATACGCAAATGATTAAAATAAACATATTAATATACGCAAATAAATAAAATAACTATATGCTTAGGGTCGGGGTATTACATAGTCTTTATTATCTTGATATGGACGAAAGAATGTATTGCAAACATATTGTCAACCGTTATAATCATCCACCAAATTTTAAGATTACTCAAATAATCCAAATTAATTGTAGTTTCTACATGATTAGATTTTTCTAAATAATAATATGATGATTAAGTTGGTTTGATCAACTTATACATCTTATTTATTGGAATGATAACCAAGTCATCCTTTGTTTGATAAAAGATTAAAACTACTAGGCTATTTGGATTAGTACATATAGATGTATTTAGAGCTATTTGTGAATGGGCTCGTGTAGTAAAATGTATTAGTGCCTTATGATTAGATCGTGAAGGTAAAATACTTAAGTACTATTTTATTTGAGTATCCTAAAATTTTGATATAGTATCGAAATTAACAATGTTCGGTGTACCACAATTAAATAGGGTTTTCTTAGTGAAGAAACCATACTTTGTTGGACATAGTACAGTTGTTGATTAGTTTGACTAATCATTATATTTATTTGTGGGTCATGCTTTCCTCAATTTAATTTTATGTTGAATAGTAAATTCTTACTATTTCTAGAACTTTATATTTGATATAAGTTGGACAGTAACCAAGGATTAAATGTGTTAATTTTAGTTTGTCCTACTTTTATTCAAAAGTTTTTAAAGGACTAGTGGGAGTTTTGGTTAAAGGTAATTTTATAGTATATCCTAGTTTTATAGGATATAATTTCTATTTAATGATCAATGCCTATTGATTTATTATATTGTAATCTTTCTTGAAGAAAATATTTTGTTCAAGAAGATGTTACTTTGTAATAAAATAGAAATTGGGACGTATCCTCTAAAACTATAAAATCACCTCGACCAAAGTAATGAATCTATTCAATAAGGTATGAGATGTGTCATCACACAAGATCTTTACAAATCTAGTAGTGTATCTCATTCTTTAAAAGAATATAGGGATATCTTTTGGAAGCACAAAAATTGTTTGTGTATTTGAAATAATGATCAATTAGTTGATCCTACAATTTACAAAGAAACAATATATTTGATATCGACTCCAATAAACTATATAATGCAAAAAAAAAAAAAAAACATAATAATAAGACTCCATATACTTTAGCTTAATTTGGATATCGATCTCCAAGATAAATGTTGAAGTTAATGGAAAAAGGTAATGACCTTTTATAGCTATATTGGTTTCTGAAAGATATCATCAAAGCCAAAGGGTTGACTACGATGAAAATAATTGTGCTTAAGTCTCGTTGTATTATGCTAGACATTATAGCACATTGTATTACTATATTGATGATTCTGATCTATTGATATGAGTAATATGTGCATACTTGATAAATCCACTTGTGGATTTTTAAGTGAATTCCTTGGAAATGTTTCACCATTTCAAATGAGATTAAAGAGTTAGATTTCATTTAAAATGTAGATGAACCTTGTGATTGCAAAAGAATAGTGGGAGCGCATCCACTTTTCTATGATTGCAATAATGATGACTTCAATATCATAGTTGATTATATGTGTGTTGTGATATTAATTATAGTCTAGTCATATTAAATGTTCTTCATATCGAACATGTTGTTCGTATCTTGTGAATTCATCGCTATGATAATAGTACGAAGAGATTACTCGGCATATTGCTTAAATTGTACAAAGAGTATTTTTTTTTTGAAAGTGTTCAAGAAACTCTAGTTGCATAACAAATTTGTATTCAAAGTTATAGTAACTTCATATTTGTTATATTATGTACAAGACTTGATATTACGCAAACTGTAAAGTGTTACGAGTAAATATCAGTCCAATCCAGGTTTGAGAATGGTTGATAGAATTGAAGTATATTCTTAAGTACTTAGGAAGCACTAAAGATATATTTTAGTTCATGGAGGATGTAAATTCCGTAGTGACGGATTTACTAGTTCAGATTCTTAATCTGAATCTTATAATATAATGTCTATATTAGGGTTCACGTTTATTTGTAGTGGGAGCTCAGTAATTTAGAAAGGTTTTGAGAAAACTGTAAATTCCATTACATAACTCATGTCTTTTGTGATATGTAAAATTAAGAAAGAAGTTGTTTGGATCGAGGAAATCATACGAGTTGCTTATGGTTCTTATCGTTAAGTTGTGATCCTTTTGTGTTACGACTATACGGAGCTACCGTACAAGCTTATGGAACCAAGGTCTCACTGTATGTCCAAACATTTGAAAAAGTGTTTTTATCTTCATGTGTTGTATCTGTAGCCAATAAGCATATTGTGATATGTCATTGCAGAAAATGGCCACATCACTTGATGTAGCTGACCCACTAACCGTAGCTATGAATTTGTCACAGCTAGGTCCTCGTTTTGAGAAGATAGATATGAGATATCATTGTTTATTGTACTAATATTATGTTATATAGCATTAGTGCAAGTGGGAGATTGTTGGAGATATGCCCTAATGCTACATACTTAGATGACATATATTGGGGCATTTTGACATTAACTTGTATATTATGGCATTCATGTCTATATGTGTGTTTTCATATTGACATAATTAGCACATTCATATTCTCATTCTTTAATGTGTATAAATGAGACCCTAGTATTTTCATTATAGGAATGTATTCTAAAAGCGTTTAGAATATGTTGTATTTCCTTAATATGATAAATACTTAAAGTATTTATAGTCCTTAGATTATTTGATTGGGACTTCAATAATCTATTACGGACTATCACATGTGTTGTTACCTTTGATTAACATATGGATGTTAATGATAAAGGATGGTGAGCCACGTGCCATAATAGCATAGGGATGCGACTAATAAACATGTTGGTGACTATTAGTTGAATAGTTCACTGAATGTGACATGAATAACAAATTAGATGACTTTGGATTAATAATTTGTTATTCGTTGCGATTGTGCATGTAATCCTTAGACTTGAGACATTACGGCTGTCATATGTATTGGGGTTTGATTCTAGCGTTTGGACAATGATTGTCTCGACAAACGAGATGCGATACATCTTCTCGCAGTTTAATTCGTCTGGTATAGTGATTGACAGGTAGTGGGCAAGATAGGAGCTATTAACCTCCGGCGTGAGGCGAGGTCTTATGCGATCCAAGTTTGGGTGTTGAGTGAGGAAGTCCTTGGCCAAGGCAGGAATGATGGAAATGAGTTTTTTTCATGTGTCATATCTCATTCCACAATTTGGATCTATGCATCGTTTCGAGTATATGACCTTAATAGGATCCTGGTCCTTGCTCGACGGGACAATTAATGGAAGGATTGGATTGTACGATCATCGCCGACCATAAATAGATTCACTTGAATAAGATTTCATTGCTTTATAAAACTGTCTTGATACGTTGGTAGATAGAACGTCACTCAAGAACTCTGAAGGTATTTTGAGAATGACAGGAGATATTCTCTAAACAAATCAAATAGTTTGATTAACATTGAAAGTGTTCAACGTTTCTTCAATGCTATACAACGATGAATTTAGAAAGTCACACACAATAGAGCATAGTGAATGTTTTTCCTATTGAGCATGATTTAGTTTCTCTTAAATTGTTAAAGTGTTAACAATTGCGTTTATTTTCTCTTGAATTGTTAAAGTGTTAACAATTATATTTTTGTTTCTCTTATATTGTTAAGGAGTTAACAATTGTGTAATTGTTAAGGAGTTAACAATGTGTAATTGACCTTTTAAAAGTTATTGGGGTCAATATGCAATTATTATTAAGTTTTGGGGCTAATGTAAAAATATGAAAATGTTATTTTCATAATTTCAACTAATTGTGATTAGGTTGAATATTTAAATACATTAGAGAAAAAATACTACAATAAAAGAAACAAAAGATGACAACTTTGTCATCTTTTCTTTTCTAACAAAGAGACAAAACAACACATTGAGAAAAGAGTTGTCTACTCTTTTCTTCACCCAAGGAGACAAGAATAAGAAAATATGGGGAAAGAAGACATCTTGTCATCTTTCACTCTTCTCCACACCTTGGAGAAAGTGAAAAGATGAAGAAGAATTGTCTTCTTGTTCTTTTATGAGTAAGAGTTGTCATCCATCTCTCTCTCTCTCTCTCCTCAAGCCTCCATGGCTAAAAAATTAGAGAAAAACGCAGCAAGAAGAAAGAGAAGAAAAAGTATTTTCTTCTTCATCATCTTGAGAGAACCATGGCTGAAAAATGAAGATGAACTAGATGCACTTGTCTTCTCTTCTTCTTCATAAAAATGCAGCCAAGGAAAGGGAGAAGGAGGAAATGGTTTTGCTCTCTTCTTCACAAACAAGCTCATAAATCTTCCATGGTTATCTAGCACAAAACAACCACGGAAATGGAGAAGTCATTCTTTGCTCGTGTGGACGGACTAGAGCCCTTGTGCTTTCAAGGGGTGGTGTCTTCAATCAAGTGAGAAAAATTTCAGATTTGTGGCTTCCTTAAGTTGTTTCCAAGAGGTATCATCTTCTTCTATCTCTTGTCAATATATATATTTGCTATATATATGTTTTGCGTATGTTAATCACATGATATCAAGATTAGAGTTTCATATGAACATCATGCTTTGAATTCTAGAAATTTTTGAATGTCATGTTTCGTTTCCGCTCGATTCTTAGCTAGATGATGTTCATAGCTCTAAATATATGAGATCCTTCATAAAGCCCATACATATTTTATAGTGATCCACTCTAGTTGGGCCTAGGTCCGTCTCAAGGATAATAGTGGTGTGATATGCAAGGTGTAGAGTCTGGTTTGATTTATTGGGCAGCTTGATGGGGGGCCCAATACAGTTTTTAGGCTAGGCCCTCTCTCCCATCCAAAATACTAATAGTCTATAAATAGACTATTAGAGTTGGCTTGCCCTATTGAGAGCCACCATACAGAAGTTGGAGAGGGAGATGGAGCCCCTAGTCTAGACGTGTCTACCATAACACGTTGCTCAAGGTTTTCTTGCAGGATTAGCAAAGGCTTTTGAAGATTGATTACAACAAAGGAAGTATTGCATGGACTTCTGGTATGTCTCTACTTTATAAGTCTACTATGCATTTATTATGGTGTTCTATTTTCCGGTATTAAATCCTGTAAAATCTAACAAGTGGTATCAGAGTCTAATCAATACAAGAAATAGAATCCATGGAGAAAATAATACTTTTATTAACCGATAATATCAAAGTTTGATTAGTTCAGTGACCTCGTAATTCCATACGATTGCCATGTCCGCGCTTGAGGCTTATGTGGGTATGCTTAGAAACGATAGTTGTTCGTAACATATACAAGAACATCTTTATCAAGATTTATTTTGGATCTCAACAGATAATTGTTTTACTTTTCTTAAAGAGTTAACATGAGTTGGTTTTACTTTTGGCCATCATGAAGTCTGTGTCTTACATTAAAGCATAAGCATCTTGATTCCAAATATTATAATACATATAGCTTTAGTAATAAGTTGCAACTTTGACAATTTGACAACTGCCGTTTTATATGATAATCTCGTAAGAACTCATTCACCTATTGGGTCCAGATAGGATCTTAGCAACTTGCTTGAATTTGCAAGCTCAAGCTGTTATACATATGTGATGTTTTTCTTTAAACCCTTCCCAAACAATGTCAGGTTTTTTAACTAGCTAGTTGCAGTATTTTACTGTATGTTAGTTTGTGGGTAACAACGGTGTTTAAAGTGCGAATTACTATAATAAAGTTTGACTGCGTCATAAAGTCCAGTTTTTTTTTTATGCTTAGCCAAAAAAAAAGTCTAGTTTTTATATGGTGTCGATGCAAATAAAGGACGGGTAAATAAATAAAATAGAAATAAAGTTAACAAAGATTAGATGATTCTGTAATTGCTTTACAAAAGTTTAAAATCATGTTTGTAGTTTCTTTGACTCTTATATGCCAAGATGGTTAAATCCTATAGTTTTTAAGAACTTATATATTCTTCTAGTTGGTAGCTGTTTGCATCATGGAACTCTGCTATGGAATAAGGTCTTCCAATTGATGTTGATATGGATCGGATATATATTAGTATTTAAGTTGTACAAAGTTGATTGTCTAGAGATTAAGCTATAATGAGTTAAACTGATTATCTATTGCTCTTGATGTCGCTTGTATTTAATTAAGGATGTTAGTCACTCTATTTTGGCTTATATAAAATAAAAATAAAATGGAGAGAACAGATGCTCCCCGATTTAAATTTGTATGTTGACTTCAATTTCGATACTAATTTTCTAATTAACCTGTTGGTCATCCTACCCTTTTGTTAAGGAATGGTTTGAAAGTATACAAAGGCCAGATTATCAGAGTTACTTTAAACACAACTTAGTCTCACATATATTAAAGGCTATTACAGATGTTTCTGAGTCAATATTGAATGGCATGATTATATCTCAATCTAATGTCTTGGTGACGCTTGCTCAGTTTTCAAAGCTTCCATTTCTGTTTTGGTTTGGCTCAGTAACCACTTCACAGTATTTGATTTACAGTTTTTATAAGTTATCTTTTACTTCAACACAGTTATATTCGCATATACTGTGCCTTCTCATATCTGCTATGAATGATTTGATAGTAAAATGATTATTGTTTATGTATTATGAGATCAACTAACTAGTTTTGGACCTTAAAGTATTATGACCATGTTTGGTCAATTTTTATCAATAGCCTGTGAAACGATTTGTGGGATGATGACATTCTTCACAAATGGCCAAACCGAGAAGGATTTTGTTAGTCTATTTGTAAATGAGTTAAATAGAGTTGATTTGGAGTTTTAGAATCATGAATCAATTTAAGTTCCTTACTTACATGTATATGTTCTTGACTACTATACATGATGATAGAGGTCTAATCTAAAGATCAATAAGGTGGAATTTGATTAAAGTATAAATATAAAGTAATATTATCCCAGTTAAATAATCTTGTGATTGATGTAGATGGTTGCACTGAAGCGGACCTCTATATTAGTCTACAATTTGTTTAATAAGGATTCTGGGATGTTTGCTTCTCCAAATTAGTATATGCAATTTTTTGCCCGAAGGGGGTAGATGTGTGTATTGGTTTAGGGGAAGTGGGAGTGACAGTGAGGGTTTTATTATTCGACTTTAGAGGGATTTGTCTGCCCAAAGGGGATAGATTCCTTTAGAGTTGTCTCACTGTTTCACTAGGGTGGGAGTTCATATTGTGTCTTGTGTGTTCTGCCCGAAGGAGAATATGCAATGATACACTTGGACTCTCATGGGAATGCACTTGGACTCTCATGGGAATGTTGCTATGCAGATTATCACATTTTAAATAATTTTTCACATTTCTATTACAGAAGCAACCAACCTGTGAATGGTCATTTTGTCTAACAAAATTTTGATTTGGCAATATTTATTGTCTATGAATTGCATCACGTGGGTGTTGTCAATTTTGGTTTTATTGTGAGGTCTCGATCAAGTTAATTTCATATAGAAGCAAACTTGAGACCCTCTAAACAATTAAGGTTTTCAAGACTATAAAGCTACTTAAGTTGAGGTGTTGTTATACTATTGTTGGAAGTGCTTATTGACTTCTCCCCAGCATGTATGAAGATCTAATTCCATCTGTGGAACTATTAAAGTATTTTATCTTGTGAAGATATAAAGAATATTAAGTTTGTTTAAGACCTAAAGGTGTAAACTTCAAAAGTTATACTTGTCACTTCATATGTGAATTTTTGGTAGAGTGATTATATGTGATAAAGAATAATAAAGAGATCACATGTTTATTCTCTATGATTATAATCTTTTCTAATTCTACTTTTATGCCTGGGTTGTCGATTAGATCCTCAAGAGTCATGAAGATATAAATTTTCTTGAATTTATATGAAAGTGAATTCTTTCCATTCAGGTTATCTAGTGAATAGGATGTCAATGTCCTCATAGCACTCTATTCACTCGTATATTTTTCTCAAGTTTGACTTTTGTTGTAATCAAGTAAAGTTTAAATTAAATGGATGCTCTCGCATATAAAAGTTACATATTTGGCTAGGTGCATTTTTATACTCTTTTTCAAGTTACTTTTAATTATGTCATCACAATTTTTAATGCTGGCAAACATATTGCTTTATTTATTTGTCTCTTGTATGAGTTTCTTAAAGTTTTGATGACATTACAAGATTGGCATGTTTAGAGTAATATACTTTTGGCAAGATAAGGTTGATAATATATATATATATATATATATATATATATATATATATATATATATATATATATATATATATATATATAAAGTCATTTCAGTTTAATTAGAGGTTCTCCACGAGCAATGTTTCAATGTGTGATTAAACTTGTCCAATAATGTAAAGATTATCTTTTTGTCCTGGTTGGTATCTTCATAAGATTCTAAAATAAAATTACTGTATCAGATTATTTATTAAGGTTTAGAAGATTTCCAATAAGGATTCTAGGACATCTTGTTTGTCCCAGTTGGACGATTTTCTGAGTTAAGTTGGGTGATTTAGTCGAAGCGGGTCATCCAGTGTAATTTATGAGACATCGAATAAGGATTCTAAGATGATGTACTTCTTGGAGTTATAGTTCATAATTACATACCCGAAGGTGGTAATTACGACCATTAACTTTTGAGGAGTATGAGTGAATAATAAATGGGTAAAATAAATTTAATATTATAAAACCTTTTTGCCTAAAGATATTAGGCAGTTATAACTATTCACTTATGGAGACTCTAAGATATTATGTAACTTTGCTTGACGGTATCTGTATGACATGTCAGAGTCTCCAAATAGGACAAGTCTTTGACCAGAATGTTCGAGTTGCAAGTTCATATGATGTGCATCATTTTGTGCTTAATCGTAAATTTTGAGTTTATATTTAAAGTTACTATTATAGCACATCTTACTTGCACTTCAAGTGGTCATGGAAGGTTTATTGCACATAATCATGATTGTTTTCCTTAATGGTTCTATTTTCCACATGTATGTTTGATTGTTCCAAGGTGAATAGAATTTCATGGAACTTTACTTCCTGATTAGTCATTTTTATAATGACAATTATATGTAGTCAAAAGTATTAAGTATATTGTTTTTATTCAATATTTTAAAAGGGGCTTCCATCTGAAGGATTCAGAATGTGGAAATTATTTTGGAAGCATATATGTCAATACATCCTAGCTTAAGGCTTTTAAGTTTTCTAAAGTCAAGTACTTGTCTTATATATATTTCAAGTGAAGGCTTCTATTGTTTGGGAAAGAAAATAAGGCTTGACGTTATCGTCCTTAAATTGTCTATTCAAGAGCACATCTACTACTATCTTTAAGATTTAGTGGATAGATAGTGTTTGACTAGCATTATGTTATGTTGGTTTTCCATGATAAGGGTATTATATGTTAATAAAGCTTCCTAGTAGCATATAGTTTTGCAAGTGTAAACATTACATAAAAGTTTCATTGATGTTTTCATCATAAAAGAACATATTTCATGTTAGAAGGTTTCACTTGGAATATACAAGTTTTAAAGTCATAAAGAATATAAAGTTTTAAAGTGACAAGTGAACTTTAAGGTGAGTAGGAGTAACATATTTATAAGGCCATACTCCAATGTATAGATGTGCATGTTTATTGTTAAGGAAGCTATAAAGTATTATGCCTAAAAGAGAGTTCATGTATACTACAGATTTAATATGAGCATGACGTATATATCTCATTTAAGAATTAGAGATAAACCAGTGATATATATAGTGGCTATTGCGTTCTACAAAAAAGTCAAGGTTGGAGGTTTATAAAGTGACTTATATGTCTTAAAGACAATTTTTTCGATGAAATTTGTTAAACCTTGACATGCTCAAATTCTTGAAGTGTCTATTTATTTAGAGATGAAATTTATAGAGTTTCTCTTTCATGAGAGTTAAAAGTTCAACACTTTTAAAGTTTAAAGATTACAATCATAATTTGTTTTCGGGATTGTAATGTCACTAACCAAAGTAGTTGTCATTAAGTGCATGGGTTTTCATTGATTTTAAAATATTTGGTTAGTGGGAGTATGGTTTGCTTTTACTAAAGTGTTGATACGTGATTATTACTCTCATATTCAGTTATTAAAATATTTATAGTTATTTATCTGAGCTAATAGTGATGATTGTGATTCAATCGTATTATTATTACCTGCTTAATTATTTACTCAACTTGGATATGTCGGTGGGTTATAAAGGCATAAGCTATGGGAATTTATTGTCAACAAATGTTTAAGGTATAGTTGTGTGTCTGGTACTCTTATGTAAGTGTAAGGAAGTTATACGCTCAGATTAGAGTGCACTGAATATTGTAATGCATGCATTTGGGAACTGATGTTGAAGCTCTATTGATGCTTCAATTCAAAGGCTTGAGGTTAGAAGTGTAAAGTGTAAGGGTACAGTTTATCTTGAGTAATTAATTACAGTATCTTAATGTTTTGTTCCCATTATATTCAGTTAGTAATCACTATTTTATGTCTATACATATAAAGTTGTTGTGAGCTCACACAAGTCTAAAGCTTCATATCTCGAGATATACAGTTAAAGGCTTTATAATTGAAGTGGCTTCAGTTTAGAAGCATTAAAGGGATTTCATATACCCCAATAAAGTTTAAAGGCTTGTTATGAGGCAAAGGAGATTTAATCCCATAAAGGGTCTTACAAGACCATAGAGTGACCGATTGTGGTTTGACATGCTCATCATTATAGTTGGATCACATGTGCCAAAATTCACACTACACTTTACCACACCATAGGATCCATGTCGATAGGGCATTAGTTTTTGTGATCATAGGAGTCCTACGCCAAAAGATGGTATAACGACTGTTATGGTTCGATAATGATGACTTGTTGGACCGGATTCTAGATTAAGACGTTTAATTTTGTGGCCACAAAAGTTATTTTCAGTCCGAGAGTCTTTTGTAAAATAAAATATTTTTAAAATATAAAACCTATCAGTGTTGCCCGAGTAGGAGACTGTTGGAATTTGTTAAGATGTGGGCTACCACTGATTGAGTTATTTTATTATTTAAAAAATGGGCTGAGGTTGACCGGTAAAGTCAATACATATTTTATAGTGATCCACTCTAGTTGGGCCTAGATCTGTCTCAAGGATAATATTTTTATTAGTGGTGTGATATGCAAGGTGTAGAGTCTGGTTTGATTTATAGGGTAGCTTGATGGGGGGGGGGGGGGGGGGGGTCCAATACAGTTTTTAGGCTAGGCCCTCTCTCCCATCTAGAATACTAATAGTTTATAAATAGACTACTAGCGTTGGCTTGCCCCGTATTGAGAGCCACCATACAGAAGTTGGAGAGGGAGAGAGAGCCCCTAATCTAGACGTTCCTATCATAACACATCGCTCAAGGTTTTCTTGTAGGATTAGCAAAGGCTTTTGAAGATTGATTGCAACAAAGGAAGTATTGCATGGACTTCTGGTATGTCTCAACTTTATAAGTCTATTATGCATTTATTATGGTGTTCTATTTTCCGGTATTAAATCCTGTAAAATCCAACACATGATCCGCACTTGAGCCTTGCTCAAAAATTCCATATTGGTTTTGGTATCTCTGATGTGCTTCTGAAATATTTATGATTCTATTCTTGATGGTATGGATTTTTATAGCAATTTGATGGTGAGCTTTCAAATCCTTAATCGAGCCACAAAGCTTCCAGACTCGACCAAGAAATCCATCACCATAATGGTGTCCAAGTCGCAGGACAAATTCATCAAGAACATCTTTGGCATCATATGCGACATCACGCAATTGACTGACCCATGCTTCAAGTTCGGGGTTATTTTCTACCATTGCTTCTGCTTTTCTAAGAAAGCCCTTCATTTGCCCAAGTTCATCTTTAATAAGCTAGATTTCATCTTGAAGCCCTCCCAACAATGCACTCTCTTCATGAAGAAAGGCTGAAAGTTGTTGTAGTGTAGAGGATAGGACAGCATATGCCATTCTCATTCACTAAATTTTCGCACATAGTAATCTTTTTTTTTTTGGGATGAAAGGTTGCAATGTCTTAATTGGAGCAGAGATTCTTTTTGAGAGAAGACTTGCTAAGCATGGACTTCAGCAACTCAATGATCAATGGTTGGTGCGCCGGCAGCCCAAAAGGAAATGAGCAAAATACATATTTAAAAATTATACTAGGGCGGCTATTAAAATGGTTAGATATATATTTTTTTCATTTTGGGTTGAAGGGAGGTATAACCGTATTAAAATGTTAAGAGACAGTAGAGAGAGGTGCCGTTGCCAGACATGCTCTCACAATCCTACGAGACACTTCTATATATTAATTTTTTTATTATTTAATACATAAAATTATCCTGACGAGCACTGCTATATATTATTTATTCACTCTTTTTTATATAATAAAAATACATAAATATCAACAAAAAAAAAAGAAGATGGGAAAGAGTAACATCAAGTATTACTCTATCCTCGTAATTTAATTTGTGGCTACATCTATTGTTCCGTATGTGCCTCCTCCTCCTCATCTTTTGTCGTGTCTTGTCCCAAAATCCATGTGAAGAATGGTAGTTGCCTGCAACTTTTTTCTAAATATTTTTAATAATGTGGTATTCAATTTAATTTAAAATACATAGTTTCAAACATAATAACATAATCATAGATGATTAATTAGAAGAAATCAAATATAAATGACAAATTGAGTTTTATGCCTTCAATCTGCTATTAAACAAAAAGGGTAAACTGTACCAGACCCCCCCTGTGGTCAGACATAAGTGCACAAAACCCCCCATGTGGTCTCAAAACTGCACTAGACCCCCCTATGGTCCGACTCTTGGTGCACACCGCCCCCCTCCCTCAAATTTTTCGTCACTTTTGATGGCATCTGCAGCACACTCGCGTAAAATGTGATTTTCATTGATTTTTAATGTATTTGACAATAACATAATAGTAGTGATTGAAAAAAAAAAGAAATGAAAATAGTCAACTCACCACCACCATCATCTCCGCCACCATCTCCACCTCTGGTCACCACTACGGCCACCATCACACCGCTACCATAAAAGCAACTTCCGTCCCCATCACCAATCTCCACTACAACTTCACATCTCTCATTTTTACATACACACAAAAATGCTAATTGATTAATTGGTCATCATGAATGTATGGATTGTACAATAATTGGTCACCAATCTCCACTACAGCTTCACATCTCTCACCACTAACATAGCACTTTAGAGTGATACGTCTTCGTTCAAATGAGGTTAGGTCAGTTAATCAATGGACACAGTGAAAGCACACACAATATGTAGCACAAATTATGAATTCTAGATGATTACGAACAGGAAACTTAGTGGGCCTTCTAGTAGTGCTAGTATGCCATATTCTTCCAAAGTCTTGCATAGCTTTGTTTCAGTCACATTTCCGCCCTCTAGTATATCAAAATATATCTGGTCACAAGATAAATAAAAGCTGAATAGATTGTTTTTCTCTTAACAGACGGCCATAATTTGCATTCATACCATATGAGAGGTCAACATAAATATTGCAGAAGCGTATCCAAGAATTTTCTCATATAAGCACTTGTTCAGACTTTGCCACATATGTAAGGAACTCAAACTCGATCTTTAACGTTACATGCCATAGGCAGAGACTTTTTGCTTATAGTAAGGTGAAAATTTTGACTGGCGATAGAGTTATTGCTATACATTCAGCTTAATGGCTTTATGGTAGCATGGTAACGATGAAAGCTGTTGGAGTTAGGGTTTATGGTGGTGGGTGAGGGTAGTTGTGGTGGGGTTTAGTGGTGGTGCGGTGGGGGAAGGCGGATGAAGGGAAGAAGAAGAAGAATGAGGTAGTTTTTTTTTTTTTTTTTGTGAAAAATGGTATTTTGGTCAATAAACACATTTATTTTATTGACAAAATTATTAAAAACGAATCCAAGTTGCAATAAGCGTGAGTGTCCTGCATATGCCGTCAAAAGTGACGAAAAATTTGACGGAGGGGGGCAGTGTGCACTAAGAGTTGGACCATAGGGGGGTCTGGTGCAGTTTTGAGACCACATGGGGGTCTTATGCACTTATGTCTAACCACAAGGGGATCTGGTACAGTTCACCCAAAAAAAAATAACGTTTCAATAATCGAATTTCAAGTATTTAAAACAATATATTTTCTTACGAATGATACATACTATCCTACTAATAATCTCTAATCTATCTTATATCGTCTTTATTATTACGCTACCTTGTAATTTATATAATAAGCTACAGGTTAAATCTCGAAGTCTATTATGTTTAACCAAAAAAAAAAAAAATGAATCAATACATCTGCCTTATCAGCTTTAATCGAGTTACCATCCAGTTTGGATTGAATAAAACTTGTAAAGTAATTAAAGATAATAAAAAAAAGGAAACCTTATACCACATTTTTTTTTAAAAAGTGAGAATGCAGCTCGGTGACAAGTTTATCCGATTTCGGTATGTGGTGACAGGACAGTGACTGTACGGTGATAGTCCATCGCCATGCCGTTACCATAAATAGTGATCCAGCTCAATTACAGTCTTTGATTTTTTTAAATTACTGATGCCTCATGATGCGATCGGGTTGTGCTTAAAATGTGCGCAAAATAACCAAGTTAAAATACCCGCAAGTGCACGGATCTTTGTAGTGTAGTGTGCTCTGAGTGCGGAATTGTACCACAGGGAAACTCACTAGTTTAAGTTAGTAAAGTAGTGTGAAAGTGTTAAAGCGCTTAAGTGAAAAATTGCAAGGTAGGTTTGAGTAACGTGCGAGAAATGTAAACTAAATTAAACTAACTAAATTATCTAAGTTATATTAAGTATTAGTGGAATATGAGAGGTGGTGATCTAGGGGTTTGAACATGTAAATGAGGCAATTAATATAGGTTCGATATCTAGTTTATCTAATTCTGCAAGGGCTTAAACTACAAGCATACACCTGGTTAAGCTAAAAGCTATAGACCTAGTTACTCTACTTAGCTTATTTTAACCAACTCCAACAAGGCAAACTAAACTAAGGAATTAACCTTACAGATAGAAACTATGGTATAACCAATAGTTTCATGGAGTCTATGGTACAACCTATAGACTAATGATTAAAACAATTATATGGCACTAAAGTAACGCATTCATAATATTAACTACAAGTATAATATTTATGAAGCGAAAGTAAAGCAATCATAACGTCTACTTAAAAGCATTACGTATGAAATACTTAATTAAAACAAGCCATACATTGCAATATGAATTGAATAAACTATATTCGAGACCATATATTAAAATACTATCATTTATAATATTCACCCCTAGATATCAATCTACTCAGACATAAATGAATACAAGTTATGTAAATAAAAGAGAGTCAAGAAAGACTCCCCCATATTGACGAACGCGTATTTCTGATTCCCAAAATTTGAGCAGAGGTCCGACGCAAAATAGCTATTCGGGCGGGGCTAATTTCTCCCGAATAAGAACTATTAGGGATGAGTTTCCCCCGAATAAGCGCTTTCCTATTAAAAGTTATTCGGGCAGAACCTCCCCCAGATAATAACAACTTGGGTCGGACTTCCCCCTAAAAGTAGCTATTTGGGCAAAATTTCCCCGAATAAGAGCTACCTAGGCGGGACTTCCCCCGTATTCTACTACTACTTAATTAACTAAAACTAAAATTTAAAACTAAATAGAATTAACTCAGAATTATATCAAAAATATTGATAATACTCCAAAATTAACTCCTGAATTCTCAAAGGGTTGAAGCTCTATTTATAGGCAAAAATTCTGAAATAGTTGACTTTTTTTCATTTGTTGACTTTGACCAGATTGTTGACCGCAGCATTTTTGGGCGTTTTTCACTGTTTTGACCCTCCAAACGATGGAATTTGGCTAAAATCACGCCGCGCGCAGGACAGAAGTCCTGCGTCTGTCCTGCGTTGTGCTTAGAATACTGTTTCTACCCGAAAAACTGATATGATTTGCCAAAAACGGACATGGGTCACTATTTGAGATCATCTGGGTCAATGTTCCGAGTCCGATTTCTTGCTAGTTTCAGCCAAGTTTCTTTTCTATGAGCTTCATTCTTCAACCGCTTCTCATGCTTTCCCATTCTTACTTCTTGACTTGCAATCTGGATAATTTCGGGCATGATTCTTCACTTTTCAGTATTTTCCTACATTGCATCGAAAGTATCAAAGTGTTGCATTTATTCCAGAGTTAAGATACAAATGCAGTACAAATACCATAGTTTGAGTGCTGCAAATACAATCAATCAACATCCCCAAACCTAAACATTACTTGTCCTCAAGCAAGACTGTCTTTAAAACAGATTCAAAGTGAACTTTTGCATAATTTTTACAAGTCAAAAATAGATGCAAAAATCTATCCTAACTTTTTGTCAAACACATTCCAAAAATTAATCATGAGAAATACAATCTACTATCTTAAACCTATTCAGCAGTTAATGATAAACATGATAAGAGAACATTTTGCAAATTTTTATCAAATAGGTGCTCTTATTGGAAATCAACTATTGATTGCTTCAGGGTAGATATTTAGAAGTAAACTAAGCATATTAAGTTCATAAAATTCTCAACTTTCAAGCTATGCAAACAGATTGGACCTTGATATTCTTACCTACATTTGTAATCAAACTCTTGATCATGCCTTAACCCTTTAACATTTGCCAGAAATATAAAAGTACAACTAATAAAACCTCTATATAGTGTTCAGTTTCCTTTGCTTTCTGAATATCCCATGTAGCGGGCTTTAAGGCCAACAATTCCCCGCCATTATGACTTAGGTTGCCAGGTTTCAAAGGGACCCCTACGTGCCTTAATCACCCGAGATATCCAGGCTCGAAACCTTACACTATAGCACATATCCCAAATTATAATGTCTAGGATAGTGGTGCTTAGAAATTTACAACATATTTACACCAAAAAGTTTATTCAACAGTAAAGGTATGTACAACTTTTTTTTTCTTTTTTCTTTTTTTTTTATTTTATTATTATTTTTTTTAAGAGTGTACATACAGACAGAGTAATATAGCATACTGTATAGACATGGCATAAGGGTTCAGGTTTCAATCACAAGAAGTTCTTATAACAAACGGTAATTCTATCTCAGTCCTTTCATAATCACATAACTATCAATTGAAGAAAGGAAGAACAACTAGGTTTACTCATGGATACAATACCCCAAAGTTTTTCTTACAGAGTTTTCTCAGAGTTTTTCACAATACATAGCTAACAATAAAAGTTCTCAAATCATCTAAATCATCTTCCTTTAAATAAATAAGATAGCAAATACTCTTTCTCATGAACACAAATAGTGTATTTCTTGCATATTTTGAAAAAGATTTTCATGAAATACATGCACCCCCACACCGAAACTTTGCTTGTCCTCAAGCAAATAACAATGTAAGACAGTGAGAGTGTAATATGCAAGAAAGAATATAATGACAAATGCTACATCCCCAAACCTATGGTTTGCTTACTCTACAGCGCATATTGATCAGGTATAAAGGGAAATGTAGTAAGGAAAGATATCACCTGATGTGAAGCATTATTATGTTGATGTCAAAGCCTTTCTACTAACTTTTGCCAAAAGATGTATCATTCTGCAATTAAAGATTAGTAGACACAGCATTTTACAGATTATCATCAACACAGCAAAAATAAAAGTTAGCTATACTAAAAATAAAAAATGTCAAACAAATATATAGGGGAGAAATCACAAAGAAATATGGTCACGGAAAATAACTAATATATTAAGCAAATAATTTAACTACCCAGACCATTTAACCTCTTTTCTAGGGTTCAAGAGTTATCTATAAATACATAAACAAAGTAAATACAGAGGACTAATAAAATCATAAAATCATACAGACAAAGGAAAATAAACACACATAAGCATTTTTTAAAAAAAATCTAGGTTGCCTCCTAGTAGCACTAAGTTTAACATCTTCAGCCAGACGGTTGTGCTGAGTTGTAATGCCTTTAGCTTGGCAGAATCTCATTTATGGAATGCCTGCAAGGTCCTGAAGTTCTACAGATTCAACTTCATGAGGAACCATATTTGGATTGAATGCATGTTTCAATCTTTGTCCATTGACTGTGATGACATGCCCATCTGTGGGATTTTTAATTAAGATAACTCCAGAAGGATATACTTTAACCATTTCATAAGGACCATCCCATCTTGTTCTTAACTTTCCTGGGAAAAACTTCAATTTGGAGTTAAACAACCAAACTTTATCAGAAGGAGAGAAAGTTTTTTTTTTTAAAATAGATCTATCATGAATCCTCTTCATTCTCTCTTTGTAGAGCTTGGCATTCTCATAAGCTTCGAAACGAAGCTCTTCCAGTTCACTCAACGCCAACTTCCTACCTTCACCTGCCTGTTGTAAGTCAAAGTTTAGGGCCTCAATAGCCCAATAGGCTTTATGCTCTAATTCAAGAGGAATGTGGCAAGCTTTACCGTATACTAATCTATACGGGGACATACCGATGGGAGTTTTGAAAGCAGTACGGTAGGCCCATAATGCGTCATGCAGACAACTTGATCAATCTTTGCGATCGGGCCTAACCGTTTTCTGAAGAATTGACTTAATCTCCCTATTTGATACATCCACTTGCCCACTTGTTTGTGGGTGATAAGGCGTTGCTATCTTGTGGTGGACAGAGTATTTTCTCAATAAGGCTTCTAGTGTCCTGTGACGGAAATGCTATCCTCCGTCACTTATAAGCACACGTGGCACCCCGAATCGAAAAAAGATATTCTCTTTAATGAACTTGACCACAACTTTTTGGTCATTGGTTCGGGTTGCCACTGCTTCTACCCACTTGGACACATAGTCCACACCAACAAGAATATAAGAATAGCTTGAGGAAGGAGGGAAGGGACCCATAAAGTCTATACCCCACACATCGAATATTTCACAAATGAGGATGGGTGTAAGGGGCATCATGTCCCTTCTTGAAATAGAGCCAGCTTGTTGACATTGTGGGCAATTTTTACACATTTGCTGGGCATCTTTGAAAAGAGTGGGCCAGAAGAACCCACTTTGAAGGACTTTGGCAGCCGTCCTTTTTCCTCCAAAATGTCCACCACAAGCTTCAGAGTGGCAGAATTGGAGTATACTGTCAAATTCTTCCTTAGGTACACATCTCCTAATGACCTGATCGACACAAATCTTGAAAAGATAGGGATCTTCCCAGATAAAGTACTTGACTTGTGCCCTGAACCGTTCCTTTTCTCTTTTACCCCAGTGAGTTGGAAACTCTTGGGCAGCCAAATAATTGACAAAGTGGGCATACCACGGGGTCTTATGTGAGATGGCAAAAAGTTGTTCATTAGGGAACGTGTCTTTGAAAGGCAAAGAGTCAATAGGAGAATCACGTATAAGACGTGATAGATGATCGGCGACAGAATTCTCGCTTCCTTTCTTGTCCTTGATCTCAAGGTCAAACTCTTGAAGGAGTAATAGCCAACGAATTAGACGGGGCTTTGTATCCTTTTTGGTCAGTAAATACCGCAAAGCTGCGTGGTCCGTGTATACTATTACTTTGGATCCTAGGATGTAAGATCTGAATTTGTCCAATGAGAAGACTACAGCCAGCAATTCCTTTTCAGTGGTTGTAACACCCCGATCCCTCTCGAGACCGGGAGTGCTATCAATCGATCTAATCACAACCCAAATCCAAACCCGGGCATAATTTTCAGGGAAAACGGACGCAGTCTCCCCTGTTTCTAGGCAAAAAGCAAAACCTGCGACAACATATAAGTGGACCAATACCATGTCCAAACATTCAACCACCTCAAGGCCATCCGAGCCTCGGTTCTCAACAATTAAACTCAGCAAGTATACATACATTTCCAATTTAAAAGCTAACCTATCTCTTTTCATCTTTGACAAGGACATTCATGCTAGGCAATTAAACTACACTAACCCATTACATAAATTAGACTATCATACCATTCTAACTCTTTTCCTTTCGACAATACAAACATGCATTGAAGTTGAGCTACATTAACTAGATACATAATCTAACTTATCAAACCACTTCAAAAATCTAATGAAACTTAAATTACATCACTTTTTACATTAAATACATACAATACATAAAAGCATACATCTTTACAACTTCGACAACTCAAGTCACATAGGCACGCAAGACAACTCTTCAAGCACGAACTTTCACGAAATCACGAACTTTCCAACTAGCATGACATTTCCTGAAATGTGGTGGTGAGGAGTGAGTATACACAACACGTATACTCAGTGAGGGCGAGACAGATATCGAGGTGGAGAGAAAGAAATTCGTGCAATGCAAATAGACACAGTTAAGCAATAAAGTCAATAAGAAAACATTCAATACAAACGACAATATAATAAACAATCAAGAAAGCATTAACACAACCATTCAAAGCTATACCATACTTTGAAGGCTATGGTTCACTCTTACGAGCAATGTACCATTTCACGAGCGATACATCAATCTCGAGCTTGATGTTGACAACGATGACAATAAGCGTGCAACCACCTTATAACTCCAGTTTGGAATACCCCGGGAGTAACCATCAATTCTACGACCCAAATCTCCACGGGAGGCAACCCAAGCGAGAAAAGGGAATAGGACATGGAGCTAGAGCAACCAACACTGGCAACCCGAGGCTACCCAGAGAGGCCCATCACTCACGCGCCTGACACTATGCAATGCAAGACACGACACAAGGCGATAACGAGCGATAGTACAACAATACAGAATAGAGGAGATAAACGAGATATCAAGCATTATCAACAATTGTTAAACATTTCAATCAACATTCTATAGGCATTATAAGCATTCTATAAGCAATATAAGCATTCTATAAGCAATATAAGCATTCTCTAAGCAATATACTATGAAAACACACAGAATCACAAAAATGACCCCAACTTTCAAAACACTACTACTTTCAAACGAGCCACGAGTTTTGGAAACCGACTTCACCAATCCTCCTAGGTCACCATAAGGCACGTCTAAAGACCCCGAAACCCTACTTAACCCTAGAATTCACGCAAAGCCCCGATTTCTCCCTTTGCTCGTTTGAACTACAACTACCTCAACCGATTACCCAACCAATGTCACAACTGCACCAAAAGTGCTTCCATGACCTCCCGAGACAATGCCATCACGCAAAACGATAAAATGCCAAACTTGACCTAAACGACCCCAACTTTCACTAAGCTATTTTTCTCCGTTATTCCATTACACAATCCAATTAAACCATACATTTAGGCATTCTAGCATATCTAGCACCTTCCTACATCAACAGAACACGTAACGGAGCAACTTCATCGAAACGGGGGTTTACTATTCATAATTTACTATTCATTATTCAATTTAAATTGCAATCTCAATATTCAACCGCAGAAAATGTTAAAAAGCTATAAATACATGTTCTACAATCAACAAGGAACATTCTTTAAGCAACAAAACGATTAAAACAACAATCTACGCATAATTTCTAAGAATTAAAGTTTAGACATAATGTTTTCAAATGCGCAAATAACGATGAAACCCTCACCTGAGACGCTCCTAGACGCTAGGAAAATCTCCTAGGATGCCTCAGTAACCACCCCGTGCAAGCTCACGCGAAAATTTGATGATTTGGCTTGAAATTTTTTTTTTCTTCTCCTCGTTTATTTTCGGCCAGCCTGCTCTGTTTTTCAGCTTCCTTTTTTTTTATTTTGTGCTATTTTGTGCTATTATAAAGGTTGACACAAATCCTCAAGTCAAAGCTTGGTCAAAGGTAGCTTAAGTTGGTCAATCAAGCTTATTTCATGCATTTTAAAGCTAAAACAACTAATATAAATCCAATTCTAGTTAAATACAACTTAAAACACTAAAATTAAAACACTAAATATCAGTTTTCACTATTTACTGAGGACTGGAAATCATTTCCTAACTATCTCTCTCGATATGCTATGCACTTTGCGACAATAGAAGATTAACAATTAAATCTCAAAGAATTTGAGAAAATATAATTTTCGGAAAGTAACATAGTTCAAAATTTACTCCGGCTCGGAGCTACTTTTCATTTAATTGAAAACCGAGCTTTAAGGTGCAAGAAAAATAAAACCGATTAGCAATAATATGAAAGGTAGTTGATATTCCCTTAAAATAATTAACTCAAGTATTATTTCAATTACTTCGAAAAGAACTATGAAAATAAAGCTACAAATAAATGTTTAACTAAAAATAAACACAAATTCAATGCTAACATTTAAGACAACACTTAGTTAAATGCAATTAAATGCCATTAAATGCATGCCGGGTTCGGGTTATCACATCCTTCCCCCCTTAAAACAATTGCATCCTCGCAATTCTTCTTCCAATAGAACTCAGCATCATCTGAAATCCAACTCTGACTAATCTGCATCGGTTGCTGGGCAAGATAGTGAATAAGGATGCTCGTAGGAAAACCCGAGTAGAAATCCCAACCAACAATGCCGAGAAAATATCATCTAAAGACTGAAGCAAAGATACTCATGCAGTGCTTATTACCGTAAGTAGACCTAGCTGACAATTCTGTAAAGGAATATGGAGAAAAATACCAAAGGCCAATCTCTAAATGAAATCCTCCAATCACTGAGTCCCTCCTGCGTCATCTTAATAAAACAGCAAGTATAGATTTTCCCATGTGTGGAAAAAGGCCGAAGAAGAAGCCCAAGTAGTACCGCCCGAAGATTCCAAAATAATAAGGCCAAATAAAGGCTCTAGAGAATACCAAATAGATCCCTAAATAAAAATCTTACTAGACATGAATGCCATAATAGAATCCCAACTAAAAGTACTGAGAACATACCAATAAACAATCTGAAGCACAGTCTAAACAAGAATCCCAAGTACTGCTCAGGAAGACTCCAGACAAGAAATCCAGTCAATCATATTTCAGAAGTTTCAAGGAAGTCTTCCAAAATATAGCTCAAGAAGCATCTGAATAGGGAATCCAAAATGTACGCCAACATATATATACTTATCAAAAGTCCATGAATGAACACCAAGCTGAATAGCTAAATAGTTTTTTCCCAAAATAATACTGCTACCAAATATTGGGTAAAATACCAGAGGAAATGCCGTGCAGGTGCACCATATACTATTGAAGAATTCCAATCACGATTGCCGATAAAATATCAAGAAAGACTAGAGCGGAGATATTGTAGATAATATTATGCAGTAAGTCCAATAAGAATTCCGATTGCCAAGTCCACTGAGAAATGTCCACAAGGAATACCAAAGTAGTACGCTTCACGCAAAACTGATCATTGTAAGTAGACTCAAATCAAAGTTCCCCATAAGAATACAGAAAGAACACCAAAGGTTGATTAAAATCTCAACCAAGTCTCCCACGAAATGCCAATATAGAAATACCCGATGAATGCCCAACAAGGAAATATTAAGAAAATGCTCCAAAGAATAATCATGTAGAACTCCAAAGAAAGTCATTTATACTAAGCATAGGAGATAACCTTCAAGGAACCCCAATAAACAACTCCAGCTATAAATGTCAACTCCCAAATAAAGGCCTAGTGAAGCACTGCTCGTTTCCATCAATCCAAATAACTTGGGCTTGCTACTAACCACTTCTCTTCAGGGGAGGAAGAAGTCTTTCTTACCATTTCAATAGGACATGTATGAATGCCAATATATCACAGTCATACACATGCCTTAAACTATTATGCAAGCAAGTTTACAAAAAAGAGTTTATTCAACAAAGTCACTCAAGCACGGCAATCAAGTCAAGCACAACATAATCAATTCAAATCCTGACATAACCAACTCAAGACATTTCAATACACACATTACAAGCAGTACTTCAAGCAAATAACAATTCACGAGGTCGATTTGATTCACGAGGTCAATTCAATACACGAGTAGTCACTTCACTTAGCACACACTTAACACATAACACATAACTATATCACATAGGAGCACACATTCAGGTGAAGACACACAATCTCACATACAAGCATACACTCTCAAGACACACTTAACAAGCACACATTCAAGGACCACTACCCACCAGACAGAGGACCCTGTCCCGGCTTATGAGCTAAACAAGCTCTGATACCACCTGTAACACCCCGATCCCTCTCGAGACCGGGAGTGCTATCAATCGATCTAATCACAACCCAAATCCAAACCCGGGCATAATTTTCAGGGAAAACGGACGCAGTCTCCCCTGTTTCTAGGCAAAAAGCAAAACCTGCGACAACATATAAGTGGACCAATACCATGTCCAAACATTCAACCACCTCAAGGCCATCCGAGCCTCGGTTCTCAACAATTAAACTCAGCAAGTATACATACATTTCCAATTTAAAAGCTAACCTATCTCTTTTCATCTTTGACAAGGACATTCATGCTAGGCAATTAAACTACACTAACCCATTACATAAATTAGACTATCATACCATTCTAACTCTTTTCCTTTCGACAATACAAACATGCATTGAAGTTGAGCTACATTAACTAGATACATAATCTAACTTATCAAACCACTTCAATAATCTAATGAAACTTAAATTACATCCCTTTTTACATTAAATACATACAATACATAAAAGCATACATCTTTACAACTTCGACAACTCAAGTCACATAGGCACGCAAGACAACTCTTCAAGCACGAACTTTCACGAAATCACGAACTTTCCAGCTAGCATGACATTTCCTGAAATGTGGTGGTGAGGAGTGAGTATACACAACACGTATACTCAGTGAGGGCGAGACAAATATCGAGGTGGAGAGAAAGAAATTCGTGCAATGCAAATAGACACAGTTAAGCAATAAAGTCAATAAGAAAACATTCAATACAAACGACAATATAATAAACAATCAAGAAAGCATTAACACAACCATTCAAAGCTATACCACACTTTGAAGGCTATGGTTCACTCTTACGAGCAATGTACCATTTCACGAGCGATACATCAATCTCGAGCTTGATGTTGACAACGATGACAATAAGCGCGCAACCACCTTATAACTCCAGTTTGGAATACCCCGGGAGTAACCATCAATTCTACGACCCAAATCTCCCCGGGAGGCAACCCAAGCGAGAAAAGGGAATAGGACATGGAGCTAGAGCAACCAACACTGGCAACCCGAGGCTACCCAGAGAGGCCCATCACTCACGCGCCTGACACTATGCAATGCAAGACACGACACAAGGCGATAACGAGCGATAGTACAACAATACAGAATAGAGGAGATAAACGAGATATCAAGCATTATCAACAATTGTTAAACATTTCAATCAACATTCTATAGGCATTATAAGCATTCTATAAGCAATATAAGCATTCTCTAAGCAATATACTATGAAAACACACAGAATCACAAAAATGACCCCAACTTTCAAAACACTACTACTTTCAAACGAGCCACGAGTTTTGGAAACCGACTTCACCAATCCTCCTAGGTCACCATAGGGCACGTCTAAAGACCCCGAAACCCTACTTAACCCTAGAATTCACGCAAAGCCCCGATTTCCCCCTTTGCTCGTTTGAACTACAACTACCTCAACCGATTACCCAACCAATGTCACAACTGCACCAAAAGTGCTTCCATGACCTCCCGAGACAATGCCATCACGCAAAACGATAAAATGCCAAACTTGACCTAAACGACCCCAACTTTCACTAAGCTATTTTTCTCCGTTATTCCATTACACAATCCAATTAAACCATACATTTATGCATTCTAGCATATCTAGCACCTTCCTACATCAACAGAACACGTAACGGAGCAACTTCATCGAAACGGGGGTTTACTATTCATAATTTACTATTCATTATTCAATTTAAATTGCAATCTCAATATACAACCGCAAAAAATATTAAAAAGCTATAAATACATGTTCTACAATCAACAAGGAACATTCTTTAAGCAACAAAACGATTAAAACAACAATCTACGCATAATTTCTAAGAATTAAAGTTTAGACATAATGTTTTCAAATGCGCAAATAACGATGAAACCCTCACCTGAGACGCTCCTAGACGCTAGGAAAATCTCCTAGGATGCCTCAGTAACCACCCCGTGCAAGCTCATGCGAAAATTTGATGATTTGGCTTGAATTTTTTTTTTCTTCTCCTCGTTTATTTTCGGCCAGCCTGCTCTGTTTTTCAGCTTCCTTTTTTTTTATTTTGTGCTATTTTGTGCTATTATAAAGGTTGACACAAATCCTCAAGTCAAAGCTTGGTCAAAGGTAGCTTAAGTTGGTCAATCAAGCTTATTTCATGCATTTTAAAGCTAAAACAACTAATATAAATCCAATTCTAGTTAAATACAACTTAAAACACTAAAATTAAAACACTAAATATCAGTTTTCACTATTTACTGAGGACTGGAAATCATTTCCTAACTATCTTTCTCGATATGCTATGCACTTTGCGACAATAGAAGATTAACAATTAAATCTCAAAGAATTTGAGAAAATATAATTTTCGGAAAGTAACATAGTTCAAAATTTACTCCAGCTTGGAGCTACTTTTCATTTAATTGAAAACCGAGCTTTAAGGTGCAAGAAAAATAAAACCGATTAGCAATAATATGAAAGGTAGTTGATATTCCCTTAAAATAATTAACTCAAGTATTATTTCAATTACTTCCAAAAGAAATATGAAAATAAAGCTACAAATAAATGTTTAACTAAAAATAAACACAAATTCAATGCTAACATTTAAGATAATACTTAGTTAAATGCAATTAAATGCCATTAAATGCATGCCGGGTTCGGGTTATCACAGTGGTTGTATAGTTCTTTTGTGCATCGTCCAAGGTTTTGCTGGCATAATATATCACGGTAGGCAGTTTATCCCTACGCTGTCCTAATATAGCTCCCACTGCATAGTCTGATGCATCGCACATTATCTCAAAGGGGAGACTGTAGTCAGGAGGTTGGATGATAGGAGTAGAGGATAGTAAGGATTTAAGTTTCTCAAAAGCTTCTGAGCATTTGTCATCAAATTTGAACTCACTATCATTTGCTAGAAGACTAAAGAGTGGTCATCAAATGATCTGATATCACGCACCGTCTTGGGTACGGGCAGCTTTTCTATTAACTCGACTTTGGCTGGGTCCACATGGATTCCATCCTGTGTAACAACATGACCCAGAACTATACCTTGCCTAACCATAAAGTGGCTCTTTTCCCAACTTAGAACCAAATTTGTTTCAACGCATCGGTCTAACACTAGAGAAAGGTGTGTGAGGCACTCGTCGAAGGTAGTTCCAAATACTGAGAAGTCATCCATAAAGACTTCCATGAACTTTTCGATCATGTTTGAGAAAAGAGCCATCACACATCTTTGAAACGTCGCAGGAGCATTGCAAAGACCGAAAGGCATGCGTCGGAACGCAAAGGTCCCATAAGGGCATGTGAATGTAGTCTTTTCCTGATCTTCAGGAAAGACTGGGATTTGGTTATATCTCGAATACTCATCCAGAAAGCAGTAGTAGCCTTGTTTGGCTATTCTATCTAGGACTTGGTCAAGAAAGGGTAAAGGGAAGTGGTCTTTCCTTGTTTTGGAATTGAGCTTTCTATAGTCAACGCATACACGCCACCCTGTTGTGATGCGTGTAGAAATTGGTTCACCTTTATCATTCAGAACCACAGTAATCCCAGATTTCTTCGGTACCACTTGTACCGGACTTACCCATGGACTATCAGAAATTGGGTATATAATACCCGCATCAAGCAACTTAATGATCTCCTTGTGGACGACATCACCCATCTTTGGGTTTAGTCTTCTCTGAAATTCTCGAGAAGGAGTAACTCTGTGAAACCCCACTTATCTGCTTTAACTTGATTTACGTGCTTTGTCTCGTTTTGCGTACATATGACCTGTTTATGTGCTATAGGGCCTAGAGTGTTATAATTTTGATATCAATACTCCTAATACATGCTAAATGTGCATTCATGAAATTTTTATCAAAAACGGGATCAGAAATTTTATCGTCGATTTTTAGTGAATAGTATTTTCAAAACACGTCCGCTAAAATTTTGAAACTAGTCTTTTTAACCCTTCTAGACCTAGTCCACGGACTTTAGTAGACCTGTGTTTGATTAAAACGGTTTTAAAATCGGCTTAGGAATTTATTAGGGTTTTTACACCGACTTTTGCGAAAATCGAGTTTTAAGCCGACTCGGGTGAAATTGTTTGATTGTAAAACTTCTTATCACCTAAAAATAACCTACTTGAGCTAGCTTGGGTGTTGAATAATTGTTTTGAACTTTGGTGATCAAGAAAATGCATTTAAAGTCAAGAAAACACTAAAAATACTAAAGTTTCAACTTTGACTTTCATTTGACTTGTTGACTTTCATGCATATATCACCAACACACAATGAAACAAAGCAAAACACCACATTTACACACACCTTGCAGCCGTGAAAGCTTAGGAAAAAAAAAGAGCTTTTATTCAACTTATTTTCAAAGTAATTTTGCCTTAGAAAACTCATTTAAAGTCCGAATCTTTTCAAACCGAGCTAGATTCCGCTTGTTGGGCACCTGTTGCACGCATTCCTAGCTTTACTTCGGATCAAAGGTGAGAGAAAAATTCTAGATCTCAAAATGTCATTTTTATGTTTTTGCGTATAATTAATTATTGAACCATTAGAATGTTAATCTGATGTTAGATTATTGCTCCATGCATGCTAGGGATCATTTATATGCAATACTACGAGATTTGAACGGATGTAGCATATTTATTATTTTTCGGGTATTTAAAGTTGATTAATTTGTTAAATGTTGAATTAATTGAGTTGTGATGATCGAAATCGATTGCCGTCAATTTCTAAATACTTGATAATTACGTGTTAGCGCTGTTGTAATGCCGAATTTTCGATTGTGATGTCCGTGCTAAAATCCGGAAATTTCAGCCTAGGTGCCTTGAGGTTTTAGGGTTTTTGGGCTTGATTTTGAGGTGTCTTGGTTGGTTTCCGAGAAGGTTAATGTAGATGATCGAATGGGTGAGTGTTTGAAACTGATTTGGAGTTGTTTGGATTAGTAGAATGTAAGATATGATTATTTGAAGTTTAGGTTATCTTTCTTTAAATTATTGAATTGAGCCTTAGTTGATCGGGTGTGGTTTGAGTGATTGAATTGTGAGTTGTTGATGGGTAAACTAAGGTTTGATTGTGTGTTTAATGCATGTTCGGTTGGATGGCCTACTTTGTCATCTAACTTAGTTATTTGTTGTTTAATTGATTATTGATGTTATTGATGATGATAATATGATGATTGATGATTATTGATTGATTATTGAGTACGGGAATCGGGCACTTTCGTTGCTGATCTCTAGGAATATTGATGATTGATGTTTATATTTATTGCTGAGTCTTTGGTATGTGTGTGCCACCTCTCGGGCAGCATCGGGCTGTCGGGTTGATAACGGCATGACTACCAGAGACTGCCTCCAGCTCGCATGATGGAGGTGTCATGGAGGGAGAGGTTATTGAGGGTACCCTGGGTGTGTGAGTAATGGGGAGTTACAAGAAGAACGGTTGAGATCGTGATGGCGTTTGGAGCTACACCAAATAGAGTATCCTTTATTGAATGGTTATATAGTTATGTGATGATAGTATTATTTATGTTATTGCGTGTTTACTGACTCAAAGGATTATTCCAAGGAGTTTAGTAGACCTTGCTCAAGATCTATCGGATCCTCACTAGGCTTATTTATATAAGCTCACTCTCTATTATTGCATGCTTACAGGTGTTACAGAACAGATTACGGATACGTGCCTCAGGAAGCTGAGAATGTGCTTTATGTGGACGAGTCTTGTGTGCCGGAGTCGTTGCCATGAATTTGTCTTAGTTGTTGTAATATGTCATATTGTATAGCTTATTCAATTATAAGACTTATGTATGATGGTTTAGTAGTATTTCTTTTGATCATGTTTAGATTACTAAGTTGGTTTATAATCTATTTTGAAATGTATGTATAGTCTATGTATGAAGTTGGAACGGAGGCGTATAACTATGAACGGATTGTTGAAGGAATGATAATTGTATAATATGGTTATGATGTATATTGTTATTTTATTGAGGAGTTGTTTGTTGTATGGTTTGTGAAGTTGATGTATGATGTTCTATTGAGGTTGGTTTAGAGCCTCGGTATCCTATTTATTGTCGTTATACTGCCGAAATTCCGTTGCGTCCTGACTGATTGTAGGAGGGGTCGAGTTGGGGCGTGACAAACTCCTTCCTCGAAATGAATTTTGTGCATACACACAGAGGGATCAATGCCTTTCAAGTCAGAAATCGTCCAACCTATCGCCTGTTTATGGGTACTTAGGACTTTTAACAGTCTGTCTTCATGCTCGGGAGTCAAATCCGAGGCAATGATGACTGGAAGAGTCTCATCAGATTCTAAGTAGGCATACTTAAGATGTTGGGGCAAGGTTTTGAGTTCCAAAACGGGTAGGGACTCAATTGTGGGACATTCTGAAACTTCAGGGAAATGAGTTGTTACTTGATCGTCCTTATTTGGATCAACAACAATGGAAGCAGAGGCAACCATTTCAGGAGAAATGTCGCATTCATACAAAAGTCGTTCTAACTCAGCTATTTCTTGATTAGGAGTTAGAATCAATTGGGTAAACTCATCTATACATGAGTCAATGGTATCAACATGGAAGCATTCTTCTTCCTCATCTTGATTCAATTTGTTGGCTGCATCAGCAACCCTTAGCTTAGTTCTCATGTTCCCAAATGTTAGTTCTATCATACCCATCCTACAATAGATAACAGCATCAGCTATTGCTAGGAATGGTCTGCCTAGTAAAACAGGAGTGGTATTTTTGTTATCAGAGCCTAAATCCATATCTAACACAATAAAGTCCACTGGGAACAAGAATTCTCCTACTCTAACGATCACATCTTCTACAACACCTCGAGGTCGTCGCTCAGATCTATCTGCCAATTGGAGGGTCACATTAGTCGGTGTTAACACTCCAAGACCTAACCTTTGGTAGACTGTGTGAGGGATGAGGTTAACACTAGATCCTAAGTCTAGCAAGGCGCTTTCTATGCGTTGGTCATTAATTAAGCATGGAATGGTGAAAGCTCCTGGGTCATTGTACTTCTGAGGTAGTCCTCTAGTGCAGATATTGCTAACCTTTTCAGTAAGACGGACCTTCTTAGGAATGGAGTTGGTCCGTCTCTTTTTCACACATAAATCCTTCAGAAATTTGGCATAGGCTGGAATCTGTTGTATTACCTCAACTAATGGCAAATTGATCTTAATATCTTTGAGATGCTCTAAGACCTTGAGTTGTTTAGGATCATCAGTCGGCTTTGGACGGGACAGAGCTGTGGGAAAAGGTGCTCGTGAGGATGGTTCAACTATAGGCTCCACCGTTAGGTTTTTATTCCTACGACAATCTTGAACATCTTTGCTTAAAACCTCAATCTCAGATTCCTCTAATTCCTCAATTTCTTCTGGAACATCTCTAACCTTTACTCTAACCTAGTTATCAAAGGTTTTCCCACTCTTAAGGGTAACTACAGCCTTGGCCTGTTCTTGTACTGTCTCAGTTTGGACAGTACTACACTGTCCTCGTGGATTTACCACGGTCTGAGATGGAAGCTTACCCTCGTCTCTCTTACTTAAAGTTTGGGCCATCTGCCCGATTTGTCCTTCAAGTTTAGCAATAGACTGTTGTTGAACTTGAAACATTTGCATAAGTTTGTCAAATTTGTCATCAGATGATGACTGTGCAGGAGGAAGAGTTGGGACATTGTTCCGTTGTGTTCTGAACGGATTGTCCTATTGGACTGGATAGTAACCAGGAGGGTTATGATTTTGTGGCCTCTGATATTGCTGTTGAGGGAATCGATTGTCAACATTTCCTTGCTGACTTTGTTGATGAGGCTCATAGTTTCCTTGTTTTTTTTGATATTGATGTTGAGGAAACTGAGTCTCTTGATTCCCTTGTCGCCACGAAAATGCGGGATTGTCTCACCAGCCTGAATTATACGTGTTAGAATACGGATTGTAATTCCTTGTATGTCCTTGGGCGGTACAGATTTGTTCTTGCATGAATTCAGGAAATTGTGAACCGATTGGACAGTCCAGAGTAGAATGATCTACTGCAGAACATACGGTACAAACTTCCGTGATTTGAGGAGCTGAAGAAGAAGAAGAAGAAAACCCTAGAGAGATGAATTTTTCTAGTTGATGAGCTAGGGCATCGACTTTGTCAGTCAATTGGGAATTAGAACTAGAGTTAACTTCAAACAATGCCCTCTTTTGGGGATTTTGGATGCTCTTACTCTCTCTGTCATCAGCAGTGTTTTGGAGAGAGTCTTCAGCAATATTTTCTATTCTTCTCCAAGCTTCGTCCGCTGTGAGGTTATAGAAACCTCCATTGCTCATTGCATTAACTATCATCTTATTATGAGGGGTAAGACCTTTGAAGAAATAATGCAAGAGTTCGAGACGATCAAACCCATGATGAGGACACTGATTCTTAAGATCGTTAAACTTTTCCCACGATTCATGAAATAGCTCTAAGTCTGACTGTGTGAATGTCATGATGTCCATTCGCATAGTAGTAGTCTTAGCCATTGAGAAGAACCTATGTAAAAATTTCCGAATAAGTTCTCCCCAAGAAGTGATCACTCCTGCGTCTAGATGATTTAGCCACTGTTTGGCTTTATCTTTCAATGAAAAGGGAAATAGACGTAGGTGAATATTTTCACGACTCACATTAGGAATGTGAAGCGTTGTGCATACTTCAATGAATTGCACGATGTGAGCGTGAGGATTTTCATTGCTTTTTCCATAGAGGGAAGGAAGCATTGAAATAGTCCTTGTTTTGAGCTCAAAATTTATATTGCCAAGAGTCGGTAGGGCTATGGAAAATTCAAGGTCAAAATCACTCGGTGAAAAATGTTGACGTAAAGTCATCGGTTGGTTCACAGGTTGATTAACAGGATGAGCTATAGGAAGATGCGGGATATTTACTTCTTGATCTGCCATTGGGAATTTTAACTTCCTACGCAAATTTTTCTCGAGCTCATGATCAAACGGGGCGAGTTCTGGATCCAAAGAACGACGCCCGTGCATACAACGACTTATAAACTTTAAATACGAAATAAAATTACAAGATTAAAAAATATTAATATACTTTACAAGCAGTAATAGATAAAAGCTCATTGATTAGATGAATCATTAAAATGACTCATTTTCCAATCAATCAAAACTCCTAAAATTTTAAATTTTTTTTAAAAATATAAATAAAAATAAAAATAAAAATAATTTTTTTTAAAAAATATATATATATTTATTATTTATTATTATTATTTTTTTGAATTTTTTATTTTTAAATAAAATGGATAAAATAAACACTTAAACAAATTCATAAATACTTTTATCAAAAACTAAACTATACCGTGCTTCCCCGGCAACGGTGCCAAAAACTTGATGCGATCGGGTTGTGCGTTAAAATGTGCGCAAAATAACCAAGTTAAAATACCCGCAAGTGCACGGATCTTTGTAGTGTAGTGTGCTCTGAGTGCGGAATCATACCACAGGGAAGCTCGCTAGTTTAAGTTAGTGAAGTAGTGTGAAAGTGTTAAAGCACTTAAGTGACAAATCGCAAGGTAGGTTTGAGTAACGTGCGAGAAATGTAAACTAAATTAAACTAACTAAATTATCTAAGTTATACTAAGTATTAGTGGAATACGAGAGGTGGTGATCTAGGGGTTTGAACATGTAAATGAGGCAATTAATATAGGTTCGATATCTAGTTTATCTAATTCTGCAAGGGCTTAAGCTACAAGCATACACCCGGTTAAGCTAAAAGCTATAGACCTAGTTAATCTACTTAGCTTATTTTAACCAAGTACAACAAGGCAAACTAAACTAAGGAATTAACTTTACAGATAGAAACTATGGTACAACCTATAGTTTCATGGAGTCTATGGTACAACCTATAGACTCATGATTAAAACAATTATATGGCACTAAAGTAACGCATTCATAATATTAACTACAAGTATAATATTTATGAAGCGAAAGTAAAGCAATCATAACGTCTACTTAAAAGCATTACGTATGAAATACTTAATTAAAACAAGCTATACATTGCAATATGAATTGAATAAACTATATCCGAGACCATATATTAAAATACTATCATTTACAATATTCACCTCTAGATATCAATCTACTCAGACATAAATGAATACAAGTTATGTAAATAAAAGAGAGTCAAGAAAGGCTCCCCCATATTGACGAACGCGTATTTCTGATTCCCAAAATTTGAGCAGAGGTCCGACGCAAAATAGCTATTCAGGCGGAGCTAATTTCTCCCGAATAAGAACTATTAGGGATGAGTTTCCCCCGAATAAGAGCTTTCCTATTAAAAGCTATTCGGGCAGAACCTCCCCCGGATAATAACAACTTGGGTCGGACTTCCCCCTAAAAGTAGTTATTTGGGCAAAATTTTCCCGAATAAGAGCGACCTAGGCGGGACTTCCCCCGTATTCTACTACTACTTAATTAACTAAAACTAAAATTTAAAACTAAATAGAATTAACTCAGAATTATATCAAAAATATTGATAATACTCCAAAATTAACTCCTGAATTCTCAAAGGGTTGAAGCTCTATTTATAGGCAAAAATTCTGAAATAGTTGACTTTTTTTTGTTTGTTGACTTTGACCAGATTGTTGACCGCAGCATTTTTGGGCGTTTTTCACTGTTTTGACCCTCCAAACGATGGAATTTGGCTAAAATCACGCCGCGCGCAGGAGTAAAGTCCTGCATTGTGCTTAGAATGCTGTTTCTACTCGAAAAACTGATATGATTTGCCAAAAACGGACATGGGTCACTATTTGAGATCATCTGGGTCAATGTTCCGAGTCCGATTTCTTGCTAGTTTCAGCCAAGTTTCTTTTCTATGAGCTTCATTCTTCAACCGCTTATCATGCTTTCCCATTCTTACTTCTTGACTTGCAATTTGGATCATTTCGGGCCTGATTCTTCACTTTTCAGTATTTTCCTACATTGCATCGAAAGTATCAAAGTGTTGCATTTATTCCAGAGTTAAGATACAAATACAGTACAAATACCATAGTTTGAGTGCTGCAAATACAATCACATCACCTCAAAACACTGAGGGACATCGATGTGTAACCATATTTTTTCCGAATCAATACCAGTTCACTCATGGATTGTTAACGTGAAGTACTGACAAACGACGTGAGTTAGTAATAAAATACTATGTTCTACATAGATATTAACTGCAATATTAGACAAATTTGATAATATGGGGTGCAAACTACATGATTTTATTTCATGTACATAAGATAATGTGTGCTTACATTATCGGACGGTTACTTGAGTTATCACCATACAAAAGAACTGATTAACAAGATACACACACATATCCAAATTGTAGAATTACATTTTATTAACCTTAACTACTAGTTTTTTACATAATTTTCACTCGAACAACTTCGGCAAAAGAATGCGATACATTTGATCCACATTCCTTTGTCGGTGTTGAGCTTTAGAAATGTAACCCTCTTCCTTTGGTGGTTCGTTCAGATCAAATCGACCTGCAACTCTGCTGCTGCTTGCCTTCGATTTTTCACATTTCGTTGTGTGGTCCTCTTTTTTAACGGTAACCCACTGACCTTGAATCTCCTTACTCATCGTTGATAAGTAATGTAGATGCACTCAATTTAAGTTGTCTAGGAAAGATGGAAGACCCAACAAGAGCACGGTGATTTCTTTATATATGAGTAAAAGTGGTTAGCAATTTGGTGAGGGCTTGGTGAGGGCTCTTCTCCAAATTAATAGCTCCATCTGCATGTGACTATTCGTACCTGTGAATAGTAAAGTTGCAAATTATTGGCTACTATGAATAGCCAATAAGAAAACTGTTTGGCAACTGGTCGCCATATATATTGACTCTTATGGTATTATTTTCAGCAAACTATAAATTGTGGTTCGTTTTCACTATCATTAATTTCCATGGTAAAATAATTAATTTCTCTATATGCGCGAGAGTTTTACAACGATAACTACATCGATTTGTCAAATCGATTACGAAATCCAAAAAACAACGACATACAATTTAGTAGGTAAAGTGCTATCGAGTTGCTCAATCATGACATACACAAAATGCAGTATATTAATGTTTAAAGTTTAATATATGTAATAGGAATGAAATTAACTCTTCTTCACCGTGCATAAATTTTTTTATGTAGAAAACTTTATAATTTTTCAACGATTATATGTCTTATATTTTAATAAAACAATACATTCCATTTATATATATGCCCGTTTATCAAAAAAAATTTACAAATTTATGTTGATTAAATTTTCCTTTTTTATTTTCAATTTTTTTTAAAAAAATTCAGTCTTCGTATTTGGAGACGGGACCTGTTTCCCGTCTCCAAAATGGAGACGGGGCATGTTCCCCATCTCTAATGGAGACGGGAAAGGCCCTGTCTCCAAGAGGGGTTGCCCGACTCCATTTTGGAGACGGGCGCAGGCCCCGTTTCCAAGAGGCCCACTACAGGGCCTCTATTAAACTGGAGACAGGCAAGAGAGGCCCATATAATTGGAGATGGGCAACTAGCTCATCTCCAAGAGGCCCTCGTTGTGGGCCTCTATTAAACTGGAGACGGGCTTGTTAATTTGGAGACGGGCTGTTTTCCCGTCTCTAAGAGGCCCACAACGTGGGCCTCTATTAATTGGGCGACGACCCGGTGATTAAAATCAATAGAGGGCTAACGAACAGCCCTCTGTTAATTTCATTTTAACAATAACCCCCCACCCCTTTGGCGAAAAACAAGCCTACCCCCACCCCACCCCCTACCCCTAACCCCTACCCCCTACCCAATCCGCCCCATCCCCTACCTTCCCACACCTCTATAGACCTCTTCCCACCAATTTTTTTGAAGTAATAGTGTTTTTATTTTTCTATTTATATATGTGATTTATATATATATATATATATATATATATATATATATATATATATATATGTATATGTATATTTATGTAAATTTATGTATAGATCTGTGCAAACTCCACCTCCCCTATGAATCTATACCTAAATATTTATGTAAATGTATGTATATTTATGTAAATGAACGTATTTTACATATATATGTATATGTATGTATACCTATGTATATTATGTGTATAGATTATGAAATTTTGTGGTTGTTATGAATATGTAAAATATACATAACCAAGATATATGAATGTAGGTTTTTTTTTTTCTTTTTTTCGGATTGATTAGGTCTTTTTTGTTATTTTTGGATTTTTTTAAAATTTTTTTGTGGTTATCATGTATGTTTTTTTAGATTGTGTTATTGTTGAACTATAATTTTATATTAATGTAGGTTTTTTTTTTTTGGATTTATTAGGTTTTTTTTCTGTTTTTTTTTTTTGTGTGGTTATCATGTATTTTTTTTTATTTTGTTATTGTTAAACTATAAATTTATATGAATGTAGTTTTTTTTCAGATTTATTAGGTTTTTTTTTTGGATTTTTATTTATTTATTTTTTTTGTGGTTATCATGTATTTTTTTTTAGATTGTGTTATTGTTAAACTATAAATTTATATGAATGTAAGTTTTTTCTTTTTCAAATTATGAATTAGGTTTTTTTTCGGATTTTTATTTTTTTATTTTTTTTGAATGTATCATGTAATTTTATTTAGATTGTGTTATTGTTAAACTATAAATTTATATGAATGTAGGTTTTTTTAAAGATTTCTTAGGTTTTTTTTTTATTTTATAATTTTTGGATTTTTATATTTTTAATTTATTTTGTGATTATCATGTAATTTTTTTAGATTGTGTTATCGTTGAACTGTAAATTTTGTTGTTTTAATATTTAGGTTATTTTTTTATTTTCCTATTTAATTACTTATTTTTTGGTTATAATTAATTGTTTTAAAGTATTATATTTTTGCAAAACATTTATAATTCTTTTATATAGTTTACATGCTTCTGTGGTTGTTGGTATAAAATTCGGATAATTGTAAACCATAAAATACTCCCTATTAAGATAAAATTAAATAAAACTCGAGTTGTCACAAATTTTTGTTGCGTAACCTTGTAGATTGTATTGTGACGAATTTGCGTAGTTCATTATGCTATCAATTCATTTAAGTGAATGTCATTGAGTATTGTATATTACTGTTGATGTGGAAATCTTTTGAGTGTAGGTATTGGATTATTTACAGTACAGAGGAGACTCTGTCTGTTTGTCGCGTCCGGACTTTACCTTTATATTGGGGTTTGATTTAGGGCGTGACATCCAATATTTTGACTTGGGTATTTTATTCAAATATTTTTTGTTCCTATATTTGTGGAAAATTTGCTAATATGATAAATTTTTCTGTATTTTCAGAATTTTAACATTGGACTTGTTATATCCGTATAAAAAGGTTCGTCTTTTCTATTAATTTGAATAATATATCTCAATTTTAATTAAATGTTAACTTTTTTTATCAATTTTAAGTTACAAAATAGTAGGATGAATTTGTTATGCGTTGAATAATATGTTGAATGTTGGGTTCCATTTATTGTATATATTTGTCGTGTTGTGAATTTTATTGCATGCTAATGCGCACTCATAGAATGTATTAGATCTCTATTAATAACCTATTACGTAATTTGTAAAGTGCAATAACAGTTATCAAATTGCTTAGAGTATTATTCATGGAGTTAAATCGTGAATGGATGTATCAAAAATAGATTGATAGCAATCTCAATGAGGCCTTTATCCAAGGTGTTTCAGATTTTGTGTTTTTCGCAAGCAACCAGCATTATTATATGAATGGCAACAAAACAAGATGTCCATGTGTAAGATACCGGAACTTAAAATTCCAAACATCAGAAAATGTGGTTAATCATCTGTATAAGAAGGGATTTATGCCTTTTTACTATCAATGGATTGCACATGGGGAACACGTGTACAATAATTATGATCCAAGTGCACAAACTTTCACGTACGATCAAGGGTAATTTGTTGGTGAAACAAATAATTACAGAACATTGGTTTGTGACGATGCAGGTCCGTAGTTGACCAACGAGCACAATTTTGAGGTTAATGAAGAACCTAACATGGAAGCACATGAATTTTTTGAGTTGTTGAATGTCACTGATAGGCCATTATTTGATAGTTGTGCAAAACTTACTCAATTGTCAGTCGTGGCTCGATACATGAATATGAAGTCCGAGCATAATATGAGTAACTCCCTATTTAACAGGTTCATAGAAGAATTGATGGAAGTGTTGCCCGAGAATCATAACTTGTCTGAAAACCTTTATATATTTAAGAAACTAATCAAGCCATTAGGGTTGGGCTATCAGAAGATTGATGTTTGCGTAAATGGATGCACCTTATTTTACAAAGATTGGCGACTCATGAAAAATTGTCCATGTTGTGGTCACGTACGTTTCAAGAAAACAACTAGTAGTAGAAAACGGGGTAAGCCTATTTCTCACAAACAGTTAAGATATTTCCCTTTGACACTAAGGTTGAGAAGATTATACATGTCAAATGCTACAGTGAGACACATGACGTGGCACAAATATCACAATGTGGATGATGAAAATATTTGTCATTCATCAGATGTTGAATCGTAGAAATATTTCGACTGCGTGTATCCAGAATTTGCTACATAACCAAGAAATGTTCGGCTAGGCCTTTGCTCCGATGGTTTTAACCCGTACAGTTCAAATGCGCAACCTTATTCTTGCTGGCCAATGATAATTACCTCATACAACCTTCCACCATGGATGTGCATGAAGGATCCCGTAATGTTTTTGACATTACTCATTCCTGGTCCCAAGCATCCCGGTAAGAATATTGATGTCTACCTAGAGCCCCTGATTGATGAATTGATAACTTTATGGTCAGAAGGAACATTATGTTATGATATTGCTACGAAGACAAATTTTTGTTTCAGAGCAGTCTTGATGTGGACAATAAATGACTTCCCGGCTTATGGTATGTTGTCGGGATGGAGCACACATGGGAGGTTATCGTGTCCTATTTACTTGGAAAAGTCAAGAGTTTTTCACTTACCAACGGAGAAGAAGCCTTTATTCTTCGGCTGTCATCGTCAATTCTTACCATAAAATAGTTCATTAAGGCGTGATAGGAAAATTTTTATCAAGGATAGACACGAGATATCTACACCTCCACCACGATTATCTAGGCAACAAATTTGGGAACAGGTGAAAAATTTTCCAACAATCCAAGAGAGATCTTACAAGAAGCTAGATGAGTTTGGTATAGATCATAATTAGACAAAAATAAATATTTTTTGGGAATTACCATACTGGAAGACGCACCTTGTTCGTCACAACTTAGACGTGATGCATATTGAGAAAAATATTTTCGACAACGTCTTCAATACTATCATGGTTGTTAAGGGTAAGACTAAAGACAACCTTCAAGCTCGGAAATACATGTCCACTTTTTGTAATCGTCCAGAATTGTGCGAAGATAATACAAACAAGTTTGGTGTATACACCGTCCCCAGAGAAAAGAGAAAAACACTCCTACAATGGGTTGAAGGCATAAATTTTCTTGATGGTTATGCTTTTAATTTATCAAATTGTGTCGACATGAAGGATTTGAAAATGTCACACATGAAGAGCCACAATTGTCATATCTTTATGGAGAGACTACTTCCCATTGCATTGCGTGAGCTTATGCCAAAACAGGCTTCAGAGACATTTGCTGAACTAAGCTTATTTTTTAGCAATCTATGTTGTTCAACTCTGCAAAGAACCAATTTGGAAAGGATGCAAGATAATATTGTCATGACGCTGTGCAAACTGGAGAAGATGTTGCCTTCTGCATTTTTTTGACTCGATGGAGCATTTACCTGTCCATTTGGTTTATGAAGCGATATGCTGTGGACCTGTTCAATACCAGTGGATGTATCTTTTTGAGAGGTTTTTGCAAGGCCAAAAGAGGATAGTTAAGAATAAAACACGTGTTGAAGGATCTATTTGTGAAACTTATCATGTCCTATAGATATCAACTTTCTGTTCATGTTATTTTGAACAACACGTTTCAACTAAAAGTAGAAGTTAGGGTGAATCACACAGTATAAAGAGGTAGACTATCCTGAAGGTTGGTTATCTATATTTACTTGTCCGGGTTGTCCAATGGGGACGGATGCAGAGATCTCACTACCTGAGTATGATCTCCAGTTGGTACACTTATATGTACTCATGAGTTGCCCAGAGGTGCAGCCATATATAAGGTATGTTTGTAACGATTTGGTATATAATTTCCTCTATTGTGATTATTACACTTTTTTAATGAGAAGCTTTACGAATTGGATGCAGATTGTTTGAGGAAGACCTTGACAACAATACGGCCCTATTAACCAAAGAGATAGACAGTTGCATATTGACAGATCTTTCCCGAGATGGTTATATGGCCAGGTTAGTACATATGCAATTTTTGCCTATTCATTAAGGGCACTGCCAGTTGAGTATTAACCAAATGTAGTCGTATTGTAGTTAAGAGATAGTATGACATAGACGATCGTGTGAAATATCTCTTCAAATGGCCACACAGAAAGGCCCGCAGATGGTGTAGATACATGGTAAACGGATACAGGTTCTCTACGTTCAAATATGGGTCTTCAAAATCCATGAACAATAGTGGAGTTTTCGTAAGAGGTACAAGCGATGGTACAACTGGAAAAATATAGTACTATGGGGTGTTAAAGGACATTGTTGAACTTGAATATCCTAATCTGACGTTACAACATACAAGACTTGTTCTTTTTAAGTGCGATTGGTATGATACCACAAATGATAGAGGTGTGAAGTCCAATCACAGGACCGGATTGGTTGAGGTGAACGTGAAAAAAAGATATCCCAAGTATGAACCGTTTGTCTTGGCAGGTCAAGCCCAACAAGTGTACTATTGTGTATATTCAGTGGCCAAGAAAGAACGAGTGGATTGGGTTGCCGTCATTAAAATTTGTCCAAGACATTTCTATGACATGGATAGGCATGAGATAGATGTGGATGATAACACAAGTTTTCAATCGGATCACATGAATGTGTCCACAGTGGAACCGAATGATATTGATTCTAATTCACATATTAATTATTCGGATGTATACACTGAAACTCCAAGAAAAGATCTTAATGAAGAACATGGAGACGTAGAAGAATATGTAGATGACGAAGAAGATGAGCATGAAACATATGATGATAGTGATGATGTTGATGATGATGTCAATGATGATGATGATGATTGTGACCCAAATGATGATGAAGATGACGATGATGACAATGACAATGATGATGAGGATGAGGAGGAAGATGAGGAATATTCAACCTTCTACAATCATGACGGTGACAATGAGGGAAATGATGATTTTTGAAAAAAACATAGGTTAGGAAAAAATATTTTTCATGGTTTTATTTAAATTGATCAATCAGTGATTCCAAGTATTATACATAGATCTATGACAATTATGGTATGTTATGTTATATAATTACATTTTTTCAGCCAATATATATTATTTATATATTCTAATTATATTGTGTCAAAACAAGCAATGGGAAGTGGTGAAGATCCAACTCGCAAGGGGAAAAAACAACTGAAGCAGAGAAGTTTGTTAGGAAAGAGGACATCTTCGACTCATACACCGGGCATGGTGCCTGAGATGCAGCGATTCACTCCAGCCGGACCCAATGACGCTATGTCATTGGGTGGTCGTGGATCTATAGGTGCACATCATGCGAGTGGTCGTGGATCCACAAGTGCACATACTACTGCTGACCATGGTGTTGGCAATGTCCATGTAGTCGTTGGGCGTGGTTCATCTAATTCATCAATGAGAATGCGACATCGGATCCCAGACGATGCGCAAACCCAACAAGAGCAGCCATATGTACAGGCCACGTCCACCAGTCATAATGCACAATACTGTTCATCAAAAGGATTGCCACAGGAGTTGGAGGATTTATGTGTAAATGGTGATGGCTCTTCAATGCCCGGTGGTGTGCAATTTTCTAATATACCTGAGTCCTCGCATGCAGCTGAAAGACGGGTAGCAGGTATCGAAGATTGGCAATTTTATGGATTCCAGTCTCTAGCCGACTATACGGTATGACAAAATGACAAGCGACTCTATGTGAAGGTCGTGGGAAACAGGTATGTACTAGTTCAAATTTGAAGTTTAAATATTCTCTTTTTTTACCCTAATATACATGTTTGGATTATGTTATGTTGTATAGATGGGATTCATATAACACTGTCAAAGGTGTTACAAGAGCTTTACATGCCGGGTATGTGGAGCCGTGGTTGACATACAAACAGGTCCCAAGTGATTCAAGAAAATTATGGTTCGAATATTTCAGGGTATGAAATACAAAAGCATTATATATGGGTTGAAACTATTGTACAATTATCATTGTAATTGTTGAATTATATGAATGATAATATTAACACTTTCAGAGGGAGTACAAGTGGCTTCCAATTGATGAAGCTCAAGTTTGGCGTAAGTTTGAATCTACTGCAAGACGCCGAATTTCAGATTTGACAAACAAAGGACGGACAAAAATGAAGAAGCCAGATTTTATACCACTTGACATATGAAACCAAATGTTGGAGCTATAGCAAAGGCCAGAATGGCAGGAAATCTCAAAGAAAAATTCAGACAATCGAAAAGCCAATCCGTCTACTAACCATTTCGGTTCAATCTCAACCCATGAGGCAGCTAGAAGAATGGTATTCATTTAGTAATACAATCTTGGTTACGTATATATGTTATGTGTATGCATAAAAATTTGCCAAAATACACAATTATATGTAGGTTGATTTGCTGAATTGATATTGTAGGAAAAAGACCTAGGGAGGACAGTGACTTATGTGGAGGTTTTCAAGAAGGCTCATCGCAAGGGGGCTGACGGACAGTACACATACTCTCGGGCCGAGCAGACTATGGTATGTATTATTCATAATATTTCTGGAAGAGGTAGCAATGCATAGGGTTTATGTTGAAGATAATTTGGGATTCACAGTGTTGCAAAAAAGGATTGTTGATTTTGCAAAGTATTTATAATTGTTAAAGCTATTATTCCATAGGGAAAACATACTTAGTAATGTGTGAGCATGAATGTAGCTACACGGTGAACAAACATTTCACAAATGGAACATGGTTACTTGTTTTACCGATGTTGTGTTGTCTTATGTATTTAGAAATGTCTCCTTAGGGTTGTAGTAGAACATGATTAATATGTTGAGTTTAAGTGTGGTACTGTATGAGCTTGGATACTGTGTATTATGTTGGCTTTATTCACAAACAGGTTATTAGGAAAAGTCCAAAATACAAAGGAGACTCTAGCCCTTTTTTTATTGATGAGTAAATGCATTAAAGACAGATGTAGTACCTGTATATTGTGTGTTTCAATATTAAGTTTGTGTAGCTGAGAAATTTTTTGTTGTGCAACGAGTCGGTTTTGTAATATTAACTTGTTACTAATGTCTTCGTAGGCTCGTTACGACAAAATGCTCCAAACGGCTAGGAATGCATCTGAATTAGACTCGAACCCCATGTCTGTGGATGAGAACGCAGTATTTTTACAGGCTATCAGACCACCACGCAAAGGTCAGATATATGGGGTAGGTTCTCAGGTTTTAGTTGAGTCTATCACAAACACTGCAACCCAGCCTCGGCGTGTCATCACAGAGGAACAACTGAATGACGCCTTTACGAGAGCCACTGTGACTTTGAATGAAACTGTACAAAGTCATTGCCAGCGGATCGAGAGTCAAGACGAGTTAATCATTCAACTTCAGCAACAAATAAAGAAGCAGAACGAAGTGTTGGAAGTTCTCTACGCAAAAGTATATGGTCAACCTGAAGAACAACATTCTTCATCTTCTCATAGTGATGAAGATGGAGAATAATTTGTTATAATGTTAACTCGGTAGTTTGATGTTTAATACACTGGCATGTACATGACATTTCTTTTTGTTATAGTTTTAAATAACCGGCTATATTTTAAATAGATATAGCATAGCGTATTTGCGGCATTATTTGAAATGAATTTCATATATCAAATAGGTTCAATTTGGGACTCTATTCAAACTTTTTGAAGGAATTATGACTATTTTAATTAGATGGAATGGTTAAGTTAGTGAGGGATTGGTGAGGGCTTGATAAAGGGAAGGGTTAGTGACGGATTGGTGAGGGAAAAGGCTAGCGATGGCTTGCCAATGACAATTTTTGTGACAGTTTGGTGAGGGGTCAAGTTGGCGAGTACTCGATGACAGCAATCATTGGTAACGACCAGGTGAGGGGAACGTTAGCGAGGACTGGGCGATGGGAAATTTAGTGACAATTTTGGGATGAGTCTAATTGACGAGGGGTCGGTGACGGGAAACTGTAGTGACGGCTTGGAGACGGGAAATGATGGTGAGGGGTTGGTGAGGGTGGATTTTTTTTGGAGACGGGAGTGAGAGAGTTTTCCAGTCATCGCCAAAACAGTGACGGTTTGGTGAAGGGAACGATTTTGGCGACAACCTCGAGTCTTACAGACAGTTCCCTTCACCGTGCCATCACAAATTCTAAATTGACGACAACACGGTGAGGAGAACGTCTCTCGCAAAATCCAATTTTTTTTGTAGTCAATATTTTATTTATTTAATTCTAGGTAAGTAGTAATTTTCATTCCACATCGAAAACTGTACGGTGGACAAAAAAGGCAGAGGAAAAACATCACTGTCAAAAGACACAAAGTTAGATTTACAGTAAGATACTATCTAGCTATTTGCCATTTACAACATATGGATTTATTTATAACACTCTTTGTGTGTTTTCTATAAAGACATATTTTGTTTCTAACATCACCAATAACTCTCTCTAACAGTATTAGCTCTATTCACCATGGGTCGTTGACTTTCCCTATGTGCCGCTTGTAAAATATGCAATAATTATTTCTTGATCTATTGGTATTAACTCTGAACGTAAAGAACAATATGAGTAGTTAATCACAAGGTTTTTTTTTTGGTGAAATAAAAGGTCCATTAAAACAAGAAAAATATATCAGTTTAACCAATTCTAACTAGAGTCATTTCAAAATGAAGAATCTCGGACAATAGGCTTGGCAAGTTACAAACTCAGTTTAGATTCATATCACAATTCAATTTTCTCTTAGCAATGAAATCAACAATTTTATTACTCAACCTTCTAACTGATAAAAAGTTAATTTTGTTTTTTTTGGACAAGATAAAAAGTTAATTAATGGCATACCAGAAATGATTTTAAGTGCATCAAACACCATTGACTTAACTCTCCAATAATCCATAACTTGAGCAGGGGTGTTGAAAGCACTAATAATATATAACGGATGCATTTAATATTACACAAGAATTAAGAGAGTCCCTTAGAATTCCATTAAAGTCCTGTACAGCAAAAGAGCATCCATATGGAACATATCCAAACACATGCCTCTAAGAAAAAGAAGAGAAAAAATAAATTAAAATAAACGAGCACACAAAAAATGATAACTCTTTCTTTAGGAATTACTTTCTTCTATCCTTGAAATTTTGACGAAAGACTAAAAGGGGTTCACTCCCATTAGGATGTTTGTGACAAGGGTGAAATAGAAAGATCAACTAATAATTAAGACTTGTAAATTAAGTCCTTTGTATATATTTTCTATCATTATGGCATATGAATTTTGGATAACAAAGACTAATATAATACAAAGAAAGACGAGTCATATAGAATATGAATAACAAAAATTAGCCTCTTTTTTCATACACGTATACCAATAGTTGAAGAAATCAGAACTCTCTCCAGTTCTTGTTGTGTCTCCCTTTCTTTTTAAATTTTCTAAAACAACGGCAATTTTCGTTGGATAGAAACTTTTTTTTTTTACTCAATAAAAATCATTACAAAAACCTATCAAATAACTAAAGTGTATCTATACAAAAATATTTCTCAGGCTCCAATTTGCACTAATAGTTTCATTAATCAAGTTTCTCTTAAATTTCTTACCCCCCAAATTAGAACTCTGACCAATCGCTACACTTCAGTTTTGATTGCTCCTCTAATTTGAACTCTTGGCGAAAGATGTGATGATTTCGTTCCCTCCATATGGAATAAATACATACACAAAAGAACATTCGGAAGATCACAACTTGGAGATTGTTACCTTTACATACTCTCTAGCACCACTGATCAAAACAATCCCAGGTAGGGAGCTGCAAGGCAACAAGAGAAAGTCTGCACCCAAACTTCCACAGACGGCTGCAAATCCCACATTGGAAAAAAAGATGATGCCGATCCTCAACAGTTATCTCACAAATAACACATATGTTATTGATCGTTGGATAGAAACTTCTATACATTATTTAAACAATAAAATACATTAAATACACTCCCACTTGATAACTTTTACATCTTTAAAAAATAAAAAAGTATAATTTTGCCTCACTTTTTATACCCAACGCTTCATATTATATTTTATTTTCAATACTGTACTTAATTTTCATGTAAGGTCAAATTAAATCATTCAATTTAAATGGGAAGAAATAATATTTTAGTCTTTTATACATGAATCATTTCAGATTTTAAAGTTGTGAATTTTAGGTAAAATTGGCGCTAAATGACTTAAGGAACTCGAATTAAAAAGAACAGACGATACCTTTCCATAGCCCTTCATCTCGGATCAGAGTCTGACAACTTAGGAAGAACTAATCGGTTAATGCCTAATGGCAGGTTGCAGATTCGGACATAATTGGTGAAAGCATAAAAGCTTGCTATCACTAAACTTTACATTAAGAGGTGGCTTAGTGAGGTCAAGGACTAATGGATTATTACACCACAATGTTCAAAATATGCCAGTCAAACGAGCAGTGGATAATAAATGCATATATATACTATATGCTTTAGTTATGTAGATTATGAATAATTATGAGTTTCATTTTAAAATTAATTAATATTAAATAGAGTAGTTTAAGATTTTATATACGCAGAAAAAAATTGATTTAAAATGGATCATATATTAAGATAATTTTAGAGTTGATGAATTTTCAATGTATGACATGTAGAAGATAATAAATATATAACTTTTCAATGAGATGGTAGCTAGTTTAGTTCTTGGATATGCATATCTACTATTGTTATGCACTGGACTGGGCACTGCTCATTGGCTTTGGTTGACATGCATATATCAAGATTAATAATGTATTAGATTAGTTAACCAATTATACGTTCTCAAACAATTTTTGAAGAATTCCAACATAAATTATATTTTACGTACAATATTTTTTCAGTTGAAAAAAGATAGAAAGAACAAAACATCGTTTAGAATAATTATTCTCTCCTTTAAAATAATTAAAAAAAAGTTATGGATAAACAAAAGCAAATTGTTAATCACTACTTTATATTATGCTTTTAATTTATGCTAGTGCTTGTTGGATAGCTCAAAAGTTATTGTTTATCATTCCTAAATTTTACCAATTCTAATAAAATAAAGAAGAGGCATTTGAGTAAAATATAACTTTTAATTTCAATTTCACATGTGTTACAAATACAATTTATATCTAAACATGATAGAATTGTCTTAATACTATTTTACAGTTTCAAGCAATAGGATTCATTTGTTAATACAAAAATCTTTAAGAAATTCATTTATAAATCAAATAAATTTCACAATACAAATACTTCCAAATCAAGCAAATGTTTATTGCAATGGTACTATATATGTAAATAATCTTATATATATCACTTTTCTTTCATGGATAAGCAACATACCTTGAGCTAATTATAGTATGATTTTAACTTCAATTTAGATAATTATCAAGAAGCGAGCAAGTAACAAGTTAGATGTCATAAGTTTGAGGTTAGACAAGATGGAGTAGTTTTGTTTGACCATAATTGCAATTAACTCGTGTCACAACTGAATATACTGCTTGAGATTGAATTATAGTACTTCAATCCAATTGGTGAGCCATTTCAAATACTTTCTCCGTCCTTAATTATCATCAAATGACTGATGATACCCTTTTTTCTTTTCTTGGGTCAACAACAAAGGAATCAGGGCGCTGGTGAACGTTAAAAGTTTTATATAATTTTTTTTAAAAAAACATGAATATTTATGTGTTTTTTAGTTAAAAAAATTAATTAGACCCCACTAAATGTGTTAAGAATGATTTTCATTCAACCAAAATCATCCAATGTCCGTTACAACAAAATCAGATTGAAGCAAATTAGCAAGCTCCAGAAGGATATTCTGCACCAGAAAAAGGGGGCGAGGGGAGGAGAGGAATCCTACTCTTTAACATTCCTAGCCATTTCTACAAACATGGTTAACATTGAACCTCAAATTTGAAGACAGACACGATTGAGCATAAAAAAAGATCGACTCAATAGACCAGCTTGATGTAAACAAAGGATTAAAAGCTATTTACAGCTTCCAAAAAGGAAGATTCAATGGTGAAATGGGAGAGATCTTGCAAGCAAGCAAGCCAGCTTCCTTCAGAGCAAAAGAACCACATTTGAGGACACGAGCAAATCCATCATAGTCAGCTTGACTATTGTCAGATGTGAAGGATGCGTCACAATTCAACTTGAGAGTGCCAAGATCAGGAGGTATCCATCCTTCAACGGGGACAGGTATTTGGCCACAATTCGAGAGATTCTGAGCAAAATCACGAGGCATATTGAACTAGGGATCAAAGAGCTCAGACATTCGAAACTTTTCCCTACCATTGGAGATATACCTTGAGCAGAAAAGAACACGCAACAACTCTATTTGAATTTGAAATGCATAAAGAAAAGTTGATAAACTTTAGAATTATGACAAAAAGAAAGAGAGAGAGAAAAAGAGTAAACTAGTATGCGAAATGGAAGCTCATACTGTCACGCCCCCAAAAATTTCACCAGCTTATATTTTGGGACGCGATGCCGCGAGTCTAAGAAGATTTCTCCTCCTAAACCCACAAGGCGCTAATACCAAAATACATAAATCGAAACCCATAAAATAATTCATCAGAGTGACTAATACTCTTAATTAAATCAAGTCACATTTCTAAATATCTATTACAAGATTTACATATGGTATTTCTTCTAAACTATCTTTCTTATAATACCATTCAAGTGCAAGGACTGATCTCGTGGGGTGGCCTCTAAACCCATATAGCTTGAACAACTCAATAACCCTTGTCTCTGCATAATTATAATAAGATAATATAATGAGCGAAACAATGCTCAGTAAGGAAGACACCCGAAGTCAGGCTCTGAGGGTTGTCCAAAGTAAATGATGCAATATAGAAATTAAAGCTAAACCAAACGTGCAATGTGGAGTCAAGGTACAAGAGTATCCAGAAGAAGGACGAACGGAGAATAGTTAGTTTACACTAGACCATAACTGAATCATAACTTGATCAATACAAGACATACACATAAGACTAATATCAGAGCTACGCAACTGGATATCATAACAACCTGAGCAGTTATCTCACAATTTCATCTATTCTGAAGCAGCATACAAACTTAACTATAATTCAAAGTATAATATCATAATTACCACATAACACATAAATATCACCTAGAGTCGTGATAGTGATAGCTAAATTTCCTACACCATAACAGAAGGCTTCTAAGCCTCATCCTCAAACGATGAACCATCTCCCACTGCCGAGGTCACAAAATGGCCACCTGCGGCCCACGCCTCGGTAGGGTAAAGCATCCCCTACCTACGGGTACAAAACTAACAATATACAGTAGTTTCACTCGCCGAATGGGTGTCATAACTCTAAGGATAACACGTAGCAATTAACACAATCAGTTCTTAAATGCCATAATCCCTCACTAAAAGTTGAGTACAAGATTTTGAATGACAAACGGATCGGAACAGAATCAACAAATTTCAGAATATGAGACATTAAGCTGAAGCAGTAGGGAAAGAACCAAAGGGATCTAGGTGTAAGAAGGTTGTCCAACTTACCTCAATTTCAGCCTTATATCAATTTAATTCTCTTTTCAAATATGAATTCAAGACTAGCTTGTTGCTGCATAATAATAGTGGATTTAACAATTAATATCACAAGTTCTAATTAAACTTTAAACTAAAGGAAGCTAACAGTCTATGAATAAATTGTATCAAAAACTTTGTAGCAATTCTATTTATAGTTACAATAACAGATAATATCAAATAATCTCTTACCTCCAAAAGTACTATTTTGTCATTTTAACTTTAACATATACTCATACTACCATTATTATTTTCATATTATCTTCCTTTGTTTTTTGTTAAGTTGACGACTCTATTTTTTACTGTTCTTCTTTACTCCTCCTTCTTCAAGAATTAGTTGCTAACCACCACTTTCATTTTCCCTTTTTATATGTATGCATTACTTATTATAGTACACACTGAACTTAATATTCTCAACTATCACACACACAAACTGGAAGAACGACAAGATAATACATGCACCACACACATGGCTGCTCAACGCACATACTTTACCAACATCTTATTCAAGTTCTTTAGTCCTCTTTTATTTCTCTACTGTATCATTTTCCTTTCTTTTTTCCACTTACATTTATATCTCTTATTCTTGTCATTTCCTTACACTGTGACTTATCATGTAACTTCTTTTAGTAAGTTTGACTTGCCTTTCCTTCCCCACCTTTCTAATTTTAATGTTTCTTTCTTTTACTATTTTGTTTCCTTACTTCTTGCTATTCGTTAGTGCACTAAGCCAATCAGCCATAGCACTATCACTACCAATCTTCGCCACCAAGGCTGCACACAAGGACATCATATACAACGTACACATGCATACATACACCTAGAACATACATATACATGCAAACATAGTAGTATTTTTGGACCAAAAGATACTTTACATGCAGCTCAAGCTAAACTCTTTTAATTCTTCAATCTTTTAGCTATGTGATAACCCAGACGTGTTTCAAGATAGAATCGTCTAATTTTAATATTTCAAAGTACAGAACTTGTTTAGTCCAAGCTAAACCATAGATTAACTAATTTCAAACTAGTATGAAAATAAATAGTTCAAGCTCTCTTACCTTCATTCAAGTTCAATTCTCTGCAAAAAGTTATGAAAGATATCATTTGTTTGCTTTCTCTTCCTATGGTGACGAGTTTAGCATGAGTGTTTTGCTACATGTTCTTTAAGGCTAAGTTTCAACAAGATGACTAAGCATGCATGTACACGTACTGAGTTTGTATCTTAACTTTGGTTCTCTATTCTCTCTTCTTTCTATGATATTCGTCCTCATCATCCTTTTGAGTTCCCAGTTGATGACATGTAGCAGCTTTGGGAGAAATGTCCAGCTACAAATCTCTATCCATTCTATTCCTAGACGGTGCTGTTAAAATGGATGTGTTTAGCCAACTTATCTTATTTTCTTTTAGTTTCCTATTGTGACTAAGATTAAGCAAGAGTAAGAGGTGGCTAATGTATACAATGACATACTTATTATATTGCATAAGGTGGCCTTCTGAATTTAAAAGATGCTGCATGAATAAAATACAAACCAACATAACAAATGACTTCAGAATTCGGTTTTGTTCCCTGTTTGACACTTTAGCACATTTTACTAAAATAATCGGTACTTCTTTTACAAAACTATAATCGACGCACTGTTTGGGACTTTAGAAATTAGACTCGTAAATCTTTTCAATCATATATAAATTATCATGTAATTCCTTCCCAATTGCTACAGTTCCAATTTTGAAATTGGCCCAAAACTAATTTGTAACTTTAAAATCTTGCAAACTTCTTTTAATAAATTTTGGAGTTTAACTTATTTGCTTAAACATACATATCTAAATGGTCCGTCATTACTTATCATACTAAATTACATATTAGTTCACATATGTTGACATGTTATATAACAATTATCGTTAACTGATATTTTTTTGACAATTTAATAATTTATTATTAACTCGCATTTTCTAGGGGTATTACACATACCATCTTAAGAAACGAACAACAAAATACAGAGTGAACTTTTGTTGCCTCCTTCTACGGCCGACGTCTCTACCTCAAATGACCTTCTCCTTCCCTTTTGACAATATAACTTCAGGGCTGTGAGCGATCTTCTTATTAGACACTCTCTTTTTTTCTATCCCTCAGACCACTTGTATAAATCCATCAGACATATCACTAAATTCAAGAGATTGAAGCTTGATCAAATGCTCTGTACCTTGCAAATACTCCATTGATTTACAGCCGGCCATCCATAGTCGTTGAAGACAAGGTATCGCACCCTCCTCCACAATTACATGTCTCAATTCTTGTAATTCCCCCATCGATAATATCTTGAGCTTTGAGAATCCTCTGGCCCTGAAACATAATTCCTCTCATTCGAAAGCTTTTGCAAGCACAAGTTCCTTCAGATTGGGCAAATCTTGAATTAAATGCAAAGGATCTTCCCTCAATCGACTCCAAACGAGATGTATTCTTGTAAGTTCACGAAGAGAAAGAATCCAATGTGGTGCAGTTTTCAGTCTCCCCGACAATTTTAGTGTACGAAGAAATCGTGGAGTAGAGGAAACGGGATATTGTAAATCAATGACCTCCTCTTCATTGAAAGAAGCTCGTAATGAGCGGAGATTGGGTAGCTTCTCAAGTGAATAACAGAGTTCCCGTCCGTCTCCTCTTCCCAGACTGGTAATTCCCAATGTCCTTAGTTGGGTTAACTTTCCTATCTCTGTCACTATTTGATCTGCCTTTACATAACATAGGCTTTGAAGGGATTGCAAATTTCCTATTTTATCCGGAGCCTTAAATCCAACATACATGTAACTCACTGTAAGATGCTGAAGTCGTTGAAGCTTTAAAATTGCGACTGGCAATTCTGTCACATTGGTATCTTTCAAGTCCAAGGTTTCTAACTTTTGAAGGTTTCCTATACCTTTTGGAACATTTTTTACCTTTGTGTTCCTCAAGTTCAGATACTTGAGATGAAACAACTTGAAAATTTCAGATGGGATCGTCTCTATAGGTGCACCTTCAAAATCTAAAACCTTTGGTAACCTAAGACCACGTAACAACTTAGAGAGAAATGGCAAATCAATGGACTCAAACAATATAAGTGAACGAAGACACTTAAACAAATCATTGCTTACTTGTAAATTATCCATGGAACTATGAATTATTAATCGTCGAACCATCTTCGAAAACTCTAACCTTCTTCCACTAGATATGGCTGCAATATCCAGTTTTCTTGCCTTTTGAAGGATAATCTGATGTAGGAGATCGTGGACGCGACATGCCTTCAATCGCCCATCATTAGTTGTCTGGGCGACTTGGACTAAGCTTAGATTGATAAGTTCATTGAGATGAACTTCTGCCTCTTCTTCTATTGTTATTCCTTCTGTCTTCTGCACAAATCCTTCAGCAGACCGAAGGCGAATTAGTCTCTTATGTTGGAATTTTTTAGTTGTGGGCTTCCACTGATTGAATATTTTGTTGTTTTTAAAAAACGGGTTGAGGTTGACCGGTAAAGCCCAAAACATAATTTTATAGTGATCCACTCCAGTTGGGCCTAGGTCTGTCTCATGGATATTATTTTCAGTGGTGTGATATGTAAGGTATAGAACCTATTTACTTTATAGGGCAACTTGATGGGGGGGGGTCCAATACAGTTTTTAGGCTAGGCCCTCTTTCCCATCCAGAATACTAATAGTCTATATATTAGGCTATTAGGGTTGGCTTGCCCCATTGATAGCCACCATACAGAAGTAGGACAGGGAGAGGGAGCCCCTAACTTAGGCATGCCTACCATAACATGTCGTTAAAGATTTTCTTGAAAGATTATCAAAGGGTTTCTTCATTGTAGCAAATTAAGAATTATGGCTTGGAGTTCAAGTAAGTTTTTTAATCTTGAATTCAACATGTTCATAATGGTGTTCTATTTTCTGATATTAGATCCTGTAAAATCTAACAAGTGGTATCAAAGCCACAAATATCAGAAGTAGAACCCTAAAATAAGATTTCATTGATTGTTTAATATTGAATGTATTTATCTAATTCGGCCTCGACAATGATGTTTACGGATGCCGCATATAGTGCATTCAAGAGGCAATCTATTTCATACAGTAAATTCATATGTGACTAATTCAAGTGTTGAAACTACAGATTTGAGATAATAGTGTGCAGATCCACATGCAAAAAGAATCTAATTTTCTTTCATTAATAGTTCGAGTCTGCAATCTTTTGCTGCCATGCTTAAATTTGTGTCTAGATTATTGTCTGCCACGTAGTCAACGTCCCAATATTGGCTTGACTCCAATCTAGGCATCGAAACTAACCAGCTTTATAGAGACTAATGTCTCAACTTGGTTTTCCCTTTAATTTGGTTCGACACAAAAAAAAGAAGGGTGATCATATAAATTCTTGTGATCTCCTATTCGGTTTTGTGAATAAGGTTAAAAGGATTTTATATTGCATGTTTGATGTAGATAGAATATCCTTATAAAGATACCTTTAGATATCAATTGATAAGCATTAGATGCACATGCAGTTTGAAACCAAATTTATATTCTAAGATAATTGGTTATTCCTATAAGGATTCGGTTAACTATTGTTATTTAAAAAAAAATCTTGTATTATGTGTGCCATGCAATACAAATAGTACGCAAGCATTCAGAATTTTTGATCCTGGTTGATGAAGTAAATTTTTATCTTGGCCTAACTAGTGGTCCTCAAAATAATAACTAGGTCCGCCTCTTATGTATTAGAATTGTGCTTCCGCAATTTTCATGTGGTATTTATTTATTTATCTAATCCTAAGACAACTATGGAGATATTGGACTGTGAAATTGGTAGTCTCAAGAAAATTAGAAGAATTGAAATCTTTGAGGCAATGATGACTTCATTATTTATCTCCTCTTCGTATCCTATACACTCTTCTTAAGAGTGGTAGTAAAGTAAAGACACTTGCAAATTGGAAGAAAGGTATGGATAAAAGAATCAATTCTAAACCAGAATAATATACCATAAACAATCATTTGATGGCACTAAAACTCTATAAAGGGCTCAATATGGACTATAGAATATTAATCTAGTTAAAGGTCACTTGATTTTTATTTCATAACATGCATGGTTGTAACCTTTCTTGTTTTTGGTGTCTTGGTTTACGATCAAGTACATAAAGTATTTCTGATGCTCTCCGGTTTAAATTTGTACGTTGACTTCAATTTCAGCACTGATTTCTCCATTAACCTGTTGTCATTCTACCCTTCTATAGAGAAATGGTTTAAAAGTGTACAAATGCTAGATTATAAAGTTTACTTTGAACATAATTCAGTCGTACATATATTAAGATGTTTCTAAGTAAATATTGGATGCCATTATTATATCTCAGTCCAATGTCTTGGTAACACTTGTCGGTTTTCAGTGCTTCACTTTCTATTTCGGTATGGCTTAGTAAACACTTCACAGTATTTGATTTACACTTTTATAAGTTATCTTTTACTTCAACACAGTTTTGTTCGCATGTATTGTGCCTTCTCATATCTACTATGAATGGTTTGATACTAAAATGATTTCTGTTTATGTATCATGAGATCAACTAACTAGTTTTGGAGCTTAAAGTATTATGACCATTTTTGGTAAAATGTTATCAATAGCCTGTGAAATGATTTGTGGGATGATGACATTCTTCACAAATGGCCAAACTGAGGAGGATTTTGTTAGTCTTGTAAGTGAGTTAAATAGAGTTGATTTGGAGTTTTAGAATCATGAATCAATTTAAGTTCCTTACTTACGTGTATATGTTCTTGACTACTATACATGATGATGGAGGTCTAATCTAAAGATCAATAAGGTGGAATTTGATTTAAGTATAGACATAAATGTGATATTATCTCAGTTGAATAATCTTGTGATTGATGTAGACGGTTGCGCCGAAGCGGACTTCTATATTAATTAACAAATTATTTGATAAGGATCCTGGGATGGTTGCTTCTTCAAATTAGTATATGCAGTTCCCTGCCCGAAGGAGGTAGTTGTGTGTATTAGTTTGGAGAAGTGGGAATGGCAATGCGGGTTATTCTTTTGACTTTAAAAGGATTTGTCTGCCCGAAGGCGATAGATCTCTTTAGAGTTGTCTCATTGTTTCACTTGAGTGGGAGTTCATGTTGTATCTTGCGTGTTCTGCCCGAAGGGGAATATGCAGTGATATACTTGGGCTCTCATGAGGATGTTGCTATTGCAGATTATTACTTTTTAGATACGTTTTCACATTTATATTGTAGTTAACAACATTCTTATGAATGGTCTTTTTGTTTAACCAATTTTGATTGGCAATATTTATTATCTATGATTATATCACATGGGTGGTGCCAATTTCCTTTTTTATTGTAAGGTCTCTATTAAGTAAAGCTCACTTAGACAACCTCCAAGTCGTAAAGTCTTGACAATTATAAAGCTATTCAGTGCTAAGTATTGTTTTATTCAAGCTAAAAGTGTCATTGACTTTTCCTCAAACATGCATCAAAATCTATGTGGTGGAATCATAAGGTATTTTTGTCTTATGTGGATATAAAATTTATTTAGTCTATTTAAGCCATGGATGTGTGGCCTATAGTAGGAAAATTCCTTAAATCAAGTATGTTAACTATTCTTAAGAAAGAAGGAAAAAAAATTAGCTTATATGGGCCCTTGACTCTTTGGTGGAATAATGATGATCTGTTATACCAAATCTGTTTTTCATGTGTTTAATTGTTACTTTTCAGCATATATACACTTATTATGATTAAAATTACTGGATAAATTTTCAGTTATCAAATTGTTTGACGAATGTATTATAATTGGTTTATTGCAACTATGGGATATCAATGTCACCATGATATTATACTTGCTTGGAGACATTGCTCAAGGTTTGACTTTTACTGTAATTAAGTAAAGCTTAATCGAACAAGTATTGTTCTCTTATATTGATTGTATATGATTGGTTTTATGCATTTTTATCCCATTTAAAGTTTGTAATTGTTCACGTCAATCATAATTTTTAAAGCTATTTTGGGGATAGTTCATTATCTATTTGTCTCTGATATGAGTTTGTCAAATGTATATGATGTTAATTATAAGATTGACATATTTAAAATAACATTTTTGGGCAAATTAAAGCTAATGTATGCATGACTCTATTCAAGCTAATTGGAGGCTATACATGAACAACACTTATATGTGTGATGAAACTTGTCCAATAATGTAAAGATTATTTTTTGTCCTAGTTGGTATCTTCATAAGACTCTAAAATGGCATCACTGCATCAAATTATTTATTAAGGTCTAGAAGATTTCTAATAAGGATTCTAGGACATCTTGTTTGTCCTAGTTGGACATTTTTCTTAGTTAAGTAAGATGACTTAGCCAAAGCAGGTCATCCAATGTAATTTACGAGATATCAAATAAGGATTCTAGGATGATGTACTTCTTGGAGTTATAGTTCATAATTGTATACCCGAAGGTGGTAATTGCGAGTATTAACTTTTGAGGAGTATGGGTGAATAGTAAAGGGGTAAAGTAAATTTAATCTTATATAACCTTTTTGTCTGAATATATTAGGTAGCTATGATTATTCACTTATGAAGACTCTAGGATATTATGTAACTTGGCTTGAAGGTGTCTGTACGACATGTCAGAGTCTCTAAATGTGACAAGTTTTTAACTAGAATGTTCAAGTTGCAAATTCATATTACGTGCATCATTCTGTGCTTAATCGTAAAGTTATAGTTTATATTAAAAGTTACTATTATAGCATATCTTACTTGCACTTCAAGTGGCCATGGAAGGTTTATTGCTCATAATCATGATTGTCTCTCTCTATGGTGCTATTTTTCCACATGTATGTTTGATTGTTCCAAGATGAATAGATTATTCATGAAACTTTACTTCCTGATTAGTCATTTTTATAATGACAATTATATGTAGTCAAAGTATTAAGTATATTCTTTTTATGCAATATCTTAAAATGAAGGATTCAGAATGTAGAAATTATTTTGGAAGCATATATGTCAATGCATCCTAGCTTAAGGCTATCAAGTTTTCTAAAGTCAAGTACTTGCCTTATACATATTTCAAGTGTAGGCTTCTATTGTTTGTGAAAGAAAATAAGACTTGACATTATAGTCCTTAAATTTTCTATTCAAGAGTACACCTGCTACTATCTTTAAGATTTAGTGGATCGATAGTGTTTGGCCTGCATTATGTTATTTTGATTTTCCATGATAATGGTATTATATGCATATAGTTTTGCAAGTGTAAACATTACATAAAAGTTTCATTGATGTTTTCATCATAAAAGAACATGTTTCATGTTAGAAGGTTTCACTTGCAATATACAAGTTTAAAGTCATAAAGAATATAAAGTTTTAAAGTGACAAGTGAACTTTAAGGTCAGTGGGAGTAACATAATCATAAGGCCATGCTCCAATGTATAGATGCACATGTTTATTGTTAAGGAAGCTATAAAGTATCATGCCTAAAAGGTAGTTCATGTATACTACAGTTTTAATATGAGCATGACGTATATATCTCATTTAAGAATTAGAGATAAACCAATGATATATATAGAGGCCATTGCGTTCTATAGAAAAGTCAAGGTTGGAGGTTGATAAAGTCACTTATATGTTTTAAAGGCAATTTTCAATGCAATTTGTTAAACCTTGACATGCTCATATTCTTGAAGTGTCTCTTTATTTAGAGATGAAGTTTATTGAGTTTCTCTTTTATGAGAGTTAAAAGTTCAACACTTTTTAAAGTTTAAAGATTACAATCATAATATGTTTTCGAGATTGTAATATCACTAACCAAAGTAGTTGTCATTAGGGGCATGGGTGTTCATTGATTTTGAAATATTTGGTTAGCGGGAGCATGGTTTGCTTTTATTAAAGTGTTGATACGTGATTATGACTCTCATATTCAGTTATTAAAATATTTACAGCTATTTATCTGAGCTAATAGTGATGATTGTGATTCAATCGTTTTATCATTACCTGCTTAATTATTGACACAACTTGGATATGTTGGTGGGTTATAAAGGCATAAGCTATGGAACTTTATTGCCAACAAGTGTTAAGGTACAGTTGTGTGCTTGGTATGCTTATTCAAGTGCAAGCAGGTTATATGCTCAGATTAGAGTGCACTGAATCTTGTAGTGCATGCATTTTGGGAACTCATGTTGAAGCTCTATTAATGCTTCAATTCACAGGCTTCAAGTTAGAAGTGTAAAGTGTAAGGGTACAATTTATTTTGAGTAATTAATTACAGTATTTTAAAGTTTTGTTTCCATTATATTCAATTAGTGATCATTGTTTTATGTGTACACATATAAAGTTGTTGTGAGCTCACACAGGTCTACAGCTTCATATCTCGAGATATATAGTTAAAGGCTTCATTATTGAAGTGACTTCGGTTTAGAAGCATTAAAGGGAGTTTGTATACCCCAATAAAGATTAAAGGCTTCTTATGAGGTAAAAGGGGATCTAATCCCATAAAGAGTCTTACAAGACCATAAAGTAACCGACTGTGGTTTGGCATGCTCATCATTATAGTTGGATCACATGTGCCAAAAGCCACACTACAATTTATCACAGCATAGAATCCATGTCGACAGGGCATTAGTATTTGTGATCATAGGAGTCCTATGCCGAAAGATGGTGTAACGATTGTTATGGTTCGATATTGATGACTTGTTGGACTGGTTTCTGGATTGAGACGTTTATATTTGTGGCCACTAAAGTTGTTTTCAACCCGAGAGTCGTTTTTATAAAATAAAATGTTTTCAAAGTGTAAAACCAATCAGTGTTGCCCAAGTGGGAGACTGTTGGAATTTTTTAGTTGTGGGCTTCTACTGATTGAATATTTTGTTGTTTTTGAAAAACGGGTTGAGGTTGACCGGTAAAGCCCAAAACATAATTTTATAGTGATCCACTCCAGTTGGGCCTAGGTCCGTCTCATGGATATTATTTTCAGTGGTGTGGTATGTAAGGTGTAGAGCCTATTTAATTTATAGGGCAATTTGATGGGGGGGTCAAATAAAGTTTTTAGGCTAGGCCCTCTCTCCTATCCAGAATACTAATAGTCTATATATTAGGCTATTAGGGTTGGCTTGCCCCATCGATGGCCACCATACAGAAGTTGGAGAGGGAGAGGGAGCCCCTAGCTTAGGCATGCCTACCATAACATGCCGTTAAAGATTTTCTCGCAGGATTATCAAAAGGTTTCTTCATTGTAGCAAATTAAGAATTATGGATTGGAGTTCAGTAAGTTTTCTAATCTTGAATTCAACGTGTTCATAATAGTGTTCTATTTTCTGATATTAGATCCTGTAAAATCTAACATCTTCTTCTTTATGAAAGCATCTTCTGGAATAATGCTTAGATACAAGAAACAAAATCTGAGACGGTCAGGCAAGTTATTATAACTGAGAGATAGTATCTTTGTAATTTTATCCAATTGGTTGTTGCGTTCTAGCTCCACACGAAGACTTCTGTTTAACAAGTCCCACTCTTCCGCTCTACGACTTTTTCGTGCCAAGACGCCAGCAATTACCACAATTGCAAGTGGTAAACCACCGCATCTGTCAATGATGTTTTCTGAGATTTGCTCTAAATGCGGAGGGCAAGAAGCATCCCCAAATACTTTCTTGCAAAACAAAGTCCGTGATTCTTTCTTGTTTAGAGGCTCTAAAGGATAAATTTCACCTCTAATATCACTCGTAACAGCCTGGCCTAAACTAGTGTTGCGTGTTGTGATAATAATATGATTGCGGCAGTTGTTTCGGGGAAAAGCCATTCGGATGCCATCCCAATCAGTCCATCTCCAAATGTCGTCTAAAACAAGAATGTAATCCTTTTGATGAAGGAATTTACGAACAAATTGTTTCATGCTATCAGCATCCATGGTGTCCAATTCGTCAGGGGCTGGTCGATTGATTTCCTTGTGAAGTTGTCGAATTGCCTGGTTTAGCAGTGTCTCAATCTTGAACGATTGTGAAAAAGGGATCCATAAGTGATGTTTGAACAGTTTCTTCACCTCTGCATCATCATACACCTTTTTGACCAGGGTTGTTTTGCCCAATCCTCCCATTCCAACAACTGAAGTTACACGTAATTGACAATCTTCGGAGGTAAGCAAGTTTCGTATTTCCGTTTTCCGCCTTTCAATACCAACCAGGTCTTCTTCTCTCTGATGAAGTGCATCACCTCGAGTACTATACCTCATATTTGGGTTTTGGCTTTGGACAACAGTAAAACTTGAGCCTGGCTCATAAATGCCATGTTCGATTCGGTATCCTATTCTTGATGGCTTGTATTTCAGTAGCAAGTTGATGACGAGCAATTAATTTCTTAGTTGAGCTCCATGCCTTCTGGACTCGACCAAGAAATGTATCATCATAATGGCGTCCAAATTTCAGGATAAATTCATCAACAACATCTTCAGCATCGTAAGCGACATCACGCACTTGACTGACCCATTCTTCAAGTAGGATACTGGTTTCTGCTAATGCTTCTATTCTTCTGAGAAAGCCCTTCATATGAGCAAGTTCATCTTTGATATGCTGGACTTCATATCGAAGCCCTCCCAACAATGTGCTCTCCTCACGAAGAAAGGTTGAAAGTAGGTTTAGTATAGGGGATAGCGCAGCAACTGCCATTTTCACACACTCAAATTTCTCAAGCAAGGAATCTCTTTTTGTGATGAATATGCTTGGAGGTTGCAGTGTAACTATTCAAGTATGAGGCTGGCTGATTGTAAATTCCAGCGACTTGTCAATGCTTGGTTAAGAATAGTACAATAGCGATTTATTGTAATTAATGTTTTTTTTAATTTAAATAACATTTCGACTTTCATCTAAAAAAACAAAAACTCTAATGTAGGGACACTTTAGCGAGATAAAAAGAGAAATTTAGTTCTAAATCTCAACTATCCGCTCGAAATTTATTTTTTAAAATTGAATTTAAAAATAGATGGTTGAGATATAAAAAATTCAAATTTTATAACTCATATTATATCTAATTTAATAGATGAGATAATATATAGAGCAAAAAATTCAAATATGATAAAAGAGGTGTGACATTCTCCACTTACTGGTTTAGGTTGTGTTTACATCTGTTAATTTAACTCGTGATACATAGATCAAATTAAACACCATTATTACAGGACCTTCGATCTTTAGATGGATCACGCCGGTATTCTACCATTTGACTTAAAAACTGAGCGTAAACCAAAATTCAAAAGTACAATGCCCCAGTCCTATTAAGGCCTCACCTTATTTTATTTTATTTTATTTTTTTTAAAAAAAACTTTAATGTGGGGGTTGGTGTGACACCCTGACCCAACATGTAGCGAATAGTACCTACTTGCATGTACTTATGTGTTTACTTTAAAAGTTTGGTTATAATTACATGTTTATGTTAATTTATTCATTTATTTACACAATTTTTACATTTCTTGAAATACGTGCAAACAATATTTAGTAAATATAAATGAGGCAATTACCTTGGTAAAATAATTATTAGAAATTATTTTATTGCATTTAGGTCCTAGTTTACATTATTTTCAATTAATTGAATAAGTAGCACCCGAGCCTGGGTTAAATTTTCAAGTCTTCTATTTTTCTAAAAATTTTATTTTTCTCATGTTACTTGGTATTTATCTAGTATTCGTTCACTGAAAGTATGTGTATAGCATATCTAGAACGTGAAATATAAAACAGTTAGTATCCCCTAGTGAAAAGTATAAGCTAGAATGCATTTTGGGTCATTTGGTGTTTTATCTTTATTTTGGACTAACTTTAATTATTTAACTTCATTTCTCTAAGCCCGCCTAATCTTCTATCTACATATAAACACATAAAATAACTATTTTATTATCTTATTTACTAAAATTTACATTACTAACATTTTAATTAATTAAAAATTACTATTTGAATGTGAAGTCCCGAACTCGAGAATAATTATTTTTATTATTATCACTATTTGTATTTATTTAAATTCTATTTAATTGATTTACGTAAAGTAATTAATTTATTATTTTTATTATTTGTATTTATTTAATTTATATTTAAATAATTTGTCCGGGACACTTATTCTATTATTTTAATTATTTAAAATTGTTTTACATGTCTTTAAATTAATTTATCTTACTGTTCGAACGGGAAGCTCGGGCCCGGATCTAAACGAACTGGCTTATTATTTTTAGTAAAAATATTTATTTATTTGGTCCGGGCCTGAATGGGCTATCTTAGTATTTTTAGTAATAAAAATATTTATGTGAATTTTATCTAATTACCAGAATCGATTATCTTATATTTATTACTTATTTATAATTCTTTGACTTAGTTTTTCTCGAGCCCAAAGAGACTTTTAATTTATTATATTTAATTATTTTGTGTGCATATTTGGCTAAGTTGCCCTTTGTTTTGTCTTATTTGCTTTTATATGTTTTAATTTTTAGGTTTAACTTGAGCCCGGGTAAAATTTTAAACTGCTTTATTTTTTTTAAAAATTTGATATTTTTCCCCTGAACAATACTGTATTTAATATATTCGTTCATTGCTAAATTGTGCATTTTATGTCCCGACGTGAAGAAAAAAAAAAAGAAAATAAATGTTTGTAGTGTCCCCGAGTGAATAAGTAATATTTAGTTAATTTGACAATTTAGCTTTCTAACTAATTTCTACTACGCTGAACTAGCCATTAGTATTTTTTTATAAGCCCAATCCATTAGTTACCTTAGTCATTTATTTAGTCTCCTTGTATAATTAGCCAAAGAAATATAAGCCAAGCTTAGTTTAAAATAAATAAATAAGTAAAATAAAATAAAATAAAATTGGATTAGCAGCAAAAATCGTGAGATCCTATTTGAACAAAGTTTTCTTTTGCCAACTAGATTACTTTATGTATATATATTATATTAGTAGTTAACTAAGAAAACAATGGTCAAAGTTAGTAAAAGAAAAAAATGGAACTCGTGAGCAGCAGCAACAAAGAAAAAATAAATAAATAAATCTTCATCAAACCTTGCAAGTGTTGATCTTGAGCTTGGAATTGGAGGTTCTTGGAGCAACCTAGAGCAACAACAAGACTTCTTCAAGTTGATTATGTGAGGGAGTTTCTTTTTTTTTTAAATTTAAAGTTGATGCATTTTTGTTGAATTTCTTGATTTGTTGATTATAGCTCTAATACTTGTTATGAATGCTTATTATATGTTTATTAGATGCTATAGAGTTAACTTTTAAAGCTTGTTATCAAAGTTTATGGTTGAAAGTTGAGATTGAATAAAAGAGATGATGAATAGTGCTTGTTGTTAGGGTTTTGAATGAATTTGCTAATTAGCCTGAATTGAGACTTCAAATAGATGCTATAGGCCATAGTGAAGCTAGTAGGGAGGCCACGTGAGGTTGAATCACTCAAATCCGAACTAAATCACAAAATTAGTTGACTTTAAAAGAGGACTTTTCTCGTTGTGCAATCCGGGTGCGTTTGGGCTATGGTTTGGGTATCCTTGGGGTAAGGAAGCACTTTTGGTACTTCTGTTACACGGAAATGGGGTTCGGTTAGTGTAGTTGTAGTTCAAACTCGCTCGGGGCCTTCCCGAACTTTTGCTTCTAATATGGATTTTTATGATTTTGATAGGTGTCTTTGGGCTTAATTAAGAATATATTATGATTAGGATGTGGTTTGGAAACCTTGAAACGTGCATAGGAGAAAGAAATCTTGGTTACAGAAAGGGAAAGAGTAGTTTTTAGCCATTCTTGTTGTATTTGGAACTTGTTGTTGAGTTGTCTTATATTGCATTGACTATCCAAAGTATAATAAAGCTAATTGAGTTGATTGTGAGGAAAAATTATGTTGATTGCTATTTTGATACTATAAAGCTATTTCGTGCTTATGCGAGTCTATATTGTGCTTATATGTGAGGGCGGCCTACTTTGTCGTCCCTCTTATGTGTTATTTGACATCTTGAATTCTTGTGGACTTATCTTGGGTTACGCAACCTTTTCAGACATGGTAGCGTCGAGAAACACGGGCGGCGTCGGGCTTGTCGTACTCCCTCGACTACCATGGTGCCTATTCCCTTCTCGCTGAGGCATACTTCACTACCCCAGAGGCGAAGTTCACCTGCTGGGCATGGACCTACCTCAGGAGAAAGGGTCGTAGGATCGGGATACATCCGGAGTATCCCAACTTGTTGGAGTAAAGGGTTTGCCGGCACTTGCGTGAAGTTCGTGGCTCGTGGCTCGTGATTGAAGACTTGAAGTGGAACCGTATCATTTTTAATGTCGTTAATTACTTGGATATTTAACTTTGTTGGTTTATGTTGTATATATATGATTTCTTGTGTTTGCATATCATATTGCACGCCTGGTATGTTGCATCACCTCCCTCACTGAGTAACTTGGTTACTCATTCCTCTTTTCAACATATTTTAGGAAAAGCTGAAGATTGGATTGCCTCCTGTGTGACCTGCTTGCTCTATCAGTGTGTAAAACATGGAAGAATGTGATCATGATATGCTTGTATTGTATTTGAGACTTTGTGCCCATGTATGTATTTATGTTATATCAAGGAATGTAATATTAAAGTTTTAGTTTTGTTTGATGATTAGGTACTAGTGGGCTTGTAATAACTTTTATTTGCTTTACTTTATTACTTAGTAGTGCATGCTTGTGTGGATGATGAAAACTAGTTAGTTGGTTGGACACATATTATAAGAAAGCTTGAATGATAATATAGAGTGGTATGATAAGTGGATTAAAAAGATAGAACTTCAATGGATTTAATGTTGCATGCTTGTGTGATATGTTGTTGGGTTCCAAGGCTCGGATGGCCTTGAGGAGTTGGTTGGATTATGAATCTTGAAAGCTAGGTTGTATGAATGATTGATTGTGATTCAGGTCTTGTATGTGATTGTTGGCAGGTTTCTAGATAGACCTATATATAGGGGAAACTCCGTCTGTTTTTTCCTAAATAGGAGTCCTTGTCTCGTGAAGGATTGGGGTGTTACAGTTGGCTTAAGGGGTTGACTGTAAATTAAAAAGTCGTGGTTAGTATTTTTTTTTTACTAAGTAAGTAATCATTTCATTCAACAGCAAAAAACACCAAGGTATACAATGAGATCTTTACATCAATCTATCTGTAATCTGCCAAACAGAATAGAGGGCCCTATTATGTGCTCTATTAACATACTTACTTTGTAACGCTATGTAACGCCCCGATCCCTCACGGAACCGGGACTTCTATTAACCAAACTATACTCAACCCAAATCCAAACCCTGGGCACGTAATTTAGGGAAAACGGACGGAGTTTCTCCTATTTATAGGACTATTTGGAAACCTGTAAACTATAACATACAACCACAAGACTATAATCCACAACTTCAATTTATTTCATCCCTATCAGCATGCAAGTCAACTAAACAGAAGAGTAAACGATTGAAGTTATTACAAACCACTAGTACCTAATCATCAAACAAAATTAAAACTTTAATATTACATTCCTTAATATAACATAAATACATACATGGGCACAAAGTCTCAAATACAATACAAGCATATCATGATCATATTCTTCCATGTTTTACACACTGATAGAGCAAGCAGGTCACACAGGAGGCAATCCAATCTTCAGCTTTTCCTGAGATATGTTGAAAAGACGAATAAGTAACTAGGTTACTCAGTGAGGGAGGTGATGCAACATACCGGGCGTGCATTATGATATGCAAATACAAGAAATCATATATATAACATAAACAACAAGATTCAATAACAAGTAGTTAACCACATTAAAAAGGATACGGTTTCACTTTAAGTTTTCAATCACGAGCCACGAACCACGAACTTCACGCAAGTGCTGGCAAACCCTTACTCCAACAAGTTGGGATACTCCGGATGTATCCCGATCCTACGACCCTTTCTCCTGAGGTAGGTCCATGCCCAGCAGGTGAACCACGCCTCTGGGGTAGTGGAGTATGCCTCAGCGAGAAGGGAATAGGCACCATGGTAGTTGAGGGAGCACGGCAAGCCCGACGCCGCCCGTGTTTCTCGACGCTACCATGTCCGAAAAAGGTTGCGCAACCCCGAGACAAGATTACGAGAATCAAGAATATCAAAGATCACATAAGAGGGACGACAAAGTAGGCCGCCCTCGCAATTAAACACAAATAACACGAGAAAACACATGATAGCGAGTAAGTAGTACATATAAATTATTTCAATTACTAATCATACAATCTATAACCAATAAAATAAGTTAACATGTACAAAAAAAAGGATGAAAACTCCCTCACCTTGGATTAGGTTAATTATGCAAGAGTATAATTAGATTCACTCCAGCCTCCTTGAATTAGTTCAGATGTGTAAACCCTTGCACAAGCTAGGAATGGATGAAAATTAGCTAAAGATCACTCCAATTCTTGCTAAAATGGCTGAAAATTGAAGAAAATCACATGCCCTAGCTTTTCTTCTCTCAACCATTTGTCTCTCCCTCTCTCTCTGCTTCTAGACATTTTTTTTTCCTCTTTGTTTTTGTTTTTTTTTATTTTTGGTCTTCAAATAACTAATAAAAGCTAACTAATGACTTATAATGGGCTTGGGCTTGCTCAATGGGCTTAGTTGAATTAATTAAAATGGTAACCAAAGGTCCAAGGTTAGCTAAAATCTCTAAAGGCCCAAATAAAATTCTACAAAAAGTTACTATTCTTTCGTAACACTATTCATTCAGGACGGAAACTATTTTCTAATGCACACTCCCAATATAAAATACACAAAATAATATTTTTCACATTCCTCCTACATGATATGTGATAGGAAAAAAATACAGTTTCAGAAAAATTAAACACTAAATTTTTCTTATAAATAGTGCCTTATGCTAAAAATTAAATAAATGCACATTTAATACTCAAATAAGACATTCAACAATTTAAAATGAATATGAAGAGGTTCTCGGTTGTCACACTCTCCCCTCCTTACAAAAATTGCGTCCTCGCAATTTCTTAGGCTCCAAAATAATCATTCAATAACTATAGCAACCCTAGTCAGACTTAAAACCAATAAGTGTACTGACAAGTTTACCAAGATGAATACCCATACCATTGCCACCGATAATTCCACTGAGAATACCAAAAGCTCTTCAGAAGGAATCCCGATTAATATAGCCAAATAAAGGCTTTTATGGAAGTACCGTTTAGAAAACCAAATAGAAGCACCACATAAGAATCTCATCTATTAGTATCGGAAGTTAATAATAAGAAATCTATATGTGAATACCAAGATAATACCATGCCATAGGTGAGGCCCCGAATAAGAATTCCAACAAGAAACCGTATAAAGAATACCGATGGAGTATCTTTGAGTGCAATTCCTCCAATAGAAGTATATTACGAGTATTCCATGTACGATACCGAATAAGAGATGCATCCAAGATCCACAGGAGATGTTACCTATGAAAATTGTGGTTTAAAGATCAACTGCCACTAATTAACTCCCAACTAGAAGGCAAAGAGAATACCCCATTAGAAGTTCAACTGTGAACAACATTTCTCCGCAGGACATAAGTTGTATATATATATATATGTAGATAATGTTAGATGTTCCCTCTTCTTGTTGGTTCTCACCTCCAAATATGCCGCTACTGATCATCTCTTATAGGGGATAGTTTACTTACCATATGTGAGGGGTAATGCATGTATGCATATAATGATGAATATATAAGATACTAATATTAATAAATATACCATATAAAAGTACACAAGGTCACATAATTGTTCAGCTAACACATTATTCATATTTCACATAAGCAAATCACGTATCATACATTTCTCATTCAAGTCACACATGATCACATAGTTATACATATCACACAATCTTCAAATTTCATGCAAATATAACACATAGGAGCACATTTAACTCAAACAGGCACAAGCCCATATCAATACACATTTTACATATTCTGAGGACATGACATATTAACCTACTTAGTACACAAGTCACGCATGGTACTCTATCCATGTAACACACTTTACAAACACACGATCAAGGTCACTACCCAATAGGCCGAAGACCCTTTCCCGGCTGTGAGCTATCTAAGCTCTGATACCACAACTGTAATGCCCCGATCCCTCACGGAACCGGGACTTCTATTAACCAAACTATACTCAACCCAAATCCAAACCCTGGGCACGTAATTTAGGGAAAACGGACGGAGTTTTCCCTATTTATAGGACTATTTGGAAACCTGTAAACTATAACATACAACCACAAGACTATAATCCACAACTTCAATTTATTTCATCCCTATCAGCATGCAAGTCAACTAAACAGAAGAGTAAACGATTGAAGTTATTACAAACCACTAGTGCCTAATCATCAAACAAAATTAAAACTTTAATATTACATTCCTTAATATAACATAAATACATACATGGGCACAAAGTCTCAAATACAATACAAGCATATCATGATCATATTCTTCCATGTTTTACACACTGATAGAGCAAGCAGGTCACACAGGAGGCAATCCAATCTTCAGCTTTTCCTGAGATATGTTGAAAAGACGAATGAGTAACTAGGTTACTCAGTGAGGGAGGTGATGCAACATACCGGGCGTGCATTATGATATGCAAATACAAGAAATCATATATATAACATAAACAACAAGATTCAATAACAAGTAGTTAACCACATTAAAAAGGATACGGTTCCACTTTAAGTCTTCAATCACGAGCCACGAACCACGAACTTCACGCAAGTGCCGGCAAACCCTTACTCCAACAAGTTGGGATACTCTGGATGTATCCCGATCCTACGACCCTTTCTCCTGAGGTAGGTCCATGCCCAGCAGGTGAACCATGCCTCTGGGGTAATGGAGTATGCCTCAGCGAGAAGGGAATAGACACCATGGTAGTCGAGGGAGCACGGCAAGCCCGACGCCGCCCGTGTTTCTCGACGCTACCATGTCCGAAAAAGGTTGCGCAACCCCGAGACAAGATTACGAGAATCAAGAATATCAAAGATCACATAAGAGGGACGACAAAGTAGGCCGCCCTCGCAATTAAACACAAATAACACGAGAAAACACATGATAGCGAGTAAGTAGTACATATAAATTATTTCAATTACTAATCATACAATCTATAACCAATAAAATAAGTTAACATGTACAAAAAAAGGATGAAAACTCCCTCACCTTGGATTAGGTTAATTATGCAAGAGTATAATTAGATTCACTCCAGCCTCCTTGAATTAGTTCAGATGTGTAAACCCTTGCACAAGCTAGGAATGGATGAAAATTAGCTAAAGATCACTCCAATTCTTGCTAAAATGGCTGAAAATTGAAGAAAATCACATGCCCTAGCTTTTCTTCTCTCAACCGTTTCTCTCTCCCCTTCTCTCTGCTTCTAGACATTTTTTTTCCTCTTTGTTTTTGTTTTTTTTGATTTTTGGTCTTCAAATAACTAATAAAAGCTAACAAATGACTTATAATGGGCTTGGGCTTGCTCAATGGGCTTAGTTGAATTAATTAAAATGGTAACCAAAGGTCCAAGGTTAGCTAAAATCTCTAAAGGCCCAAATAAAATTCTACAAAAAGTTACTATTCTTTCGTAACACTATTCATTCAGGACGGAAACTATTTTCTAATGCACACTCCCAATATAAAATACACAAAATAATATTTTTCACATTCTTCCTACATGATATGTGATAGGAAAAAAATACAGTTTCAGAAAAATTAAACAGTAAATTTTTCTTATAAATAGTGCCTTATGCTAAAAATTAAATAAATGCACATTTAATACTCAAATAAGACATTCAACAATTTAAAATGAATATGAAGAGGTTCTCGGTCGTCACACTCTCCCCTCCTTACAAAAATTGCGTCCTCGCAATTTCTTAGGCTCCAAAATAATCATTCAATAACTATAGCAACCCTAGTCAGACTTGAAACCAATAAGTGTACTGACAAGTTTACCAAGATGAATACCCATACCATTGCCACCGATAATTCCACTGAGAATACCAAAAGCTCTTCAGAAGGAATCCCGATTAATATAGCCAAATAAAGGCTTTTATGGAAGTACCGTTTAGAAAACCAAATAGAAGCACCACATAAGAATCTCATCTATTAGTATCGAAAGTTAATAATAAGAAATCTATATGTGAATACCAAGATAATACCATGCCATAGGTGAGGCCCCGAATAAGAATTCCAAGAAGAAACAGTATAAAGAATACCGATGGAGTATCTTTGAGTGCAATTCCTCCAATAGAAGTATATTACGAGTATTCCATGTACGATACCGAATAAGAGATGCATCCAAGATCCACAGGAGATGTTACTATGAAAATTGTGGTTTAAAGATCAACTGCCACCAATTAACTCCCAACTAGAAGGCAGAGAGAATACCCCATTAGAAGTTCAACTGTGAACAACATTTCTCCGCAGGACATAAATTGTATATATATATATATATATGTAGATAATGTTAGATGTTCCCTCTTCTTGTTGGTTCTCACCTCCAAATATGCCGCTACTGATCATCTCTTATAGGGGAGAGTTTACTTACCATATGTGAGGGGTAATGCATGTATGCATATAATGATGAATATATAAGATACTAATATTAATAAATATACCATATAAAAGTACACAAGGTCACATAATTGTTCAGCTAACACATTATTCATATTTCACATAAGCAAATCACGTATCATACATTTCTCATTCAAGTCACACATGATCACATAGTTATACGTATCACACAATCTTCAAATTTCATGCAAATATAACACATAGGAGCACATTTAACTCAAACAGGCACAAGCCCATATCAATACACATTTTACATATTCTGAGGACATGACATATTAACCTACTTAGTACACAAGTCACGCATGGTACTCTATCCATGTAACACACTTTACAAACACATGATCAAGGTCACTACCCAATAGGCCGAAGACCCTTTCCCGGCTGTGAGCTATCTAAGCTCTGATACCACAACTGTAACGCCCCGATCCCTCACGGAACCGGGACTTCTATTAACCAAACTATACTCAACCCAAATCCAAACCCTGGGCACGTAATTTAGGGAAAACGGACGGAGTTTTCCCTATTTATAGGACTATTTGGAAACCTGTAAACTATAACATACAACCACAAGACTATAATCCACAACTTCAATTTATTTCATCCCTATCAGCATGCAAGTCAACTAAACAGAAGAGTAAACGATTGAAGTTATTACAAACCACTAGTACCTAATCATCAAACAAAATTAAAACTTTAATATTACATTCCTTAATATAACATAAATACATACATGGGCACAAAGTCTCAAATACAATACAAGCATATCATGATCATATTCTTCCATGTTTTACACACTGATAGAGCAAGCAGGTCACACAGGAGGCAATCCAATCTTCAGCTTTTCCTGAGATATGTTGAAAAGAGGAATGAGTAACTAGGTTACTCAGTGAGGGAGGTGATGCAACATACCGGGCGTTCAGTATGATATGCAAATACAAAAAATCATATATATAACATAAACAACAAGATTCAATAACAAGTAGTTAACCACATTAAAAAGGATACGGTTCCACTTTAAGTCTTCAATCACGAGCCACGAACCACGAACTTCACGCAAGTGCCGGCAAACCCTTACTCCAACAAGTTGGGATACTCCGGATGTATCCCGATCCTACGACCCTTTCTCCTGAGGTAGGTCCATGCCCAGCAGGTGAACCACGCCTCTGGGGTAGTGGAGTATGCCTCAGCGAGAAGGGAATAGGCACCATGGTAGTCGAGGGAGCACGGCAAGCCCGACGCCGCCCGTGTTTCTCGACGCTACCATGTCCGAAAAAGGTTGCGCAACCCCGAGACAAGATTACGAGAATCAAGAATATCAAAGATCACATAAGAGGGACGACAAAGTAGGCCGCCCTCGCAATTAAACACAAATAACACGAGAAAACACATGATAGCGAGTAAGTAGTACATATAAATTATTTCAATTACTAATCATACAATCTATAACCAATAAAATAAGTTAACATGTACAAAAAAAAAGGATGAAAACTCCCTCACCTTGGATTAGGTTAATTATGCAAGAGTATAATTAGATTCACTCCAGCCTCCTTGAATTAGTTCAGATGTGTAAACCCTTGCACAAGCTAGGAATGGATGAAAATTAGCTAAAGATCACTCCAATTCTTGCTAAAATGGCTGAAAATTGAAGAAAATCACATGCCCTAGCTTTTCTTCTCACAACCGTTTCTCTCTCCCTCTCTATCTGCTTCTAGACATTTTTTTTTCCTCTTTGTTTTTGTTTTTTTTATTTTTGGTCTTCAAATAACTAATAAAAGCTAACTAATGACTTATAATGGGCTTGGGCTTGCTCAATGGGCTTAGTTGAATTAATTAAAATGGTAACCAAAGGTCCAAGGTTAGCTAAAATCTCTAAAGCCCCAAATAAAATTCTACAAAAAGTTACTATTCTTTCGTAACACTATTCATTCAGGACGGAAACTATTTTCTAATGCACACTCCCAATATAAAATACACAAAATAATATTTTTCACATTCGTCCTACATGATATGTGATAGGAAAAAAATACAGTTTCCGAAAAATTAAACAGTAAATTTTTCTTATAAATAGTGCCTTATGCTAAAAATTAAATAAATGCACATTTAATAATCAAATAAGACATTCAACAATTTAAAATGAATATGAAGAGGTTCTCGGTCGTCACACGCTATATTATCTCTAACATTAAGAAGGATCTTATCCATAATCTGCTCATTCGAGCATGTACTAGTACTATATATTCTTCTATTTCTTTCCTGATAGATGTAGTAGACACTCGCACAAAACATAGTTCTTGCAATATCAGCCTTAAGTGTCTTCTTTCTGCAAATTCTGCAAAGTCGGGCAGTCATCAAATCCTAATGGGTAACAAGATTTTGCTCCTTAATAAGAGAAATAAAATATCTTCAAATTCTGTTGGTAAAGGGGCATTCAAAATAAAGGTGATCTCTACATTCCATCTCCAACCCACATAAAATACAGTTTACATTATCAATAACACCCCAATTAAGTAAGCGTTCCTTAGTGGGGCTACGATTTAAACACAAAAGCCAAGTGCAAAAGACATATTTCAGGACAACAGTTTTGTTCCAAATGAGTTCAGCCCATTCCGTTAGTTGTTTAGTTAGTTTTGACGAGTTTTTATTTCTAGTTGAGCTAAATTATTATTTGTAATACCATATTTAAAATATATATATAACAAGTTAAAGTTTTATAATCACCAATTAAACTCTTTTCTCATTTAATAAAGTTTGTGTTTCATTTTAACCACTTTTGAAACAATTGTTGTATAAGAACTTAGGGATTATATATGATTTATTTCTTTCAATTTCTCATTGGTAGTTTTCTCTTTGGAAAAAAGATTAATTGCTTTTATCTACCAAAGTGATTTCAACCAAGCTGGTTAAACCAAATTGCCTATATAAACACAACATTTTATTCAACTTATGATTCTTGAAAATCTTCAAATTACATGGATTAACATGAATAAAAAAGTGGCTTAGCTAAATACTAATTGATACATGTTTCTTAAGAGAGTGATGGCATGTTTCTAAGTTCTTATTAAATATTTGTACAAGAAGTGGTTAAAATGAAACAAAAACTATATTCACCGGTGTTTTGAACCAGAAAAAAGGTTTAATGGGTTATATGAAACTTTAATCTATTATATATTACAAAAATAATTAGACAAATAACGATTTAGCCCAACTAGAAATAGAAACCCACTAAAACTTACTGAAAAATTAATGGGGGTGGAATGAAACTTTGTTTTATGGGTGATTTGAAAAACAAAAAAGAAAACAAAGTTTAATAGATGATTTGAAAATCTGTGATAGTTTAACGGCTTGTGGTTCAATTTATTACTTTTAACTTGTAATTTCATTATATAACAAAGCAGCAAACACACAAATATGATTTTCTTTTGTGGAGTTGATCTAGCAGAATCTTAATTTGTTGCTAAAACATGTATAATGTGTAGAACATTTAAAAAGCGAATTACCTTTATTAGGACGATGAAACAGTCTACAAGTGAATAAAAGAAAGACTCTGAATTTCTTTACATAAGATAGACAAGAAAAAGATAAAGAGTCAAGTTATTCCAGCTAGACTCGAATCGTTCTTTGAATTGTGACAAAATTCCCATAAAGATGGAATTTTTTTTTTGCTAAGTAAGCAAAGTATTTATTAAAGCTCAACAAAATCATTTACCAAAATCCAAAGTGAAAATTATACAAAGCTATCCCCAAGACTTTGATTTAAACTCCTGCCAATAAATTATGTAATTACGCTCCCTCCAAATGGTATGAAGATAGAAACTTTTTCATTGAAAATTATCTAAAAGACGGAGAGCTCAAAGAATTTGCCCTGAACAAATATATAAACAAGCTGCAATCACACAAATGCATTTTCTTGTGGAAATTGCTATCAAGTTAAAAATGGAAATTTTGTCAAAGATCATTTGGTATAACACTCGTCGTATTTGTGAGAGGTCACGAACTCGAGTTTCACTGACTACATCTGTATATATATATGGCTTTTAGGTCTCCCTTTGAATAAAAAAAATAAAAATTTTACGCACATAAATAATTACTTTGTCCTCTTTTTCATTAAATAAAAATAATTAATTCAAGTTATCACTTATATTTATAATCTATGTCTATAAACTAATCTTATATACTATATCATACGGACTCTCGCACTGGCGTGGATGTCACATCATGTTGCCGTCCTTCCAGAGCAACCCCATTTGAAGTCGTCGTACACCATGTTAGAAATTTCTTACTTTCTAACACGAAGAGACATACTTTGTCAAGCTTGGACAATGAGCCCGCGACAAGGACAAAAGAACAGTAGCCTTCTCTTCACTGCGAAATATCAGAAAGTGGGTCTACTACTGTAAATGTAGGACATCATCTGTTATTGTCGCTCACTAGATTTTTTCCATGGAAGTCTCTTTCGTGATGAGTATAGTATCGGCAATAGGTCTGAAAAAGTATCTAAAAATATCAAATTTAGATATTTGTACCCTGTCGAAGTAAAGAACTATGACATATATGTTTGGAATAGATTCTATTTTGAGAGAGTTGAAAAAGAATCGAGATACGAAAGAATCTATATTCGCTATGCCGTAAATCAGGTAGCCTAATTCTTAATTTTTTGATTTATTTTTCTATAGATCTCCACTGTCATGAATGGAGCAAATTCTGGGGAGCACTTGAAAACATCACTATGTGAGGGGTTAGTCTTTGATACATCTACGGCTGTTCAACCGCAGATGATCTATGCGGTCCATTTCTTTTGAAGAAATGGAACCGTTGATGTGCAAGCAAAGACAAAAAAACAAAAAAAAAGTTCTTATACCTAATGACCATTTTACCATTTGTTTTAGTTAAATATATACAGGACCCCTTTATTAATTAAATAGAGGCAGACCCACTCAATATATATATATATTTAGTCTTTTTTAACCTCCTGAGTTTGCAATTACTATAATACCCTTATCATTATTATCTATCAAATTACAATTATAACCCTAACCAATATTAAGAAAACTAAAAATCTTACTCTTTATACTATAGTAGTTAGCCCTTATTCTTTTCCCTTCAAGCTCTTGCTCCGCGAAGATGACTATTGTAGATACAGATAAGTACACTTGACGATTGCTCCGGCGACGCTTCTTTTCTGGTGAAGAGTTGCTATTATTCGAAAATGGAGTAAAAGAATTCCTTCGCCGAAGACTTTTGTTGAGTTTTTGAACTTGAGCTATCACCGAATCTGAGGACCGATAAAATCTTCATAACTGTTCAATTTTTCAGTTCCCAACGATGGTGACACATTTTTTATATCAATTTTTTATTTAATTTCATTTTATTTTTCTATGCATTTGGGTATTTTAAATATTTGTTGTTTTAGTTGTTGTTTATTGTTGCTAACTGTGTCATTAACCCAACTATGTTGTGCATGTGATGTGAAAATTCTTTTGCGGGTTTCGGTATGTTGTTATTGTATATGTTTGTTGTTATGTAATAAGTGGGCTTCACATTATTAGCTTTATCTCTCTATCCGATGAATCATGAATGGCTTTCCCTTATCGACCAATGTGAGTTTATTTTCGTCTTTGTCTATTAATTACAATAGTTGGTTGTGTATATGTGCAAGCATATGGACTAAAATTACAAAGGTATGCTTCCGCATTTCATTACCTATTTAACCATATTCGACCATGTCACCACCGAAAGCAGATGGAAAAGATACTTAAAGTCTCCACTCACCAAAAAGAAGAATTGATAAAGACTTAAAGTCTTTCCGTGACTTAAAGCAAAAGCAAAATGACTCAAAAGTCTTCACCTACCGGACCCACCGGTTGTTGGCATCTAAACTTTTTCTAAAGCTGAATTATAGCTTTTGTCTTTTACATTTTGTTTGAAGTGTGTTAGGTATCCAATGCACCGCCTCCTTCTTCTATAAAAGGAAGGCCTTAGTTTTATTCTTAGCATCCGAATTTCATTCAGTAAAAGTTTGCATAGCTTTCAAATTTCGCTGTCTTCACTTACTCTCTGTAAGTTTCATATCCATTAATATATGATTGAGGTATTTTTAAAACATTTCCTGGCGCACTCTGTATCAGCTTTTATTTAATTTGCAATTACTTTGCTTACTATCCCCTGATACCTTTGTGCTATTAGAGCCATATTTTAGAGTTATACTTACTGTTTTCTTAGCTTCCCTAATATTGTGAAGTTACGCAGTAGTCAGAGTTATAAGACCTTGTTGTGTCGTGTGAAGGTTTGTGAATGGCTGTAATCCGTCTTTGGCAGCGATAACTTACAATCATTATGGATCGTCTAAGAAGGAGTTTGTCTAGGTCTAGATCTGGTTCTGAAGCCTCCAGTTCAGAAGCTAAGAACAAAGAAATTCAAGTTTTTGAAAATATTGAAAATCAGATGTTAGCTTGGAAACTACCATCCATGCACCCCTCTACCATTTTTCAACAAGGCAGTTTTACTTTTGCCTCGGACTATGTTATAAAAACTATTGAAGAAACAGTCCCTCTCAAAGAAGGACATCAATCTTTTCAACTACTTTCTGAACATCTCATAGAAGTTCATAGACAAAAATATAAATATTTACATTTTGGTTTTGGTTTTGTTCAAGTTGCGATCAAACCATTAACAAGATTAGGTTTAAACGTGTCAGCCTTAATCATGCTTAGGGATGCCAGTCATCTCATTTTAGATGATTCCCTACTAGGTGTTGTAGAATCTACGCTCTGTGACGGACCTATACATTTTACATGTTTTCCAAATTTTACGGTCTCTCTCACAGATCCACACATCCTATATATACTCTCCCTTACTGTTCAAACCAGTGGTTACCACACAAAGGAAGGAAGAGAACAAGTAGCTCTCATTTACAGAGTCTGCTATAAAGCCATGAATACTGTTTTCCCAAGAACTAAACAAATTCAAGCACGAAGAGGTGAGACCACTCTTCTCACCATAAACCTCAAAAAGGCGACTATCAACGTTCCAAAGACCATACAGTGGAGTCAAGTTACTCTACCAGAACGATGGAAGCTTGAGGCCATTACACCTCCTTTCAGAGAAGAACCTAGAACCATTGAGAATATTATTCAATACGAAGATGGTGATGCGGTCATAAAATTCTCAGAAAGGAGGAAGGTCAAAATAGAGTTCGAAGGATCTTTAAGAAGATTATCCACATCCTCAGTTCCTCAAACGGAACAGACAGCTTGTGTTGTTATAGATCTCAAAAGATCTAGCGAATAAATCACACAACCTCAATACATGGTTGAAGTCCCTGAATCAGCAGAAGACAGCAAAAAGGCTACCTCGCCTACCTTTTCAGATATGGGATACACAAGCAACAGATACTCAATAGGGGTTATATCTAAACCGAACACTCTCAAAGAGTCAAAGTTCTTCGATGAAAAATACCAGTACCATAGAGCTTGGTATACTACTAATCTAAGTAAAGAAACTCAAAGTTTCTATGCAGATCGATTTGAAGAATGGTTGGAAAAGACTAGGAGCAAAGCCAACTTCTTCAAATGGCTTGAAATGGTGTTCACAAAGAAAAGGTTCAATTGGCCTAATTTCCAGGACCAATCTTTTCTGAATGTGCTTAGCTCAATTGTTAAAATATACAAGACTTTCAAAGGAGAAATAGTCAAATTCAAGTATCCTCCAGATTGCACTATTGTTGTACAGCGAGGTTCTAAGGAAGCAATCGCTACTCCATTCAATAGTAGTAAAGAGCAACTAGGAGAATCCTCAAAAGATTAGCCTCATCCTCAAAGGATGCACCTATACTTATTGGCCCTTTGATAGAACAGAGCAACTACACCAATCTCTATTTACAGGCGATTGGAAAGCAAATAGATCACGTGGTTACAGCAGTGGCAGCGATTACCATCAAAGGTAATCAAGAAGAAGATGAGATAAAAGAAGAAAATCCATCTCCACCAATGATTTAGCCACCGCCATCCATATTTTTAAAAAAATTCACTCTGAAAGATCTAGTCAAACAAGAAATTGTTGATCAACTGACTAGTCTTGTTGGACGAATCAAGATCAAAGATCAGGGCAAAGAAGCAACAGAGGATAAAGCCTCTACACTCAATGTGTTGACTCATAACGCAGTCACATGGAGAAAGACAAATGAGCCTTATTACTCTAGGCCAACACAGCCAGATCTCTTACATGAATACTGTCAAACAGATGTTCATGCTGGCGCAAGCATTTAGATTACGTGGACAATGAGATCAGGATATTGCCAGAGCAATCGTTTCTGGATTTACTAGTCAGTTGCAAGGGTGGGGGGACAACTATCTTAGTGCAACAGCAAAAGATCAGATCTATAGTTCCACAACGCCAGTTTACGAAGGTAGAATGCAGACAGGGTTAAAAGCATATGTTGTTAACACCCTGATCTATACTATCACAATAACATTTGTTGGATCCACCGGCAAGTTAAAAGAAAAGACTAGAGAACAGCTCTCCAACCTTCGATGCAGATCTCTAGCAGATTTTAAGTAGAATAAGGATGTTTTCCTTAGTAAGCTTTACACTAGAGATGATGCAGTTGCCAGCTACTGGAAGGAAAAGTTCATTGATGGTCTTCCAGCAGCGTTCGCTCAAAATCTCAAGACTCGTCTCAAAGACGAAAATGGAGGAACAATTCCATACTCCCAATATACGTTTGGTCAGTTGGCAATTGAAGTAATTACAGAGGCAATGCATCTTTATAATGACTTAAAAATCAAACGCCATCTTGACAATCAGAAGCTCAAAGGCAAGCATACCATGGGAGATTTCTGTGAACAAATGGGCTTTCAACCTCACACAAAAAAAAAAAAGAAGTCATACCACCAATCTCAAATAAAGGAGTATGACAAGAAACGACCTCCGTTTCATAAGAAAAAATATGATAAGAAGAGGTATATCAAGAAGCTCTCTAAAGCTTCAACCTCACACAAAAAAGAGAGTCATGACAAGGCTCCAATTTGTTAGAAGTAAGGGAAAATTAGGCACTACCAGAACAAATGTATGGTGAAGAAGCGTATTCACGCTCTCGATCTTGATGAAGGTCTTAAAAGATCTTTATGTCATATCTTCCTTACTCCATCAGACGACGAGTGATAAGATCTAGAAATGAACCTCATAGGTTCATACACTTCAGACGAAGAAAACAATTTAGAATCAGACTCAAAGTCTGAAACAAATGAAGAAGAATCCAGTCATCCGACCGATCGAAATAAAAAGAAATATTCCTGCAACGGTGGATGCGAGGATTGCTTCGCCGATTACATCAATGCTCTGGGCTTAAATGTTCTCTTAGCCCAAGATAATCTTATTCTAGATCTTATAAATCAGATCCAAGATCCAGTTAGTATAGCTCAAATGCTTTCAAAATATATTGAGGTCTCAAAGACTCAAGAGACAACTCAGCCTCAAAAGGTTGAGCCACAGATCAGGCAACCTGATTTCTATTCATTCAAAACGGTTCTAGAAAGAGTTCAAAACTCTCCAAAGATCTCAACAAAGGACCTTACAATTGGTGAACTTCGCCATGAGGTACATGAGATAAAGAATGAACTGCTTAGCCTCAAAGGCTTATATTAGGCAGAAATCATTCTGCTACAAGAACGTGTTACTGATCTAGAAGCTGATGCAAATATATCTACATGGCAGCAACCTGAGGATCAGTATCTTCCAGACAGACCTGATTATCTCAAGACTCTAGAATTACCAGAGTCATCTACTCAAGGAGAAATCAGAGAAAATGCCTTGGTCATCAATGAGCCAAGCAGTGAAGAAACGATGCTCAAAGCACCTGAATTGGCCTTATTAAATTGGGTCAATATTATAGAAAAAATCACTACATTCAAATGGTACTCTGAGCTCACACTTATAATCAGAGGAGAACACAAAGTAAAAAATATAGTCTTAATAGACTCTGGAGCAGATTTAAATTGCATACGAGAAGGCTTAATTCCAGCCAAATATCTCAAAAAGACTTCTCAAGGACTATTTCAAGTCGATAGTACCCCCTTGAGAATTCAGTATAAAGTTTCCGACGTAGCCATTTGTTAAGGAACTACTTGTTTTAAACTACCTTTCCTAATGGTTCCAGGGTTATCTAATCCTATTATTCTCGAAAACCTATTTCTTTATTCCTTATTTCCGATTCATAAGATTGATGAGTCAGGAATTGAAGCAGAAATCCAAGGAATACCTTTCAAACTCCCGTTCATGTCCGAACCCAATGAAAGATTCCTTGATACACTTTCAGAGGTTATCACCTCTAAAGAAAACTTTTTACTTTCTCCCAAAGAGGAAATCAGTTTTCGCCAAGTTCGCGAAGGACTCAAAAGTCCTAAAATGATTGAAAAGATTCGCTCCCTTGATAATCTTATCAAAAAAGATGTTTGTGCAGAAGCACCAAATGCTTTTTGGGGGAGGAAGAGGCATGTGGTAGAACTACTATATGAGCTGAATTTTGATGAAAAATCAATCCCTACAAAGGCCCGACCAATTGCTATGGGTCCAAGATTTCTTGAATTATGCAAAAAGGAGATTGCTGAATTGCAGCATAAAGGTCTCATTAGAACTAGCTATAGCCCATGGAGTTGTCCATCATTCTACGTGGAAAATGCAGCAAAACTCGAAAGAGGAGCTCCAAGGCTAGTCATCAATTACAAGACATTGAACAAGGCTTTAAGGTGAATTAGGCATCCTTTACCTAACAAGAGAGATCTACTCAACAGATTGCTCAAAACAAATCTATTTTCAAAATTTGACATGAAATCTGGATATTGGCAGATTCAAATCAAAGAAGAAGAAATGTACAAAACGGCTTTCACCATACCTTTTGGGCATTTTGAATGGAAGGTTATGCCATTTGGGTTAAAGAACGCCCCTTCAGAATTTCAGAGAATAATGAATGAGATTTTCAATCCATACTCAAAATTCATTATTGTCTACATCGACGACGTGTTGGTTTATTCTCAAAGCATTGATCAGCATATTAAGGCTCCGTTTGTTTGTCGTAAAATATTTTCTGGGAAAATATTTTCTAAATTTTACGGTGTCTGGTAACAATGGAAAATTGGTCAACCGTAAAATGTTTTTCGGTCAAAAATTGCGGTTGCTTTTTCTTAATTTTATGGTGTTTGGTAACACCGGAAAATTGGTCAACCGTAAAATATTTTCTGGTCAACAATTGCGGCTAGTACAAAATTATGTAAAATGTTTTCATGTCCTTTAGGATAATAAAACATTTTACCGAATTTACGGTACATCCAAATACCAGAAAATATTTTTCAGTATTCTATTTTCCAGTAAAATATTTTTCTCCAACAAGTTATTTTACGGCAAACAAACGGAGCCATGTAAAATATTTTATTTTCCAGGAAAACACTTTCCACATAAAATATTTTATACAAGCAAGTTATTTTACGACAAACAAACGGAGCCTAAACACTTAAAAGTGTTCATTCAGGCCATTAAGCAAGCAGGATTAGCTGTCTCAGCTAAGAAGGTTAAAACCTTCCAAACGGAGATCAGATTTCTTGGCCACAACATCACTCAAGAGTCTATCATTCCTATAGATCGAGCAATACAATTTGCAGACAAGTTCCCTGATGAACTTAAAGAAAAAACACAGCTGTAAAGGTTTTTGGGAAGTCTTAATTATGTTGCAGAAGTTTAGCCCAAGATTGCAAGTTACTATATGCGCGGCTAAAAAAAAATCCTCAGCCATGGACATCGGAGCATACGAAGGCAGTCCAAGGCATCAAAAGGAAAGTCAAGGTTCTTCCTTGTCTTGTTCTCTCGGAGCCAGGAGCCTTTAAAATAGTTGAGACAGATGCGTCTGAACTAGGGTATGGCGGAATCCTTAAACAAAGGATTCAAGAAAAGGAAAACCTGGTTCGCTTCACTTCAGGCCTATGGAAACCAGCTCAGCAGAATTACTCGACCATTAAAAAGAAAATTCTTGTTATGGTCCTCTGCATTACAAATTTTGAAAGCGATTTGATAAACCAAAAGTGTTTATTAAGAATCGATTTCAAATCTGTAAAAGATGTTTTAATTAAAGACGTAAAAAAACCTTGCTTCAAAATAGATTTTTGCTAGATGGCAAGGGATTTTATCAGCTTTTGATTTTGATATTGAGTTTATTAAAGGAGAAACTAACTCTCTTCCTGATTTCTTAACTAGAGAATTTCTCCAGAACTCTCATGGCGGACAAATCTCTCAATCCTAAAAGGATCAGAGATATTCCCTCGTCTTCTCAACAGAAGAATGAAGATGATTCACTTTCACAAGATGCTTATGCTAGAGCCGACCCTCACAACAATGGAAAGTATCCCTTCATTATCATTGGGCATCATCCATTGTACATTGTAGAAGAAAGTAACGTTAGAATGACCCCTAATCAGATTGCAAAGATTGCACTCAAGGAAGACATTCATCCTCAATATGGTCAGAAAAACGTTTACTACTATCAACAGATTCTCATAGACTCTGGTTCAGTTACATTCGATCTAACATGGAGACCAAAATCCACTGAAGATGTGGCTTACTGCAAGGTCTCAATTAGATCTATACTCAATCCAGCAGATTGGGGTGATGATCTCTTTACAGAGAAAAGGTTAAAGTATTATGCTTTTCATCCCAAGGTATATAATTATTTTGACTATGTGTCTGCTTGGGAGCTTGCTCTTCTTTACGAGAACATGCAAAGAAAGCATACGTGGTTCATTCAATTCCGACTTGAGGATCCTGATCAGACTTTTCCTCAACGGTTTTTGAACTGGTATCCTCAGGATCCTCAAGTCGGAATTGAATAAACCACGTATGCTTTCTTTGCCTGTTCTTGTAAAGAAGAGCAAGCTCCCAAGCAGACGCATAGTCAAAATAATTATAAACCTTGGGATGAAAAGCACAATACTTTAACCTTTTCCCTGTAAAGAGATCATCACCCCAATCTGCTGGATTGAGTATATATCTAATTGAGATCTTGCAATAAGCCACATCTTCAGTGGATTTTGTTCTCCATGTTGGATCGAATGTAACTAAACTAAAGTCTATGAGAATCTGTTGATAGTAGTAAACGCTTTTCTGACCATATTGAGGATGAATGTCTTCCTTGAGTGCAATCTTTGTAATCTAATTATGGGTCATTCTAACGTTACTTTCTTCTGCAATGTACAATGGATGATGCCCAGTGATAATGAAGGGATAATTTCCATTGCTGTGAGGGTCGGCTCTAGCATAAGCATCTTGTGAAAGTGAATCATCTTCGTTCTTCTATTGAGAATACGAGGGAATATCTCTGATCCTTTTGAGATTAGGAGATTTGTCCGCCATGAGAGTTCTGGAAAAATTCTCTAGTTAAGAAATCAAGAAGAAAATTAGTTTCTCCTTTAATAAACTCAATATCAAAATCGAAAGTTGATAAAAGCCCTTGTCATCTAGCAAAAATCTGTTTTGAAGCAAGGTTTTTTACATCTTTAATTAAAACTTCTTTTGCAAATTTGAAATCGATTCTTAATAAAAACTTTTGGTTTATCAAATCGCTTTCAAATTTTGTAATGCAGAGGACCATAGCAAGAATTTCCTTTTTAATGGTCGAGTAATTCTACTGAGCTGGTTTCCATAGGCCTGAAATGAAGCGAACCAGCTTTTCCTTTTCTTGAATCCTTTGTTTAAGGATTCCGCCATAGCCTAGTTCAGACGTGTCTATCTCAACTATTTTAAAGGCTTCTGGATCCGAGAGGACAAGACAAGGAAGAACCTTGACTTTTCTTTTGATGCCTTAGACTGCCTTCGTATGCTCCGATGTCCATGGCTGAGGATTTTTTTTAGCCACACATATCGTAACTTGCAATCTTGGGCTAAACTTGGATAGAAGTCTGCAACATAATTAAGACTTCCCAAAAACCTTTGCAGCTGTGTTTTTTCTTTAAGTTCATCAGGGAACTTGTCTGCAAATTGTATTGCTCGATCTATAGGAATGATAGACCCTTGAGTGATGTTGTGGCCAAAAAATCTGATCTCCGTTTGGAAGGTTTTAACCTTCTTAGCTGAGACAGCTAATCATGCTTGCTTAGTGGCCTGAATGAACACTTTTAATTGTTTAATATGCTAATCAATGATTTGAGAATAAACCAGCACGTCGTCGATGTAGACAATAATGAATTCTGAGTATGGATTGAAAATCTCATTCATTATTCTCTGAAATTCTGAAGGGGCGTTCTTTAACCCAAATGGCATAACCTTTCATTCAAAATGCCCAAAAGGTATGGTGAAAGCCGTTTTGTACCTTTGTTCTTCTTTGATTTGAATCTGCCAATATCCAGATTTCATGTCAAATTTTGAAAATAGATTTGCTTTGAGCAATCTGTTGAGTAGATCTCTCTTGTTAGGTAAAGGATACCTAATCCACCTTAAAGCCTTGTTCAATGGCTTGTAATTGATGATTAGCCTTGGAGCTCCTTTTTCGAGTTCTGCTGCATTTTTCACGTAGAACGCTGGACAACTCCATGGGCTGTAGCTAGGTCTAATGAGACCTTTTTGATGCAATTTAGTAATCTCCTTTTTGCATAATTCAAGAAATCTTGGACCCATAGCAATTGGTCGGGCCTTTGTAGGGATTGATCCTTCATCAAAATTCGGCTCATATGGTAGTTCTACCACATGCTTCTTCCTCCCCCAAAAAGTATTTGGTGCTTCTGCACAAACTTCTTTTTTCATAAGATTATTAAGGGATCGAATCTTTTCAATCATTTTAGGACTTTTGAGTCCTTCGCGAACTTGGCGAAAACTGATTTCCTCTTTGAGAGAAAGTAAAAAGTTTTCTTTGGAAGTGATAACCTCTGAAAGTGAATCAATGAATCTTTCATTGGGTTCGGACATGAACGGGAGTTTGAAACTTATTCCTTGGATTTCTACTTCAATTCCTAACTCATCAATTTTATGAATCGGAAATAAGGAATGAAGAAATGGGTTTCCGAGAATAACAGGATGAGATAACCCTGGAACCATTAGGAAAGGTAGTTTAAAACAAGTAGTTCCCTGACAAATAGTTGCGTTGAAAACTTTATACTGAATTCTCAAGGGGGGACTATCGGCTTGAGATAGTCCTTGAGAAGTCTTTTCGAGATATTTGGCTTGAATTAAGCCTTCTCGTATGCAGTTTAAATCTGCTCCAGAGTCTATTAAGACTATAGTTTTTACTCTGTGTTCTCCTTTGATTATAAGCGTGAGCTCAGAGTACCATTTAAACGTAGTAATTTTTCTATAACATTGACCCAATTTAATAAGACCAATTCAGGTGCTTTGAGTGCCTTTTCTTCACTGCTTGGCTCATTTATGACCAATGCATTTTCTCTGATTTCTCCTTGAGTAGATGACTCTGGTAATTCTAGAGTCTTGAGATAATCAGGTCTGTCTGGAAGATACTGATCCTCAGGTTGCCTCCATGTAGATATATTTGCATCGGCTTCTAGATCAGTAACACATTCTTGTAGCATAATGATTTCTGCCTGATATAAGCCTTTGAGGCTAAGCAGTTCATTATTTATCTCATGTACCTCATGGCGAAGTTCACCAATTGTAGGTTCCTTTGTTGAGATCATTGGAGAGTTTTGAACTCTTTCTAGAACCGTTTTGAATTAATAGAAATCAAGTTGCCTGATCTCTAGCTCAACCTTTTGAGGCTGAGTTATCTCCTGAGTCTTTGAGATCTCGGTATATTTTGAAAGCATTTGAGCTTTACTAACTGGATCTTGGATCTGATTTATAAGATCAAGAATAAGATTATCTTGTGCTGAGAGAACATTTAAGCCCAGAGCATTGATGTTATCAGCGATGCAATCCTCGCATCCACCGTTACAGGAACATTTCTTTTTATTTCAATCAGTCGGATAACTGGATTATTCTTCATCTGTTTCAGACTTTGAGTCTGATTCTGAATCGTTTTCTTCATCTGAAGTGTATGAACCTATGAGGCTCACTTCTAGATCTCCTCCCTTGTCGTCTGATGGAGTAAGAAAGATATGACATAAAGATCTTTTAAGACCTTCATCAAGATCGAGAGTATGAATACGCTTCTTCACCATACATTTGTTCTGGTAGTGCCCAATTTTCCAGCACTTCCAACAAACTAGAGCCTTGTCATGACTCTCTTTTTTGTGTGAGGTTGAAGCTTTAGAGGGCTTCTTGATATACCTCTTCTTATCATATTTTTTCTTATGAAACAGAGATCGTTTCTTGTCATACTCCTTTCTTTGAGATTAGTGGTATGACTTCTTTCTTTTTTCTGTGTGAGGCTGAAGGCCCATTTGTTCACAGAAATCTCCCATGGTATGCTTGCCTTTGAGCTTCTGACTGTCAAGATAGCGTTTGAGTTTTAAGTCATTACAGAGATGCATTCCCTCTGTAATTACTTTAGTTGCCAACTGACCAAAAGTATATTGGGAGTATAGAATTGTTCCTCCATTTTCGTCTTTGAGACGAGTCCTAAGCTTTTGAGCGAACGCTGCTGGAAGACCATCAATGAACTTTTTCTTCTAGTAGCTGCCAGCTGCATCATCTCTAGCGTAAAGCTTACTAAGGAAAACATCTTTATACCACTTAAAATCTGCTAGAGATCTGCATCGAAGATTGGAGAGCTGTTCTCCAGTCTTTACTTTTCAGTTCCCAGTGGAGACAACAAATATTGTTGTGATAGTATAGATCAGGGTGTTAATAGCATATGCTTTTAACCCTGTTTGCATTCCACATTCGTAAACTAGCGTTGTGGAACTATAGATCTGATATTTTGTTGTTGCACTAAGATAGTTGTCCCACCACCCTTGTAACTGACCAGTAAATCCAGAAACGATTACTCTAGTAATATCCTAATCTCCTTGTCCACGTAATCTGAATGTTTGCGCCAGCATGAATATCTGTTTGACAGTATTCATAACAAGTTGTTCAGAATAGCCGTCAATGTTCCATTCGACTATATCTGAGCTAGAGAAGATTGAATTTCCTTTGTAGTCTTCATGTAAGAGATCTGGCGGTGTTGGCCTAGAGTAATAAGGCTTATTTGTCTTTCTCCATGTGACTGCGTTATGAGTCAACACATTAAGTGTAGAGGTTTTATCCTCTGTTGCTTCTTTGCCCTGATCTTTGATCTTGAATCCTCCAACAAAACTAGTCAGTTGATCAACAATTTCTTGTTTCACTGGATCTTACAGAATGAATTTTTTTAAAGATATGGATGGCGGTGGCTGAATCATTAGTGGAGATGGCTTTTCTTCTTTTATCTCCTCTTCTTCTTGATTACCTTTGATGGTAATCGCTGCCACTACTGCAACCACGTGATCTATTTGCTTTCTAATCGCCTATAAATAGAGATTGGTGTAGTTGCTCTGTTCTATCAAAGGGCCAATAAGTATAGGTGCATCCTTTGAGGATAAGGCTGAATCCTTTGAGGATTCTCCTGGTTGCTCTTTGCTACTATTGAATGGAGTAGCGATTGCTTCTTTAGAACCTCGTTGTACAACAATAGTGCAATCTGGAGGATACTTGGATTTTACTATTTCTCCTTTGAAAGTCTTGTATCCTTTAACAGTTGAGCTGAGCACATTCAAAAAAGATTGGTCTTAGAAATTAGGCCAATTCAACATTTTCTTTGTGAACACCATTTCAAGCCATTTGAAGAAGTCGGCTTTGCTCCTAGTCATTTCCAACCATTCTTTAAATCGATCTGCATAGAAACTTTGAGTTTCTTTACTTAGCTTAGTAGTATACCAAGCTCTATGGTATTGGTATTTTTCATCGAAGAACTTTGACTCTTTGAGGGTGTTGGGTTTAGATATAACCCCTATTGAATATCTGTTGCTTGTGTATCCCATATCTGAAAAGGTAGGTGAGGTAGCCTTTTTGCTGCCTTCTGCTGATTCAGGGACTTCAACCTTGTATTGAGGTTGTGTGATTCCTTCGCTAGATCTTTTGAGATTTCTAACAACATAAGCTAGTTGTTCCTTTTGAGGAACTAAGGACGTGGATGATCTTCTTGAAGATCCTTCGAACTCTATTTTGACCTTCCTTCTTTCTGAGAACTTTATGACCGCATCACCATCTTCGTATTGAATAATATTCTCAATGGTTCTAGGTTCTTCTCTGAAAGGGGGTGTAATGGCCTTGAGCTTCCATCATTCTGGTAGAGTAACTTGACTCCACTGTATGGTCTTTGGAACATTGATGGTTGCCTTTCTGAGGTTTGTGGTGAGAAGAGTGGTCTCACCTCTTCGTGCCTGAATCTGTTTAGTTCTTGGGAAAACAGTATTCATGGCTTTATAGCAGACTCTGTAAATGAAAGCTACTTGTTCTCTTCCTTTCTTTGTGTGGTAACCATTGGTTTGAACGGTAAGGGAGAGTATATCTAGGATGTGTGGATTTGTGAGAGAGACCATAAAATTTGGAAAACATGTAAAATGTATAGGTCCGAGAGAGTGTAGATTCTACAACACCTAGTAGGGAATCATCTAAAATGAGATGACTGGCATCCCTAAGCGTGATTAAGGCTGACACGTTTAAGCCTAATCTTGTTAATGGTTTGATCCCAACTTGAACAAAACCAAAATGTAAATATTTATATTTTTGTCTATGAACTTCTATGAGATGTTCAAAAAGGAGTTGAAATGATTGATGTCCCTCTTTGAGAGGGACTTTTTCTTCAACAGTTTTTATAACATAGTCCGAGGCAAAAGTAAAAATGCCTTGTTGAAAAATGGTAGAGGGGTGCATAGATGGTAGTTTCCAAGCTAACATCTGATTTTCAATATTTTCAAAAACTTGAATTTCTTTGTTCTTAGCTCCTGAACTGGAGGCTTCAGAACCAGATCTAGACCTAGACAAACTCCTTCTTAGATGATCCATAATGATTGTAAGTTATCGCTGCCAAAGACGGATTACAGCCCTTCACAAGCGTTCACACGGCATAACAGGGTCTTATAATTCTGACTACTGCGTAACTTCAGATTATTAGGGAAGCTAAGAAAATAGTAAGTGTAACTCTAAAATATGGCTCTAATACCACAAGGGTATCAGGGGATAGTTGTCCCACCACCCTTGCAACTGACCAGTAAATCCAGAAACGATTGCTCTGGCAATATCCTGATCTCCAGAGTCTATGAGAATCTGTTGATAGTAGTAAACGCTTTTCTGACCATATTGAGGATGAATGTCTTCCTTGAGTGCAATCTTTGCAATCTGATTAGGGGTCATTCTAACGTTACTTTCTTCTGCAATGTACAATGGATTATGCCCAGTGATAATGAAGGGATACTTTCCATTGTTGTGAGGGTCGGCTCTAGCATAAGCATCTTGTGAAAGTGAATCATCTTCATTCTTCTGTTGAGAAGACGAGGGAATATCTCTGATCCTTTTGAAATTAGGAGATTTGTCCGCCATGAGAGTTTTGGAGAAATTCTCTAGTTAAGAAATCAAGAAGAAAATTAGTTTCTCCTTTAATAAACTCAATATCAAAATCGAAAGCTGATAAAAGCCCTTGTCATCTAGCAAAAATCTGTTTTGAAGCAAGGATTTTTACATCTTTAATTAAAACTTCTTTTGCAAATTTGAAATAGATTCTTAATAAAAACTTTTGGTTTATCAAATCGCTTTCAAATTTTGTAATGCAGAGGACCATAGCAAGAATTTCCTTTTTAATGGTCGAGTAATTCTACTGAGCTAGTTTCCATAGGCCTGAAATGAAGCGAACCAGCTTTTCCTTTTCTTGAATCCTTTGTTTAAGGATTCCGCCATAGCCTAGTTCAGACGTGTCTATCTCAACTATTTTAAAGGCTTCTGGATCCGAGAGGACAAGACAAGGAAGAACCTTGACTTTTCTTTTGATGCCTTAGACTGCCTTCGTATGCTCCGATGTCCATGGCTGAGGATTTTTTTTTAGCCACACATATCGTAACTTGCAATCTTGGGCTAAACTTGGATAGAAGTCTGCAACATAATTAAGACTTCCCAAAAACCTTTGCAGCTGTGTTTTTTCTTTAAGTTCATCAGGGAACTTGTCTGCAAATTGTATTGCTCGATCTATAGGAATGATAGACCCTTGAGTGATGTTGTGGCCAAAAAATCTGATCTCCGTTTGGAAGGTTTTAACCTTCTTAGCTGAGACAGCTAATCATGCTTGCTTAGTGGCCTGAATGAACACTTTTAATTGTTTAATATGCTAATCAATGATTTGAGAATAAACCAGCACGTCGTCGATGTAGACAATAATGAATTCTGAGTATGGATTGAAAATCTCATTCATTATTCTCTGAAATTCTGAAGGGGCGTTCTTTAACCCAAATGGCATAACCTTTCATTCAAAATGCCCAAAAGGTATGGTGAAAGCCGTTTTGTACCTTTGTTCTTCTTTGATTTGAATCTGCCAATATCCAGATTTCATGTCAAATTTTGAAAATAGATTTGCTTTGAGCAATCTGTTGAGTAGATCTCTCTTGTTAGGTAAAGGATACCTAATCCACCTTAAAGCCTTGTTCAATGGCTTGTAATTGATGATTAGCCTTGGAGCTCCTTTTTCGAGTTCTGCTGCATTTTTCACGTAGAACGCTGGACAACTCCATGGGCTGTAGCTAGGTCTAATGAGACCTTTTTGATGCAATTTAGTAATCTCCTTTTTGCATAATTCAAGAAATCTTGGACCCATAGCAATTGGTCGGGCCTTTGTAGGGATTGATCCTTCATCAAAATTCGGCTCATATGGTAGTTCTACCACATGCTTCTTCCTCCCCCAAAAAGTATTTGGTGCTTCTGCACAAACTTCTTTTTTCATAAGATTATTAAGGGATCGAATCTTTTCAATCATTTTAGGACTTTTGAGTCCTTCGCGAACTTGGCGAAAACTGATTTCCTCTTTGAGAGAAAGTAAAAAGTTTTCTTTGGAAGTGATAACCTCTGAAAGTGTATCAATGAATCTTTCATTGGGTTCGGACATGAACGGGAGTTTGAAACTTATTCCTTGGATTTCTACTTCAATTCCTAACTCATCAATTTTATGAATCGGAAATAAGGAATGAAGAAATGGGTTTCCGAGAATAACAGGATGAGATAACCCTGGAACCATTAGGAAAGGTAGTTTAAAACAAGTAGTTCCCTGACAAATAGTTGCGTTGAAAACTTTATACTGAATTCTCAAGGGGGGACTATCGGCTTGAGATAGTCCTTGAGAAGTCTTTTCGAGATATTTGGCTTGAATTAAGCCTTCTCGTATGCAGTTTAAATCTGCTCCAGAGTCTATTAAGACTATAGTTTTTACTCTGTGTTCTCCTTTGATTATAAGCGTGAGCTCAGAGTACCATTTAAACATAGTAATTTTTCTATAACATTGACCCAATTTAATAAGACCAATTCAGGTGCTTTGAGTGCCTTTTCTTCACTGCTTGGCTCATTTATGACCAATGCATTTTCTCTGATTTCTCCTTGAGTAGATGACTCTGGTAATTCTAGAGTCTTGAGATAATCAGGTCTGTCTGGAAGATACTGATCCTCAGGTTGCCTCCATGTAGAAATATTTGCATCGGCTTCTAGATCAGTAACACATTCTTGTAGCAGAATGATTTCTGCCTGATATAAGCCTTTGAGGCTAAGCAGTTCATTATTTATCTCATGTACCTCATGGCGAAGTTCACCAATTGTAGGTTCCTTTGTTGAGATCATTGGAGAGTTTTGAACTCTTTCTAGAACCGTTTTGAATTAATAGAAATCAGGTTGCCTGATCTCTAGCTCAACCTTTTGAGGCTGAGTTATCTCCTGAGTCTTTGAGATCTCAGTATATTTTGAAAGCATTTGAGCTTTACTAACTGGATCTTGGGTCTGATTTATAAGATCAAGAATAAGATTATCTTGGGCTGAGAGAACATTTAAGCCCAGAGCATTGATGTTATCAGCGAAGCAATCCTCGCATCCACCGTTGCAGGAACATTTCTTTTTATTTCAATCAGTCGGATGACTGGATTATTCTTCATCTGTTTCAGACTTTGAGTCTGATTCTGAATCGTTTTCTTCATTTGAAGTGTATGAACCTATGAGGCTCACTTCTAGATTTTCTCCCTTGTCGTCTGATGGAGTAAGAAAGATATGACATAAAGATCTTTTAAGACCTTCATCAAGATCGAGAGTATGAATACGCTTCTTCACCATACATTTGTTCTGGTAGTGCCCAATTTTCCAGCACTTCCAACAAACTAGAGCCTTGTCATGACTCTCTTTTTTGTGTGAGGTTGAAGCTTTAGAGGGCTTCTTGATATACCTCTTCTTATCATATTTTTTCTTATGAAACAGAGATCGTTTCTTGTCATACTCCTTTCTTTGAGATTAGTGGTATGACTTCTTTCTTTTTTCTGTGTGAGGCTGAAAGCCCATTTGTTCACAGAAATCTCCCATGGTATGCTTGCCTTTGAGCTTCTGACTGTCAAGATAGCGTTTGAGTTTTAAGTCGTTACAGAGATGCATTCCCTCTGTAATTACTTTAGTTGCCAACTGACCAAAAATATATTGGGAGTATAGAATTGTTCCTCCATTTTCGTCTTTGAGACGAGTCCTAAGCTTTTGAGCGAACGCTGCTGGAAGACTATCAATGAACTTTTTCTTCTAGTAGCTGGCAGCTGCATCCTCTCTAGAGTAAAGCTTACTAAGGAAAACATCTTTATACCACTTAAAATCTGCTAGAGATCTGCATCGAAGATTGGAGGGCTGTTCTCCAGTCTTTTCTTTTAACTTGCCAGTGGATCCAACAAATATTGTTGTGATAGTATAGATCAGGGGGGGAATAGGATATGCCTTTGACCCTGTTTGCATTCCACATTCGTAAACTAGCGTTGTGGAACTATAGATATGATATTTTGTTGTTGCACTAAGATAGTTGTCCCACCACCCTTGTAACTGACCAGTAAATCCAGAAACGATTACTCTTGTAATATCCTAATCTCCTTGTCCACGTAATCTGAATGTTTGCGCCAGCATGAATATCTGTTTGACAGTATTCCTACCAAGTTGTTCAGAATAGCCGTCAATGTTCCATTCGACTATATCTGAGCTAGAGAAGATTGAATTTCCTTTGTAGTCTTCATGTAAGAGATCTGGCGGTGTTGGCCTAGAGTAATAAGGCTTATTTGTCTTTCTCCATGTGACTGCGTTATGAGTCAACACATTAAGTGTAGAGGTTTTATCCTCTGTTGCTTCTTTGCCCTGATCTTTGATCTTGAATCCTCCAACAAAACTAGTCAGTTGATCAACAATTTCTTGTTTCACTGGATCTTACAGAGTGAATTTTTTTAAAGATATGGATGGCGGTGGCTGAATCATTAGTGGAGATGGCTTTTCTTCTTTTATCTCCTCTTCTTCTTGATTACCTTTGATGGTAATCGCTGCCACTACTGCAACCACGTGATCTATTTGCTTTCTAATCGCCTATAAATAGAGATTGGTGTAGTTGCTCTGTTCTATCAAAGGGCCAATAAGTATAGGTGCATCCTTTGAGGATGAGGCTGAATCCTTTGAGGATTCTCCTGGTTGCTCTTTGCTACTATTGAATGGAGTAGCGATTGCTTCTTTAGAACCTCGTTGTACAACAATAGTGCAATCTGGAGGATACTTGGATTTTACTATTTCTCCTTTGAAAGTCTTGTATCCTTTAACAGTTGAGCTGAGCACATTCAAAAAAGATTGGTCTTAGAAATTAGGCCAATTGAACCTTTTCTTTGTGAACACCATTTCAAGCCATTTGAAGAAGTCGGCTTTGCTCCTAGTCATTTCCAACCATTCTTTAAATCGATCTGCATAGAAACTTTGAGTTTCTTTACTTAGCTTAGTAGTATACCAAGCTCTATGGTATTGGTATTTTTTATCGAAGAACTTTGACTCTTTGAGGGTGTTGGGTTTAGATATAACCCCTATTGAATATCTGTTGCTTGTGTATCCCATATCTGAAAAGATAGGTGAGGTAGCCTTTTTGCTGCCTTCTGCTGATTCAGGGACTTCAACCTTGTATTGAGGTTGTGTGATTCCTTCGCTAGATCTTTTGAGATTTCTAACAACATAAGCTAGTTGTTCCATTTGAGGAACTAAGGACGTGGATGATCTTCTTGAAGATCCTTCGAACTCTATTTTGACCTTCCTTCTTTCTGAGAACTTTATGACCGCATCACCATCTTCGTATTGAATAATATTCTCAATGGTTCTAGGTTCTTCTCTGAAAGGGGGTGTAATGGCCTTGAGCTTCCATCATTCTGGTAGAGTAACTTGACTCCACTGTATGGTCTTTGGAACATTGATGGTCGTCTTTCTGAGGTTTGTGGTGAGAAGAGTGGTCTCACCTCTTCGTGCCTGAATCTGTTTAGTTCTTGGGAAAACAGTATTCATGGCTTTATAGCAGACTCTGTAAATGAAAGCTACTTGTTCTCTTCCTTTCTTTGTGTGGTAACCATTGGTTTGAACGGTAAGGGAGAGTATATCTAGGATGTGTGGATTTGTGAGAGAGACCATAAAATTTGGAAAACATGTAAAATGTATAGGTCCGAGAGAGTGTAGATTCTACAACACCTAGTAGGGAATCATCTAAAATGAGATGACTGGCATCCCTAAGCGTGATTAAGGCTGACACGTTTAAGCCTAATCTTGTTAATGGTTTGATCCCAACTTGAACAAAACCAAAATGTAAATATTTATATTTTTGTCTATGAACTTCTATGAGATGTTCAAAAAGTAGTTGAAATGATTGATGTCCCTCTTTGAGAGGGACTGTTTCTTCAACAGTTTTTATAACATAGTCCGAGGCAAAAGTAAAACTGCCTTGTTGAAAAATGGTAGAGGGGTGCATAGATGGTAGTTCCCAAGCTAGCATCTGATTTTCAATATTTTCAAAAACTTGAATTTCTTAGTTCTTAGCTCCTGAACTGGAGGCTTCAGAACCAGATCTAGACCTAGACAAACTCCTTCTTAGACGATCCATAATAATTGTAAGTTATCGCTGCCAAAGACGGATTACAGCCCTTCACAAGCGTTCACACGGCATAACAGGGTCTTATAATTCTGACTACTGCGTAACTTCAGATTATTAGGGAAGCTAAGAAAATAGTAAGTGTAACTCTAAAATATGGCTCTAATACCACAAGGGTATCAGGGGATAGTTGTCCCACCACCCTTGCAACTGACCAGTAAATCCAGAAACGATTGCTCTGGCAATATCCTGATCTCCAGAGTCTATGAGAATCTGTTGATAGTAGTAAACGCTTTTCTGACCATATTGAGGATGAATGTCTTCCTTGAGTGCAATCTTTGCAATCTGATTAGGGGTCATTCTAACGTTACTTTCTTCTGCAATGTACAATGGATGATGCCCAGTGATAATGAAGGGATACTTTCCATTGTTGTGAGGGTCGGCTCTAGCATAAGCATCTTGTGAAAGTGAATCATCTTCATTCTTCTGTTGAGAAGACGAGGGAATATCTCTGATCCTTTTGAGATTAGGAGATTTGTCCGCCATGAGAGTTCTGGAGAAATTCTCTAGTTAAGAAATCAAGAAGAAAATTAGTTTCTCCTTTAATAAACTCAATATCAAAATCGAAAGCTGATAAAAGCCCTTGTCATCTAGCAAAAATCTGTTTTGAAGCAAGGATTTTTACATCTTTAATTAAAACTTCTTTTGCAAATTTGAAATAGATTCTTAATAAAAACTTTTGGTTTATCAAATCGCTTTCAAATTTTGTAATGCAGAGGACCATAGCAAGAATTTCCTTTTTAATGGTCGAGTAATTCTACTGAGCTAGTTTCCATAGGCCTGAAATGAAGCGAACCAGCTTTTCCTTTTCTTGAATCCTTTGTTTAAGGATTCCGCCATAGCCTAGTTCAGACGTGTCTATCTCAACTATTTTAAAGGCTTCTGGATCCGAGAGGACAAGACAAGGAAGAACCTTGACTTTTCTTTTGATGCCTTAGACTGCCTTCGTATGCTCCGATGTCCATGGCTGAGGATTTTTTTTTAGCCACACATATCGTAACTTGCAATCTTGGGCTAAACTTGGATAGAAGTCTGCAACATAATTAAGACTTCCCAAAAACCTTTGCAGCTGTGTTTTTTCTTTAAGTTCATCAGGGAACTTGTCTGCAAATTGTATTGCTCGATCTATAGGAATGATAGACCCTTGAGTGATGTTGTGGCCAAAAAATCTGATCTCCGTTTGGAAGGTTTTAACCTTCTTAGCTGAGACAGCTAATCATGCTTGCTTAGTGGCCTGAATGAACACTTTTAATTGTTTAATATGCTAATCAATGATTTGAGAATAAACCAGCACGTCGTCGATGTAGACAATAATGAATTCTGAGTATGGATTGAAAATCTCATTCATTATTCTCTGAAATTCTGAAGGAGCGTTCTTTAACCCAAATGGCATAACCTTTCATTCAAAATGCCCAAAAGGTATGGTGAAAGCCGTTTTGTACCTTTGTTCTTCTTTGATTTGAATCTGCCAATATCCAGATTTCATGTCAAATTTTGAAAATAGATTTGCTTTGAGCAATCTGTTGAGTAGATCTCTCTTGTTAGGTAAAGGATACCTAATCCACCTTAAAGCCTTGGTCAATGGCTTGTAATTGATGATTAGCCTTGGAGCTCCTTTTTCGAGTTCTGCTGCATTTTTCACGTAGAACGCTGGACAACTCCATGGGCTGTAGCTAGGTCTAATGAGACCTTTTTGATGCAATTTAGTAATCTCCTTTTTGCATAATTCAAGAAATCTTGGACCCATAGCAATTGGTCGGGCCTTTGTAGGGATTGATCCTTCATCAAAATTCGGCTCATATGGTAGTTCTACCACATGCTTCTTCCTCCCCCAAAAAGTATTTGGTGCTTCTGCACAAACTTCTTTTTTCATAAGATTATTAAGGGATCGAATCTTTTCAATCATTTTAGGACTTTTGAATCCTTCGCGAACTTGGCGAAAACTGATTTCCTCTTTGAGAGAAAGTAAAAAGTTTTCTTTGGAAGTGATAACCTCTGAAAGTGTATCAATGAATCTTTCATTGGGTTCGGACATGAACGGGAGTTTGAAACTTATTCCTTGGATTTCTACTTCAATTCCTAACTCATCAATTTTATGAATCGGAAATAAGGAATGAAGAAATGGGTTTCCGAGAATAACAGGATGAGATAACCCTGGAACCATTAGGAAAGGTAGTTTAAAACAAGTAGTTCCCTGACAAATAGTTGCGTTGAAAACTTTATACTGAATTCTCAAGGAGGGACTATCGGCTTGAGATACTCCTTGAGAAGTCTTTTCGAGAGATTTGGCTTGAATTAAGCCTTCTCGTATGCAGTTTAAATCTGCTCCAGAGTCTATTAAGACTATAGTTTTTACTCTGTGTTCTCCTTTGATTATAAGCGTGAGCTCAGAGTACCATTTAAACGTAGTAATTTTTCTATAACATTGACCCAATTTAATAAGACCAATTCAGGTGCTTTGAGTGCCTTTTCTTCACTGCTTGGCTCATTTATGACCAATGCATTTTCTCTGATTTCTCCTTGAGTAGATGACTCTGGTAATTCTAGAGTCTTGAGATAATCAGGTCTGTCTGGAAGATACTGATCCTCAGGTTGCCTCCATGTAGAAATATTTGCATCGGCTTCTAGATCAGTAACACATTCTTGTAGCAGAATGATTTCTGCCTGATATAAGCCTTTGAGGCTAAGCAGTTCATTATTTATCTCATGTACCTCATGGCGAAGTTCACCAATTGTAGGTTCCTTTGTTGAGATCATTGGAGAGTTTTGAACTCTTTCTAGAACCGTTTTGAATTAATAGAAATCAGGTTGCCTGATCTCTAGCTCAACCTTTTGAGGCTGAGTTATCTCCTGAGTCTTTGAGATCTCAGTATATTTTGAAAGCATTTGAGCTTTACTAACTGGATCTTGGATCTGATTTATAAGATCAAGAATAAGATTATCTTGGGCTGAGAGAACATTTAAGCCCAGAGCATTGATGTTATCAGCGAAGCAATCCTCGCATCCACCGTTGCAGGAACATTTCTTTTTATTTCAATCAGTCGGATGACTGGATTATTCTTCATCTGTTTCAGACTTTGAGTCTGATTCTGAATCGTTTTCTTCATCTGAAGTGTATGAACCTATGAGGCTCACTTCTAGATTTTCTCCCTTGTCGTCTGATGGAGTAAGAAAGATATGACATAAAGATCTTTTAAGACCTTCATCAAGATCGAGAGTATGAATACGCTTCTTCACCATACATTTTTTCTGGTAGTGCCCAATTTTCCAGCACTTCCAACAAACTAGAGCCTTGTCATGACTCTCTTTTTTGTGTGAGGTTGAAGCTTTAGAGGGCTTCTTGATATACCTCTTCTTATCATATTTTTTCTTATGAAACAGAGATCGTTTCTTGTCATACTCCTTTCTTTGAGATTAGTGGTATGACTTCTTTCTTTTTTCTGTGTGAGGCTGAAAGCCCATTTGTTCACAGAAATCTCCCATGGTATGCTTGCCTTTGAGCTTCTGACTGTCAAGATAGCGTTTGAGTTTTAAGTCGTTACAGAGATGCATTCCCTCTGTAATTACTTTAGTTGCCAACTGACCAAAAGTATATTGGGAGTATAGAATTGTTCCTCCATTTTCGTCTTTGAGACGAGTCCTAAGCTTTTGAGCGAACGCTGCTGGAAGACCATCAATGAACTTTTTCTTCTAGTAGCTGGCAGCTGCATCATCTCTAGCGTAAAGCTTACTAAGGAAAACATCTTTATACCACTTAAAATCTGCTAGAGATCTGCATCGAAGATTGGAGAGCTGTTCTCCAGTCTTTTCTTTTAACTTGCCAGTGGATCCAACAAATATTGTTGTGATAGTATAGATCAGGGTGTTAATAGCATATGCTTTTAACCCTGTTTGCATTCCACATTCGTAAACTAGCGTTGTGGAACTATAGATCTGATATTTTGTTGTTGCACTAAGATAGTTGTCCCACCACCCTTGTAACTGACCAGTAAATCCAGAAACGATTACTCTGGTAATATCCTAATCTCCTTGTCCACGTAATCTGAATGTTTGCGCCAGCATGAATATCTGTTTGACAGTATTCATAACAAGTTGTTCAGAATAGCCGTCAATGTTCCATTCGACTATATCTGAGCTAGAGAATATTGAATTTCCTTTGTAGTCTTCATGTAAGAGATCTGGCGGTGTTGGCCTAGAGTAATAAGGCTTATTTGTCTTTCTCCATGTGACTGCGTTATGAGTCAACACATTAAGTGTAGAGGTTTTATCCTCTGTTGCTTCTTTGCCCTGATCTTTGATCTTGAATCCTCCAACAAAACTAGTCAGTTGATCAACAATTTCTTGTTTCACTGGATCTTACAGAGTGAATTTTTTTAAAGATATGGATGGCGGTGGCTGAATCATTAGTGGAGATGGCTTTTCTTCTTTTATCTCCTCTTCTTCTTGATTACCTTTGATGGTAATCGCTGCCACTACTGCAACCACGTGATCTATTTGCTTTCTAATCGCCTATAAATAGAGATTGGTGTAGTTGCTCTGTTCTATCAAAGGGCCAATAAGTATAGGTGCATCCTTTGAGGATGAGGCTGAATCCTTTGAGGATTCTCCTGGTTGCTCTTTGCTACTATTGAATGGAGTAGCGATTGCTTCTTTAGAACCTCGTTGTACAACAATAGTGCAATCTGGAGGATACTTGGATTTTACTATTTCTCCTTTGAAAGTCTTGTATCCTTTAACAGTTGAGCTGAGCACATTCAAAAAAGATTGGTCTTAGAAATTAGGCCAATTGAACCTTTTCTTTGTGAACACCATTTCAAGCCATTTGAAGAAGTCGGCTTTGCTCCTAGTCATTTCCAACCATTCTTTAAATCGATCTGCATAGAAACTTTGAGTTTCTTTACTTAGCTTAGTAGTATACCAAGCTCTATGGTATTGGTATTTTTCATCGAAGAACTTTGACTCTTTGAGGGTGTTGGGTTTAGATATAACCCCTATTGAATATCTGTTGCTTGTGTATCCCATATCTGAAAAGGTAGGTGAGGTAGCCTTTTTGCTGCCTTCTGCTGATTCAGGGACTTCAACCTTGTATTGAGGTTGTGTGATTCCTTCGCTAGATCTTTTGAGATTTCTAACAACATAAGCTAGTTGTTCCGTTTGAGGAACTAAGGACGTGGATGATCTTCTTGAAGATCCTTCGAACTCTATTTTGACCTTCCTTCTTTCTGAGAACTTTATGACCGCATCACCATCTTCGTATTGAATAATATTCTCAATGGTTCTAGGTTCTTCTCTGAAAGGGGGTGTAATGGCCTTGAGCTTCCATCATTCTGGTAGAGTAACTTGACTCCACTGTATGGTCTTTGGAACATTGATGGTCGCCTTTCTGAGGTTTGTGGTGAGAAGAGTGGTCTCACCTCTTCGTGCCTGAATCTGTTTAGTTCTTGGGAAAACAGTATTCATGGCTTTATAGCAGACTCTGTAAATGAAAGCTACTTGTTCTCTTCCTTTCTTTGTGTGGTAACCATTGGTTTGAACGGTAAGGGAGAGTATATCTAGGATGTGTGGATTTGTGAGAGAGACCATAAAATTTGGAAAACATGTAAAATGTATAGGTCCGAGAGAGTGTAGATTCTACAACACCTAGTAGGGAATCATCTAAAATGAGATGACTGGCATCCCTAAGCGTGATTAAGGCTGACACGTTTAAGCCTAATCTTGTTAATGGTTTGATCCCAACTTGAACAAAACCAAAATGTAAATATTTATATTTTTGTCTATGAACTTCTATGAGATGTTCAAAAAGTAGTTGAAATGATTGATGTCCCTCTTTGAGAGGGACTGTTTCTTCAACAGTTTTTATAACATAGTCCGAGGCAAAAGTAAAACTGCCTTGTTGAAAAATGGTAGAGGGGTGCATAGATGGTAGTTTCCAAGCTAACATCTGATTTTCAATATTTTCAAAAACTTGAATTTCTTTGTTCTTAGCTCCTGAACTGGAGGCTTCAGAACCAGATCTAGACCTAGACAAACTCCTTCTTAGATGATCCATAATGATTGTAAGTTATCGCTGCCAAAGACGGATTACAGCCCTTCACAAGCGTTCACACGGCATAACAGGGTCTTATAATTCTGACTACTGCGTAACTTCAGATTATTAGGGAAGCTAAGAAAATAGTAAGTGTAACTCTAAAATATGGCTCTGATACCACAAGGGTATCAGGGGATAGTTGTCCCACCACCCTTGCGACTGACCAGTAAATCCAGAAACGATTGCTCTGGCAATATCCTGATCTCCTTGTCCACGTAATCTGAATGCTTGCGCCAGCATGAACATTTGTTTGACAGTATTCATAACAAGTTGTTCAGAATAGCCGTCAATGTTACATTCGACTATATCTGAGCCAGAGAAGACTGAATTTCCTTTGTAGTCTTCATGTAAGAGATTTGGCGGTGTTGGCCTAGAGTAATAAGGCTCATTTGTCTTTCTCCATGTGACTGCATTATGAATCAACACATTGAGTGTAGAGGCTTTATCCTCTGTTGCTTCTTTGCCCGGATCTTTGATCTTGATTCCTCCAACAAGACTAGTCAGTTGATCAACAATTTCTTGTTTGACTGGATCTTTTAGAGTGATTTTTTTTTAAGATATGGATGGCGGTGGCTGAATCATTGGTAGATATGGTTTTTCTTCTTTTATCTCCTCTTCTTCTTGATTACCTTTGATGGTAATCGATACTACTACTACAACCATGTGATCTATTTGCTTTCCAATCGCCTGTAAATAGAGATTGGTGTAGTTGCTCTGTTCTATCAAAGGGCCAATAAGTATAGGTGCATCCTTTGAGGATGAGGCTGAATCCTTTGAGGATTCTCCTGGCGCACTCTGTATCAGCTTTTATTTAATTTGCAATTACTTTGCTTATTATCACAAGGGTATTAGGGGATAATAAGCAAAGTAATTGCAAATTAAATAAAAGCTGATACAGAGTGCGCCACGAAATGACTTTAAAATACCTCAATCATATATTAATGGATATGAAACTTACAGAGAGTAAGTGAAGAGAGCGGAATTTGAAAACTATGCAAACTTTTACTTAATGAAATTCGGATGCTAAGAATGAAACTAAGGCCTTCCTTTTATAGGAGAAGGAGGCAGTATATTGGATACCTAACATACTTCAAACAAAATGTAAAAGACAAAAGCTATAATTTAGCTTTAGAAAAAGTTCAGATGCCAACAACCGGTGGGTCCGGTAGGTGAAGACTTTTGAGTCATTTTGCTTTTGCTTTAAGTCACAGAAAGACCTTAAGTCTTTATCAATTCTTCTTTTTGGTGAGTGAAGACTTTAAGTCTCTTTTCCATCTACTTTCGGTGGTAACATGACCTACCTACCCCAAATGAGACATAAAGTCTTGCATATAGGCATCGCTATCAGTGTCATCTGTTTCATCATAGGGGTCTTGTGCGTCCTGATACAAATTATCAGTTGCTTTTCCTTTTTTGATTTCCTTAAGGGCAGTTGTAAGAGAATCTCAAAGTGCCTTTTTAGGCGTGGAGGACAGTAACTCCTTGAAAAGATCTTTGAGATCTGAAGGTGGGGACTCTGGTAGTGGGGTAATTTCTTTTCTTCTGACAGTTTTTCCTTCAAATTCAAATTTACTTCACCATTTAATCATGACGCGTCTACAGAGCCAGACGTGAGAGGCTTTGAGCCCATCCATACATACTTCTGGAATCGTCTCCAGAACATAATCCCATTTTACAATCCAGGGGATCTGTTCTAATAAGACAAAATTAAGGAGGCCAATGATGCCTTCTTTGACTTCAGTAGGTAATGACTGAATAAAATCTTCGTAATGTTTACGAATAAACATTGGAATACTAGAGGGAAAAAGACCCCAAGTTTTATACTAGTTCAAAAACCATTGAGGAAAAGTCTGATCAGGATCCTCAAGTCGGAATTGAAGAACAAGCTCCCAAGCAGACACATAGTCAAAATAATTATAAACCTTGGGAAGAAAAGCATAATACTTTAACCTTTTCTCTGTAAAGAGATCATCACCCCGATCTGCTGGATTGAGTATAGATCTAATTGAGATCTTGCAGTAAGCCACATCTTCAGTGTATTTTGTTCTCCATGTTGGATCAAATGTAACTGAACCAGAGTCTATGAGAATCTGTTGATAGTTGTAAACGTTTTTCTGACCATATTGAGGAAGAATGTCTTCCTTGAGTACAATATTTGAAATCTGATTAGGGGCCATTCTAACGTTACTTTCTTCTGCAATGTACAATGGATGATGCCCAGTGATAATGAAGGGATACTTTCCATTGCTGTGAGGGTCGGCTCTAGCATAAGCATCTTGTGAAAGTGAATCATCTTCGTTCTTCTATTGAGAAGACGAGGGAATATCTCTGATCCTTTTGAGATTAGGAGATTTGTCCGCCATGAGGGTTCTGGAGAAATTCTCTAGTTAATAAATCAGGAAGAGATTTATTTTCTCCTTTAATAAACTCAATATCAAAATCGAAAGCTAATAAAAGCCCTTGCCATCTAGCAAAAATCTGTTTTGAAGCAAGGTTTTTTACGTCTTTAATTAAAACATATTTTGCAAATTTGAAATCGATTCTTAATAAAAACTTTTGGTTTATCAAATCGCTTTCAAATTTTGTAATATAGAGGACCATAGCAAGAATTTCCTTTTTAATGGTCGAGTAATTCTGCTGAGCTGGTTTCCATAGGCCTTAAGTGAAATAAACCAGCTTTTCCTTTTTCTTGAATCCTTTGTTTAAGGATTCCGCCATAGCCTAGTTCAGACGTGTCTGTCTCAACTATTTTAAAGGCTTCTGGATCCGAGAGGACAAGACAAGGAAGAACTTTGACTTTCCTTTTGATGCCTTGGACTGCCTTTGTATGCTCCGATGTCCATGGCTGAGGATTCTTTTTTAGCTGCGCATATAGTAACTTGCAATCTTGGGCTAAACTTGGATAGAAGTCTGCAACATAATTAAGACTTCCCAAAAACCTTTGCAGCTATGTTTTTTCTTTAAATTCATCAGGGAACTTGTCTGCAAATTGTATTGTTCGATCTATAGGAATGATAGACCCTTGAGTGATGTTGTGGCCAAGAAATCTGATCTCCGTTTGGAAGGTTTTAACCTTCTTAGTTGAAACAGCTAATCCTGTTTGCTTAGTGGCCTGAATGAACACTTTTAAGTGTTTAATATGTTGATCAATGCTTTGAGAATAAACCAGCACGTCATCGATGTAGACAATAATGAATTCTGAGTATAGATTGAAAATCTCATTCATTATTCTTTGAAATTCTGAAGGGCCGTTCTTTAACCCAAATGGCATAACCTTCCATTCAAAATGCCCAAAAGGTATGGTGAAAGCCGTTTTGTACCTTTGTTCTTCTTTGATTTGAATCTGCCAATATCCAGATTTCATGTCAAATTTTGAAAATAGATTTGCTTTGAGCAATCTATTGAGTAGATCTCTCTTGTTAGGTAAAGGATACCTAATTCACCTTAAAGCCTTGTTCAATGGCTTGTAATTGATGACTAGCCTTGGAGCTCCTTTTTCGAGTTCTGCTGCATTTTCCACGTAGAACGCTGGACAACTCCATGGGCTGTAGCTAGGTCTAATGAGACCTTTTTGCTGCAATTCAGCAATCTCCTTTTTGTATAATTCAAGAAATCTTGGACCCATAGCAATTGGTCGGGCCTTTGTAGGGATTGATCTTTCATCAAAATTCGGCTCATATGGTAGTTCTACCACATGCCTCTTCCTCCCCCAAAAAGCATTTGGTGCTTTTGCACAAACTTCTTTTTTGATAAGATTATCAAGGGAGCGAATCTTTTCAATCATTTTAGAACTTTTGAGTCCTTCGCGAACTTGGCAAAAACTGATTTCCTCTTTGAGAGAAAGTAAAAAGTTTTCTTTGGAAGTGATAACCTCTAAAAGTGTATCAAGGAATCTTTCATTGGGTTCGGACATGAACGGGAGTTTGAAAGGTATTCCTTGGATTTCTACTTCAATTCCTGACTCATCAATTTTATGAATCAGAAGTAAGGAATGACGAAATGGGTTTCCGAGAATAATAGGATGAGATAACCCTGGAACCATTAGGAAAGGTAGTTTAAAACAAGTAGTTCCTTGACAAATGGCTGCGTCGGAAACTTTATACTGAATTCTCAAGGGGGTACTATCGGCTTGAGATAGTCCTTGAGAAGTCTTTTCGAGATATTTGGCTGGAATTAAGCCTTCTCGTATGCAGTTTAAATCTGCTCCAGAGTCTATTAAGACTATAGTTTTTACTCTGTGTTCTCCTCTGATTATAAGCGTGAGCTCAGAGTACCATTTGAACGTAGTGATTTTTTCTATAACATTGACCCAATTTAATAAGGCCAATTCAGGTACTTTGAGCGCCTTTTCTTCACTGCTTGGCTCATTGATGACCAAGGTCTTTTCTCTGATTTCTCCTTGAGTAAATGACTCTAGTAATTCTAGAGTCTTGAGATAATCAGGTCTGTCTGGAAGATACTGATCCTCAGGTTTCCGCCATGTAGATATATTTGCATCGGTTTCTAGATTAGTAACACGTTCTTGTAGCAGAATGATTTCTGCCTGATATAAGCCTTTGAGGCTAAGCAGTTCATTCTTTATCTCATGTACCTCATGGCGAAGTTCATCAATTGTAGGTTCTTTTGTTGAGATCTTTGGAGAGTTTTGAACTCTTTCTAGAATCGTTTTGAATTAATAGAAATCAGGTTGCCTGATCTTTGGCTCAACCTTTTGAGGCTGAGTTGTTCCTGAGTCTTTGAGACCTCAATATATTTTGAAAGCATTTGAGCCTTACTAACTGGATCTTGGATCTGATTTATAAGATCAAGAATAAGATTATCTTGGGTTGAGAGAATATTTAAGCCCAAAGCATTGATGTTATCGGCGAAGCAATCCTCGCATCCACCGTTGCAGGAACATTTCTTTTTATTTCGATCGGTTGGATGACTGGATTCTTCTTCATTTGTTTCAGACTTTGAGTCTGATTCTGAATTGTTTTCTTCATCTGAAGTGTATGAACCTATGAGGTTTACTTCTAGATCTTCTCCCTTGTCATCTGATGGAGTAAGGAAGATATGACATAAAGATCTTTTAAGACCTTCATCAAGATCGAGAGCGTGAATACGCTTATTCACCATACATTTGTTCTGGTAGTGCCCAATTTTCCAGCACTTCCAACAAACTGGAGCCTTGTCATGACTCTCTTTTTTGTGTGAGGTTGAAGCTTTAAAGGGCTTCTTGATATACCTCTTCTTATCATAATTTTTCTTATGAAACGGAGATCGTTTCTTGTCATACTCCTTTCTTTGAGATTGGTGGTTTGACTTCTTTCTTTTTTCTGTGTGAGGCTGAAAGCCCATTTTTTCACAGAAATCTCCTATGGTATGCTTGCCTTTGAGCTTCTGACTGTCAAGATAGCGTTTGAGTTTTAAGTCGTTATAGAGATGCATTCCCTCTGTAATTACTTCAATTGCCAATTGACCAAACTTATATTGGGAGTATGAAATTGTTCCTCCATTTTCGTCTTTGAGACGAGTCCTAAGGTTTTGAGCGAACGCTGCTGGAAGACCATCAATGAACTTTTCCTTCCAGTAGCTGGCAGCTGCATCATCTCTAGTGTAAAGCTTACTAAGGAAAACATCCTTATACCACTTAAAATATGCTAGAGATCTGCATCGAAGATTGGAGAGCTGTTCTCCAGTCTTTTCTTTTAACTTGCCGGTGGATCTAACAAATGTTGTTGTGATAGTATAGATCAGGGTGTTAACAGTATCTGCTTTTAACCATGTCTGCATTCCACCTTCGTAAACTGGCGTTGTGGCACTATAGATCTGATCTTTTCCCATTGCACTAAGATAGTTGTAGGACTCCACTACTGCAAAAACATTTCCAATTACCAAAAAACACAGTCTAACTATTACATTCATAATTGGAACTGTTAGCATATACATTATTAAACATGTCTCTAGGATTACTAAAAGACACAGCCTAACTACTACATTTAAGACTTTAATTATTTCCCCTTCATGATTACCAATTACCAATTATCAATTACTTTCGGTCTTGCCTCTTTGATATACAATGCTCAGTATATTTTCTATCCTACTTGTTTGAAAAAAAAATAAGATGGGTTCATACTTTGATGGCTTTCCTAAACAAATACTATAAATGATTCTTGCCCGTGTCGCTTTATCTTTAGCAACTAATCTTGCTAATGCAAAATTAAGGTAAATTTTTTTCTAAATTTTGTTTTTTGTTAATCTTTTATCTTTACACACCTCGAAATTTGTTAATGTGGCTTACAAATTTTTCTAATGTTGACACCTCTTTTTACAGTTGCAAGTTACTTCGAAATATCAATGAATTAGACTACGTTTATAGACATATCAACATTCGTGAGATTACGTCCGTGGTTGTGGAATATCGATAACGAAAAGGATGTTCTCAGACAAAAGTGCCGGAAAAGTATAAATGTAGAGTATTTAGTCCAAATGGGAGTTGTAAGTTTTCTAAAGCCGCTATTACGTATTTTTTTCTATTACAATAATTAACCTGCCTTTCTAAAAAGATAATTTTACGTGTCCATAAATGCATGTTTTGCAGTATGAGTGTTTTTTTAAATACGGGGATTGGACCTTTAGATATCAATGTTTGTCCAGAGCGGCAAATTATGGTCATCTTGGTGCGCATTATGCGTTGTTAGTCATGAAGTTATTTTCTGATAATCCGTCCATGGATCAAGCAATAATGAACCTAGGAGCATTTATAAGGGATCCGAACAATAAGGCAGAAGAGTGTCTGAATAGTTTGTGCAAAATTTTAGGTCGCAACTTTGAATATCATCACCCTATCATCCGTAAAATTGTACGTTGTCTACTTCATGACGTACCCAACAAGATAATGACGGGCATGGGTTGGCTTTGGATTGAGGACTATGAGCCAATACACAAAAAATGCAATGCTTGTCTATGTGACGTACACATTTTGAAAATGTTTCCTCGCTATTATATTTTAATCGTCTACTTAAATATAACAAATATTATACATTTTATTTTATAATATGGCAAATTTCAGATTAATATTTTTTTCCTAATAAGGGCCTAAGGCCAAATATATATTGTTATATTTTGTCAAATTGTTTTGGATTTTACTAACTTTTCATATCTAAAGGATACTTTCGTCTTTTCACATAACTCTCATTTAACAAAACTAAAAATTTAGCACAAGCTGATCATCTATTTATTGAGGGGTGTTTTAGACTTTTGCTATGCTATTATTTTTTCGATCAGGGTTATATTGGTCTTTTGCAATGCCACTTTTGTCTTCTATTATATACATAATCATATTATTAGTACAAGGCTAGAATTGTCATTTTCGTTTTTTAACATGATTCCACCAGCTTGTCTTTGCCACGTGTCGCGCATTTAGTCGCTTGCAAGTCTTGTCTCACGCGGCTGTTTTGAAGCAGATGGATGGAAGATTTTTCCCCATGTGAGTGGGCTCAACCCACAATCACATCAGACCAATAGTTCAAAACAATCGAGTCATTTTGAATAATTTTGTGCAAATCATTTACACCCTGTTTGGATTGCACAAATGAATGGAAAGGGAAGTAAATTAGGGAAAAAAGTAATAAATAATGGAAAGGAAAGGAAAAAGATTTTCTTGTTTGGATTGCTCTAAAATAATAATTGAAATGAAAAGAAAAAAAATTATAATTCTTTGTATAGATTGGAGAAGTAAAGAAAATGAAATGATAAAAACTCTCTATTTGCTTGCAATGCCCTCTGTTCGCTTTTAGTTAAAAGTAAGAGTAGAAGGTGTCGTTTGTCCCACAATTGAGAAAAGGTCAAAAAGTATATGGATGAAGTAAGGAAATTACACGAGGAGTGAGAAAGAAAAACTTGGTTATGGGAATTTTAAATAAAAAGCTCTTTTCATATTTAACCATAAAAAAATAAAAAGTTAAGGACAATAAAGAATTTTTGTTATTAGACCTTTCATTTTCTCCCAAAAACTCTAAATTGGGAGGGTTATGAAATCCACCCAATTAAAGGTTGTGAAGGGGTTTTAAAATCCCTCCATACTCTTTTTCTCTACTAAAATTGTAATTCAAACAAGTGGAGGAATTCTTCATCCTTTCTTTTCCTTTAATATTCGTAATCCAAACAAGGTGTGAAGAAGTAGGTTCGGTGAGTGTGAAACCTTGCCAACTCAATAATCAAAGGATGGAGTACAAGGGCCCTGTGTTTATGATGCTTCTATACTCTTCCTCACTGATAATTTTTGTGGTGGAAAGGAAAATGGAATCAAATATTGTTATACTGAAAAGATAAAGAATATGTTCGGACTATTTACTAAAGACTATCAAGAAATGTTGCGCGATAATATGAGTTACAGAATTAAGTTTATGTATCAAGAAGTCAACAAGAAATAAATGACTAGTTAATTTTAACTTGCTCCAAATATTAGTTTTTTTTTTAACTTGCTCCAAATATTAGGTTTCATGAACTTGACTAATCCCCATAATATCAAGAAGTCAACAATTGAAATTTTTTGGGAGATAATTGGAACTAAATTGGTTAATTTTAAACAATAGACATAAATTTAAATTTTTTTAGAAATTAATAAAGATTAAATTAACTAATTTTAAATAATAAAAACAAATTTAAAATTTTACAAAAATAATAGGGGTCATTTACGCCATTTTTCTTTTACCTTAAAATCAAACTAAAATGCACCATCTATGAGTGGACATATCTTCCACTTCTTTATTAGCTTTTATTTTTCTCAACGTAGTGTACAAAAGCACAAAAGTACAAGCAAGCTTCAACATGAAAATGTATTTGAAAATGAAGATTATTATTACTTTTTATTGTCGCAAAGATGTTTATAAAGCGTAGACATCAATCAATGCCAGCGCTATCAAAATCATGTTATACAAGAGAAACTAGCTTCAGAGGGAGATTACAAATCCAGTCAAGTGGAAAGAACCTATTCTAACTGTTGAAACAATTCAATCAGCTACCCGATTAGTCTGACGATGAACGTGCCTTAAAGAGTGACATGATATGGAGGATAGTATGTGAAGAAAGTCTCAAACAATAGATGAATATCTCCAATCTGACTCTGGCTTAGCTTGGAAAGCCGAAAATGAAGATTAGTCCTTAGCAAAAGCACAAAAACGCAATAATCCAAAATCTTATATCGACCATCAACCCAATTTGAAATCATATTAGACATTTCAACAAAATCGTGGAATAGAGGAAAGAGAACATTGTAAATCAATGACCTCCTTGCTGGAAATAACATGTAATGAGCGAAGATTGGTCAATCTCTCAAGAGAAGAGCAGAGTTCCTTACCATCTTTCCTTCTTAATTAGAATGGTAATTCCCAATTTCCTGAGCTGGGTTAACTTTCCTATCTTCTTTAACATTTTGATGTCGATTATTTGATCTACATCTATGTTACAAAGGCTTTGAAGGGATGTCAAATTTCCTATTTTATACGGGGCATGAAATCCACTATATCGTTTGTAACATCCCGTATTTTGGACCTGATTTATCTGATTATATTATTATTGGACTAAGGGATAGGAATTTAGTTTTCTTGGATTAGGCCTTTTGATAGATTTTAACCCAGCCCAATAAGTTTAAATTTAACCTAGAGTAGTTTATAGGACGTCTTTTACCTGTAACATCCTTAAAAAGATAGTAATAAAAAAAAATACATGGTATTAATACGCCAACATTGAATTTACTGTGCAACTCCTAAAGATGTGAAGTTAGGCTTGATTCATCAAAAGGTAAGTGGGATTGATCCTCACCTTCGAAAACTCCCTGTACTTTTATGTCTATTATGATTATGATATGTAAAATGATCAAAGTTATTTGGTTTTGAAATATATAGTGCATGTTTCAGAATTTTTGGCATAATTTTCTGTATCACATATTTTGAGTTGGATTTCAGTAAAGAGATTTAGGATTCAATTTGAATTGATTCGTATGCGAAACCTAGAAAAGAAAAAAAAAAGTATTTTTGAATGCAAACAGTGACCAAAGTCACGTCACTGTTCACATGAACAGTATTGGTCAAATATATATATATATATATATATATCTTTGCTTTATTTGCACTTTTGTTTTGCAGTGTTTTCTTAAGAGTTGTGCATGCCTTTCAAAGGTCTAAAATTCAAATAAGCTTAGTACGTATTTTTGGCATATTGAAAGTTTGTAAATACTAAAAGTTTGTCAAATAAATGATTTTAGAAAATTGGAAACAAAACCTTGGGATTAAATTTTAGTGGGATTTCAAGAGACTTCATGAAAATATTTTGGTATCTGAGATTCATTTTAGTGCATTATGTGACTATGGAACATATTTTGAACTTTCTGATACTTGAGACTTTGAAAAGGCTGTGAATTCAGGGTCCTGTTGGTGGGGTTAAACACCAATATCTTTGGGGTAGTGCACTATCATAAGAACTGGAATTCCATTTGGAGCTTTTGGTGGTTTTGTGCTTGTCAAACCACACTGCGTCAGAACGGTGCTACCCGTCTGTAACCACAGTTGTCTCTTTGGACTTCGTGTACTGGACTCAAACTATTGATTTTTCGAGTTTTCTGAACATTTCACACATAAGTTTATTTTTGCGTGAATTTTTAAGACTTCTGACATAAAGTGTTTTGGTTTTAGTATGAACGGTGAAATATTGATGAATTATGGCATTTAATAATTTTTGATAAAATGTCTTATTTTGACATATACGAATAGTTTAAGGGTCCCAAGAGGTTTTCTTGGGGATTGCCACTTACTGAGATTTGTGTCTCATTTTTGTAAAAAATGATTTTCTTTGCAGAAGGTAAGAAGTAGACGTTGGCTATTACTTATGATAGAGGTTGCTTTGACGAGAGACTGAATGAAAAATTTAGATTCTTAGCTAAGACAATTTATTTGTTTTGTTTAGACGTTGGATTATAATTATACTCTTGTGTAAAACATGTAAGAGATTACTTATGCTAGACATTTTATTTATTGAGTTCGGAGAGTTAATTCTGTTGTACTTGAATTGGTTTAGATGTTCTGATGGCTTGTCACCCATTTACTATTGTGGTTTTTAGTTTAATGTTTGTTTAGCGCCTTGCGCATTTAGGAAGGTCATTCCTTCTTAGTGCGTGGTAGTCTCGTTCCTGGAATTCGTCTAGGCGAATTTTAAGGGCGTGACATCGTTTACCCATCAATAAGTGTCGAAGTTGTTGAAACTTTAAAATCTCAACTGGCAATTTTGTCACATTGGCGAATTTTAAATCCAATGTATAATATCCCACATCGGGAGAATATAGTGTTTTTGTGTGGTTTATAAATGAGTGTTGTGAGTATAAGGAATAATTTGGGTTAACCATTTTGGGTCAGTAGAAAAGAGGCCTAAGTAGTTATTTCTTATGCTTAAAACACTAATCGCTCCTGTGGGCCCAGGAGTTTGGGCTTGGGCCGTGATAAAATGCTATTCAGAGCAGATCACTATTTTAAATTATATTTCAAATTTAAAAATAAAATTAAAAAATAAATATGATAGTACGGGAGCTAAGTGTTATGCGGGGCAAAGTGCTACACCTAGAAGGCTGGTAAGAGCCACCTCTTGAACCCGTAAGAGCCAGTGCTTAACGAGGGGTATGTGTAATATCCAACATCGATGGAATATAGTTGATTGTGTGGTTTATAAGTGAGTGTTATGGATATAAAGATTATATTTCAAATTTAAAAATAAAATTAAAAAATAAATATGATAGTACGGGAGCTAAGTGTTATGCGGGGCAAAGTGCTATACCTAGAATGCTAGTAAGAGCCACCTCTTGAACCCGTAAGAGCCAGTGCTTAACGAGGGGTGTGTGTAATATCCCACATCGGTGGAATATAGTGTGATTGTGTGGGTTATAAGTGGGTGTTATGGGTATAAAGAATAATTTGGGTTAGCCATTTTGAACCAGTAGAAAAGAAGGTCCAAGTAGTTGTTATTTATACCTATAACACTATGCCCCGAACTATGCCCCTTCGGGGCATGACACAATGTTTCCAGCCTTTGAGCGTGACACAATGTTTCCAGCCTTTGAAGCTCTCCTATCGATTTTGGAGCGCCTTATCAAATCCTTGAGATGAAGCAATTTGAAAATTTCATCCGGGATCACCTCTAAAGCAGCACGTTCCAAATCTAACACTTTTAGTAGCTCATCCGGGATCACCTCTAAAGGAGCACGTTCCAAATCTAACACTTTTAGTAGCGCCATACCATCATATCACAACTTAGATAAAAATGGCATGGAGATAAGATCATCGGATTTGAATGATATAAGTGAACGAAGACACTTGAGCAACCCACCATTGTTGCTTACTTGTGCATTGTCCATAGAGCTATGGATTACCAAGCGTCCAACTTTGTCTGAAAACTGCATCCCTTGTTCATTAAATGTGGTTGTAAGGTCTTGTTCTCTTGCCTTTCGAAGGATAATTTGTTGTATAATATCATGGATACTACATGCCTTTAATCTTCCATCATCAAGAGTTGTCTTGGCAACTTAATTTGACCAAGCTTCTATTGATAAGTTCTTTGAAATAACCCTCAGCCACTTCTTCCATTGTCATTCCCTCTTTCTTTTGCACAAATCTTTCAGCAATCCAAAGTAGTATCAAGATGTTTTTCTTTATGAACTTATCTTCTGGACGAATGCTCAAGTACAAGAAACAAATTTATAGATGGTCAGACAAATCATAGTAACTCAAAGACAGTAACTTTGTCATATTGTCCAGTTGGTTGTTGCTTGCAAGCTGCTCGCCAATGAAACTATTGAACAACTTCTCATTCTTCGGTTCTGCGGCTCTTTCTTCCCAAGACACTACCAACTACCACAATTGCAAGTGGTAAACCATCACATCTCTCTATGATGTCTCCCGAAATTTCCTCTAAATTATGAGGGCAAGAAGTGGTGTTGAATGCTTTCTTGAAAAATAGAATCCATGATTCTTCCATGGTCAGAGGCTAAAAATAATAAATGCCATCCCCAGTATCACTTGTTGCAGCTTGGCCTACCTCATTGTTTCGTGTTGTAATCATGATACGACTACCACAATTGTTTCTGGGAAATGCCATCCAGGTGGCATCATCTCTTTTTATCTTTCTCCAAATGTTATAAAAAACAAGAATGTAATTCTCTTGATGAAGGAGATCACGAACAAGTTGTTTCATGCTATTAATTTCCATGGTATCCAATTCAAGAGGTGCGGGTTGATTGATTTTCCTAGAAAGCTGCTGAATCACTTGGTGTAACAACGTTTCAGCCTTAAATGATTGTGAAACTGTGATCCATACATGATGCTTGAACTGTTTCTTTACAGCTGCATCATCGTACACCTTTTTTACCAGGGTTGCTTTCCCCAACCCTCCCATCCCAACTACCGATATCACACGGCGTTTGGAATGACTCGTAAAAAGCGTATCCATGAGCTTCTTCTTTGGTCTTTCAATGCTAACGAGGTCTTCTTCTTCAAGAAGTAGTACATCACCTTTACTATCAAAATTTCCATATTGGTTCTGGTATCTCTGATGTGCTTCCGAAATATTTTTGATCTAATCCTTGATGGTATGTATTTTAGTAACAATTTGGTGATGCGCTTTTGAATTCTTAATCGAGCCACAGATTTTTCGGACTCAACCAAGAAATCCATCACCATAATGGCGTCCAAATCGCATGATAAATTCATCAAGAACATCTTCAGCATCATAAGCGACATCACGCAATTGACTAACCCACTCTTCAACTTCGGGATTGGTTTCCACCAAAATAGCTTCTGCTCTTCTGAGTAAGCCCTTCATCTGACCAAGTTCATCTTTAATATGCTGGACTTCATCTGACCAAGTTGGATAGCTGATTCATAAACTAGATTGTGATCATATTGTTTTAAGTCTAACTCATGAGTTCATACGATTAATTTGTGGATAAGTCTGTATAGTCTAACAAAGTCTTTTACGGGTGCGTTTGTTAGAATAGACTATAAATATATGGTTCGGTATGACTAGGTCTTCTTGCCTACTCTAGCCTTATCTCACTGTTCCCATTGACTGCAGTTTCTTGAATAGAGCACACCTTCATCAAAAATCTAGTAACGGTTATAACTTATTTATTATGATTCAAAGAGGTATATGATTTCGCTGCTACCAATGTTTTCATATCGTGCTGTAAATTTATGTATACCGGAATATATATATATATATATGCTTACCTTTATAGCACTTTCATTTTCTTTTGATCTAGTTTTAATTTGAATTAGAAACGGAATCTCTAACTAAAAATGCACTTTTGGTAGGAAAGCTAGTACGATCAACGAGGGTATGTTTATCCAGTAAGCTAATGCTCTCCCGTGTATATTGGCCATTCATTGTAAGATGAAATCAATTTTTTTTTTTTTTTTGGTCAAGAAGATAAAATAAATATGAAATGCACAGTAGTGCACAAAAGCATAAGCAAGCATTCAACATGAAATCTGATTAGAATCAATATACCACATATAAGGTTGCAGATGTGATACGGGATAGAGAATGGCATTGGCCAGAACGCTTCGCTATCTTGCTGATGGCTTGAACCTCTCCACCACAATGTAGGGGCCTGACAGGATGTGTTGGTTACTGAGGCCTAATGGGAAATTCACTACAGCGAATACCTGGGATGCAATTAGTGAACGGCAAAAGAAGGTTCCTTTGGGACTCTCTGATTTGGGGATGCCCTCGTATCCCTAAGCATTGCTTCTGTTCTTGGCTTGCGATCATTGATAGACTGCCATCTAAGGCACGTCTACTTGGATGGGGTTTACAAAATTACCAGTCATTGTGAGCTTTGTCACATGGGCATTGAGACACGTGATGATCACGTTATTTGAATGTACTTTTAGCAGAAGAATTTGGAGGATATTAAGATAATTAAGGTTCTAACCTAAAATTAATTGGTGCTAGGTGGAGTAACCCAAGATCTTATAAAGTGGTTTTAGAGTTTCTCATTTTTTGATATGGGATAAGTGTTATATTCTAATAGAGGAGATGTGTTAAATTTGCTATATCAAGTGTCCGGCAGTATTCAATGGAGCAGAGCTCTTCATCTTATTCAGAAAAACTGCAAAAAAAGGAACAATGAAATCAGTCTAACTGAATCTCATCTTCCCAGCCTATATCTCTACCATTTATGGATGGAATGAAACAACTGATTATTTGACAAGGGGGCTGCAACAGAGGACCAGCTTGTGAAAAAGATCTCCAATGATGTCCGGATGAAAATGCTTGCCAGACGTTAGTAAAAGAACCCTTTGTATGCATCGGAATATAAATGCCATCCTACAGTAGTTTTGAGTTTTTGTTAGGATAGTTTTTGTTTTTTACATTGTAAAGTGGTTTTACCACAATTCTATTCAGTGGAATGAAATCGTCTCTCTGATTTAGCGAAAAAAAAAAGAAAGCAAAAAGAACGCAATAATACAAAATCTTTCTGAAATTGAAATGGATAAAGAAAAGCCGATAAAGCTTCAAAACTATTACAAAAAATTGAAAAGAAAAGAAAAGTACAGTGCTTAATAAAAGTCCACAACCAAACAAACGAATGGCAAAATCCAAAGTGCTATTAGATTTTGCTTCTATGCCCACGTCTTTCCCTCAGATGGTGGTCTCCATCATTATTGGCAATTTGCGATAATTATATTTACCACCAGGCCGATTTGAAATTCTAGCTTGTGGGATATGAGCAATCTTTTTATAATCTGCACTTTGTTTGTCCATATCTTCTAGCCTTTTCTCAAATCTATCCGACATATCAACACAATCAAGACGTCGAAGATTTATCAAATGTTGTATACCTGCTGGCAACTCCTCCATTGATTTACAATTCCCTATTCATAGTAGTCCAAGTAAGGGCATCGCACCCATCTCAGTTCTGGCATGGTCCACATAATTAATACCTTGAGCTCCTGAAATCCTCTGGCCTTGAAACATAATTCCCCCCTTCATAAGTTTGGGTAAGTAAAAGTTGCATAAGATTGGGCAAATCTTGAAGTAATTGGATTGAATCATCCCTCAATTGAGTCCGATAAAAACGTATTTTAGTAAGTCCTTGAAGAGAAAGAATCCATTGTCGTACCTTTTCCAATCGCCCCCTTAATTGTAGTGAGTGAAGAAATCTTAGAGTTGAAGACAGAGAATATTATAAATCAATGACCTCTCCATTAAGGGGAATAATAGTTAATGAGCGGAGACCGGTCAGCTTCTCAAGGGAAGAGCAAAATTACTTTCCATCTTCTCTTCTAAGTCCGGTAATTTTCAATTTCCTCAGTTGGGTTAATTTTCCTATCTCCTTCACTATTTTGGCATCATCCTCATGGTTTGCATCTATGTAACAAAGATTTTGAAGAGATTGCAGGTTTCCTAGATTATATGGGGCCTGAAATCCAAAATCACCATTAAAACTTCTACATACCAATAGATGTCGAAGTTGTCGAAGTTTTAAAATCTCAATAGGCAATTCTGCTACTTTAGTGAATTTTAAATCCAAGGTTTCTAGATTTCGAAGCTTCCCAATCAATTTTGGAACAGTTTTCACCTTTGTATTCCTTAAGCTCAAATACTTGAGATGAAGGAATTTGAAAATTTCATCAAGAATCACCTCTAAAGAAGCCTTTTCAAAATCTAACACTTTAAGTAGCATCGGACCATCAAATAAGAACCTAGATAGAGATGATGGAGAGATAGAATCATGGGACCTGAACAACACAAGTGAACGAAGACACTTAAGCAAGCCAATGCTTGTGTATTGTCAATTGAGCTATGAATTACCAAGAGTAGAACCTTGTTTGAAATCTCCATCCCTTGTTCATTAAATATGGTTATAATATCCTGTTCTCTTGCCCTGCGAACGATAATTTGATGTATAATATGTAATACCCCAATATTTTTTTAATAATAATAAATAAAACATTAATATAGTGGTGTATTAATTTATAGACCAAATTTAGCAAATGATTCTTGTTGATTCAGTGCACACTTTGAGATCTTTACTTTTGGCTAAAGAAAGTAAATGAAGGACAAGATCATGCCAATAAAGACTACTTTATTCAAATGTGAAACAATATAGATTATTTTAATGAAAATGTGCAATCATTTTAGCTATTATTTTAGTGATTAGATTGGGAACAAAGTTGAGTGATTTCCGTAAGTGGTTATAATGCTAAAGCCACCAATTTGTCCAAGATGGTTTATTTTAATGCTAAGGTGCAATACTTTGGGCTATAAATTAAGTGTCACAAAGACATCTTTACCTTAGTTTAGTCTTTAGTTTTGATATAAAGGAGAAGAATGGAACTTGCAGTGAGCCGTGCAAAGCTTAAGAATTTAGGAAGTCCAACTTCTATTATTTGGATTTGGTGGCTTTTGGCATATAAAGCTTTTGGTTAATTTTTGTAAGTAGTTTACCTATTTTCTTTTGATTTACCCCATTTGTTGTTTTGCAAATATTGTTTAGTTTGTTATTCTGTCATTCGTTCGTGATTCTTGTTCAGTTTTCTGTATTGATCCTTCTGATAAATCAATCTGAGACTTTGATTCAGGTCCTACGAACTAGACAAGCTGGGTATCGAATCCTATGCGGGTGGGAGTTAATGGGCCGGCTGTTGTTGGCGTCTACTGTTATCGACTATCGTGCATTGTGAATCTGAACTTGTGATCGTGCTGCTATCAAGTAGCCACGGCTTGTTATAGTGTCCCGTAGTGCCTGATATTACTTCTTGATTATTTGGCTATTTTATTGATCTTTAAACTATCGCTTTCTTCGGGGTAAATCTATTTACTGAGCATTGTTTCGCTCACTCCTTTCATTTTCTCTTTGCAGACAACAAAGTTAGATCGGTTATGATTATTGTTATTTTTTTTGGAGAATTCTTTTGTAATTAAAGTTATAATTCTTATTTTTTCGGGACTGTAGAAGCTCTGGATTAATTATTTATTAATGGATTCCTAGCTCGTTTTATTGAGAGATTTGAGCCTTACGGGCTTAGGAGGACTTGTCTTTCTAGGCGCGCGGCGGTCTCGTCCCGGGTTTACCGCGTTAAATTTCGGGGCGTGACAGAATGGTATCAGAGCAATAGGTTATGATAATTTGAGGACTTGTGAATTGGGTAGCTAAGTTTTTGTTACGAACTATAAGAGTGCTTAGGCTTAAATTTATTACTTTGGAGTGTCTAGATTTTTATTTATGATTTTGGAATTTTGAATTGTCTCTTGCAGGATCCTTATATAAGATATTAAGTTTCGAGGACGAAACTTTTCTAAGGAGGGGATAATGTAATACCCCAATATTTTTTTAATAATAATAAATAAAACATTAATATAGTGGTGTATTAATTTATAGACCAAATTTAGCAAAGGATTCTTGTTGATTCAGTGCACACTTTGAGATCTTTACTTTTGGCTAAAGAAAGTAAATGAAGGACAAGATCATGCCAAGAAAGACTATTTTATTCAAATGTGAAACAATATAGATTATTTTAATGAAAATGTGCAATCATTTTAACTATTATTTTAGTGATTAGATTGGGAACAAAGTTGAGTGATTTCCGTAAGTGGTTATAATGCTAAAGCCACCAATTTGTCAAAGATGGTTTATTTTAATGCTAAGGTGCAATACTTTGGGCTATAAATTAAGTGTCACAAAGACATCTTTACCTTAGTTTAGTCTTTAGTTTTGATATAAAGGAGAAGAATGCACCTTGCACTGAGCCGTGCAAAGCTTAAGAATTTAGGAAGTCCAACTTCTATTATTTGGATTTGGTGGCTTTTGGCATATAAAGCTTTTGGTTAATTTTTGTAAGTAGTTTACCTATTTTCTTTTGATTTACCCCATTTGTTGTTTTGCAAATATTGTTTAGTTTGTTATTCTGTCATTCGTTCGTGATTCTTGTTCAGTTTTCTGTATTGATCCTTCTGATAAATCAATCTGAGACTTTGATTCAGGTCCTACGAACTATACAAGCTGTGTATCGAATCCTATGCGGCTGGGAGTTAATTAGCCGTCTCTTGTTGTCGACTACTATTATCGACTATCGTGAATTGTGAATCTGAACTTGTGATCGTGCTGCTATCAAGTAGCCACGGCTTGTTATAGTGTCCCGTAGTGCCTGATATTACTTCTTGATTATTTGGCTATTTTATTGATCTTTAAACTATCGCTTTCTTCGGGGTAAATCTATTTACTGAGCATTGTTTCGCTCACTCCTTTCATTTTCTCTTTGCAGACAACAAAGTTAGATCGGTTATGATTATTGTTATTTTTTTTGGAGAATTCTTTTGTAATTAAAGTTATAATTCTTATTTTTCGAGACTGTAGAAGCTCTGGATTATTTGTTTATTAATGGATTCCTAGCTCGTTTTATTGAGAGATTTGAGCCTTGCGGGCTTAGGAGGACTTGTCTTTCTAGGCGCGCGGCGGTCTCGTCCCGGGTTTACCGTGTTAAATTTCGTGGCGGACAGAGATGGTATCAGAGCAATAGGTTATGATCATTTGAGAACTTGTGGATTAGGTAGCTAAATTTTTGTTACGAACTATAAGAGTGCTTAGGCTTAAATTTATTACTTTGGAGTGTCTAGATTTTTATTTATGATTTTGGAGTTTTGAATTGTCTCTTGCAGGATCCTTATATAAGAGATTAAGTTTCGAGGACGAAACTTTTCTAAGGAGGGGATAATGTAATACCCCAATATTTTAATAATAATAAATAAAACATTAATATAGTGGTATATTAATTTATAGACCAAATTTAGCAAAGGATTCTTGTTGATTCAGTGCACACTTTGAGATCTTTACTTTTGGCTAAAGAAAGTAAATGAAGGACAAGATCATGCCAAGAAAGACTATTTTAATCAAATGTGAAACAATATAGATTATTTTAATGAAAATGTGCAATCATTTTAACTATTATTTTAGTGATTAGATTGGGAACAAAGTTGAGTGATTTCCGTAAGTGGTTATAATGCTAAAGCCACCAATTTGTCAAAGATGGTTTATTTTAATGCTAAGGTGCAATACTTTGGGCTATAAATTAAGTGTCACAAAGACATCTTTACCTTAGTTTAGTCTTTAGTTTTGATATAAAGGAGAAGAATGGAACTTGCAGTGAGCCGTGCAAAGCTTAAGAATTTAGGAAGTCCAACTTCTATTATTTGGATTTGGTGGCTTTTGGCATATAAAGCTTTTGGTTAATTTTTGTAAGTAGTTTACCTATTTTCTTTTGATTTACCCCATTTGTTGTTCTGCAAATATCGTTCAGTTCGTTATTCTGTTATTCGTTCGTGATTCATGTTCAGTTATCTGTATCGATCCTTCTGATAAATCAAATTTGAGCTTTTGATTCAGATCCTACGAACTATACAAGCTGTGTATCGAATCCTATACGGCTGGGAGTTAATTAGTCGTCTCTGCCTGTTGTCGAATATTGATATCGACTATTGTGAATTTTGAATATGTACGTGTGACCGCGCTACTGTAAAGTAGCCACAACTTGTTATAGTGTCCCGTAGTTCCTGATATTATTTCGTGATTATTTGGCTATTTTGTTGATCTCTGAACCTTCGCTTTCTTCGGGGTAAATCTATTTACTGAGCATTTTTTTGCTCACTTCTTTCATTTTCTCTTTACAGACAACAAAGTTAGATCGGGGTTTACCGGACTAGAAATCTTGTGACCAGAGCTAAGGATTCGAGTGAATTTGTTGAGATATATGATTATTATTATTTTTGGAGAATTCTTTTGTAATTAAAGTTATAATTCTTATTTTTCGGGACTGTAGAAGCTCTGGATTAATTATTTATTAATGGATTATAGCTTGTTTTATTGAGAGATTTGAGCCTTGCGGGCTTAGGAGGACTTGTCTTTCTAGGCGCGCGGCGGTCTCGTCCCGAATTTACCGCGTTAAATTTCGGGGCGTAACATAATATCATGGATTCCACATACCTTAGATCCTCCATCAATAATTGTTCGGGCTACTTTGACTAAACTTCTCTAGATAAGTTCATCCAGATAACTTTTAGCCACATCTTCTATTGTCATTCCTTCTTTTTTTTGCACAAATCCTTTTGCAATCCCGAGCCAAATCAATCTACTCTTCCTTATGACATCATCTTCTGGAAGAATGCTCAAATATAAGAAACAAATTTTAAGATAGTCAGGCAAGTAATTATAACTCAGAGAAAATATCTTTGTCATATTGTCCAGTTGGTTGTTGGCTGTAAGCTGTTCACCGAGGCTCCTATTAAATAAGTCCCATTCTTCAATTCTGCGACTCTTTCTTGCCAAGACGCTACCAATTACCACAATTGCAAGTGGCAAACCATCGCATCTCTCTATGATATTTTCGACAATTTCCTCTAAATGACGAGGGTTCAAGAAGTAGACCGAAATGCTTTCTTGCAAAATATAATCCAAGATGCTTCTTGTTTAGAGGCTCTAAATGATAAATGTCACCCCCGTTGTCACTCATAGCAGCCTGGCCTACCTCAGTGATGCGTGTTCTAATCATGATCATACGACTGCCAAAATTGTTTTTGGGAAATGCCATCCGAATTGCATCCCAATATGTCGTTCTCCAAATGTCATAAAAAACAAGAATGTAATTCTCTTGATGAAGGAGATCACGAACAACTTATTTCATGCCGTGGATGTCCATGGTATCCAATTCAAGAGGTGCGGGTTGATTGAGCTCCTTGAAAAGTTGTCAAATTGCTTGGTTTAACAGTTTCTTGTTCTTGAATGACTGTGAAACTGTGATCCATGCATGATACTTGAACCACTTCTTTACAGATGCATCATCATACACCTTTTTTACCATGGTTGTTTTTCCCAACCCTCCTATCTCAACTACCGAGATCACACGAAGTTGGGAATTACTAGTAAGAAGCATATTCATGAGCTTCTTCTTTGGTCTTTCAATTCCAACGAGGTCCTCTTCTTCAAGAAATATTGCATCACCTTGACTATCATACCATGTGATTTGAATAGGAGCAAAACTCGAGCCTTACTCAAAAATGCCATATTGGTTCTGGCATTTTTGATGTACTTCCGAAATATTCTTGATCTCATCCTTGATGGTATGTATTTTAGTGACAATTTGGTGACGTGCTTTTGAATTCTTAATCGAGCCACAGTTTTTTCAGACTCGACCAAGAAATCCATCACCATAATGGCGTCCAAATCGCATGATAAATTCATCAAGAACATCTTCGGCATCATAAGCGATACCACGCAATTGACTAACCCATACTTCAACATCAAGATTGGTTTCCACCAATATAGCTTCTGCTCTTCTGAGAAAGCCCTTCATCTGACCACGTTCATCTTTAATATGCTGGACTTTATCTCGAAGCCCTCCCAACAATGCGCTCTCTTCACGGAGAAAAGTTGTAAGTTGGCGTAGTAGAAAGGTCAGCACAGCATCTGTCATTTTCCTTTTTTGGAGTGGTCCCCTTTTTGTGCTTATATGGCATATTGTGACAATTGTCCAGCTGTGTGGGCTTTTTTTTATCATCCATGGGCCTTGGGCTAATCAACATTTCCTGAACTATATATTTTTTATCCACATCAAAACTTATTACATTAATGCATCCGCATAACAAACAATTGTTTTTCTTTTCTTAAAAAGAAGGAAAAAACCTCTTGGTCCTTAGTTTTAGGAACCAAAAACACGAAGCTTATTCATTTTGTTATTGTCTTAATATGAATGGTGTTTTATGAAATTAAAGCAAATGTCATATAATACCACGTTCTGAGTCATTTCCTAAAAAAGATTTCTAATTTAGATTTATACTTTTCTGACTTTTGGACTAGTGCAGGAATTTGAAACAAAAAGAAAAGACTAGTGCAAGAAATTCTCTTCTGCATTTAAAAGAAATTTGTCAATGTTGAGTCGAGAAGAAGAAGATGGAGAGTTCCTAAAGTCAGCAACATATTAAGAACTAAGAAAAGTTTAATTTTGGTCGAAAAGTGATATTGGGTCTAATAAAGTTAAAGAAAGAAGAAAAAGATTTGAGTAAATATTACTTAAGAGAAAGAAAAATATTTGAGTAAATGTTCATTAAGAGAGAGAGAGAAATTAAGAAGAGAGAGAAAAAAAATTAAAAGAAGAAAGAGAAAATAAAGATATTGTCAAGTTGGCATGTCATGTAGGATTTCATGTAAGAGGTAATAAAAATAATTATATTAGACACTTTGATTGTATGATGACAGATTTTGGGTGTTTGGGCTCGCCACTGTTAGAGCTAGACAGCTATTCTTAGGTTGATGCCACCTGTCTTGGAAATCTCAGCCTAGAATGTGAGACGCTGCTTTCTGCGTCTTAACTATAATTGATGATTGGCGATATCTAGTTTATTGCTAAAATTCTGTGCCTTCATAATTGTTTCACTACCATCTGCAACTTTGTCATTCACATTTTCCTTGTCAAATTGATCATGAGATGAAAATATACAGCCATGGTAATGGAACTTCAATGCATAAAGAAAAGACTTATACAAACTACTAGGCTACTCCTGAATTGTGAAAAAAGACTACAAAGTTCATATTCAAAAAAAAAAAGTACAATTGAAAATGCTTGTCGAAACAACAATAAAAAAAATCCAAACTGATCTTCATTTGCTGCTTTTATTGCCTATGTTCCCTCAAATGGCCATCTCTTTTCCTATCGACAAGTAGCGTTTGTTAATTCTACCATCAACCCAATTGAAATTACAACTTGAGGGATATGAGCAATCTTCTTATAATCCGGACTTTGTTCATCCATATTTTCTAGCTTGTTCACAAATCCATCGGCCATATCAACAAAATTTAGATTTTGAAGACTTGTCAAATGTTCTATACGCATTGGTAACTCCTCTATTGATTTACAACCCACCATCATAAGTTTTTCAAGAAAGGGCATTGCACCCTTCTCCACTCTTACCCATCTCAATTCTTGCAAATTCCTCATCCATAATATCTTGAGCCCCTGAAACCCTCCTGCCTTGAAATGTAATCCCCCTCCTTCATAAGCTTGCCAAAGCACAAGTTGCACCAAATTGGGCAAATCTTGAAGTAATCGTAGAGGGTCATCCCCTAATCGACTCCAAAAGAGTTCTATTCTAGTAAGTCCTTGAAGAGAAGGAATCCACTGTGGTACATTTTCTAATCTCCCCCACAATTTTAGCGCGTGAAGAAATTGTGGAGTTGAAGAAAGAGAATATTGTAGATCGATAACCTCATCTTCGTTCATGCTAACAACTCGTAATGAGCGAAGATTTGTCAGCTTTTCAAGAGATGAGCAGAGTTCCTTTCCGTCTTGCCTTCTCATATTGGAAATTCCCAATTTCCTTAATTGGGTTAGCTTTCCTATCTCTATTAATATGTTGGTGTTGCCCATTTGATCTGCATTTATGTTACAAAGATTTTGAAGGCATTCCAAGTTCCCTATTTTACCCGGGGCCTGAAATCCAGTACTTTCCGCGCACTAATAGATGCCGAAGTCGTTGAAGTTGTAAGATCTCAACAGGCAATTCTGTCACATTAGTGTATTTTAACTCCAGCGTTTCTAGCTTTTGAAGCTTTCCAATCGATTTTGGAACAGTTTTAACATTTGTGTTCCTTAAGCTCAAATACTTGAGGTGAAGCAATTTAAATATATCATCTGGAATTGCCTCTAAAGGAGCACCTCTCAAATCTAAAACCTTCACAAGTCGAAGACCATTAGATAAGAACTTAAGTGAAAATGGCGGGGACATAGAACTAATGGACTCAAACAATACGAGAGAACGAAGAGACTTAAGCAAGAAATTACTTGCTTGAGTATTGTCAATGGTGCTATGGATTACCAAGAGTCAAACCTTGTCCGAAAATTGTACCCCTTCTTCACTGTATATGGCTACAATGTCTTGTTCTCTTGCCTTGCAAAGAATAATTTGTTGTATGATATCATGGACGCGACATGCCTTCAATCCTCCATCAAAAGTTGTATGGGCAACTTCGACCAAGCTTCTATTGATGAGTTCATTAAGATAACTCTCAGCAACTTCTTCTATTGTCATTCTTTCTTTCCTTTGCACAAATCCTTCAGCAATCCAGAGCTGGATCAATCTCGTCTTCTTTATAAAAGCATCTTCTGGAAGAATGCTTAAATACAAGAAACAAATTCTTAGATGGTCAGGCAAGTCATAATAACTAAGAGAGAGTAACTTTGTCATATTGTCCAGTTGGTTGTTGTATGCTAGTTGCTCACCAAGACTCCTATTGAAAAAGTCCCACTCTTTAGTCGTGCGATTCTTTGTTGCCATGATGCCTCCAATTACCACAATTGCAAATGGCAAACCATCACATCTCTTTATAACATTTTCTGATATTTGTTCTAAATGGCGAGGACAAGAGTTGGCCCGAAATGTTTTCAAACAGAGTCCATGATTCATCCTTGGTCAGCGGCTCCAAGGGATAAATGCCGCCCCCGATATCACTTACAGCAGCTTGGCCTACATCAAAGATGCGTGTTGTGATAATGATACGACTGCCACAATTGTTTTTTGGAAATGCCATCCGGAGGGCATCATAATCTATCGCTCTCCAAATGTCGTCAAAAACAAAAATGTAATTTTTTTCATGAAGGAGATCGCAGACAGATTGTTTCATGCTATTAATGTCCATGGTATCCAGTTCTTGAGGTGCTTGTTGATTGTGTTTCTCGAAGAGTTGTAGAATTGTCTGCTTTAATAGTGTTTCGATCTTGAATGATTGTGAAATTGTGATCCATGCATGATGCTTGAACCGATTCTTTACAACTGTATCATCATACACCTTTTTAACGAGAGTTGTTTTCCCCAACCCTCCCATTCCAACTACCGAGATCACGCGAAGTTGGGAATCATTGGTGAAAAGCATATCTATGAGCATCTTCTTTGGCCTTTCAATGCCAACCAGGTCTGCTTCTTCTAAAAGAAGTGCATCACCTTGACTATCATGCCCTGTGTTTGGGTTTTGATTTTGAAATCTAGATGAACTTGAGCCTTGCTCAAAAATGCCGTGTTGGTTTTGGTACCTCTGATGTGCTTCTGAAATATTTCTGATCCTACCCTTGATGGTATCTATTTTTGAAGCAATTTGATGACGAGCTTTTAAATTCTTAATCGAGCCATAAACCTTCCGGACTCGACCAAGAAATCCGTCACCATAGTGGCCTCCAAAGCGCAGGATAAACACATCAAGAACGTCTTCGGCATCATAAGCCACATTACGCACTTGATTGACGCATGTTTCAGGTTCGGGATTATTTTCCACCATTACTTCTGCTCTTCTGAGAAAGCCCTTCATTTGAGCAAGTTCATCTTTAATATGATGGACTTCATCTCGAAGGCCTCCCAACAATGCGCTTTCTTCACGGACAAAGGTTGAAAGTTCGCGTAGTAGAAAGGATAAAACAGCAGCTGCCATTCTCAATCACTCAATTAATCTATCAGGAAAAGGAATCTGTTTCTGGGATTATTGTGTTTGGTGGTGGTTCGATCTTGAGTGAAGCAAATTATATAAAGTGTGGGAAAAGTATTGTATTAACCAGGCTGATTGGTCAATCTCTCATACGGTTGTCATTCGCACAAGGCTGCCATTCTCACTCACTCAATCTTTCAAGAAAGGGAATATCTTTCAGGGATTATTGTGTTTGGTGGCTTTTCTCTCCTGAGTGGAGCAAATTATATAGAGTTTTGAATGCTTGCAGAATGTGAACTGTCAGCAACTCTCTTCGGCGGCCGGGTATATATTAAAAAAGGCAACTTTCTGGGTGTCCGCTGGGAAGGTGTGGTGGAAAATCATGTATGACTTTCCTTTCAGAGGATGGCTAGTTGCCTTCCATATAAAAATACATACTTCCAATCGATCCTTTGAATTTTCAACTAACACAATGCATTTAGAGCCCTATATCTTTTTGTTAAGGTATGATTTTGCACGGTTTGCGATTCTGCTCCACCTGCAAAATCAAACGACGTGGGCTATATTCCGGGATAGCTCCATGAACCTTGTTGAAGTATTTATAGAAGTGTGAGCTATTTCCAAGGTAGCGTCGTAATGGTGTTTAGCGTGTTAGGTTAACCATCATTAATTTAACAAGATGTTTCCAGGGAGAGTTCACCATACTGTTTGTTAGGGTATAGTTGAATTCGCTCCAGTTGAGCCTGTCTGACGAGAGATACGTGGTAAAATTCTATTGGTTTTATTTTAACACATACTTTTTCTCATGTAACTTTTATTTTTGAACATTACTATATACTACTATATTTTTATCACTTATTTATATATATAAATATTTTATTAGTATGTTAATATAATAAACTTTTTTATACATAAATATATGTTCCCTTGTGTCATCTAATTGATTAACCATGTTGGACGCGGCGCAACACCCCGATTCACCATGCAATTTCTAGCCTTGCGGTTCGTCTGATCAATTCTTCCAGTCAGTGTTGAACAAGACGACTCCTCCATCTCACCGTTTCTTTAAATAATCACACTTCCCACATCATTCAACAAGTTGGAGAAAAAATAATTTAAGGAACCATGTTTGAATTAGTCTTCCCTTTCTCTTGGGACAACACCAAATTGATTTACTTAAAATATATTAATAGTCAATTTATAATTGAGGAAATAGGGTAATGGCACTACGATATTTTTTATTTGTTATAACACTTAAAATTGTTGTAAAAAGACTAAAACTCATTGCACGTAACTTTACACAATGAAACAATTGCATATGATCTCGTTGTAAATTTTGTATTACAATGATTTTTTGTAAATAATAAGCAACAATTTAATATACCGTTGCAAAAAGGTACTCTCATAAGTAATTATTTATAAAAAGTGATAAAAAAAAATTTAACCGTTGCAAAAAAACTCTAGTTTATTAAACAGTTTAAATTGCATTAAGACACAAATTGCAACGGTTTTATTTTTCAAATTGGAGTATTGCAAAGAAACTAAAATGTTGTAGTGTAGCACTTGAAATTTCTTCCAAAAATTAAAATTGTGAAAACTTCTTCTGGGTGTTTAAGTAAATTAATATGAATGGAGTTCTTAATTTCAGTATCTAAGACTGACAATTGCTTCTTTAGGGAAGAGTTCAGGAGACCTTCATACTATAAACGAGTTACCAGTAATAGAAGATATCCATTAATAGTTAAATATTTAAAAAATGTGACTATTTTGGCTAGTCAATATCGTACAGCGGTGCTAGCATTAGATATGTAATTTGTAATTAACAAGTTGAAATTGATTATATAAACGAATGTTGGCTTTTACTAGATTCAACTAGAAGGTTCTTTGACTTAGCAAAAAAAGCTAGAAGGTATTTTGGCCACAAGAGTATGGTTTAGCGATAGTAGAGTGTCAACATTATCTATTGTTTTGAAGTTCTGCTATTAATTGACTTATTTTATGTGTGGAGACGCACTCCTATACTTACAAGTTTACTAATTAGTGATCGAATTTCGTTAAATGATTAACATCGTCCAAAAACTAGAAGGTACTTTGATAAGCTTTTTATATGCTATTTTAAAGTTTTTGGCAACTTCTACAAATTGAAGAAGTTTATAAACAACGTAGAATTGATGGTTTGATTTACGCCTCCTCACCATTTATTTATATTTAATGCCAAAACAACGTAGTTTTGTCCAACATCATAAAAAGTTGATTTCAAAAGGAATTATATGCGTGTATATTTATATATTTATGTATATACATAGAAGTACAAATTTCATAACCATACTAATTGTTTATAAAAAAAATTCACGCCAAAGGTTAAGTTTGTAAATCATTTTCACAATGACATACTTTCAATATAAAAATCATTTTTCTTAAATTATTATTTTTATATAAATGAAAAACTATGTTATTCTAGTATTAAATAAAAGTTTGTATTTATGTGTAATAAATATGATCTTTTAATTTTATTTCCTTAAATCATTTTATTTGTCTGAAAATGTACAAAAATATGTCGTTTTAGTATTAAGTATAAGCACATAATGGGGTGGCAAAAGCCACCTATGTAAGGGTAAGGGTTTAGTGACAGACTCTTCTAGCAATCGTTTAGATAGAGCAAGGCTTCGGAGGGACAAGATTGAGGAAGTTAGGAAGACGGACGCCTTGTGGTGAACTGAACAAGGTAACAAAAGCCTTGTTCGCGACTTGAAAGAGAAACTGCTCCAACAGAAGGACGAGGCTTTTTAGCTAGATTATACTCGTGATTTTAGCTACATTATGTGCTTGTGATTCTAACCATTTGATCATAAAAATTAGATAAAAGTAATGTGTCACTTTTTTAAAAAGTATTGGAGGATCCTTTAATTGTCTCTCCAATCTTTCACGAAAAGAGTCACCAGGTTACCTTCAGTTTGTTTCTAATTACATTTATAAGCTCCGAGAGCTTTTTCCTTTTGTATTTCCCAAGCTTAAGTTCAATTCTAGATCAATCTCCAGTGCTTTGAGTACTATGAACCCCTCTGCCATTCATTGAAGCAGAGCCGTTAATCTTTCGGAAAGATTGATCATAGAGCAACACAATGTTTCTAGAGTAATTGATCATAATTGAATTGAAAAGCGACATGTATTACTTTCCCTTTGTTCCATATTCCGCATGTTACTATGCCTTACAAATAGCAAATCGACGAGTTGCAATGCATGTTGGATGCACTGAATGTGGAGGAGTTTTTGAAGATGCAGCTCATATCTTTCAAAAATGCCCTGCCATGTTGGAAATATGGAGGAAATTGAGAAATTCAGGTTATTCTTCCGACTTTCTTAATAATAATTGGTTGGAATGGATTCAAAGTAATCTAAAAAAAACAGTTTGGGTTAAAGGGATCTCTTGGAACATTATTTTTGTTTCTACAATTTGGTGGATCTAGCGGTGGCGGAATGAAAGATTCTATAAAGATGGAAATCAGACTACTCGAGATATTGATGGCAAAGTGAGATTTATCTATGATTATGCTCGTGACTTGGAAGCTACTTGAAAAGTCAGTGACAATTCACGTAACCGTTTCTTACAACGAAAAATCCACATTGGATAGGAAAAGCGCACGAGGGGGTGGAAATTAAATGTTGATTGTTGTTCTAAAGGAAATCTAGGATTGGCAGGAGCAGGGGGGCCACTTTCGAAATGAAGAAGGGGATTGGGAGACGGGCTTCATGATAAACTTGGGAGTAACTTCTAATAACATGGCTACTTTTGAAGGTATGAAGCGAGCAGTGTCACTTGGCATTACTCACGTTTGCATTGAGACGGATTCCCAACTGATGCTGCATTTTTTGAAAGGAAATGTTAATAGACATTGTCCTATGAAGCTGTTGGTGGACAAATGTAAGGATCTCCTTTCGGTGAATACAACTTTCACCATATGTCATGTCTATCGTGAAGCAAATGCTTGTGCAGATTGGATTGCCAACTTTGCGCTTACTCAACCTTTGGACATGCATGACTTGAGCCAACTTTCGACTCAACTGGTTTCTCTTATTGAGCTAAACAAAAGGGGTGCAACATACCCTCGGTGGGTTAATTAATTTTCGGCCTTCAGCCTCCCTTAGAAGGAAAAAGAAAACAAAAAACAAATCGCACTGGTCCCTCTTAATTCTTGGAAGGCTTCAAATTAAAGTCATTAGGCTATCATCAATAGAGGCTCTAAATTAAGGGGCTCTAAAAACAAATTTCGAATCATGTTGCTTTTTAGAACCCTATTTAGAAATCCATATGTTTTTTAGGGTCTCTAAAAAAAAAATTGTCCCTAGTGAGGGACTCTAAATTTAAGGATCCTTGGTGGAAGAGACCTATGTGGGCTTTACATTTTTTTGTCTTTTTCTTGAGTCTCTATTTTTTTTCAACAAATTTGTTGAAGAAAATAGAGACTACTCTCTATTTTTGTTGAAATATATTAACTTTGAAACAAAAGATTGGATTTAGGGCTCTATATTGTCAATTGCTGTTGATTTTTTTTTCTCAAGAGTCTATATTTTCGCTAAAAAGTAGTAATAATTGCAATATAGAGCCCTCATTAAGAATACCCTTATTTGTCGATACATATCTATACTTGGCCAACCCAACACATTGTGCCGCATACTCCAGTTCAGTCAATGTAAGACAATATAAGTTGCATCTGAAATATTAAACTATAATAAATCATTATCTGACCACTCAATCAAACGGTTAGGGGACTCCGCCATGTAAAAGTTTCATATTTGCAAATACCAATGTAGTATGCAATACCTATGGGTTAGTCATATATCCCATACATACTACTTGCACTACATGTTTTGCTTCCCTTTTTTTCATCATCTACTAGTTAAGACAGGCCATAGAATATGCTCGAGTGCCGCCATCATCTACCCATCACATTTTCACAATCTACTAATCAAACATACATCCCATGTCTTATATATTTACAAAGTTTTTATTTTCAGCTTGATTTATTTTTATCTTGAATGAAAAGCTAGAATGAGGAGCAGGGAGGGTATGTTATCAAATATTACAATCAATACACTGTCCGGTGTAGAAGAAACAAAAGCATGTATAAGCTAGGGACAAAACCAAAAATGGGTTAATACCACTTTTACAGCAGATGGCCTTGTTACACCAGATAGCCCCAACAAACAACATGAGCATTTCAACTTCGGCCAAATGAATCGACGGCCTTTACCAATGGATGCTATGTTTTGTCCGCAACCCTGAGCGCAAGGAGATAGGGGCGCATGTTAATGTGTTTCTCCTTTTTTTTTTCTTTCTTGAGTTAGAAAGGTGTCTTTTTTCATTTTATTGAGGTGTTGGTGTTGGTGTTAATGGTTGTTGGTGTTGGTGGTGGTGGTGGATAAGATGGTGTTGATGATTTTTTTTTTTTTTTTTTTGTGTTTTGATTAAAAAAATTGTTATGACCAAAATACCTCTGTAAATTGAAAAAAAAAAGGAGTCACGTGTCTTGCACATGTTTTTACCGTTAATTTTTTAACGGATTTAACAAATAGGACTAACGGTGTCTCAAATTTAAAAAATAAAGACTGAAAAGTAGCACTTTTGAAGATAAGAGACCAAAGTGTCAATGAAGGCAAAGATAAAAGACTAAAAATAGTATTAACCCCAACCAAAAATTTAATATAATATTGAGGCCCTTTCACCCACCCTTTCTTTTGTGTCGGGAACAAGATTTAAACAAAAAAATTGATGACATGAAATTAAAAAAAATAAGCAAGCCGATAACTTTTTTTTAAAAATACTACTTAATATTTTTTGAAAACATAAATTCCCAGCCCCCTAGCTTCGCCCCTCATACAAGCATTCAGTTTCTGCTTCCATTGCCAACATCTTTCCCTCAAATGGCCATCTCCATTCCCATCCCCATCGACAGGTTGTGTTTATAAAATTCACCAAATTTCAACTTTAGGGATGTGAGCAATCTTATGATAATCAGCACCTTCTTTGTCCACATCTTTCCAGCGTTTCTCAAATCTATCAGACATTTGAAAAAATTCAACATAATGAAGATTTATCAAATGTTCTATTCCCACTGGCAAATCCTCCATTAATTCACATTCTCCAATCCAAAGTTGTTGAAGAAAAGGCATTGCACCTTTGTCCACTGTTACCCATCTCAATTCTGGCATATTCCATATCTGTAATATCTTGAGCTCCTGAAACCCTCCGGCCTTAAAACATAATCCCTCTCCTTCATAAGCTTTTCCCAGTGCAAGTTCCACCAAATTTGGCAAATCTTGAAGTAATAGCAAAGGGTCATCCTTTAACCGACTCCGACTGAGACATATTCTAGTAAGTCCTTGAAGAGAAAGAATCCATTGTGGCGCCTTTTCCAATTGCCCTCTTAATTCTAGATTGCAAAGAAATTGTGGAGTTGAGGAAAGAGAATATTGTAGATCAATGACCTCCTCTTCAAATCTTGAGGAAACAAGACGTAATGAGAGGAGATTGGTCAGCTTCTCAAGGGTAAAGCAGAGTTCCTTTCCGTCTTCTCTTCTCAGATTAGTGATTCCCAATTTCCTTAGTTGGGTTAACTTTCCAACCTCCTTCAGTATTTTGATATCACCCATTTGATCAGCATCTATATTACAAAGACTTTGGAGGTATTGCAAGTTTCCTATTTTATACGGGGCCTAAAATCTCATATACTTTTGACTCACTAACAGATGTCGAAGTTGTTGAAGTTTCAAAATCTCAATTGGCAGTTGTGTCACATTGGTGTTTCTTAGATCTAATGTTTCTAGCCTTTGAAGATTTCTGATTGATTTTGGAACATTATTCACATATGCGTACCTTAAGTTCAAATACTTGAGATGAAACTGTAAAGATTGATTTTGCCGTGTAAATATTGGCTGTGATTGTATTAATTTATAATACACATACAGTGAGAAGTTGTACATGGAAAGAAGTCTATGCTAAATAATCTATCTATACAACTTGATAACTGCACAAGTAGTAAACATTATCTCTAAAGATGAGATATGACAGATCTTAACCAACTTCACAAGGAGTCGAACCATGCTCGGTTAACACCCCCCCACAAGTTGTAGGTGGTGTAACCACAGGAAGCTTGGATCGGATAGACTCAAAACGGGCACGATATAGAGGCTTTGTGAAAATGTCAGTTGGTTGATCAGATGTAGGAACATACTGCAGACGAAAAATGCCATCCTTTATTTTCTCACGAACAAAATGAATATCGATCTCTATATGTTTGCTGCGACTATGGATCACAGGATTTGAGGCCATGTAGATGGAACTGATATTATCACAATGGATCGTAGGTGTCCCTTGAACAGACACGTCGAGATAGCGTAGAATATGCAGGACCCATAGTAACTCAGAAGAGAGGGCAGCAAGAGCTCGATATTCGGCCTCACAACTAGATTTGGAGACTGTAGTCTGCTTCTTAGAGCTCCAGGCAATAAGATTTGACCCCAAGTAAATTGCAAAACCTGTTGTGGAGCGGCGGGTATCAGGACAACCAGCCCAGTCAGCATCACTGAACCCATAAAGTTTAAGAGCAGAGCAGCGTTGAAAGAGTAAACCATGCTGAATAGTATGTTTAACATAGCGAAGAACACTTTTTGCAGCAACTAGATGAGAGTGTCGAGGGCTATGCATGAACTGACATATAGAATTCACAGCATAAGAGAGGTCAGGACGAGTCATAGTGAGGTATTGAAGGGCCCCTGCAATCTGTCGAAATTCAGTAGCATCAGGTAACAAGTCATCATGAGAAGTAGAGCTCGAACGAGCCATGGGAGTGCAGACTGGCTTTGCCTCATCTAAGCCAAACTGAGACAATAAAGATAATGCATATTTGGTGTGTGAGGAGTAGACCATTGGATGTACGATGGACCTCCATACCAAGAAAGTAATGCAATGGACCAAGGTCTTTCATATCAAAATGATGAGAAAATACTGCAATAAAAGCATGCACCGTCTTAGTTGAATCTCCAGTAATAACAATATCATCGACGTATATAAGTAAAATAATAACATGATTATCCAAACGTCGAGAGAAAAGTGAGGCATCATGTTGCGAATGTGTAAAACCACATGAAAGCAAAAATGTGCTAAACTTGTGATACCAGGCTCGCGGAGCCTGCTTAAGCCCATATAGCGATTTGCGAAGTTTGCAAACATAATCAGAATGCTCAGAATCAATGAACCCTTGGGGTTGCTGCATGTAAACAGTTTCGGATAACTCACCATGGAGAAAAGCATTTTTGACGTCCAATTGGCGCAAGGGCCAATTATTTGAAAGCGCTAAGGTAAGGACAATGCGAATCGTGCCAACACAGACTACGGGGCTGAAAGTATCACCATAGTCTCTCCCAGGTTGTTGCGTATATCCTTTGGTGACAAGGCGAGCCTTGTATCGCTCGAGTGACCCATCTGACTTTTGTTTAATCTTGTAGACCCAACGACATCCAACAACATTCATTTGTGGTGAGAAGGGAACGAGTGTCCAAGTTTTATTTTTAATTAATGAATTAAACTCCTCGGCCATAGCAGTTCGCCATTTAGAATCTTTGGAAGCTTGAGTGAAACAAGTAGGCTCAGGAGGTAGTGCTGAAGTAGCCGCAAGCAAGCACGTTGAGAGAGGATATTTAGTGGCGAAGAGGACTTTTGGTTTACGGGTGCCGTCCATAGAGCGGGTCACCATATGATGAGGCCTAGACGGCTCATGAGACTGAGGAGGCAATGATTGTTCACAAGGAGCCGAAGAAGATGCAACATTATCCTGCATCAAAGGAGATTGATCTGAGGTGGCAGAATGAGGATCTATGCTTGGCATAAGAGCTCGATCATTGAGGGACTGAGCTGTATCGAATAATAGTTGGTCAGGCCTAGCAATTAAGTCAGCATGAATAGACAAAGGAGGCGGTGGGCATGATACTTCAATGGGCTGATTGTCACGGTCTGTTGATGAGAAACCAGTCTGATCAGTATGCAGCAACTTAGAAGGAAAATTGACCAGCTTAAATGATGGAGGTGACGGAGCCGAATTGAGAATGCCAAGGTCAGTGAAACTTTGCTCATCAAAAATAACATGGCGTGAGAGCAATAATTTCTTATTTTGCAAGTCATAACATTTGTAGCCCTTGTGTACAGGACTATAGCCCAGGAAAATGCAACGACAAGTCTTGAAATCCAACTTGCGTCGACCGAAAGGACTTAGACAAGGGTAACAAATGGAACCAAAAACACGAAGAACTGAATAATCTGGAGCTTTACCATAGAGAACTTCATAAGGTGATTTATAATTGAATACAATACTCGGCAAGTGATTAATAAGAAACACTGCAGTTGAAAAGGCATAGTTCCAAAAAGATTTCGGCAAATGACTATGAGCCAGTAGTGTCAAACCCATTTCCACGATGTGTCGGTGCTTACGTTCAGCTAACCTATTTTGTTCGGGGGTGCCTGGACATGATAGCCTCTGAATAATGCCTTTTTGGTGAAAAAACTCCTTAACCGTATGATTAGTAAATTCACCCCCGCCATCGCTTTGAAAATATTTGATGCGTGCACTACACAAATTTTCAACCATAGCCACAAATTGAGGAATAATTGAAGGAACATCAGACCTGCGAAGTAAAGGGTAATACCATACAAAACGGCTAAAATCATCAACAAGAATTAAATAAAATCGAAAACCTTCCATTGAGTTTGTGGGGGCTGGTCCCCATACATCAGAGTGAACTGTATGTAACAACTTATTAGAACGCCTTTCAACTAAGCTAAATGGCAATCGACTACTCTTGCCAAATTGACAACTTTCACAAAAAGACTGACGAACTGTAGAGGGGGAAACAATACTAGCTTTATTGAGCCGCGACAAGATGGAAGCCGAGGGATGCCCCAATCGAGCATGCCATACATCCAAAGAGCCTTTATTTGCAATCAAAGAAACATAACTAGGCTGCTGAAGAGAATAAAGTCCACTATCAAGTCTCCCCTGGTGTAGAAGTTTGCCTGTCTTCAGGTCCTTAACATGATAACCAGATGGAGTGAAAACAAAATAGCATTGGTTTTCTCTAGTAAATTAAGCAACAGATAATAATTTCTTTGCAAGTTTAGGAACTAATAAAACATTGCAGGACAATGTTATGCCAGTAGACAAAGAAAGAGGCGTACGAGCAACATGAGTTATTGGTAAGCCAACACCATTGCCAATCATAACAGAATCAGTACCTGAATAAGTCATCTTACCATGGAGAGTAGTATCATCTGGGGTCATGTGGTGGGTGGCGCCGGTATCTAGATACCATGCAGAGTCATTAGGATTGGAGATATGCATGGCATTGAGTGCCTGAGTGTTCTTGTTGATGATATCATCGGGAGCCCAACAATTGTTGGCTTTGTGATATGGATAGCCACATCGATAACACACAACAGAGGATGAATCTTTATTGGTGTTAGACTGCGAACCACGACCGCGACCTCGTCCGTTTCCACGTCCCCCACGTCGACCTCTGTTTGAACGAGAAGACTGATTATTGTTAGAATATGGCACAGGCGATGAGGCAGCCTGTGATTGTGCAACAGAGATCACAACAGATTTTCCTAACAAAACAGCTGAGGAAGATAGACGTAATTCATAATCCAATAACAATCCACACATCTCGGCAAAGGTAGGAGATGTTGGTCTAGAATTTATTGCCACGACGATCGGATCATAGTCAGCACTAAGACCACGCAAGGTCCACATAATAAGGTCTTCGTCATCCACTGGTTTGCCTGCGCTAGCAAGAGCCAAAGAAAGCGATTTCGCGTGCTGAATATACGAATGAATAGACTGAACACCCTTGGTAAGAGATTGAAGTTCAATTTTAAGCTGTTAAATACGTGCTCTAGACTGAGAGCTGTAAAGAACTTCCAGCGTAACCCATACGTCACGAGCAGTGGTCTTATCGACCACTTGAGAAAGGATAGAGTCGGATAATGACACTAGAAGCCAGCCGAGCACCAACTGATCAAGTTGTGACCATTTAGCCAAATCGTCAGAAGCAGGATTAGGTTTGGCTGTGGTGCCATCTATGAAGCCAAGAAGACCATGGCATCGCAAGATAGGAAAAATTTGTGTCTTCCAAAGAAGGAAGTTATCAGCAGCAAGCTTAAGCGAAATCTCTTGAGAAATGTTTTTGACTGTAGGTAAAGGGGCAGAGGAGGTTGCAGGGATAGTGGCAGTGGAAGTCGCTGAAGAAGAGGCCATGAGAAAAAAAAAGGAATAGAGCAAGCATCGAGCGTGTATTAGAAGATTGGCGCTCTTGATACCATGTAAAGATTGATTTTGCCGTGTAAATATTGGTTGTGATTGTATTAATTTATAATACACATACAGTGAGAAGTTGTACATGGAAAGAAGTCTATGCTAAATAATCTATCTATACAACTTGATAACTGCACAAGTAGTAAACATTATCTCTAAAGATGAGATATGACAGATCTTAACCAACTTCACAAGGAGTCAAACCATGCTCGGTTAATAGAAACAATTTGAAAATTTCTTTTGGGATGGTTTCTAAAGGAGCACGTCTTAGTTCTAAAACTTTCAATAGTTGTAGTATAAAATCATGGATGCAACAGGCCTTCACTCTTCCATCTTCAGTTGTCTTGGCAACTTAGACTAAGTTTCTATTGATAAGTTCATTGAGATAATCCTCAGCCACTTCCTTTGAAATCATTCCTTCTTTCTTTTGCATAAACCCTTCGGCAATCCAGAGCCGGATTAGTCTCGTCTTCTCTATAGTAACATCTTCAGGAAGAATGCTTAGATACAAGAAACAAATTCTTAGATAGTCAGGCAAGCTATAATAACTGAGAAAAATTAACTTCATCATATTGTCGAGTTGGTTGTTGCATTTTAGCTGCTCACCAATACTTCTATTGAACATGTCCCATTCTTCAATTCTACAACTCTTCCTTGCTAAGACGCCACCTATTACCACGATTGCAAGTGGCAAACCATTGCATCTATCTATGATGTCTTCCGAAATTCTCTAAATGCTGAGGGCAAGAAGTAGAACCAAATGCTTTATTACAAAACAAAGTCCGTGACTCATCCTTGGTCAAATGGTCTAAAGGATAAACGTCACCTCCGATATCACTTGTAGCAGATTGGGCTACCTCAGTGATGCGCGTTGTGATCATAATACGACTGCCATAGTTGTTTTTAGGAAATGCCATCCGGATGGCATCCCAATCTGTCGTTCTCCAAATGTCATCGAATACAAGAATGTAATTCTCTTGATGAAGAAACTCACGAACAAGTTCTTTCGTGCTATAAATGTCCATGGTATCTAATTCATCTGGTGCTGGTCGGTTGACTTCCTTGAAGAGTTGTTGAACTACCTGCTTTAATAGTGTCTCAGTCTTAAATGACTGTGAAAGTGTGATCCATGCGTGATGCTTGAACCAATTCTTTACAGTTGCATCATCATACACCTTTTTAACCAAGGTTGTTTTCCCCAACCCTCCCATGCCAACTACGCAGATCACACGGAGTTTGGGATCAATTGTGAAAAGCATATTCATGAGCTTCTTCTTTAGCCTTTCAATGCCAACAAGGTCTACCTCTTCAAGAAGAAGTGCATCACCTCGACTATCATTCAATGTACTATGAACATGATCAGCGCTTGAGCCTTGCTCAAAAATTCCATATTGGTTTTGGTATCTCTGATGTGCTTCTGAAATATTTCTGATCCTATTCTTGATGGTATGAATTTTTATAGCAATTTGATGGCGAGCTTTCAAATCCTTAATCGAGCCACAAAGCTTCCAGACTCGACCAAGAAATCCATCACCATAATGGCGTCCAAGTCGCAGGACAAATTCATCAAGAACATCTTCGGCATCATATGCGACATCACGCAATTGACTGACCCATGCTTCAAGTTCGGGGTTATTTTCTACCATTACTTCTGCTTTTCTGAGAAAGCCCTTCATTTGCCCAAGTTCGTCTTTAATAAGCTGGATTTCATCTCGAAGCCCTCCCAACAATGCACTCTCTTCACGAAGAAAGGTTGAAAGTTGTTGTAGTGTAGAGGATAGGACAGCATATGCCCTTCTCATTCACTAAATTTTCGCACACAGGAATCTTTTTTTTGGGATGAAAGGTTGCAATGTCTTAAATGGAGCAGAGATTATTTTTGAGAGAAGACTTGCTAAGCGTGGACTTCAGCAACTCACTGATCAGTGCTTGGCGGCTATTAAAATGGTTAGATATATATATATATATATTTTTTTTTCTTTTTGGGTTGAAGGGAGCTATTGAAATGTTAAGAGACAGCAGAGAGGGGTGATGTTGCCAGACACGCTCACAATCCTATTGGACGCTTCTATATAATAAAATTTTTATTATTTAAAATATAAAATTATCCTCACAAGCATTACTATATATTATTTATTCACTCTTTTTTTTTAATAATAATAATAATAAAAAGAATGAAGATATAAAAGAGTGTCATCGAACATTACCCTATCCCCATAACTTAATTTGTCATCTAAGAGGCGACATCTACTGTTCTGTATGTGCCTCATTCTCCTAATCTTTTGCCCCTATCCTGTCTCCAAATCCGTGTGAAGAATGGTAGTTGCCTACAACTTTTTCCTAAATATTTTTAATAATGCGGGATTCAATTTAATTTAAAATACATAGTTTCAAACATAATAACATAATCATAGATGTTTAGAAGAAATCAAATATAGATGACAAATTGAGTTTTATGCCTTCAATCTGGTATTAAAAAAAATTAACTTTTCAATAATCGAATTTCAAGTATTTAAAACAATATATTTTCGTACGAATGATCCATACTATCCTACTAATAATCTCTAATCTATCTTATATCGTCTTTATTATTACTCTACCTTGTAATTTATATAATAAGCTACAGGTTAAATCTCGAAGTCTATTATCTTTAACCAAAAAAAAACTTGCAATACATCTGTCTTATCGGCTTTAATCAAGTTTCCATCCAGTTTGAGTTGAATAAAACTTGTAAACTTAGGAATGGCAGCGGTTTGGTTAACTGCAAAAAATAACAAAATTGTAACTAAAACCGTTAAGTAAATCAATAACTATAACCGTAACCAAAACCTAACGATTTTCAAAATTAATAATCATAACCGTAACCGTTAAGGATTTAAAAAATCGCGGTTAACCGTAACCGTTTAATTAAAAAATAATTAGTTTAAATAAAAAAAACCTTAAAAAAATATAAGAAAAATTAGTTTAAATGTAAATAAACCAAAAATAAAAGAATTCAAACCAATAATAAAACTTGAAATAAATTATATAATAGTTTTATGAGAAAAAATCAAAATCAAGAAGTTATGCAAAAAAAAATTCATTCCCAAGCACCGAGCGAGAAACGTCTCTTCTTTCATTTCGCCAAGTAAAGATGACAATTCTTAAGAGTATAAGTATTGGTCTAATAAGCTTATCACATCTCTTTTAATTGAGTTTAGTTCACTTTTTCTTAATTGAGTTTAGTTTAAATTTTTATCATTTTAATTACCAATTTTAGTTAGTCTTCTATTATTTTAAGTTTATATATATATGTTAGATTTTTTTATTAAATTAATAATCAGGTTTCAAATTTTGATTTTTTTTAAAGTCAAAAATTAAAACATCGGTTTCGGATAAAGCGGGTACCCGTTGCTATTCTTAGTTTTAGTAAAAGGTAATATAAAAACAAAACCTTATACCACATAAAAAAAAGAAGTGAGAATGCAGTGCAAGATTTTATTTATTTATTTAATTTTAGGCTAGTAGTAATTTTCATTCCATATATATATATATATAAAGACATATTTTGTTTCCAACATCACCAATGACTCTCTCCAGCAGTATTAGCTCTATTCACCATGGGTAGTTGACTTTCCCGATGTGCCCCTCGTAAAATATGCAATAATTATTTCCTGATCTATTGGTATTAACTCTGGACGTAAAGAACAATATGAGTATTTAATCACAAGAAAGTTGTTCTTTTTTTTTTTTGGGCGAAATAAAAAAATCCATTGAAAAAAAAAGAAAAATATATCAGTTTAACTAATTCCAATTGGAATAATCTCAAAATGAAGAGTCTCAGAAAATAGGTTTGGCAAGTTACAAACTCAGTTTAGATTCAAATTACAATTCAATCATCTCTTAACTCTCCAATCTATAACTTGGTCAGGGGTGTTGAAAGCACTAATAATATATAACGGATGCATTTTATATTACACAAGAATTAAGAATTGAGTCCCTTAGAATTCCATTAAAGTCCTGTACCATTAATATCACTCGTATCTTGAAAAAGAGCATTCATATGGAACGTATCCAAACACATGCCTCTAAGAAAAAGAAGAGAAAAAAGAAATTAAAATAAACGAGCACACAAAAAAATGATAACTCTTTCTTTAGGAATTACTTTCTTCTATCCTTGAAATTTTGACGAAAGACTAAAGGGGTTCACTCCCATTAGGATGTTTGTGACAAGGGTGAAATACAAAGATCAACTAATAATTAAGACCTTTAATTAAGTCCTTTGTATATATTTTCTATCGTTATGGCATATGAATTTAGGATGACAAAGACTAATATAATAAAAATAAAGACGAGTCGTAAGGAATATGAATAACAAAAATTAGTCTCTTTTTCACACTCGTATACCAATAGTTGAAGAAATCAGAACTCTCTCCAGTTGTAATTGTGTCATGCCCCGAAATTTCATATGCCCAGTAGATCTCGGTATGTAACACGCCGCGTGCCAAAAGAGTAAAATCCCAAAAGCCTGTTAGGCGCACAACCAGTGAACAATTAACTCAAAGCAACTAGAAATCCAAATATTTAAGAATCTCCAATCAAGCCGTAAATATTCCAATACAGTCTAAATCTATAAAAATATCTATAAAGGAAAGTATAAATCCCTCAATTATTACAATCCAAACCAAGTGTCACAAGATAAAGATTTCACTCCAAATCAAACCATATTCCAAAAAGACAAAGATTTCATCACTGAATCGTTTCGTTTGGATGCAATCCTCATCACATTGCAGTGCTTATTTTGTTCTAACTGCAAAGAAAGCAGGCGGAAGCAAAAGTTGTGAGCGAACGAAAGCTCAGTAAGGGAATTCAATCCACAATAAAAATACAACTTGAGGATTGAGTCAGGAAATTTCTGACTGGAATTCACAAATTTAACAATAGATACTATACATATAATAGTTGGTTAATAATTGACAGACCAATACATTTAGTGGAACATAAGGGAATAGTCACCAACACAACTCATAAACAAAATATATAGAAATAGTTGTGACTGCATTTAACCCGTGCAGTGTCGGTTTAGTAATAAATTTGAGCTATTTCATACAGTGGAGGTATCAGTACCCGCTTAAAACGGTACAATTACAGTTCATGTACCGTAACAGTATCGGTACAACTAAAGTAACACAATTATAAGAAAAAAAATTTGATTTAGAAAATCATAAATAAAAGAACACGTACGAAGTTAACGAGGACTGAAGAGCTTTTAGACGATAATCAAACAATACAATAGAGTTCTTAAGAATTTATTCGGACTTGGAGACAAAATCATAATACGACTAAATAACAGGAGTTTTATTTACGTAATGAATGGAATTTAATTCCACAACTAAAATGTATAAAATAACAACACAGACTCTTTAAATGCTACTTTTGACTTTCTTATAAAATAAATAAAATATACAATGTCCAATATATATATATATATATATATATATATATATATATATATATAGATATATATAATAATTAAAAATTAATATCGATACTGACCAGAGACGTTAGTCATTAAGTGACTATTTCGAACTTTCATTTTTTTTATTTTTTATATTTTATTGTTTAAAATCAATCTTTTAATTTCAATAGTTTAAAATTTTATCTTTTAATTTTAATAGTTTCAATCAAACTCATGTTCAGATATATAATGAAAGATGAAAAGGACAATCAAAAGTACAAAGTCTAACAATTACATAATATTTTAAATTTGGTCATTTTAATAGAACAAAATTCAAAATAATAATAATTTTATTTAACAATTACATATGAACTTAATCATTAAATAACTCAAAGTTCGGAGTAATCCTTAAAGGGAAAACTAACAATAAGAGATCTTAACAAGTGAAATATCAAATTTAATTTCGGATTAAACTTATACTAACAGAACGATATAACACAAGAGGGAACAAATCTCGGATCTAAAAACTAAGATGAGCATAGGAAATATTTGGAGGAGGATAAATGAATTCCACTTACACTTTGTTCTCAAAGCAAAATTCTCAATTCACAAAATTGCAAATCTTAGTCACCGCTTTAATCTCCTAAACATATAAACCAAACTTTCTATTACCAAATAAATCATCAACAATTAATTCTAGAAATTATCTCAAACCTTATGATAAATTTTCTAGCCTATGAATTAAATCACTCAGCTTACTTGATGAAGTCTTTGATTATGAGCCTTCATTGTTGTCTAAACTTCTCTACTTATATGAGTGATGAATCCAGAAGGAAAAATGGCAGAAGCAAGGGAAAGAAAAATGGTTCTAAGCTTATGCACGGCTTTGCAATAAATCTGATTCTTCTTCTTTTTTTATTTTATTTTTTATTTTATAAAAGTGGTCTAACTCATCATTGTTATGCTTTTCATCATTACCCCCACTCTACTTTATTCCCCACTTCACTTTACTTTTCCCCATTTCATGTTACTTTGTTTCCCCTTTGTCTTTTGCTTTTCTCTTTTTTAACCGGGTATTACATCCTCCCTCCCTTATAAAAAGTTTCGTCCTCGAAACTTACTTCATCCTTGAAGAAGAAGGGATACTTCGCCCTTGTTTCATGCTTGAGTTTCCATGTAACTTCTACCATTGGACTTTACAAAGCAATAGTAAGATGCCTTGTCACTTTACTCATTTCTCTCCTCCTTCTTTCAATACTTCAATCACTTAGTGGTTTGCATTAGGGAGCATGAGAAAGAGTGTTGATTCTATACTTGGTTAGAAGGTTGGGCTATCTTTGACTGATAAGGGCTATACGTGTTGTAGTACTAAGATAAATGATATCGTCTCCAAGATTTTTCACTTACTTCTGTTTATCAAGATTTGATCCACCAATTTAGCATCACATACGATAGTGCGAAAAGGTTTGGCTATTTGTCCAAGAAGTGTCATTAAACCTCTCATTCCTCAAAAGAGGTTTTGTCCTCATAATCATATTGTTCATGAACAGGCTTTGTAAGATCCAAAATCTCATTTTCTTTTTGTCCCTTTACTAAAATGTTTCAAATTGGGAAACCCTCAAACTAAAGCTCCAAATTATATTAACACACCACAAGTACGATAATCATCTTAGTGAACATTATTAGCAAAAGTTCTATCTCAATATCTTTCCACTTATAGATTAGTAGAACCTGATAGGTTTACAAATGATATGCCAAATTCATATCTACCAATACTAGTAACGATAATAATGTTGATAATTCCTCAAATATTCAAAACATTAACCTTGAGTAGTCTACTACTCAACCCTTAAGCTTCATAACTTGAGAACATATTCACAAAAAAAAAAAAAATACAATTATTTTCCAGTATACTAAGACAACCTAGATAGCTCAAGAAATAAGGATATAGAATCCCTGATATGCTGTAATCCTTTTAGAAATACCTTGTCATTTTCCTATAAGTAAAACTTTTACAAAATATGTGAACCTATAAGGTTAGTAATCTATTTCACTATAGCTAAACTTATCAAAATTTTATTTTATCATATGGAAGTAGAACAAAGCTCCTATAATGTGTTCTTCCTTGGACTATCATAGACTATAGAGATCATTCTATCAAATCAACACAATTCTTATATGAGCTCGCAACATAGAGTTTCATCTAATCAACAATTAAGATTTGTCGTCACTTCAACCAGAAAAGGAATTATTGATCTTGGGTATAATCGTTATGGTTTTTATCCAATCAAATGCTCCTTTACTAAATCAATGATCATTCACACTCATCAAAAATCATAATACACATATAATTATTTGATGCAACACTACATTCATTCCATGAAGTAACTTTTCAATAATCAAATGAGCAATCAAGAGATTAACAACATCAATTAGTTAAGTGCTACTGAAGGTCGCCAATTCAATCTCTTATAAGACAAATTCAAAAGTTGTATTAAGAGGGAACAAACAATTAAATTTCCAGCGAATCTAAAATGACGTTACAATTCAGAATCAGAACTGATAGCTGGGTTGAAACAGTATCCCAAAATCATAGCTAATATACCACAAACTCTCAGAACAGTAACAGAAATAGCATTCAAAACATTCCAAAAATGGAATTATAATAGAAGACAAGTAGACTAACTTGCAATTAAAAGACAACACATTAACAATTTATATATATATCAAGTCAAATTCTAAGTAATGTCAAATCTTTCAATCTCAAACCATATAGGAAAAACAAGTACCATAATGACTTCACTACTATTTTCTTATTCATTACACAATAGTAGTCTCTGAAGTATTTCTAACATTCACTATAATATTTATAATAACTCTAGTCGGAGAATTTCCTTAGATGCCCAAAGTGCATCCTTAAATCCACTATAATATGTGTATTAGCTCCAATATCCACAAATTACCACATGATCTATAAACCCACACATGACAACTAACTCCAAAATAATACCAAAGGTAAATTTGAACAGTTTTGCAAATCATCTTATTACTTGCTATGATCCTTCAATATCCGAATCCAGTTTATCATTTCTTTTACTTGTATCCTTTATGGAAATACTACTTAAATGCATCTAAACTTTCCATTTGATCATAATGAGGAAAAACTAAGACTTTTTTATCATTTGTTCATCTTCCAATCAAACAGACTATGGAGATCACATTGTAAGTAGGAACGTTCACACTTAAGTTCACTATATAGAACTTGACCACACAAATAGATTTGTTTTAACTTAAAGTATTGAACTTCAAATATCCATCTAGATTTATCCACTTAGCTATACCAAGCTACATCAACTTGAGGGTTTTGACTTCCTTATTCCATTTCTAATTGTCATCCAAAGCATAACAATTGAACCCAAGAGTCAACTATTTAACTCGAAAGTAAGGATGTTGAATTCATTCCTTATTCTTATTACATGTAATTTACTACAAAAATTTAAAGCCAATTCCCCAATCACATTATTATTATGCCTAAGAATCAGAACCAAATTATAGGCAAAATCGTATCCACACTCTCCAGAAATCTAATCCTATTAAACTAGATAACAAAATATCATATACATAATTTTTTTTTTCTGCCAATTACCACATAATACTTGAACCTATATATTTGGCAACTAAATCCAACATGATATATAAGGTAACTTGAAAAAAAAAATTCACAATTAATTTTAGCACTCGCTATGATCCTCAACTTATTATCAAAATATCCAGGTGCAGTTTATCATCTCAAACACATATTCTTTTTGCCAATAATACTTCACCTGCATCTAAACCTTTTATTTGATCATAACAAGGCAAAATAAGACTCCAGTCATATATTCATAGTCAAAAACTATGAATATTACTTGGGGAAATAACACATTCATACCTAGGCACTCCATATAGAACTTACTTGATAATACATATAGATTTGGCTTAACTTAAAATGTTCAAATGACTATACTTAAAAAAAAATATCATCCACCAAGCAGTCATCAAGCTGTACTATCTTGAACGTTCTAATTCCTTTGTTTCATTTCTAATGGTTATCTTGATTGTAGAACTTGAATCCAAAAATCAATTATACTTACTAGATCATCAGAACATCAAAGTCCTGATCAGAATCATAGACCACAATATTAAGGGTTAAACAATCAATACGTATGGTAAATTTACAACTTAGAGCAATTAATGAGATACATACTAAGGAGGACTGAAATACAAATGTTATTTTTCTCAAGAAGAAAACTAATAATCAAAATTTTGACACTACAAAGATTCAATTATCTAAAATGCACACATACCTAACAATAAGACTCAGATATGTGGCACAAAACTTGATATGCAACACTTCTAACTGATTTCACATTTTTTACTCCAAGTACTAGTTTAAAGTAAAAATAAACAAAAATAAGAGTCACTATGAACAATCCTTTAACAATTTACATTATGCGAACAAACCCATCTTCCTTTGTCAATTTTTTTTTTACTACTAAAAAATATTGGGGTATTACATTTTTCTCCCCTTAAAAAAGTTTCGTCCTCGAAACTTAATCTCTTAGATAGGAATCCTACAATAGACAATTCAAACCTCCAAAATCATAAATAAAAATCTAAGCGCTCTTATAATCAAAATAATAAATTTAATCCTAATCACTCTTTTAATACGCAACAAAATTTAGCTACTCAATGCACAAGTCCTCAAATGATCATAACCTATGGCTCTGATACCATTCTGTCACGCTCCGAAATCTAACACGGTAAATCCGGGACGAGACCGCCGGGTGCTTAGAAAGACAAGTCTTCCTAAGCCCGCAAGGCTCAAATCTTTCGATAACACAAGCTATAATCCATTAATAAATAAATAATCCTGAACTTCTACAGTCCCAAAAATAAGTATTTAAACTTTAATTACAATAGAATTCTCCAAAAATAATAATTATTATTATTATCAACAAATCCACTCGAATCTTTAGCTCTGATCACATGATTTCTAGCCCAATCTAACTTTGTTGTCTGCAAGGAGAAAATGAAAGGAGTGAGCAGAACAATGCTCAGTAAGTAGATTTACCCCGAAAAAAGCGATGATTAGATCAATAAAATAACCAAATAATCACGAAGTAATATCAGACACTACGGGACACTATAACAAGCCGTGGCTGCTTAATAGCAGCGCGATCACAAGTTCATATTTACAATTCATAACAGTCGATAACTGTAGTCAACAACAAGAGACAACTAATTAACTTCCAGCCGCATATGATTCGGTACACAACTTATATAGTTTGTAGGACCTGAATCAAGGGCTCAGATTGACTAATCAGAAGGATCAATACAGATAACTAAACAAGAATCACAAACGAATGACAGAATAACAAACTTAACGATATTTGCAGAACAACAAATGGGGTAAATCAAAAGGAAAGGTAAACTACTTACAAATAATAGATCTTTCAAGCCGATACATCAAAATCAGATTCATAATACTTAGCAAATATTTTTAGTCTTCAAGGAATGTGTAAACATAACTGATAGGTTGTCAAACCTATTATCTCCTACTTGGCTCTCAATGAAATGAAACAATCTCTTTCTGGTTCTTATTTTTGATTCCCGTATTGCTAAACTCCTTTCATTTATAGTAGTAGAGTTTTAATATAATAATAGTAGATAAACATAATGATAGAACTTTTATAATAAAAAGTTTGTGTAATGAGTAGTTGAAGGGGAGAAAAATGTGCAATTGCCAAAAGCAAATAAACTTTGGACCAATATTTTTTATCTTTTGTTATTTAAATAGATCCCATATGACTTTGTTAGCTCCTTTAATAGGATATCACGTGCCCGATTCAAAAGGTTAGAAAACAATATTTAATATAAGCAAAGCATTTGCAATATAATATACTATTAAAAGACAATCAATATTAAAATCTTATTTTTGTACAATAGCCTTATCAGACCATGCTTTCTTGCTTTGGATCATAGTCACGTTACTGTTCGTGTGAATAATAACCAATTTTTTTTTCTCTCTCTTTTTTTTTTTGCCACTAAAACATTGGGGTATTACATATTGTGTCTCCCTTTCTTTTTGAATTTTCTAAAACGATGGCAATTTTCGTTTGATATAAACTTCTATACATTATTTAAATAATAAAATACATTAAACATATTTCTTTGGATACACTCCAACTTGATAACTTTTACATCTTAAAAAAATAAAAAATATAATTTTGCCTCACTTCGTATACCCAACGCTTCATATTGTATTTTACTTTCAATACCGTACTTAATCTCCATGTAAGGTCAAATTAAACATACAATTTAAATGGGAGAAAGTAATATTTTAGTCTTTTGTACATGAATCATTTCACATTTTAAAGTTGTGAATTTTAGGTAAAATTGGCGCTAAATAACTCAAAGAACTCAAATTAAAAAGAACAGACGGTATCTTTCCATGGCCTTTCATCTCGGATTGGAGTATGACAACTTAGGAAGGACTAGTCGGTTAATGCCTAATGTCAGCTTGTAGATTCGTACATAATTGGTGAAGACATAAAAGCTTGTTATCACTAAACTATACATTAAGAGGCGGCTTAGTGAGGTCAAGGACTAATAGATTATTGCACCACATTGTTGAAAATTTGCCAGTCAAACGAGCAGTGCATAATAAATGCATATATATACTATATGCTTTAGTTATGTAGATTATAAAGAATTATGAGTTTTATTTTAAAATTAATTGATATTAAATGAAGTAATTTAAGATTTTATACATGTAGAAGAAAATTGAAGACACGTGTGAATTGATTTAAGATGGATCATATGTTAAGATAATTTTAGAGTTTATAATTTTTCAATGTAGGACACGTAGAAGATAACAGATTTATAACTTTTTAATGAGATGGTAGCTAGTTTAGTTGTTGGATATCGATACCTACTGTTGCTATGCACTGGACTGGGCACTACTCATTGGCTTTGGTTGACATGCACGTATCAAGATTAATATTAGATTAGTTAACCAATTATACGTTCTCAATCAATTTTTGAAGAATTTCAACGTAAATTATATTTCACGTACAATATTTTTTCAGTTGAAAAAAGATAGAAAGAGTCAAAATATCATTTAGAATAATTATTCTCTCCTTTAAAATAATCAAAAAAAAGTTGTGGATAACAAAAGCAAATAGTTAGTCACTACTTTATATTATATATTGTCATCTCTTTTATCCCACTATTATTTTACCTTGTAAATTATGTAATAAGTTACATGTTAAACTTATAAATTTAAAATTTTTAAAGATTTTTTTTGAATTAGTACATCTGGAGGTGATCGGCTGTAATGAAGCTTCAACCGGGTTTGATTTCAAATAAATTTTGTGAACTAAAAAAGATAATGTGAAGAAGAAACCTAATAATATTATAGTAGTAGAAATAGCATCTAGAAAGTATAAAACAATTTATTGGGCTACGGTTTAAACCTTGTCAGGGGTATTTTCAAATCGTTGGTAAGTGTTAGTGTCTTGGGTTATTACCCTAATCTTATATCAGTTGCCCATTATGCGTATCGTTTTTCTTGAGAGGGTTAGGAGACATGATTCGGTTAAAATACATAATTACAAAGTAGTCCGACCCGAAAACAACAAACAACAACAAAAGGAACTAAAAAGTCATAAATAAAATATTTTGCTTGCTGAATTGGCCCCCAAACAAAAAAAAGTAACAAACGAAAGGGGCAAGAAACATACTAATGGGTAGAGGTGACATTTAGGTTGGGCCGACACAGGTCCAATTCAACCCAACACACGAAAATTTGGGATCAACTCAATTCAGTTGAAAGTAGGTTCGACTCAACTCAACTCACCACATATAGGTGGAATGAGGTGGGTCATATAATTTTTTATCTAACCCATTTGAGCCCAGACTCATTTAAGCCTAGGCCCAGCTCATCTCAGCCCATGAGCCCAGCCCAATTCGAACTCATATAAGGCCCATCTAAAGCCCAGATAAGGCCCAACTTGGGCCCAATACAAATTAAGCATAATTTGAGCTCACTTATTAAAAGAAATTGAAATATTATGCTTTATGCATGCCATGTAAGTCGTAACGATTTTCTTTTAAACAAACTAGCAAGTCGTAGCATCTATTTTTTTTAACAAACTAATAATAACAAATAACAAATTCATTTCTCAACTTGATATTAATTGACTTGTTATCAAATCTTTTTTATGATATTGTAAGTTTGCAATCTGTAACTTTAAGTCCCTTCATATTATTTTTTTTAAAAGATTTTAGGCACAATTTTTTTTACAACTTTTATAATCGTGCATATAATTTTTCCTATAAATACTAATTGATATAGTGTTTTAGTCAATATATATATATTTAACTTTATTTTTCTACAAGTCTACAACATTATATATAACTATATCCATGAGAGAAGAAAATCTTTCATGACGATTACATTCGTCAGGAGTTTGAAATCATTTTATGTTCTTTGAAGAAAATGAGTATGTAATTTATAACTATTAGGAGAATAAAATCTTTCACGATGATTACTCGTGTCTCATTAACTTGTAGTTTGTTATGTAGTGTTTTATCATTTATGTTAATTTTTAATATTATCAATTAACTTATATATTATCTCGTTAATAGTTAAAATAACTTTTCTTAAAAAAATTAAGCTTAAATTTTATTTTTTTAATAATTAATTCAACTATCCATGTAACATATATATATATATATTACTATTGGTGTTTGTATATATATGTGTGTGCGTGTGTTTGAATATATATTAGTATAATTATATATTAAAATTACACTAATCATAAAAAAATGAGTAGGCTCGGCCCAGCTCACTCTAGCCTAACTCGCGACTCGCAATAGTAGGCTTGTGGGATGAATTGGGTCCTATATTCTAAGAAATAATCTCAACCCACTAAACATCTGTGCCGAGTCGGGCTCAATTTTCTCAACTCATAATTCGATCAGGTCGTGTCGGGCTGCCCTATGTGCCAACTCTACTAATGGGGCCCAAACAAAATAAAATTTTAACAAAAAATTATCCAGCCTAAAAATAACATAGAAAACCCTAGAGGAGGCCGAGAAACTTAACCTAGCCCAACTCACACAATCTGAAGGTAGAGCAGGAACACTCGGGCTCAAGGCCTCTAAACCACAATCACCAACAGAAAAACTTGAAATAACTTTTTTTATTTGTTTTTTTTATGTTTATTACATATTTAAAAAAGAATAGAAGACAATAAAATCCATAACAAAATGAGAAAAGAAAAGAAAAGTAGAATAAGATGAGGACTACAAAATCCAAAGTGATGTTGGTTTCTGGCTTATGATGCCATCTTTGTCCCTATTGACAATTTGCGCCGCCTCCATTTACCATCAACCTCATTTGCAATTACAATATGAGAGATGTGAGCAATCTTCTTAAAATCTGCACTTTGTTTGTCCATATCTTCTAATTTGTTTACCAATCTATCAGGCATATCAAATAACTCAACATGTTGAAGATTTGTCAAATATTCCATACCCGTCGGCAACTCCTCCAATGATTTACACCTCCACATATATAGTGTATCAAGAAAGGGCATTGCACCATTCTCCACACTTACCCATCTCAATTCATCTAATCCCGATAACCACAATGACTTGAGCCCTTGAAACCCCCCAACCTTAAAGCATAATCTTTCTCCTTCATAAGCTATATAAAGATCAAGTTCCATCAGATTGGGCAAATCTTGAAGAAATTGTAGAGGGTCATCCCTAAGTCGACTGTCAGCGAAACGTATTATAGTAAGCCCTTGAAGAGAAGAAATCCATTGTGGTGGCTTTTCCAATCGCCCTACCAATTCTAGTACGCGAAGAAATCGTGGAGTTGATGAAAGAGAATATTGTAGATCGAGGACCTCCTCATCATTAATCGAAACAACCCTTAATGAGCGGAGATTTGACAACCTCTCAAGGGAAGAGCAGAGTTCCTTTCCATCTTCTCTTCTCAGCTTGGTAATTCTCAATCTTCTTAGTTGGGTTAACTTTCCCACCTCCTTCACTATTTTGATATCACCCATTTGATCTGCATCTATGTTCTCAAGGCTTTCAAGGGACCGCAGGTACCCTAATTTATACGGGGCCTTAACTCCACCAAAGTATTCTTCACCCAATAACAGATGCCGAAGTTGTTGAAGCTTTAAAATTTCAACTGGCAATTTTGTCACCATGGTATATGTTAAATCCAAGGTTTCCAGTTTTTGAAGCTTACTAATAGATTTCGGAACGGTTTTCACCCTTGTCTTGCTTAAGCCCAAATACTTGAGATGAAACAATTTGAAAATTTCGTCCGGGATTACCTCTAAAGGAGCACCTTTCAGTTCTAACACATTTAGTAGCCTAACATCATCGAATGATAGCTTAGACATAAATTGCATGAACATAGAACCAATCGACTCAAACAATACAAGTGAATGGAGACACTTAAGCAAGCCATTGCTTACTTGTGTATTATCATCAGAGGTATGGATTACCAAGCGTCGAACCTTGTTTGGAATCTGCATCCCTCGTTCACTAAGTATGGTTGTAATGCCCTGCTCTCTTGCCTTGCGAAGGATAATTTTGTGTATAATATCATGGACGCGACATGTCTCCACTAGTCCATCAATAGTTGTCTCGGCAATTTGGACTAAGCTTCTACTGATAAGTTCATTGAGATAATCCTCAGCCACTTCTTCCATTGTCATTCCTTCTTTCTTTTGCACAAATCCTTCGGCAATCCAAAGGCGAATCAATAGTGTCTTGGCTATGAAAAAATCCTCGGGAAAATTGCTTAGATACAAGAAACAAATTCTTAAATGATCAGGCAAGTCATAATAACTGAGAAAGATCAACTTCATCATATTGTCGAGTTGACTGTTGTATGCTAGTTGCCCACCCATGCTCCTGTTGAACAAGTCCCATTCTTCAGTTCTACGACTCTTTCTGGCCATGACGCCACCAATTACCACAATTGCAAGTGGCAAGCCAACACATTTATCTAGGATGTTTCTCGAAATTTGCTCTAAATGTTGAGGGCAAGAAGTAGCCCGGAATGCTTTCTTGCAAAATAGAGTCCAAGATTCTTCCTTGTTTAGAGGCTTTAAAGGATAAATTTCACCTCTAATATCACTCGTAGCAGCCTGGCCTACATCAGTGATGCGTGTTGTGATGATAATATGACTGCCATAGTTGTTTCGGGGAAAAGCCATTCGGATGGCATCCCAATCAATCGATCTCCAAATGTCGTCTAAAACAACAATGTAATCCTCTTCATAAAGGAAATCACGAACAAGTTGTCTCATGCTATCAGCATTCATGGTATCCAATTCATCAGGGGCCGGTTGATTAGCTTCCTTGAAAAGTTGTCGAATTGCCTGGTTTAACAGTGTCTCAATCCTGAATGATTGTGAAACTGTGATCCATAAGTAATGCTTGAACCATATCTTTATGTCTGGGTCATCATACACCTTTTTAACTAGTGTAGTTTTGCCTAACCCACCCATTCCAACCACTGAAATTACACGAAGTTCAGAAGCTTCTGAAATGAGCATATTCATGAGCCTCTCCTTTGGCCTTTCACTGCCAACCAAGTCTGCTTCTTCTAGAAAAAGTGCCTCACATCGACTATCATACCATGTATTTTGGTTGTCGAATAAAACTTGCTCAGAAATGCCATATTGGATTTGGTATCTCTGATGTGCTTCAGAAATATTTTTTATCCTACCCTTGATGGCTTGTATTTCGATAGCAAGTTGATGACGAGCTCTTAATTTCTTAATTGAGCTCCCTGCCTTGCGGACTTGACCAAGAAATCCATCTCTATAACGGCGTCCAAACTTGAGGATAAATTCATCAAGAACATCTTCAGCATCGTAAGCGACATCACGCACTTGACTGACCCATGCTTCAAGTTCGGGACTGTTTTCTGCTAATGCTTCTGCTCTTCTGAGAAAGCTCTTCATTTGAGCAAGTTCATCTTTAATATGCTGGACTTCATGTCGAAGCCCTCCCAACAATGTGCTCTCCTCACGGAGAAAGGTTGAAAGTAGGTTTAGTATAGGGGATAGCGCAGCAACTGCCATTTTCACACACTCAAATTTCTCACAGCAAGGAATCTCTTTCCCTGATGAGTATGGTTTGAGGCTATATACTGTATTGAATGGAGCAAAATAATAATAGAGTTAAAAACCAAACTTGCTGACCGGTTATCATGAAAACGACAAATTAAGTACTTGTTTATCCAATTGCATAGAGAAAACAATAAATTTTATGTTAAAACGACAAACAAACAAACAAAAAAGTGAAAATTAGTTAGGTGAGACAACCGCTAATAAATAATCACTATTAGTCAAGTGGGACTATGCCCAAAAAAAAAAAAAAAAAAGAAAGAAAAGCTAGGTGGGACATAAATAACGAAAATCATAAAGTAATGATTCAAAAAACTTAATTTGGTCAGAATTGTTGCTTTTCTATCAATGCCAGCTAATAATTGATTACTAAAACAACATTAGTATTTAAAAAGCGTGGCCTATTTGGTTAGCCAATATAATACAACGAAGCTAGATCAGAAATATAATCTTTTTTAAACAAGTGGAAACAAATTATGTGAAAATGATAGCGGATCAAATATCCATAAAAAGTGAAATATTCAAATTTGAATCTAATTGACGAGTCGAATAAAATCCGAATTAAAAAAACCGTGAATACCTGATTATGAACTCCTTAATTAAAAAAATTAATTAAATAATAGAAAACCTATCTAATGTTTAAAAAATTAAAATATAAAAATAAATTTACATTTAAATTAGAAAATTATAGTTAGATGTTTAAACTTACAAAATAACATGATTTAAAATCCATAAAGAATGATAAAATCCAAATGGCATCAGAAAAAAATATTATAACATTTCTGATGTCATTTTTTTTAATAAAAAATCAATCGACAATTACACAAGGAATTTAGAATCTACATTCAAATGAAAATCTACGAAAAAAAACTAGATCTTATAACTAAATCAAACTTCAATACAAGTTTACGAACAAAATCAAAGGAAATTGTATCAAATCTCAATAAAAATCCAAGTACGTATGTATGTCAATTACCAAGTGAAAAATGTGAATAAAATGATCAACTAACCTGGATAGATAAGTTTTACTCAAAAAGGTTTGTAGTGGTGGGATGATAGAAGAAAGAAGTTATAGAGATAGATTCGTTAATAGGTTAGCTTGTACATCAAGTTATTAGCACATGTGTTAGCTAACTAACTAGATATTATATTAGTTCTAACTAACCTAGCTGTATATGACTCATTAGTTTAGAATTACTCTACAATTCCTTAGAGTTAGTACAGCTGTATACAACTCATTAATTTAGAATTACTCTGCAGTTCTTCAGACTAGTTTATCAATTTGGATATATAGATAAGTGCCTGAACATTCAACAAATATTGTAGGCATCCGTTCTAGTGTAATCATGTATGGGGATTAGGTCGGACCCAGAAAAAAAATCATATGGATTAGGTAAGAAAGTCAATAAGTAGTGAGAAAGTAAGAAAAGAAAGTAAAAGATTGTGGGAAAGTGAAAAATAATGGGGACATGGGATGTATTTTGTCTAATTGGCTCACAAAATAAAAGGTGGGGATCATCTCAACTGAAGGATCAAGATTGTACATCACATTTCACTAAGCTAGATGTCCAATATTCTCATCTCTATATATTTGTTGGCAGCTTACATAATTTATTACATCATGCCTACTAACTTTACAATTCAGTAAGAAATAGGGCGGATTGCCTAGCAAATGGGCAACGTTGTCCATCAATTATTTGTATAAAACCAAAACTGCTCAAATTATTGGTCAGTTATTTTTCATAAAAAATCAAATGCTCTTGGATACTCCATTAATTTTATTATCGGGTCTGTTAACAAATCGAGTACTCATTGATTTCGAATTTTATCAAACTTGTTGTCATCCCAATTGAAAGTTGTCTATTGTTAGATCCATAAAAGGTTATTTTGCTAAGCTTTCAATAAGCTATACTTTAAAGTTATTGGTAGTTTCAACAAGTTTATAGGTAAATTATTTGAGGTGTCATTAAACTATTTTATTAGTTTTATTTTGATCGTCAAACTATTTTTATTTTAAAAGAATTGTTAATCTTTTAAAATGGTTTCATTCAAATTATTATGTTAAATTCAGTATAAAAAAAAGAAGATTTTTGCTATTTTCATCATAGTTGTATGATGTGGGATAAATCCCGACTCGAGGCGTAGTTTTCATTTTACCACTGAAAGCTATGTTTCATACTATACCCGACCTGAAGCCTCTTGAACCCTGGGGCTTCGGGATAAACAATTATAACTAAGTTTGACATAATCTCAACAAATCAGGGATGTGATTACTAATTAAGATATAAATACTTCATACACTAACTCATAAAAGGTAACTCATCCCGACTTTAACTTTCTAAATTCCTATCTTTCTTCCTCAGTAAGATACTAAATTAAGTATCAGAGTGCTTATATAGAAAAAAAATCCACACCTGTTTTTGCATGCAAGACTAACTCGGATCGTGCTCAGTTTTGTACCATAACATTGTCAAATCGTGAATCAAAATATTTTTTTTTTGGTCACAAATTGTAACAATTCATTCACATTTTTAAAAAATAAATTTAGAATTATATATTTCATCAACCATAAAACTAGTACGACAAAAATGTCATCACAATAACACAGTTACCAAGAAAAACACTAGCAATAATAACAACATCCACCCCTTTCTTTTTCATCATTTATATTTCACTTGTACCTTCATCTTCGCCTTTTCTTATTATGGTTTAAATACTCTTTTAAAAAAAGGAAAACAAAAAACAAAAAACAAAAACAAATATGGCCTTACCTAGATGCCTAGATGTACAATAAAACTAAATCCTATTAAATCCCTGAATCGTCGACTTATGATTTATGAAAATTTTCGATTCACATGTTGAATCGTATTGTTTAACTTGTACATCGAATCATGAAAATTTTCTTACCTGAACATTCAACAAATGCTTTACATATTTTTCTTCCAAATGTGATATGCTTTAAAGCAAATATTGTTGACATTCATTCTAGTGTAATCATGTGAAATAGGTCCGACAAAAAAAAAAATATTGGATTAGGTAAGAAAGTCAAAAGTAGTCAGAAAGTAAGAAAAGAAAGGTAAAAGATTGTGGTAAAGTGAAAAATAATGGGGACATGGGATGTATTTTGTCTGATTCAGATTATTCATCGATTTTTCACCAAAAAAAGAAGAAGATTATCCATAGATTATTTGTATAAAATCAAAAGTTCTCTAATTATCTGTCAGTTACTCTTTATAAAAATTAAATGCTCTTCGATATTCCATTAATTTTGTTATCGGTTTTGTTAATGAATCGAATATCCCTCAATTTTGAATTTTATTAAACCCGTTGTCATTCGTATTGAAAGTTGTCTATTGTTAGATCCATAAAAGGTTATTTTGCTAAGCTTTCAATAAGCTATAGTTTAAAGTTTTTGGCAGTTTCAACAAGTTTATAGGTAAATTATTTTAGGTATCATTAAACTATTTTATCAGTTTCATTTTGATCATCAAACCATTTTTTATTTTAAAAGAATCATTAATCTTTTAAAATGGTTCCATTCAAATCATTATGTTAAATTTAGTATAAAAAAAAAGAATTTTTGCTATTTTCATCATAGTTGTCTGACGTGGGATAAACCCCGACCCGAGGTGTATTTTCCATTTTACCACTGAGAGGATTTGTTTCAGACTATGCCCGACCCAAGGCCTCTAGAACCCTGAGGCCGAGGTCATTACTGTTATGCTGGTTCTATAGAACCGAGGTCCAAGTCCTGAAGCATCCCGGAGGCCTCTGGATAAATAGTTATAACAGACTTTAACACAATCTCAACAAATCAGGGATGTGACCCCTTACTAAGGTATAAATATTCACATTATCTCATAAAAGGTAACTCATTCCTATTATAAACTTTATGAATTCCTATCTTTCTTCCTTAACAAGATATTAACTTAAGTATCAGAGTGTTTACATGGAAAAAACCTACATCCATTTTTGTGTGCAAGACAAGCTCGGGTCGTGCTCAGTTTTGCACCATAATATTGTCGAATCGTGAATCAAAGTATCTTTTTTTTTTAATCATGAATTATAACGATTCATTTATATTTTAAAAAAATAAATTTTGAGTTATATATTTTTATAAACCATAAAACTAGTCTGACAAAAATGTCATCACAATAACATAGTCACCAAGAAAAACACTATCAATAATAACAACATCCACCCCTTCTTGTCATCATTTTTATTTTAGCTTGTATCTTCATCTTAGCCATTTCTTATTATGGTTTAAATAATCTTTTAAAATAAAAAGAAAAAAAAAAACAAAAGCCAATGTGACCTGAGCTAAATGACCTAGATGTACAATAGAAATAAATCGTATTGAATCCCTAAATCGTATATTAAAATGTAAGTTCGTACATTTCGGTGAGACTTGTGATTAATGCATGTACATTTTCAATTCACGTGTTGAATCATATTGTAAACTAGTAAATCGAATCGAATCATGAAATACAAATTATGAATCGTAGGATTTGGAAAACTATGATTCAGTTAAATTACCACTGTAGTGGCAAAAATTGGGCTTGGACCCATGGTCCTACCGCGACGAGCTGTTTGGTTTCACCCAACTCATGATATTGGGGTTACGCCCCATGTGAGGTCCAATTGCTCACTAACTACTTTTACGGTACGCTCTGCTCATGCCTTAGGCCTTTGAGAGAGCCCAACGTTTGATGCTATCACGTTTGGTCAGTTGACGAAGATCCGGCCCTACCGAGACTTTAGGAATAATCAACTACAAGATAGCTCAGCTATCTAATCCACCGTGGGTGGATGATGACGATGAACTAATGTAGACTCCGGCCTCATCAAATCCTAAGAGATAGATATACGAGTCCGCCAAGGATAAGAATCCTCGGAGCTCTTGGACTCTAGCCTACTAGCAGCTATAAATAGGCCACACCTATCCAAGGAAAAGGGATGGAATGTGAGACATCTTCAGCCATATTCGCCATTTTTCCTTCCCACCGAACGACCTCTGTACATCCCACTGCTCCTACTACGATAGTTTCCACTAATTACCGTACATTTTTCGTTATGTTCATACACTATCCTACAAATACTGACTTAAGCGTCAAAATGTCTTCAGCCGACACCACACTGGTGCCCCAAGGCTCACGCAGCTCTATTGTCTTTTGATCTCGCAGGTTGCTGGTACCTACCGAATTCATGATTTTAGATTTCAGGATCTACAATTTGGCACCTATCGTGGGGCCCTAGCAACTAACTAATCCGATCAGAAGGCTTTAAACCCTTGATTACTCCCACGTACAACAAAAGCCATGACCGGAACAAGCATCAAGAATGATCTCTAAAAAGTACAAACGAAGGCCTTGACATCCAAGATGGTCGCACGTAAAGACAATGACGGCCCTACGCGATCACATGAAGTCCTACGAGGACGAAATCTACCATTACGGTCTACGCGAACACATGAAGTCTTACGAGGATGAAATCTACTATTATGGTGTACGTGACTGCATGAAGTCCTACAAGGATGAATCTTTAATTATGGTCCTACAAGACCACATGAAGTCCTACGAGGACGAATCTACCATTATGGTCTACGCGACCACATTAAGTCCTACGAGGATGAGTCTGCCGTTATGGTCTACGTGACCATATGAAGTCCTACGAGGACAAATATATCATTATGGTCTACGTGACCGCGTGAAGTCCTACAAGGAAGAATTTACCATTATGGTCCTACGCGACCACATGAAGTCCTATGAGGACGAATCTACCATTACGATCTACGTGACCGTATGAAGTCCTACGAGGATGAAATCTACCATTATGGTCTTCACGACCGCATTAAGTCTTACGAGGATGAGTCTACCATTATGGTCTATGCGACCACATGAAGTACTACGAGAACGAATCTACCATTATGGTCTACGCGACCGCGTGAAGTCTTACGAGGATGAATTTACCATTTTGGTCTTATGCGACCACATGAAGTCCTGCAGTGAGGACGAATCTTCAATTATGGTCCTACGCGACCATATGAAGTCCTACAAGAACGAACCAACAATTACGGTCCCACGTGACCCAATTAAAGTCCTAAGTGCAAAGGTAGTAATCCATAGCGACTAAGCTACCCAATAAGAGTCCTAAGCGTACTAACCAACATAAAAGTCCTAAGCGGAGTAACCTACGAAGGTAGTAGTCTGTTGTGACTAGATATGAGTCCTAATTGGACCAACTTGCGTAGAAAGTCCCAAGCAGACTAAACTATAATGGTATGAGTCTGTAGTGGCCAAACTACCTATTTGGAGTCCTAAGTGGACCAAGCTACTATGGTAGAGTCCAAAGAGACCAACCTACCAATTTTGAGTCTTAAAGGGACCCTCGACAACATAAAGTCCCATGAGAATGAACCTACGAATATAGTCACACACGACCATGCGAGAGTCCTATGAGGACCAACCTACAAGTGGTGCAGCTTCTGAAGGCCAAGCTACCTTACCCAAATCCACGTAATAGTAGGTCGTTCATGGGACAAGTATACTAAGGGCCAAACTACCCCTGCGGTATTCTGTCATCCTAAATTGGGATAAAGAACGACCATTCGATCAGGAGCAATATAGTTTGCAAAACAACTAAAGCTTGTACAAAGCAAAAGGGAAATGGGTGCTAGACCTTCCAAACCTACTCAAATGGTTAGGAATGGACGCACGAAGCCCCCAACCTACTATAGTTAAGAAAGAGGAGTCACGAACCCCCCCCCCCCCCCCCAGATATACTTAAATGGTTAAGAATAGACTCACGAAGTCCTTAACTTACCATGCTTATCCAAGAAGGGACGCAAAACCTCTAAATTTATTCAATTACTTCCCACCGAACGACCTACGTACATCGCACTCCTCCGTACAACGCATTCATGTGGAAGGCGTGTAGAAACCTTGTCTTTACGGAAGATAACAAGTTCAGGAAGAAATGTGCGGATAGCCCTTTGTGCAAAATTTGCAACTCCAGCCTTGAGACAATTGAGCATCTCCTTCTGCTTTGTCATTGGAGTCATTGCTGCTGGGTTGCTTCACCCCTCCAATATCTTCCGGATGAAGCTTCCATTACTAGATTTGATGTTTGGTACTTGGACATCCTAAAAAAATGTCATATTGCAGGGTACGAAAAAAGGACGCGCAAAAAAGATTATTGCCCATTTGTGTTGGCAAATCTAGAAAGGCATAAACTCTTTCATCTTTGAAGGGAGCACCACTTGTCCAATCAGAATAGTCAATGCAGTTAATCTCATTTCTTTGGAGTACAGGAACAATATGCACATTCAGGGACGACGCTCAAGGGCAAGTCTATCCTTGGACCCTCATACCTCACGTTGGATCCCACCAGCCCCTGTCCATCTCAAAATTAATTGTGATGGATCTTTCTCGTCTGATAAGCTTACTAGTATTGCAGTCGTATGCAGGGATCACAATGGATCTTTAGTCAATGGTTCAGCCTTTGTGACAAGATGTGATCATCCTCAGCAAGCGGAAGCTCTTTCACTTACTCAAGCTCTCAAAATCCCGGAAGTGAACGCTAGCTATCCTACCATTATTGAGACTGATTGTGAAGAAGTGTTCAAAGCTATTTCCTTTTCCCCAGCAGGAAGCTAACTGGAAGATTGATCCTCTTATTGAAGACTTTCGAGCTGAGTTGGGAAATAGAGAGAATATTAGAATTCAGTTAATTAGGAGATCAACTAATGTTTGTTCTGATTGGGTTGCTAACCAGGCTCGTTTACTAGCATTACCTGTAGACTGGTTATCAAATGTACCAACTCCCTTGTACCTTCTTCTTATGGCTAATATGCCTGTTGAAAGAATTGGATGATGTACTCCTTGTTGTTGAAATGAATTTCTTTTGACCAAAAAAAAAAAAAAAATAGGAAGAGTCCAACAACAAGGACTAAGGAGTGTGCTTTGAATGTGCTTTTTTTTTTGGTAAAATTGAATGTGCTTCCAAGTTCGATTAATGCAACTTGTTTTTGGTAACCTTGACTGAATCGGTGTATTTATTGAAACGAACCGTTGGGTTTATCAGGGGTGTCGGGCTCTGCCGGTCTCCAGTGGTCGAGCTTTGTCAACTCGATTCCCACATTATCAAAAAAAAAAATCATTCAATTTAAATGGGAAGAAGTAATATTCTAGTCTTTTATACACAAATCATTTCACATTTTCCATTAGCATGGCTTCTTTTTCATACTATCTTTCTATCTGCTTGCTTTCGTGGAAATTGCTGTTAAGTTAAAAGTGGAAATTTGACGTCAATTGAACAAGGTACTTTTCTACAAAAACCGCGTTACATCAATTAGTAAACTGAACTATTGGACAAAAATTGTGTTTGTCAATGATAGGCGTCGCACTAATACCAATGTGGAACCCACGTCATATTGGTGTGAGAGCTTGACGTTGATCAAGAATTCTCCTTTTTGACGTCATTGCCCATTATATTAGAAATTTCATGCTTTGTAAGACGAAGAAAAACAATGAATTATATGCTTGGATTGTGAGCTAACAAGGACAAAGAATAGTAGCCTTCTCTTCAGTGAAAAAGATCACAAAGTGGGTCTACTACTACAGATGTAGCACAAAATCTATTATTGTCGCTCATCAAATTTTCTCATATGGAAGTCTCTTCTCTGATGAGTATGCTTGCAGGCTATCTTGTCATAAATGGACCAAATTATGGGGACCACTTGTAAACAATCAGTCTGTCAATAGGACACCGACTCACACACATGTGAGGCTCACAATCCCACACTCACATCTAAATACGCTTGTTCACAACAATTGGATCATCTTTTAAGTTCATAACAATCGGGTCATTTTTTAATATTTTTCTGCAAATTATTTTAAAAAGTAGGTTCGGTGAGTGTAAACTCTCAACAACTCAATAATCAAAGGATGAAGTACATGGACCTGTGCTTTTGATGCCTCTGTACTCTTCCTCATTAATAATTTTAGTAGTGGAAAGGAAAATGGAATTCAAAGATTGTTACTGTGAAAAGATAGGAGCATGCTTGGACTGCTCATGGAAGACTGTCAGTCTGATATGAAATTTGGGGCGGAGCCAGAAATGTAGTGTTGGGGGGCCAAAATTCTTTTTTTACAGTAATATTGGGGGATCGAAATTTATTTATTTATTTTTACAGTATTTTTTGCAAAAATAATATGCAACTATGATGACTTGAATCCATACCTCTAACGACCCCAACCCAACCCTTCTCAAGACTAGGTCAGAATCTACGTTCGTTGTTATTGCGGTCTCATGTACATAACTTTCTATAATATTAAAAAGAAACATAGACAAACTTGGGATTTGCGTTTCCACCGCCTGTCCAGGGTTGAGCCCTGGGATTTGACGGCGGACTTTTTGGGAAGTATCATGATCATCCAATAAGAAGGGTTTCAATTTTTTCAAATGAATAAAGTACTAAGATCTTTAATAATAACTAGCTAATAAATAATAATTCTGGTACAAAGGGGTGTTACAACATATGAGATTCGATAATTACTCGGCTAACATACAAACTAGGGTTTTAGCACCACTACCCTTCCACTCGAAATTAATGCAACAAACTCTAAATTATACAACTTGGATCCAACTATGACAGCAAGAGGCTTCGAGCATGTAAACATTCAAAGTCAATTTCCATTTCGACCCAAATTGCACCTGTACTGGGGGGAGAAAAGAGGGTGAGCTCTGGGGAAGCTCAATGAGGATGAAATTGAAGAATTTTAAAAACCTTTCTGGTCGATCTCTTTTGCAAATCATGATGCAATTTACGTACAATATTACCCACATATGGTAAACAACATACAATAACCAGTAGAGATTACTAACACATTTGAATCACGTAATGACATGTAAATAACAAGCATATTTCCTCCCCGAGGGTGGAGATCGCCAAGCAGGAGTACTTAATCACATATTCCTCCTCGAGGATGGAGATCGCCAACCGGGAGGACTTACCCATATTCTGAAGTCACTTCCAGAGGTGGCCAGCCCCGAATCAAGATCACAATTTCAACTTTTTATCTCTCCCAAGAGGATACTCCGGATTGTATCCAAAATCTACGACCCAGCTCCCCAAGGGTGGAGATCGCCAAGCGGGAGAGAGAATAGGACCACGATAGGTACAAGAGCACCGTCAAGCCCTATGCCGCTCGGCGTTCATATCAACTATTGTGCCTGAGGTTGCAACCCCTAATCAGGTAGCATATAAGCATGCACAAGTTGCCACATAACACACAACTAATACGCAGTTCGATAAACACGTAGGTGGAGAACAACAAAAGAGGTTGTCTCCAAACATATACTTTCAACAATCAGAAGCTCAAGATAATTCAAGTTAATCATAGCTAGCTTTCAAATTATTTCAGCTTAATAATATCCTCCAGTTCAATATTCAAGAGTTACAAGCAGTTAGAAGAACATATTTACAATCACTCATTGTTGTCACTTAAAGTGATAAACTCCACATTAATCAGTAACAGTTAATTTTTTAACTAATACATTATCAAAATCAATTCTAATTCAAATAAATAAAGAATATTAACAAACATGATATTTATCTCAAGGTAGAATATTAAAATAACAAATCATGTTATAGGTATATAATAATCATATAAACATATATGATGATGTTTTAGTAAAATATCCTCACCTTAATGCTGAAAATTAGAGAAAACTCGAACCAGTTTTGAAACTTTCGGAACGTTAACTAACTGAATCGATATAATTTAATAGAATCGGGCCAGAGAAAAGTGTCTGCCTGTATGATTTTAGGGGGTCAAGTGACCCATTTATATAGGTTTTCAAGGCTGACGCAGGGGGAACACGTGTCCTGCCACGTGTCTCATATGCGTGGCACGTCCATGCATGTGTGACACATGTCCCTCTACATGTCATGCATGCGTGGCAGGTCCACGCATGTGTGACATGTGTCCATCCACGTGTCTCGCATGCATGGCACGTGCACGCAGACACGTGTCACACCCCGAGAGTGACACTAACGTTTCGTTTTTTGCCCGTTTCGTGTGCAGGTGTCCCAATTTTTGTATTTTCGGGCTGGGATGCAATTTTCTCAAACTTCACCATTAAGTAGTACAAGTTAAAGGAAACCCAATGGCGTATGCCCATTTCTTGTGACGGGATCCCGATTTTTCTATAATCGGCCTTGAAGTGAAACCCCTTTTCTGAACCAAAAACCCCTAAAATTGGGAAAACAGTCGAAATGACCCGAAAAGTTAAAGAAAATCACCCATACTCTTGTAAGCAGCTGAAAAGTTTTACTTGATCACGATATAGGCTTTATATCCCTGTAACGACCTTAAACTTAATATTAATTCATGTTACAAGAACACCTAATAATATGTTACTATTAATCGTAATACCAATTGATTTTTAAATAGTAAGACAAATAACTATAGATTAAAAAAAAGCAAATAAACACAAATCCACATTTTCTAAAAATAACAAAAAATATAAATAAAAATAAATACTTGTAAATGCATGGTTGGGCTTGGGTATTACAATACCATCAATATAAATATATTTGTAATTAACTACCACATCTAACTCTACATTTTTGAAGACTTTTATAACTTTTTCACTTTTAATTTTGGGACCAAATCTGATTTTTTTTTTAAAATCAATTATTATTATTATTATTATTATTTTCCAGAAGTTTTGGGGGCCAGGGCCCCCACTAGCCCGCATCTCCCTCCGCTCTTGAATGAATATTGTGCAATAATAGCAGTTAGTGTTGAATGGTAAACTTGATTTAATAAAAGGAGAAGAATTTAGACATGGATACATTTATAGTACCAAAATGAAGAGGGAATGTATCATGTATTTGAATGTGACTTTTGGGTAATTCATGAATGTAATTTGAAGAGTCATGTATCTATTAATTACACGATGCATGTATTAGATTTAGATTCATGTTTTGTAATATCTATAAATAGCTATGTAATCTAGGCTATGAAGTAAGGGTGAAATTTGAAAGTATTATTCCTCATCTTCACCTGGCCTAAAGTGTTTTCTGTGTGAGTGTATCCTTCTTAAGTCGAACAAAGTGGTATTAGAGCTAAGTTCAAAACCTTGTGAGAAAAACAATGGCAAATGGAATGATGCAAGTCCCCTGACTTATAACTAACAATTATGGAAATTGGTATATACGCATGAAGGCGTTGCTTGGATCCCATGATACATGTGATTCCATGGAGAATGGACTAGGTGAGGCACCAAATTAGGCTGTCAAAAAGAAGGACCAAAAAACATTCACAATCATCCATCAAAGTTTGGATGATGATATGCTTCAAAAGGTTGCAAATTCCACGACTTCCAAGGAAACTTGCCACGTTCTTCAAAATGATTTCAAAGGTGTTGACAAAGTGAAAAAGGTGCGACTTAAGACACTAAGAGGAAAGTTTGAATTATTGCATATGAAGGAATCCGTATCAATTTCAGATTATTTCTCAAGAGTCTTCACCATTATAAATCAATTAAAAAGGTATGGTGAAAATTAGAAGACATTCGAATTGTTGAAAAGATCATTCGATCTTTAGATTCAAAGTTTGATTATATTATTGTTGCCATCGAGTAGTCAAAACATTATAGAACTTATGGGCTCACTACAAGCTCATAAGGAAAGATTGAAGAAAAGAATGGAGTCTTTAGAGAAAGTTTTGCAATCAAAACTTTCTTTAAAAGAGAATGAAAAGCATGAAGGAAGTCAAAGAGGTAGAGGTCGTGGTCATGGTCATGGTCGAAGTTGTGGCCGTGGTCAAGAACAAGGTGGAAGAGACGGATATCAATCATTCTACAAGGAAGAGAACAATCAGAATTCAAATCAATCAAGAGGACATGGAAGAGGCAAGAATTCCAAATCATATGGAAAAAAGTATGACAAGTCAAAAATTGAATGTTATAATTGTCATAACTTTGGACACTATGCTGGGAATATAAATATGGCTCTTATTGATGAAAAGGCTAACCTTGTGGAAGATAAAAATGATAAAGTTGACCCTACTTTGCTTCTAGCATACAAAGGAAAAGGGTGTAAAGAGAAAAATGTGTGGTATCTTGATACGGGTACAAGTAACTATATGTGTGGAAATAGGAATATGTTTACAGACCTTGATGAATCAGTTGGAGGCAAGGTCACCTTTAGAGACTCTTCACAAATTCCAATTAAAGGGAAATGTAAAATTTAATTATATTTTGAAGAATAGAAAACATCATTTTATTTCTCATGTTTACTACCTGCCTGACATTAAAAACAACATCCTAAGTTTGGGACAACTTCTGGAAAAAGGGTTTAAAATTCTTATGAAAGATAATACTTTGTCCATAAAAGATCAAAATGGATGCTTGTTGGCCAAAGTTACAAGACTCAAAATAAAATGTATTTGTTAAGCATTCAAAGTGATAAAGCTAGTGTTTGAAAGCCTGTGTCAAAGATTCTTCCTAACTTTGGTATATGAGATTTAGGCATATCAACTTTGACGGATTGAAAAAAATGAGCAAAGGAAAAATGGTGAGAGGTTTGCCTGCAATTTGACCATCCAAATTAATTATATGAATGATGTCTTTTTGGAAACAAACAAGAAAAAGTTTTTCCAATGAATCAACCACAAGGAGTAATAAACCATTGGAACTCATTCATTTAGATGTGTGCGGTCCAATCAAGCCATCATCTTTCGGTAAAAATAACTATTTCATTCTTTTCATTGATGGTTTTAGTAGAAAAACTTTGGTTTACTTTCTCAAAGAAAAATCAGAAGTTTTTTAGACTTTCAAAAGGTTTAAAACAATGGTTGAAAAACAAAGTGACTATAAAATCAAGGCATGAGACCCGATAGAGGTGGTGAATTCACTTCAAAAGAATTTCAAAAATTTTGTGAACAAAATAGAATTCACTGTCTTTTAACGGTTCCAAGATCACCACAGCAAAATTGTGTTTCTGAAAAAAAGAATAAGACTATTCTTAACATGGCTCGGAGCATGTTGAAGATCAAAATGATGCCAAAAGAACTTTGGGTTGAGGCTATTGACTATGCAGTGTACTTGTCAAATCAATGCTTGACAAGAAGTGTTTATGACAAAACTCTCCAAGAAGCTTGGAATGGATTCAAGCCAATTATTCACTATTTGCTAATATTTGGAAGTTTTTCATATTCATATGTACTAGATGAAAAACGATCCAAGCTAGATGACAAAAGTGAAGAAATGGTATTTATTGGATATGATTCAAGGTCCAAAGAATACAAACTCTACAATCCAAGCACCAGGAAAATCATCATAAGCAAAGATGTTCAATTTGATGAAGAGAAAGCATGGGTTTGGGACATTTCAAATGATAATTATGATTTTGTTCCATTTTATGAAGACGAAGAACTTATACATGAAGAGATGGAGCTATTCCTCAATCTCTATCTTGTCCAGCTCATGATAGAGCAAGTTCATCATCTGAAGGAAAAAGTTCAAGTGAAAGACCAATTCGCACAAGAAGCATCCAAGAAATTTGACTCTTTTTTTTTTCTCTTTCATAATGTGAACTTTTGAGTTTTGGGGAAGCCGTGCAAGGGACAAAAATGGAGAAAAGCAATGGATGAGGAAATTGAATCTATAGAGAAAAATGATACATGGAAGCTTACTATACTTCCAGAATGAAAGAATTCCATTGGTGTCAAATTGGTATTTAGAGAAAAGAAAAATTCAAAAGGAGAAGTTGACAAATCTAAAGCAAGATTAGTTGCCAAGGGTCACAATCAAAGGTATGAAATTGATTATGATGAAGTTTTTGCCCCCGTAGTGTGATTAAAAACTATTAGATTGCTAGTTTCTATTGCGGTTCAAAATCATTGGAAAATTCATCTGATGGACATAAAATCTACAGTTTTGAATGGGTTCTTAGAAGAATAAATTTATGTCCAAGAACCAATAGGATATGTTCTCAAAGGGCAAGAAGACAAAGTGTTGAAATTAAAAGAGGCATTGTACAGATTCAAACAAGCACCGAGGGCATGGAATAATGAAATGCCCTTATGAACATGCTGTATATGTAAAGAAGAAAGCCAATGGTGACATTTTGCTTGTATGCTTGTATGTGGATGATCTGATTTTTACAGGTAATATTCAAGCATGGTTGAGGAATTCAAGAATGAGATGGCTAGTGAATTTTAGAGGACGGATATTGGTCTTATGTTCTATTATCTTGGCATAGAGGTGAAACAAATGGAGGAAGGCATTCTCATTTCTTAAGAAAGATATGCTAAAGATGTTATCAAAAAATTCAAGATGGGGAATTGCAGGCAAGTGAGTACACCTGTTGAAATTGGTGTGAAGTTGTCTAAAAATGATCAAGGAGAAAAAGTTGATCCAACATTTTTCAAAAGCCTTGCTAGAAATTTGAGGTATTTGACTTGTACTAGACTCGACATACTATATGGAATAGGGTCTTATGAGTCGCTACATGGAATCTCTGACCACATCCCATTTGAAGGCAGCAAAAAGGATCATTTGGTGCATCAAAGGTACATTTAACTTTGGTTTACTATATAAACCTTCTGAAGATTACAAAATTGTAGGATATTGTGATAGTGACTAAGCCAGAGACGCTGATGATAGAAAAAGCACTACTAGATACACTTTCTTTATGAGAGATACTTCTTTTGCATGGAGTTCAAAGAAGCAACCTATTGTCACTCCCTCTACTTGTGAAGCTGGGTATGTTACTGCTAGTTCATGTATTTGTCAAGCTATTTGGCAATTATTGGAGAAACTTTAATTCCCACAAGAGAATGCAACAAAATTTTGTGGATAATAAATCAGCTATTGCACTTGCCAAAAATCCAGTGTACCATGAATGAAGTAAGTACATTGATGCAAGATTTCATTTTATTCGAGAATACATAGAGAAGAAGGAGGTGCAAATCAAGTATGTCAAGTCACAAGATCAAGTTGCTGATATTTTGACCAAACCCCTCAAAGCCGAATTATTTTTCATGCTGAGGACCATGCTTGAAGTAACGAATCAAGTTTAAGAGGGGGTGTTGAATGATAAACTTGATTTAATGAAAGGAGAAGAATTTAGACATAAAAACATTCATAATACCAAAATGAAGAGGGAATGTATCATGTATTTGAATGTGACTTTTGGGTAATTCATTAATGTAATTTGAAGAGTCATATATCTATTAATTACATGATACATGTATTAGATTTAGATTCATGTTTTGTAATATCTATAAGAGTGAAATTTAAAAACTTCACCTAGCCTCTAAAATGTTTTTTGTGTGAGTGTATCCTTCTTAAGTCCAACAGTTAGGAAATTAATTATGTATATCAAAAAGTCAACAAATGTGCTGACTGGCTGGTTAATTTTTACTTGCCCAAATATTAGGTTTCAAGGAACTTGACCGACCCCCAAATCACGTGTGATTCCTAAAAGGGAACGACAAAAAGAGATAAACATCACATAGGTTTGTTCCTTTTTAATTTGGCTTAACGCCAAGATTTGTTCCTCTTTAATTTGGCTTAACGCCTCACTTGTAATAAAAAAGGTAATCTAGCAAATATTTAGAACAACCAGCTAGCTGCTTTCCCCTTCTTTTTCTTGATTGCTATATGATCTCAAACCTTTGCCTTTGTAATTTGCTTTCAACAATGCACAAGGAATTCTTTTCTGCTCAATAAAGATGATTTAAAAAAAAAACTTTTAGGGTAAATTTCCTGGCAAGTTGTAATTAGCGTATAGGGTATTTGATGTTGATGTCCAATATCTAAGAAAGAACCTTCGTTAATATATATTACTTAAGACAATGTTAGTCTAATATATTTTTTCCATTCAAAATTTGACGGCAATGTCACGGGTGCTACACATTTCTTTAAAACCTGAATTTATTGAGGATAAAAATGAAAAATCAATAATTCTTTCCCTCTCCTTTTCTTTTTTCTTCTTATTCTCTACGCCTCTCCTCCACCGCACCATTACCACAACCATCTTCTCATCTACACCACTAGTATCACTGCCATGTCGTCTCCAACATCTTCGAAGCTTTTTTTTTTTTTTGGCTATAAAATACTACTCTGTATTTTTAAAAGCTCAACATTGCCTTCAAAATCACTCAAATTTACTTCTCCATATCTTTTAACAATATTTTTGACAATACATGTCCAATCAGAGCAATCACAAATGCTACAAGGCTCATGACTGACTCTTGCGAAGCAGCCAACTCCAACAACTCCATCTCCCTGGGAACTTCATCTTCAACCCAACTATCTTCCTCCCGCTGGATTCCACCAACCAGCGGCACTATCAAAATCAACTGCGACGCATCTTTCTCAACCAACAGCAACTTGGCTGGCTTAGCCATCATCTGCAGAGATTACTCAGGTCAATTGATTAATGGCTCAGCAATCACCGCTCGATGGGAATTCCCGCAACAAGCAGAAGCTCTTGCTCTCCTCAACGCAATCAGAATAGCTCAAATTTACAAAGCTCCCAACATTCTCATCGAGACTGACTGCTAAGAAGTCTTCAAAGCTCTCACTCTCAACCGTAACTGGAAAATTGGCGCCATTATTGCAGACTAGAAGTCCGAGATTCATAACAGGAGTAACTTGCAAATTGTTCTTATCGAGAGAACAACAAATGTAATATCTGATTGGGTTGTTAACCAGACTAGACTTTGTTTGATTCCATTAGATTGATTATCAAATGTACCTGACCCTCTTTATGTACTCCTTTTAGCAGACATGCATCATTTAGGAATTGGCTAATGTACTTCCTTTCAATTAATGAATTTTCATTTGTTTGTTGACCAAAAAAAAAGAAGATCTATGGTAGGGATTTCATGCATACAACACTTGTGTAGGTGGTGTAAAGAGGTCATGTGTCACGCCCCTAAAATCCGTTAATGTGAATTCTAGGAAACGCAACCGCCGTGTACCGAAGAAGGAGTACCCTTTCTAAGCCCGCAAAGCTACAATCGCACAAGATCAATTTAAACCTTAAATATAGGCGCACAAACTTCTATAACAAACGTAATTTTTTATATTTTTAATAAACAATTTACACTCCGCACATATCCCAATTACAAAATAACATCAATTCTAAACTACTAAAATTAAAGACTTTAAGTCTTAACATGGCCTAAAGGTTCCGAATGCTAAGTCAATGCTATACCATAAATCTTTAGCTGGTAGCGAAAAATGAGGCATTTTCCCAAATGACACATTATCTCTCAAAGTCTGCAAAAATAGACACAAACTAAAATGAGTATATAACTCAATAAGTGAGAAACTTCCCCAAAAAATAGCTTGAGACCTTATATATGTATAATGATCGATACAATAATAATTTTTGAAAAACTCAAAAAGATGAGTAGTGCAATAAAACAATTAGGGTATCCTCAATGGAGACTTTAAAATGCAAAACTTTTCAAATTTGAGTGTTTTTCTAAAAACACCCCAATTTAGAAAGTTTTGCATTTTAGAGTCTCCATTGAGGATAGCCTTACCGTGCAACACATTAGTTTATTCAAAACTATTTGAAAGCCAATGTCCAATTCAAAATAACAAAGCAAAACAAATCCTTATCGAAATAAGTAATAGGCCATGACCATGGCAAAACAATACGAAAAGTGGTTTATTTTGCCCAACCACTAAAGACGAGTAGAATATCCTCAATAAGTAGTGCACTACACCATATGATAACAAAAACGGTATATAAACCCCACCGATGCGAGGGTCACAATAAGTCCAATAGTTGTCAAATGGAAACACAACCAAAAACATATATTTAACAATGCCATGGTGCTTTCAATCATTTCAACATTCAAAATAATACTCACTTTGTAAAGAAATTTTATCGCAAAATGACAATGATTTTGGTCCCAAGTGTGCTCAATAATTTCAAATACATGTACTTAACTTTAGAAATCCCATTTGATGATTTACACGTTCAAGATGTTTGAAAACCTTTCATAAAATCTATGCGAGGCACAAGTGCGTAATCAGACACGAAAGGTGAGACAAGAAAACCGTAATTTATATAGATATCCACTATAAAATAAATAAAAAGGATAATTATAAAATCAAGGATTGCAATAGAGGTTTTACAATTTCACAGTTTGGCAAAAGCTTAAAATCTTAGTATAGAATCAATGGTGCTGGAAAACAAGTGAAATACTAAGGGAAGAAAAGGTAAGATAAATTACAATAAATTTAAATAACATTGATCAAATAGTCAAAAATAATAGAGATGTGAAACAAATTATAAAATCAAATTCAGAACTAGTTTATAAATTAACGGAGGACTCAACATTTAATAAATTCAAATAAACCAATACCAAAAGTTAGGAATTAAAACAAACTCATTCTCGGTAATATAAATACGTATAGTTTAGGATTTATATTGAAAGAGGGAAAGTCCCAACTTACCTCCAATACGATAACCTTCAAGCCAAACATCTCACACGGGGATCACCAATCCATCACCCCTACGACTCAGTACAATGCAAAACTAAAGAGGCGTTGCTATAATGACTGCTAAATGCAAAGCTCTTCTCAACATTTATATAATCTTTATTTTTCAACTTCTTCTCAACCAATAGGAACAAAATTAGAGCAGCGGTTTTTTTTTTTCTTACTTGATAAGAGGACAAGAATTGCCCATAACTAAAAGCCTTGTGTAACCAATACATATTTAAGTCAATTAAGTTTCATAACTAACCTCAAATAATGCAATAATTGCAGATGGTATTGTGACCTTAATATATGATATTATTGCACCATAATCCACCACAAAAAATAAGCAAATCCGCGGCAGTTTTTTTCATTATACGCGGCGGTTTTACAACTGCCACGTATTTGAAGGCAACACAAAACCCAACTGCCGCAAGACTTCCGCGCTATCGAGTGTCACGAATAAAAATCCACGACAGTGTACAGAACCGTCGCCTATTGTTAAAAACAATAGGTGGCGGTTAAAAAAAACTGCCTTCTATGTTCTACAAACTTTTAGTAGAGGACGGTGGAATGTCTATTCTTCCACCGTCGCCTATTGTGTTTATTTTTTTTGCTTTCTCTAAGGTGATAGTTGATAGAACCACCACCTATAATCCTTTTTCTTTTTTATTTTTTTGGCTTTTATGTTGCATATTATGGTATTTTATTTATAATAGCCCTTCGTATATAGCAAAAAACAATTAGATTCATTTGTTAGGAGTTTGTTCACTAAAAACTGGAAGAAAAAGAAATAAAGCAATTAATAGTTCAAAAACAGAATTACAACATGTCTAGCAGAAATAAACCAAAATACAATGTCTATTAACTCCAAACTTACAATTTGCTCTAAATCATCAACAACTTGTTTTACAGTAAGTTTGGAGTATAGCAAAACAAGGTCTCTGTCAAAAATTATAGTAAGTCTTGCAAAATTACAGCATCTCTTCAATGTCTTCAAGTGTCTTCATTTCCATTGCCATATTCTCTGCCAACCTAAATCAGAGAAGAAAATTAGTAAAAACAAATAAATTTAAAGCAAATGCTAACTCAAACAGTTCAGATTTAAAGAAAGTAATAAAGGGCATAAAGGGGTGTAATGTCTTCTTTCTCATACCTGTGTAACAAGCGAGTCTAACATTTTCTGTAATTGATTCACTTTAGCTGCTAACTTGGCCCGCTCATCCCGCTCGACAGCTATTAGGGTGTCTCGCTCGACCCTCTCAACTGCTAATAAGGCATCTCTTTCAACGCACTCTGCAGCTAATAAGGCATCTCGTTTAGCACGCTCGACATCTAACTCAACTTCTAAACGACGTACATTTGATGTACCTTGCCCCTTACGACCAAAGAATGTCGAAGGGGTAGGTCCCATCCCTACCCCTCTGACTCGACTAGGATGTTCAAGCCCACGTACCTCACGAAGAACCAGATTTTCCAACTCAATTTCATCTAAGCTTTGGTCATCATCTTCAATACCTTCAAATCCTGCCTTTTTTTTAGCCTTCACAACATCACATTCATCCTAGAGATACAAAATTTAAAGCATAAATTAGATCTGAATGCAGCAGAAATGACAATACCAGCAGGACTAGTTCAAATTTTGTCCTAATAATAAAATAGTATTTTGAAGCATATTCAAAAATGTGCTATAAAAAAGAGGATCAGTTCCTAATCACATATATTTTTCTCAAAACTAGCCATTAATTAGCTTTTGCCTTTGCAAAATAGTTAAGCCAAAGATTCAAGTAGACTAATTTTATGCAAAATAGATGATGCAGACTAATTATTAGATTTTATGCAAAAAGAGGATCAGTTCCTAATCACATATATTTTTCTCAACTATATGAGATTCAAATCACACACAGGCCATGGCTGAACATTAATTATCAAAAGTAAAAGCGGAAACATCATTATGACCCAATGATAAATTTATGGTCCTGTGTTCCTTGAATTAGTTGCTTCTAGATTATGATGACAATGATAAATTTACAGGTTTCAGATCTAAGTTTCAACACATTTATGGGTCATTTGCAAGACTTGATTTCTTGTTCAAGTGACATTGAAGTGCTCAACTTGGTACACAATAAGCAGTAAAAAAGAAACTAGAAATCGACCAGATTATATATGTTTCAAAAGGAGATAAGTTTAAACTGCATGAACATACCAGAATTGCCCTAACTTCATCAAGATAGGTTTATATTGCATGGACATACTGTAATTCCCCGATCCCTCTCGAGATCTGAGACTCTAATAACCATACTATTCTCAACCCAAATCCAAACCCGGGCACAAAATTTTACGAAAAACGGACGGAGTTTTCCCTAAATGTAGGTCTATCTAGAAACCTGCCAACAGTCACATACAAGTCCTGAATCAAATCAACCATTCATACAACCTAACTTTCAATATTCATAAAGTCAACCAGCTCCTCAAGGCTATCTGAGCCTTGGAACCCCACATCATATCACACAAGCATGCAAAATTAAATCCATTGAAGTTCTATCTTTTTATTCCACTTATCATACCACTCTATACTATCAATCGAGCTTTCTTATACTTTGTGTCCAACCAACTAACTAGTTTTCATTGTCCACACAAGCATGCACTACTAAGTAATAAAGTAAAGCAAATAGAAGATATTACAAGCCCACTAGTACCTAATCATCAAACAAACTAAAACTTTAATATTATATTCCTTGATATAACATAAATACATACATGAACACAAAGTCTCAAATACAATACAAGTATATCATGATCACATTCTTCCATATTTTACACACTGATAGAGCAAGCAGGTCGCACATGAGGCAATCCAATCTTCAGCTTTTCCTGAAATATGTTGAAAAGAGGAATGAGTAACTAAGTTACTCAGTGAGGGAGGTGATGCAACATACCGGGCGTGCATTATGATATGAAAATACAATAAATCATATATATAACATAAACAACAAGATTCAATAACAAATAGTTAACCACATTAAAAAGGATATGGTTCCACTTCAAGTCTTCAATCACGAGCCACGAACCACAAACTTCACGCAAGTGCCGGCAAACCCTTACTCCAACAAGTTGGGATACTCCGGATGTATCCTGATCCTACGACCCTTTCTCCTGAGGTAGGTCCATGCCCAGCAGGTGAACCACGCCTTTGGGGTAGTGGAGTATGCTTCAGCAAGAAGGGAATAGGTACCATGGTAGTCGAGGGAGCACGGCAAGCCCGACGCCGCCCGTGTTTCTTGACGCTACCATGTCCGAAAAAGGTTGCGCAACCCCGAGACAAGATCACGAGAATCAAGAATATCAAAGATCACATAAGAGGGACGACAAAGTAGGCCGCCCTCGCAATTAAACACAAATAACACGAGAAAACACATGATAAGCGAGTAAGTAGTACATATAAATTATTTCAATTACTAATCATACAATCTATAACCAATAAAATAAGTTAACATGTACAAAAAAGGATGAAAACTCTCTCACCTTGGATTAGGTTAATTATGCAAGAGTATAATTAGATTCACTCCAGCCTCCTTGAATTAGTTCAGATGTGTAAACCCTAGTTGTTCATATAAGTATAACATTTAAAAGAATTAGGCCAATAGCAAGTTAACTTTAACTATGACTTTTAATCAACACATAAAGCACTATTATAACACAGAAATACATTATATTGTATTAAAGGGAAAGAGAACAAGAAGATAAGTTAACTGATTAACTAATGCATCTAAAATTATTAACTTGAACTTCAAGCTAGAGTTATTTCATTTGGAAGTTAATAGCCAAAATGGAGGTTAGGCTCAATTAATACTTTTATCTTTTAACCTATTAGCAATACAATGGGAAAGCATTCGCTAAACCCATCAATAATATAAATTAAAATCCTTACAACACTTTACTACACAACAATGATTAGAGGATTAGGGTCATTATGTATAGCAAGTAAAAATGTTAAAATACCCCTTTACATAATTCCTACGTAACCTTCTTCTATGGACACCGGTAACTCCTTGATATCGAATACTACCTTAAATCTAACTTATTAGCTACTCAAGAAAAGATATATTCAACTAGTATACTAGAATTTAAGTGCAAGTTAAGTTTAACTATAGCTTACTACTGCATGATTATAAAATACACATGCATTATTCTCTTCCAAAGGCCATAACTTGTACCTAAATGAAGCTTAGCAACATTCTTCCTTTAGCTAGTTAATAACTCCATTAAACTATCATAATTTATTAGATTCATTAGCTAAATACAAGTTAAGAAAATTCATAAACTAGACTAGCATAACAAGCTCTAACAAAATTTATAGTTCAATATTTCACAAGTTGGACAAGAAGTAGAGAAACTTATCTATCAAAAATTTCAACACTGACTTGATAACAACTCAAAAATAAGACAATCCTATCTCAACACCCATAACAACTCAAGTTAAAGAAAACATTTCACAAGTCAATACTAACTTTTATTAAGCTAACACATTTCCTATATTACCAATATAATTAAAAGAAGAAGAAAATGAGTATGGCAACCCAACTGGCTGCCCTCACATAAACACATTATAACCAACATATGCACGAGATAACTATATAATCCCAAAAAGAGGCAACCAACACAACTTCACCCAAAATCCAATTCAAATAGCTCAATTAGCTTTAGATAAACACAATAGTATGCGACAACACAATAGCAAGCTCTAGGTACGCCAAAGAAGCCAATTACTACCTTTTTCCCCTTTCTTAACCAAGCTTTTATTCTCCTAAGTGCATTTCAATGTTACCAACCCACAACCTAACCATATTACATTTCCAACCAAGCCAAGAGACACCTATTAAGATCATAAAAACCCATTTT